>OY723391.1:26489781-27089781 GCA_963210295.1 Ophion ellenae | reverse complement strand
CTTTTTTTCCTCGCTTCGTTACAAAAATTGCTACGCATCGTTATAGAAACATCAAATTATTCGCAGCTAGCACACTGTACACACATACATACACACACACACACACACACACACACACTCGCGCACGCTCCGCCTTGCGATTCCTTTACAAGTACCCTCATGGTGAATGTTCGAATGCAACTAAGTCTTTTTCGTATCATCAAAAATATTAATGGAAATACCTCTATTTATATTAATAATTCTTATTTAGTTTTTTTTTGTTTTCATATACCTTCAGCAAACAGGAATACTCATATCCAGTCATTGTCTCGCGGGAGTACGATTATGCAGTACGGCCTGGTTAAGTTTAATTTAATATTTTAATCTTCCGTTATAACTTATTGATCGCTCGCCTCGATATTTCAAATCGACCCGTTACTATTCTAAACATACTAAACACGCGAGCGCGCGCGCGCGCGCACGGACAAGCTTTCGAAACTGAGATAAACATGAGTTGAACGTGCACGATGACAGCGTAACGCGCTAACAAGGCATATTCGACGATACGAATTAACGCTTCGTAAGATAACGTTAGTTTGATGAGTTATTTTTGTTTCAATTGATTTCTTCTTCACTTCCCTTCGTCGTTGAACGAGATTGCGATTGCACGAGAGATAAAAGGCGGGCGTTTCGTCAAATTCAAAACGTCCAAATGATTTAAATTTAAAAAAAAAACGACAAAACACTGGTTTACTCGGAGGGTTAAACACTTAGTGAAGCAAATAATAATAATTTTCGCTATTGCACCGATATTTACAATGGACGTTGCACTTCATATATTATCGTTCCAAATCAATTACTCTGAATGTCGATTCGTTATATTAATTACGCGTTCCTTTCCTTCCAATTAAATAAAAGCCACGTAAAATTCCTATAAAAAAGCTCGTACAGTGTGTAGAAACTATCAACGTTCCTTAATAAGAAAAAAAAAAAAAAGAGAAAAATAATCATCTACAGTAGAGTGTGTTCGTCTTCTCTAATTTCATCGAGAGAGAAAAGAGAAATTAAACCTCTCGCTACCGTTTTTCAATGGGCACGGGGTTTGTAAAATGGGCGCCAAGTCGTCGTTTGAAAAATAGCGTCGATAACGCAGCGCACCGTCCTCAGTCAAAGTTCGTCGTGGGAGTTTTGAGTTTTTAAAAAATTACTATTACCGCGCGAACGCGGAAACACTCGAGCCCACGAAAATTCAGTTTTCTATCGCGACTCTCGAACGTATGTACGTGTATATGTTATTTTGTTTTTTTCTGTCGCTGTGTCGTTAATTAGGCAACTCAAATATCGACATTCTCGTGTCTGCGCAAAACGGCGAGTGTCCACGATTCGCGTAATTCACGTTTAACGAAATTTTTCCAACGTGCCAAAAATAAAAACCAACGAAATTCCCGTCGAAAAAACCCGTCGAAGAAATTATACGTTTAAACCTTCATTGGTATCGAGAGAAGACCTCGAAAGACCTTCGCGATCGAGTGAAGGTCTGCAGCCCCTACTCGCGGCGCTGATCGACACTCCGTTTTTACGTGAGCCAATCTTCGTCAATTCAGCCACCCGTTTTTTTATAAATATTCTTCCAGTTTCCCATAATACTTTAGAAGAGATACTCCACGCGAAATATTTGAAGCAATTGTACGAAAAAAAAATGTCATACAAGTTTCGCCTTTTAAAAATCTCATGTAATTGTGAACGTGGTTTTCTCGTCGAATTACGAAGAGCATACGTAAGAAATGACACTAAGGCGACATGACGATGTTCCAACATCGCTTTATTTTATCTCGCGAGGTCGTTTGAAATGAAGTGGCTGCTTTGAGGAGGAATGCTTCGTATATGAACGATCTATACACAGTGTAGGTATTGTCGCACTTTACGGATACTAAGCGATTCATGGTATCAAACGGTATCCCGCTGAAAATAGCTTAATGATTGCTCTCGACACTCACGCCCCTTCCCCTCCCCCCTCTCTCCGTCTCTTTATCTCGGTCCCTCTATCTTAGGATCGTTTATTTCAAAAAGGAACTTCAATTGAATTTTATTATATAATTTGTCATTTTGTTTTGTCGGTTTTGCGAAGGCGAACACGTACGCTCCAATAACGGGAACGAAGCGAACGATACCTGGACTGTTAATGAAGAGAATGAGAGCTTTTTCACTAGCTGTTAGATCGTTAGAAGATAATTGTGTCTTTTTGTTTGACGAGACTCATCGGACCAGGGCGAGTTTTTTTCATGGATACTCTACACACACACACGCACGCGCGCGCGCACACAGACACAGACACACACACACGCACGCACGCACGCGCACCGTGTGCGTGTGTGTAAGGGAAACTATAATTAATTCTCGTATACGCGAGAGCGCGCGTCGTTCGATCGTGAATCGAAGATTTCTCGCATCCGCTTCGACACTCCGTGGCCCCGGAGGGAACATTTTTGTGTTTTGCTTTAAAGCTAATCTCGGCTGGCGTGCGATTATCCTGCTGCACCATTACAGCGTATTTCTATATACATGTACATATGGATATTAGGATGGCGCAAAGAAAGTAAAAAAAAAAAGACACGACTCGTTTAATTTCGTTTCGCCGATAGACGGAACACGCGAAAATCGATTTCGTCACGCGAAATTGAACACTCGAGGGAGCTAGAGTCCGTGATCGCTTCTGGAGGAAGATTGATATTGCGAAAGAGTTTTCTTTTGTTTTGCGCCACCCTTACCGTATATAACGCACACCACGCCACCTCTCTCTCTCTCTCTCTCTCTCTCTCTATCTCCCTCTCTGTCTCCTTCCGGTCTCACCTCTCCTCTTCGTCGTGTATTACTTGAGATGAAAGTTCGTGAGAAAGCGAGTAAACAAATTTGAGTAGAACCTGCGAGGGCACAACTCGGATCTGAAGGTGGTCGCGGCGTTGGTGAGCTGATTATTGTTGGCTCCTCCGCTTCTTCGAGGATTCGCGAGTGGGACCAAGTAGGGCCTGAACAGTTAGGGTTTACTGTTGTCGTTGTTGAGCGACAGCGTGTCGGAGAGTTTTTGTTGTTGCTGGGCGATCTCCGTAACAGCCCCGCCGCTCATCAACTTGGCATTGTTGTTTTCCGTGTTCGAGACCTTTACGTATTCGCGTTTTCTCTGCTGTTGTTGCTGTTGCTGCTGTTGCGTACACTCGGTCTTGACGATCGTGATATCCGGATTGTTCTCGAGGACCGAGCTCGCGGCTTTTGGCGCGATACTCGGTAATTCGAGGTAACCGCCGCCCTCGCGCTTTATCGTCGCCGATGTCGTAGGTGTCGCTGCCATTGACGCGTTCGCGTTGAACTTTTGCAGTATCTCGTTGACCGCCTCGTTATTGTCCATGTCGTTGTTGACGTCCATCGCGCTCGCTGCCGCGCTTAATTCGCCGGCGAGGGATATCCTGTCGGGGCCTTGTAGCGTCGAAAGATACGTCGCGAGTGTGTGCACCGTGACGTTTAGAAATTCGGCCGCCCGGAACAACGTGATCTCCTTCCGTCTCAGCTTCGCGAGGACTTCCGCGGGACCGGGCTCGGACCAAAAGTCTCTTACTCTGCAAAAAGTCAGGCCAGTTCCACTTAAATTGTCAGAGAAACGAACACGCGGCCCTTAAGGCATCTGGCCACCATGTAATTTAAATTTTTTTTTTTTTTAATAAACCCTGAACTTTTACGAACAATTTAAGCCATAGTACGTATTGAAAAACCCAAAATTGACCAAGTTACAGTTATTTTTCGGCAGGAAGGTTGAGCCGCTGTGGGCGACCGTGCGGTTCGATCCGTCTTTATAACTCGCACGGTTTAGCTCACGCAGCTGGCCTGCGTTATCTCGAAACTACATTTTTTGAACTGGCACTATCGAAATATCGTTAACTATCGGTCCGATTGCTTTCAAATGTTTACACAACACTTTTAGATACATTATCTAAAATGTCACGTAGGATTTTTGCGATAACTTGATTACTTTTTTTTTATTATTGTTTTTGCTCGAAAAATTTCGGCGAAAAATACAATTTTTTTCTTCGGCTCACCATAATTTTTAATGGTTGAAAAAAAACCGCTACGCTACATTGTAGCGACACTACTCACGAATGAGCTGATTCTTTTTTTCTGATGTGACATGACCGGGTAACAGCTGGGACAACGACCGCGCGTATCGTGCGAAGGGCCTCCGCGGCAATGTGCATAACGGCGCCGTTTTTTAATATTTTGAACGGAAATTTATTAACGTTATTCTTAAAGCCCTTTCTGGCGTTGTTTAAAAAAATAAAAATATTCCGGCCCATACTTTCGAGTATATTATTTTTTTTTTTAATATACCCATTTTTCGATCGGCCAAGGTGGCCAGACGCCTTAACGATGTATTGGGATGTTGAATAAGTTCTCGTGAAAATTAATGCTTCATTTAGAATAGAATCATTCCTAATGATTTCAAACGTTTTGAAACTTACGTGTGACCAACTCCTAATGATTCTGCAAGTTCAGCTAGCGTCTGACATGAGTCTTCATGAAGGAATGCCTCCAATTCGACACATCGAAATCATTATTTTTCAAAGCCGGAGCCTGAATTAGAAGGTTCGGAAAATCGTTTTGTTTTTGCTTAAGGAGGTTGGAGCGTTAGCCACAATCCAAGGTTAAATTTAATTTAAAAAAATACATATTATTGTTTTGACTGCACTGAGTCTTTACGAATTTTTTGAACTTTTTTCACCACCAAACACCACAGATAAGAAATAGTTTAATGTACGTAATTTAACGTGCGATTAGATGGGCAAGACTGTCACACTAAAGGTTATGTAATTTTTTTTGTTATTTAGCACCAATATAAACCATTTGTAACAACGGATTAACGTGAACTAAGCCTGTGTAAACATTTAGAACAAAAAATCCTCATCTTGCCCATCGTAAACCATGGGCCAATAATCTCGTGATGTAAATATGAATAGGCGTAATTATAAAATACTCAAAATTCAATTGTGAATTGTATAAAACATTCGTTGTCGTAGTTTTTTCATAATAACCATGGATAATGTTATATTTTTTCAAGTTGATAATAACAAAAAAGTTTTTCTACTTTACTTAATAAAAATATTAAAATGCATAATTTTGCCCTTTTATTATATATTTCAAAAAAATTACCATATACAGAATAAATCTGTACCTCGTATGCATTTTTTTGAGGTTCATTGGAAAAACAATGAACAAACCGTCATTTGACTCAACCGAATCGCTCCGACCTCCTTAAATCGATGGATAAACTATCCAAGAATATCTTTACAAAGTTGCTGAGGCCAATTGTAAATATTTTCGAAGATACGAGGCCAAAAGCAGAGAAGCGTCGAGCAGGTGTGGCTGATATTTCCTCCTATTGAAAACTTTGCAGTGCGTTTTTTTCCGGTTTTCATTTTCACGATTTTTCGAAATTGGCGGGCGTGATAGGAAAATAACTAAACGACCTATTGAATCGAACCAAAGTTCATGTTTTTCAGTATGAAAATCTCTCCTAAGAGGACTAAAAAAGTCCCTGAAAAAGTTTTAAATAATTTTTATAGCACGTTAAAGTGTTTTTTTTTACACTTTTTTTTCAAATCTGAGAAAAGTTCTAATTTCACGATTTTCTTCAGCTTTTTCTTAATTCACCCAGAAGAAAAATATATGACAATTAAAAGTTTTGTTGGTTTATTTGGTACAGTGAATGAATCTGCGGTCATTTATTGTTTCATATTGCAATTTTATTTGATACATTTCAAATATACATGAAAAGTTAGACCAAGGTACCTCAATGTCTACTGGGCTCACTTGTTTTTTCCCTTCTATAAAAATTCCCGAAAAAAACGCTTTTTTCGACCTTCTAATTCAGGCTCCGGCTTTAAGCGTCTGAACCAATCTCTGCATGTTGTTTCCGACAGAGCATGGTCGCCATACGTCTCAACGAGAATTCTGTGTGCTTCAGGTGCAATATTTCAAAATAAAGCGGTGCGGTAAATTCCCCCGCAAAAACTCTTTTTTTTGGCACGAAATTTAACGTGTTTAACACTATGAAAAAAAAAAGTTGTTCACACTTCGGTGAAATGACATACACTGAATGTCAAGCTTGCTCATAGTACTTTTTTGTAGATGCGTTACCATCTTAAACTACACGCAGGCAGTTTTGGTAACGCCATCTGTTGGCAACCAGCGAGAACTTATTCAACGTCCCAATACAAGAGCACCGATTTTTCACCGTCTTACCTGTAAGGGTGTTTAAGGCAACCGTAACTGTCACGATATCGTCCGTAGAGAGTCCCGTACGAGACGCCGAGAATTTCGGCAGCAGTCTTCATCTCAAGCTCCTTGCTCTTTATGGCGTCCATGACGCGTCGCGTGAAAGGCTCCTCCCAGAATTCCTGGCGTCGTCCCGTCGTCAGATAGTCGTTCATCTTTATCACGTCGCGAAATTGCTCGGGTATCGCTGGATTCGTCGCGTTCGAATTTGACGATGTATTCGCCGCTGCAGAAAATACGAAGGTATCATCTCAGTATATCTATATAATCTCAGTTACCATATGCACTCGCGGGTGGAATTGTGATGCGAAGTATTACGAATGTGGATCAAACGATTGTGACACGGAGGGCTTCGACGCCGTTGCTTACCTTTCTTTTCCTGGTCGGAGGTGCTGTCATCTTTCGATAGATACGACAGCTACGAAAGATAAAAGAATTAATATACATATCTCGTGAAAATGCTTTTTTTACATGGCTATTTTTGAGACTAACCACAGGTAGGGAGTGTTCGTTATTCTCGTTCATTTCGTCGTCGCAGCTTTCGTGATCACCCTCGCTCATCATCTCCTCCTATAAACAATTCATTAAGTAGACAATAACAACAATAATCTTCATAATAATAGCAGTAATAATAAAAACCATCATTATTATAGCAGCAATAACGACGAGAATCATGACAATAATGATAATAGTAACGACGTTCGACGCGAGATATATTTATCGTGACAAATGCAAAAAATGCGTGTCTCTCGAGAAGGTAGGGGGTCTTCTCACTTTAGACGCTTAAAAAGGCTATTTTCATGAATGTTTTTGATAGGTTTATATTATAGATATTGATACAAAAGTTCTTACACTTAATAAATACACTTTCGAAATACATTTAAAAAAATGTATTTATTTATTCAAGTCGCTATTTATGGACAAAAATGGTAGTTAAAAAAATGTTCTATAAAATTGTAGGTCTGCGCTGTTGATGAAATCTCGGACATGGATCATCCGAAACAGAAACATCAAACGGTTTTAGATTCAGTATGTTAATGGCTGTAGCGCATATCATACGATTTTTTATATATGCAAAAATAACAAAATGGCGGACATTTTTCGAAAAAAACGTGTTTTCTCACCGTTGTTGGCAAAAAAAAAAGTAAATATCAAAATTTAAAAAAAATCTTGATATGCGCTATAGCTATATTTGTAAAGAATATGTGGTTAAAATTTCATAAGGATCGGTTCAGTAGTTTCGAAGATTTTATCAACAAGCCGTCGAAAAAGGTTGTTTAGAGAAAAACGCGTTTAAAGTTTTTTTGGGTTACATAAATACATATAAAAAATTCTTTGATGTATTTTGGAAGTGTATTTATTAAGTGCAACAACTTTTATATCAATATCTATAATACAAACCTATAAAAAAATTCATGAAAATATCCTTTTTTAGCGTGTAAAATGAGAAGACCCCTTAAGGTATTTCTTTCGCAGCGGGCCGTATTTTGTGGGGCCATGAGGAGGGCCCTTCCGGATCATTAGTAAATTGCAATGGCGCTTGATACAAATAAGTCACATTACATTATTATTCACAACGATAAATTGGCATAAAATATTTCGCGCAAATTCAGTAGATTTGGACATCTTCTCTGAAAGTCGCGACTAACGAAAATTCTCCTGGTAGTCACATTTCCCTAACTTTATCATTAATATTTTCTTTGAACATTCGGTGGGCCCCTGCTTTTATTGTCGTTACGAAATCTTTGGATTTTTTACACGCGCGAGCAGTTTATATCTGGCATATAGAGTTATTTAGTGTGTAAATTATTGGATATATTTGTCGCCAGCGTGTCATCTCCATAAAGCGTCGTACAAATGACACGATTTTGTACTCATAGATTTTCGTTAAAAGTTCGGTAAATTTTACCAGTATACTGGAATGTATTTTCACTCGATCATAGAAAAAAAAAACCGGTTAAGGGGAGGTACCTGAGTAAGCGGCGAGAAAAACAGGTAAACTTCGGGAATTTTTATCTCAAAAACGATTTGATTTTTATTTCAAACGATTTGAAAAAAATTTCGATTGGATTCGGATTTTTTAAATTGCAAAATATGTACATTGAGGTATGTTTGGGAATTTTTTAAAATAAATTCGTTGACTGGAAGCGATTGAAACGCGATTATCTCGAAACATAGTTTTCAAAGTCGGCGCCAGATGTATCTCGAAAACGGCTTGTCCGATTTTGTCCAAATTTGGATACAATATTCTTCGATAGTTTTTCCCGTTCGCCACGTAGGATTTTTTTGAAATTTTCATTTTTGACGAAATTGCGACCGTTTTAATTCAACATTCGGTTTTCGTTCGCGATTCCCGACGATTTTGGATCGCATACACATTGCATAAAAAAGCAATGGTTCAATCAAATGAAAAACCCCTACGTGGCGAACGAGAAAAACTATCGAACAATATTGTATCCAAATTTGGACAAAATCGGACAAGCCGTTTTCGAGATACATCTGGCACCGACTTTGAAAACTATGTTTCGTGATAATCGCGTTTGAATCGCTTCCAGTCAACGAATTCATTTCAAAAAATTCCTAAACATACCTCAATGTACATATTTGCCAATAAAAAAAAAACCCGGATCCAATCGAAACGTGAGTTTTTGAGATAAAAATTGCCGAAGTTTACCATGTTTTTCTCGCCGTTAACTCAGGTACCTTAATTGTTGAATATTTGGTTTCCTTGAGGAAGTATCAAGGAAGTACATACGTTTCCGGTGAAACAAGTGATTTTCGGTGTGAATACATCATGAGCGGAGGGTGGATCGTCGAGGGGCGGACGACCTCTGCGTCGTTGTTTCGGTGGTGGAGGTTCGTCGACATCGCCTTCTCTCAGCACGGTCTCGACGCCCGGTGTGCCCGCTCCCGGACTGTGGCCGCTGTTGTTTATGTCGTTCTGGACCGAATCACTCCGCCAGCTAACTTCCGCCAATCCCTTGATGTGCAAATCCTCGGCAGTCTTCAGTAACGACGACAGTCTTGTCTGAAAAGAAAAACATTCCTCCATCAACCACCCACACAAATCTACGTAGAATTGTCTATAAGAGTGCGCGGGCCAAACCGACTGTAAAAATTCAAGCTCCTGCGGAATTCCTTATTTTCGTTGAGCCGCGACACGAATCTTCTCGTTTCAAGGTTTCCAAATATAGACGGGAAGATGCTCCTATTACCGTGGCAGCTCGTTGAAGGTGAGCTCGATGGGTAAAATTAGCCCCGTCAATCTATTCTAATGAGCTTTTCTCGCAGCGATCTCGGCGACGTTTCGAATAATTCAATTGCAAAAATGAACAACAGCGATAACCGCGTTGGTACGTTACTCTCAACAATATAATATATACTTGATTCGATATCGCCAATGGCGGACCTGTTCTCACCGCGATACGAGGGAAAGAAAGAAAGAAAAAGAAACATCGAATTCGAGCGATCGTTCTACGACAGGATGATCGCTATATCGAACACTCAAAATCCGTGATCGCGATCGCTCGACCGTATCATCGAAACTTTCTCTATAACAGAATACCGTTCGACTTTCTATATTGTCCCCCCTCGCTCGCTATTTACTCGAGGAATTTCGAATTGAATTATTTCCAGTTCGCTCGGCGAACACACACTTTGGCTAAATAATAACGAGACTTATTGCTTCCCCCCCAGGAATATTTTTACTCTCGCATCGATCTTTTTGCATAGCTGTGTGTGTGTGTGTGTGTGTGTGTATGGAAGGCCACGCGATTTCTAATCCGAGGATATTTCGAGTCGAGTAACGAGCATCGCGATGTACCAACTGCTTCAAGCTTTTTTCTACACCCCCCCCCCCCTCTTCTATTCCCTCCGCCTGCTCTGGGTTTCATACGTTTCGCGGTCTGACGTCAAACGTTTCCAGCCTGACCGTTCGAACTGAATAATTTATCCGCATCGATAGGGCGCGCGGAAAAAAGAGATAGCACCGCGCGCGACCCGTAGAAATACGGAAATAACGATCGATCAAACCGATCCGAAGAATTTTGAAGGATTTCATACACGACTTCGGTATATTTAGCGTTGGAAACTTTTCTTCTTGCGCCTTTTGCCGCTCGTACATATTTTACGCTGCGAGTGCTTGGTGCAAACGCTTGCGTTACGTTTATAGATGTACGGACATGGTGATTTTGCGGACATTCGACTTCGTAGAACGCTCTTCTAGCGCACGTTGTTCTCACACTCAACTTTGATTTTAGCATGCGTAAGGGTGTGGCAATAGAAGCTCCTCCTTTTTTTGGTACTTTAAGGGGTTAACCCCACTTGCGATTTTGAAAAAATCGATTTTTTTTATTGCATTTTTTTGAAGTATAAGTATCTGAGAATATGTCCTGAAAATTTCAAGTCGATCCGAACAAAATTGACTGAGATATGAGCGTTGAAAGAGAAGAATCCGCGTTGAAAGAGCGTTGAAAGAGAAACTTTAAACGCGTTTTTCTCAAAATGGCATTTCTGAAGTCGGTGACCAAGATTACTCGAACACTAATGAACCGATCTTCTTGAAATTTTGCAGGCTTATTAAATACATAAAAATGTAGTCTTTAATCGTTCGATTTTTTTTTCGAAAAAAAATGGCCGTTTTATAGCCAAAAAACGGCCGTTTTTTTCGTTAAAATCGAACCATTAACTTTGACTGTCCGCCATTTTGTGAAAAATGAATATTTTTTAAAATCCTTCGATTAAAGACTAGTTTATACTTATATTTGACTAAATCCATCCGCATTTTTTTTTCAGATGATCCACTTCGCCGCATTGTTGGTCACCGCAAACCGTGTATATAAAAACATTATTTCATTGACGGCCATTTGCCACTAAACAATGTAATATTTGTCAATAAAAAAATTACTGAAAGTTCTTCAAGATGTGTTCTTTAAGACGGTATATTGATCGATCAAAAAAGTCTTGTAGTTTTCTTTAAAAAAATTCATGAAAAAGGCCTTTTTTTTGCGCTACAAGTGGGGGTAACGCCTTAACTTGTTGTTGCAAGCAGAGTAAGTTTTCTCTAGGAGGAGGTAAAATATCTTCGTTAGCCCCCCACCGTTGATGAAAATTAGTAACGTTTTGCATCGTTGGAATGCAACGATTTTTTGTTCATTTTTCATTTCTTCATTTTGGTAATTATCCAAAGCCTTTGTTTTGCGAAAAGGTGTCATGAATTGGTAATAAAAATACGTCAAAACATTTGAGTGATTTTTTACAGCATAAATCGGGCAAAAAATTTAGTGAATAAGGGGTTAGGCTACTGTGAAAATGTCTAAAAATCGTTCGTCGCATGAGGCAACTCAAATAGGGAACTTCACTGCCAATTTCTCCCGCGAGAGGGAACATTGTATTATAACGTAAACAGAACATGGCGTTTATTGAGATTCTCTTTCGTTTTGCCCGTGTTTCTACGACTGCTGTTGAATTTTCTTTAAGGCGGGATATACATTTACAACGATCAAAAATCGATTTCTTTTTTTTTCTTTAAACGATAGAACTGTATATGTAGAATATTTTCCCAAAGTTTCAAATCGAAATTCGAAAAACTTCAAACGTTACAGCCCGTCAACGCTGTGCCTCACCGCTCGGATTCGGAGCGGGCGTGAACGTCATCGCGTTTTTCTCAAAACTGCATTATCGAAATTGGCGAGCAGGATTACTCAAAAACTATTAAGCCGATTGAGTTGAAACTTGGTAGAAATATTGATAATATTGGTACCTTCTACTTGACGAAAATTGTTTTTGCAAAATCGGAAAAAAAACTACTTTTTTAATCCACATTTTACAGAAATGTTGCGTGAAATGTTGATTAATTTTTTGTAAATGCGTGCCATTTTCTCAAATTTGCATTTTCTTTATTTTAATTACCGTCACATAGAAATTATACATGTTCTAACTGAAAAAATGTTTGAACTTTTTTGCAAATCAATCGTATACTTAAATATACTATTAAAGTATAAACTGGTGCGATGGTCTAGTGGTTAGCGTGCTCGCCACTAAACCAGCGGACCGGGAGGTCCCGGGTTCGAATCCCAGTCGCGTACATTTCGTCGTGAAATGTTTTTCTTCGGCATTTCGCGGCGAAATAAGACTAGTTCCACGACTGGGGGGCGAACTCGATGACCGGCTGTATTGGTATAGGTTTTCCGCAGTTTCCCTATACCCATGACAGAAATGTCATGATGAATATAATACAGAGGGGGAAGTCGGCTGCGGCCGCAACAGGGAGAAAGATGGAGACAAAAAGGAGCAAACAGTAGAGGAAAGAACGGCCATAATGATGGGAAAGAATAGGTAACAAACGCGAAAAGCGTGTGTACCTAAGGAAAAAACCAATACTATTAAAGTATACCTAAAGTTTGATAATCGTAGATTAATTATTTCTTAGTTTAAAAAATCCCTCAATATTGCTTATTTTTTTCCTGTCTAAATGTATATCCAGCCTTAAATAATCCGTTTGTCGTGAATGAATTGTGAGGAATGCATCAGTGTTGTGCTATTGGATGCAGAAACCAAGGCGTTCATTTATTTCCTCAAAACGAAAAACTTCGCAAGCAATGGGAAATTGCTATACGTCGCAAGCACTTTACAGCCACAAAACATTCAAGGCTATATTCTGATCATTTTAGATCCGCAGATTATAGAAATGAAGGATTTGTTACGGCTCAGTGTATAAACATAATATTTTTGACGCTATTTACTTCTAAAAGTATATTGTAAAATAGTCAATTATAACCTAAAAATAATTCTAACCTAAAAATAACCCAAACATTTAACCTAAAAACCTCTATTAACTAAACCTAAAAATTACCTAATAATTTCTATTTGTAATTACCAAAAAATTTCTATTTGAAATATTTGCATTTTTTAAAACCTTCTGGTATCATTTTATTACACAATACTTACCTAGCTGATTTTCATTCTTTACGGGGATGAAACTGAGCCGAAAAATATTGAAAAAGGGGTTATACCTTCCCTATTTGTTTGGAGCAAAAAAGAAAGTTTAAAGGATAAACAGAGAAGGAAAAGCGTAGAAACCCATATTTCAATTCCGATATAGTCAAATATCCGTAATTATTGTCCATTATGTCCAGCTCATATAATTTTAGTACAAGACAGACACCGTGAAAATGTACCGCGCGGGTTGACAGCTACTTTTGTTTACGTTATGTTTACGCGGCGCCATCTGCGCTGAGCTTTGCGTACGGTTCCCGATTGAAGAGGAAGAGCCAACGGATGATGGCGACGTCGTTCAATCATTAGATTGACGGTAAACTTATGATTACAACGATGGAACTACTAGTAAAACTTTCAACGCGTCTTTCGCGAAATTATGTTTTTCAAAACGGTGTACACGACTTCTTGACATCTAATAAACGGATTGAGTTGAAATTTGGTACACTTATTCCGTGTTATAGTAGTTTAGTCTCGACCGACATTTTCCTTCTTAACATTTTTGATTCATTAGTTGATACCAATGTCATTTTTTTCTCGAAAAATCGAGAAAAAAAATCATTTTTTTTAAATAATTGAAACACGATAACCAAAAAAAAAATCGTTAGTCAAATCTTAACCAATATTATCTATGTTAAGAAAAAACTCGTTTTTTTAGACCCTCACAACATTGTTTATAACGTCTTCAACTATCAACGTTCTTTAAATGAAATTTGGTACACAACTTTGTTTATGTACATACAAAAAAATGTCCAAACGATTTTTCAATCATCTTATTTCTTCAAAAATAATTCTTTAAATGACCCTGATTTTCGGGTCGTTACAGTGGCCGAACGCCTGAAAAAGATTAATTTTCGTTGCATTCCAGCGATGCAAACTTCGTCATAAAAATAAGCTGTAAGATTGCGATGGTTCTCGAAGAAGGATAGCTCCGGAAACTGAGTCCAAACGTTGCCTCGTTAATTTCGCCTTTTGGTCGAGACAACCCTTTAGATTTTTGCAGAGCTCCATGTACCGGAAGCAAGGAAAACCTATTTTCCATTATAATTGAAAGTGGTAGACCGAAACGAATGGAATTTATTTTAACACATTAGGTATAACGGAAACGTGGCTGAAGCGTCCATAGTCCGACGCGAGGCCGGTGGGGAATCGCTAGAGGTAAACTTACGTGATCGATGTTGATCTCTCCCTTGTACATGAATTCGACGAGTACTTTGATGTCCGAGAATTTGACGTCTCGCATTATTACGATTGGATCCTTCTCCTCGTACTGCGAGAGTATGGTGTCGAAATACGTGCTACACGCTGAGAGCACGACCTGCGACAAAAAAAAACAACGAAAGGTAGCAACGTGATTTTTAAAAAATCATCAAGTCTGGTACACGTAATTTTGGTCGGTCTCACATCGTTTTTTTTTTTTTCGACAAATACAATTTTATTTCGATTTTCACACGAATACGAGGAATGTCAATGAACTACGAAATTTCAATTGTGTGTCAAAAAACATGGGTCTCAATTCTGCATCGTTGGAATGCAACGAAAATTCTTTTTAAATTCCTGTTTTCATTAAGGATGTATTGCCCTTACATTCCCTACCAAAAGTGAGTTTCGGCGAGAATTTTGAGTAATTTGCGATAACATTAAAATTTGAAAAAAAAAATCAATCCTATTGACGATTCTAAGAACATTGGTTCTGAATAACAAGGACGCCACAAAAATTATAAATAAATTGTTCGAACAAAAATTTGTTAAGAAAATCTCCGGTAAACTTGATTTTTTGTGACATTAAATAAATTATATTTTTCCGAATACATATGATTTTTCAAAGAATTTTTTCTCTATTTCTAAAATCCCGTGTTTGGAATCTTTCAGAGGCTGAACCTATTACACTGTTCGTTCAATACCCCGGACACTTCTTGGATTTAATATGGAACATTGCTCCGAAAGCACATTGAAAAGTTGTGACTCTTCATGCATTTTTTTTAATTAAAAAAATGAAAATGAAAATAGAAAGAAAATTCTAAAAAAATTCATACCTCTTCAGAAAAATCTACGAATTCATTTTATAATATAAAAAAAAGTAGTTCATCGGACATTTGTTGAACAAATTTTTTTTTAACAATTTACTTGTAACTTTTTTGCCTTATTATTACCGGAAATTAGCGTTCTTATCATTTTCCATGTGGTTGATTTGAAAAAAATGTAATCTCACCGTAAAGTACTCAAAATTCTCGCCGAAACTCACTTCTGGTAGGGAATGTACAGGCAATATATCCTTAAGGGGTGACACCACTGTAGAATTTTCAATTTTTTTAAATTGGCTCAAGAGATGCTTTGAACCATCCAGAATAAGGGGCAAAAAGTTTGGTACCTGTAAAACAAAGGTCCGCAATTTTCAAAACGGCGCGCAGTATAACTCCAACAATTTTCATCCTTTTCGCTCAAAATTTTAAGCACACCTTTATCAAAACATTCCGAAGAGAAATACGCACGGGATTTTCCATCAGTTAATCATAACATTAGTTACTAACAAATGATTGACCTTTTTTTCTGTCGAAAATTGAATTTTTACTTTAAATGCTTGCTAAATACACAAAAATGCATATTTCCAAAATCCCCAACGGGGCCGTCCATATATTACGTCATCGATTTTGGCTGATTTTTACCCCCCCCCCCCCCCGAAATCATCCTAACCTTCCTATCGTCATAATCCAATTATCGTTACCGTCATCCAACGACCAGACCCCCCCCCCCTATTTTAAAATGACGTAATTTATGGACGGCCCCAACGTATTTCTCTAGCCTTACTCCTGTAAATTGATAGATTTTTTTTCAAGTTCCAAATTCGAATTTGCGTCATTCATATACTGCGTGCCGGAGATCGTCTCAAATTCAACATCCCTCGCGAGAATGGCTCCAACGTCACCATTTTGTATAACTTTTAAATATACATTTGTATGTTGTTTTGTTCCCTTGAACATATGACCGACACCATCCTTGAACATTATTATCCTCTTCATTGTCCTTCCAAAAAAAAAATCGCGAAACATCACTTAATTTTACACGTTTGCAGTGCTGTAAACCCTTAATATCCAAAATCATATTTTTCTCATTCAGGTTATACATCACCGAATAAAATTTCCAAAAAAAAAAAATTCTTGCGCATATCTGATAAACGAAATTTGACGAAAAAAAGTCATCTTCGTTGCATCCCAACGCTTCAACGTAAAAAAAAACGCGGGAAAATGAATTGCGATCGGGGGTGATATCCCGGGTGAAAAGACGAGGAAACGTCAGTTTCTCTACGTCGCTGATAAGGCGGGTAGAAAAAAAAAGCGAAAGAAAAACACTGGTGAATTTGGTTTGGAGGATGAGATGAGGACCGCGCCCAAAGTTCGTCGGACTACAGTCAATAGACTGAATATTTAATGTCGAAGGCGACGTTACGTTCGGTATTGATTTTCACGAATTTAACGTCTCCGCAAATAAGGCCGTAAAGTAAGAAAGAAGAAAAGAGAGCACGGACAAGAACGTGCGAGAGAGAGAGAGAGAGAGAGAGAGAGAGAGAGAGAGAGGGCGAAGAGGAAGAAGAAAAAAGAAGTTTGCGCGCGTGGAAGGCGAAGGAGGCGCGTAACTTTTCAGTGCTCGGGCTATATAACGCTTTATTATACCCGCCTCTTTTATGGTGAAATACTGCGATAAAGGAAAAAACGCCAAGCGAGGGGGAAAGGGGAATGAGAACGAACCAGTCTGGAATAGAAAAAGAGAAAGAAAGAAAGAGAGAGAGAGAGAGAGAAAGAGAGAGAGAGAGGGAGGAAGAAAAAAATTGAAATTATACTCCTCGCTTCATATCGAGACATTCCGAGCCCTGGGCAAGTCGCGGAGAGCACAATTTTTCCATCCTCACCCCGCGATCCTCTCCTCTCACTCGCATTTTCTCTCGCGCTCTCTCTCTCTCTCTCTCTCCCTCCCCCTCGCGGACCTCCTCCCAACGTCCGCGCTGAGCCCCTCGCCTTCTTCGCCATCCCGGTAATAAACCCTATATATCTTTCGTATATAACTGCGCGATCCTTCTTCGCGAAAGGAAACCAAAGGGTGTGTGTGTGCTCGTCTGTGTTCGCCAGTATGGAAGAAGTAAGGAAAGAGAGACGCGGACGGCAGGGACGGGAAGAAAAAAAACGTATTAAAGAAAAAAGTTTAAAAAAAAACACACACACACACAACACTGGCGCAAGACGTATCGCGCGCTCGTACTAAAAATCGTCCAAGCGTAATGCGTTCTTTGTTCGAGCACCGGTTATACATTGTCCACACACACATGCACACCCGCGCGCGCTTTTATTTACACTGTATAGGTATGTGACATTATTTTTCTTTCCGAGGGACGCGAGAGCGCAGTAAAAAAAGGAAAGAAAAAGAATTACGCGATAAAGGAAGGAAAAAAAAATAGAAGAAAGAGAAAGGGAGCTTCTAGAATATGGAGTTTAATTTTTCATTTTATTTCTCTCTGTTCCGCGATGCAAAGTTACGACGGCGGTGAGGAGGTGGAGGAGGACGGGGGAGATCGATGAAAATGTTCGCGTATTCTTCATCGTTACGTTTCGCGTGCGCCTATGCACGCGCTTGTGGGCGTTCGTGTGTGTTTTGTAAGAACGTATGGAGGATCGGTGGTGGCTCGGTAAACGAAGAAATTGAAAATGGAAAAAAATTGTCGTACTACACGACGATTCTTGATTCGTTGCTGTATAACGATTTATCCGATTCCTATGGAGGCTGGAGGAGGCGCCGGTGGATCGCGGGAAGCTTTCGGGTTAGGGGGGAGATCGCGAGAGTACGAAGCACGTTTGGCCAGCGGAGAGACGAGGAGAACCAGACACCCCGAGAATCGCTACTCACGTATGTCCGATCAGGCGCGGAATTAATTAACGGAGGTCTCGTTTTTTACAATCTTTTTCCCCGGTTCGATCTTTCTGTCGTACCTGTCCCACCCCCGCCGATCGCACGAACAATGTCTATGAACTCGAACGAAACAATGAGGAAAAAAAATGATCACTGATGTGCTTCGCGTACAGCCCTTTTTTTGCTGGCTCTTCGTTCCTTTTTCGGTGGCGTTTTTTTTTGGCCTGCGCTCTTACGTTTTCACCGCTGGCCCTGGCGCGCGCTGTAAACGCAAACCGGAAGCGAGGCGCGAGCGCGTAGTGACACGCTCGGAAGAGCGGAAGAACGCCATTACCGAAGTTTCGGGCGTTTCGTTTTTCGTTCAATCGCGTTTGCATTTTCTTTCGTCTCGTTTTGCCACTTCGACCTTTCGGCTGGCATGCTTGTACGGGGAAATTGATGACCTACGCGGGCCGAAAATATCAAACGGCGTGAAACGTTCCGCTGCGAGCGGTGGCGAAAATGTAGGGGAAGAGGAAGTCGACCGCGGTGGCGTCTTTGGGTACTGCAGATCGAGAGCGAGCGACTGGAGTGGAGCAATGGATCGTGGGAGAAGAAATTATATAAAATCGAACAGTGGCAAAGTTTGCTCGTTGAGTTTTCTGCCGGATTAAGGCAATGCGATGAAGACGTAAGACTTAAGGGGCTACATCCACCTAGAGGCCCGAACAAAATGGCCAAATTCCGAATCAGGGTTGTTACGCATTATCGATTCAGAAAGTCCCTGACTTTACCAGTTTTTTCATACGAGTTTTGCAAAAATTCCAGGTTTTGAAAATTACCCGGATTAGGGTCAAATAAAGAATCCTTTGTTTTCATCGAATATATATTTTTTTCGAGTTAAGGGGTTGGGCCACAGTAACGGGTATAAAATCATGTGCGAATTCAACCATTTTTTTCGTATGAAAAAGTGATTCACTCATAAAATTAATTACACATCTATTTAGTACGAATATCAAGCTGTTAGAACAAATATATATAATTTTTTTCGATGTAGAAAAATGGCCGACTACTCGAAACGTCTCGAAACAGCTTTTTTCCAATTGGCGTGACAAATAACTTCAACAATTTTCACTCGATTTACTTCAAATTTAAAAGTTATGTTCCTAATTGCATTTCGCAGAGAAGTACGACCGGAATTTCCGATTAATCGAAAACTTTTCATTTTATGAGCAGTTTATGAGCAGTTATAACGAAAGCCTTCACTGAAAATTCATTTCTTAAGTTCAAATAACTACAACTTTTGAATAAAACAATATTTTTTGAATTCCGTACGTACTTCTCTAGGTATTCTAATGTAGATTGACGAGAATTTATGTTTTTTATTCTAGGTAAAAAATTGTGGATGCTAAATATTGTGGATAAAAGATAACAAAAGAAAATATTAGTAGTCGGCCACTTTGTACATCGAAAAAAAAATATATATTTTCTGACAGCTTGATATTCATACTAAGTAGATGTGTAATTAATTTTGTGAGTGAATCACCTTTTTTGTACGAAAAAAATTGTTCAATTCGCACATGATTTTATACCAGTTATTGTGGTCTAACCCCTTAAGTCTCGTTTCAACCATACTAGTATTTGTAAACGTTACTAACTATACGGGAAAAATTATATACGTGGAAATAGCAATGAATCATTTTTGTGGAAAAAAAAAACAACATTTTTAACCGACTTGAAAAAAAACAAAGGAAATTCTCAATTCGATCCTTCTATTGAAAAATTATGTTCAACTGGATAGCATAATTTTTTTGAAGATCAAATATATGAAATGTTGAAAATTGATATAAAATTAAAAAAAACGGGAATTCAAAAAATAATTTAAACATTGTAGAGTAAAAAAAATAAAAAGCAAATGGAGACCCTGCTCTTTATTATAAACAGAAATTTGTATGCCGGTGAAAATAAATAAAAACCAAAAATAAACACTTATCTACAATAATAATTATTTGGCTGTGTATCGACAGCTCGAATGCAAATGTATAGAGCTTTACAGTAAATTAGATTTCAGTTTTTTTTTAATTTTCAATGTTTGGCACTGACATAACTTTCTTTTATACATAATAAAGAATATCATAAATATTAAAAATATACAAAAATATTTATTTTTATGCTGTTCATTTTTTTGTCAAGTCGGTTTTATTTTTTGTAATTCTTGCAAAAAGTAAATTCTGAAAAAAATTCCAGAGGATTTCCAAACACCCTGACCTTTGCCGGATTATTCCAAGAGGAAAGAAATTCACTGAGATTTGCCGGTTTTCCCTGTTTTCCATATGCGTAACAACCCTGCGAATTCTTCTTTTCTGGCAAACGTTTGGTGAAAAAGTAACGCATTTTTTTTAACACAAAGATACATATATTGAGAGCCTTGAAAAAAAAAATTATCATAAAAATACAGAAAAACAACAAAAACATGGCCGCCGGCAGATGACACAGTTTTCATAGTCGGTGGACATGATATCTCGAGAAACACTTGATGGTTTGTTTCCAAATTTACAGGAGATACGATGAGAAACATTTTCATAGTTACGTAAAAATGGCGACTTTTTTCATAGATTCTGTATGCTCGAGTTTCAATTCGTCGCCACTTTGCAAAAAAAAGAATGTCATTGAAAATCGACATTCGTCAACGACTCGTATTTATTGTTAACATGAATAACCCGTTTGGTTTTTAGATTTCAGATGGACCGTTTAAGTTGGAGTGCCCACCGCCAAACGTCGCGAAAAAAAAGTCATCATTTGCCCGCGGCCATGTTTTTGTTGTTTTCCTGTATTTTTTTTTCGTTTTGTTTTAAAGGCTCTCAATATATGTATCTTTGTGTTCAAAAACACGCGTTTTCTTTCACCAACCGTTTTCCAGAGAAAAATTCGGATTTTTGCATATTTTTGCGGGGCCTCTAGGTAGCCCTTTAAGGCCAAAGGCCTTAAAGGGCTACATCTACATCTATATTACATCAGGCATCTAGACTACATCTATACTACATCAGGCCTTTGGATGGTCGGAAAATAAGGTTTTTTTTTTGAAAATTCTAATAAAGCAATGAAAATGAGGCTTAGAGGGTCTCTTTTACATATCTGTAAATACTCATACCAATGTTTAAGTTTTTTTAAATTATCAAATGGCGGCCCCTGACCGGTAGAAAGAGAACGCTTTTATGAGGCCCTGAGAAACTGAAGAAGCTGACAACTCGTTGGAGACGTACATGAGCATCCAGTCCGAAAATTAATTTTTTTTTGCAATCTATATGAGTTTTCTAGCGAAGTACACGCGATTAATGCAAAATATTAATATTTGCAATTGTGGCACCATTTTGAAAGGTAAAGTCGCATTTTCGACCTAAAAATGGCCTTAATTTGTTCATAGAAAGCGCAATTGTTGATCGACCGTAAAAATCCCGTGTACTTTGCTAAACAATCTACCCAAGGAGCTTCAGTAGAAATTTGAAGTTAATCGGTTGAAAATTGTACGATCTACGAGTCCGACCGATTTTGAACACATGGTTTCAAGGAAAACGCGTATAAAGTTTTGAAAACATTTTTCTTCGAACCACATTATTTTTGGGGTGTTTATACATATCGACCATAACATTCTTAGGATGTTTATACATCACTCAAGCGAATGAAAAAAAAAAACGATAAATTCTTTGTTTCAAAGGTAAATAAGGCCTTATGCAAAAATCCGCCTCATTAGGCACGTCTGGTTCATTAACGGCAGTAGGCGCCTGGGGTCTTCAGGGACC
The DNA here is from genome assembly GCA_963210295.1 of Ophion ellenae. Classification (NCBI taxonomy): domain Eukaryota; kingdom Metazoa; phylum Arthropoda; class Insecta; order Hymenoptera; family Ichneumonidae; genus Ophion; species Ophion ellenae. Next base: position 27,067,807 of record OY723391.1, on the reverse strand, counting down.
CCATCTTCATCCTCGAAACAAATGGCCGAGTTTACATTTACAAGTCTGATCGTCCATTCATCCCGCAACAAAAACGAAAGAGTGGGTACCGGGACCATCGGAGACACTCCCAAAGAAGGGCCCAAGTTCGCCCTTGAATATCCATATGCGCATGGCAAAATGTCATTCTGCCATTTGCCAAGCGACCGTCCAATAACTATAATCACTTTGCGCGTATGGGCGTCCAAAAACGTCGCGAACTGAGAGAAACAAAGGAGAGCGAATGTACGTGGTTGTATCGATGGAAAAAAGTTCGTCGCCTTGAACGTTTTAAAGAAACAAAGAGAAAAAGAGAGAGGGAGAGAGAGAGAGAGAAAGAGAGAGAAAGAGAGAGAGAGAGAGAGAAAGAGAGAGAGAGAGAGGTTGAAGTCTTTGACGAATGGAAAGGGGTGACCGGCAATCGGGAATTTATTGATCGGCCCGAGTATCCCGACGAGCCGATAAGGCGATACGGAAACGGGGTCGTTGGTGCTCTGTTTTCCGTGCCTCGGGACGCGATCTTGAAATCCTCCCGAGACACCAACCAGCGAACGGCTCGAAAAGAGGAGAACGGCGGGGCTGAGGTGCAGGGCGGCATCGAGCACGATCTAGAAAGTTCCGCGAATCTATGCGGCACGAATATTCCAATTTTTTTTTTCTAAGCTCGTATTTATCGTACGGAAATGTGTCCACAATCGGAACTAGTCGTTATACGAGGTCGGCGCGAACCTCTGGATTCGTCACACTTTTTCGCGCATTTTTTTTTGTCATAGAGGGAGGCGCGAAGTATGTAAGCGGACAAGTCGATAAAATGATCGCGTCGCAGTAATTGGCACTTCATTGGGTGCATGGGGTCTGCACAGACCGCAGATCCGCACATTTTCATGGTCCCTCTTGCAGAAATTGTCGTAGGGATCCAATCGGATTCCCGTACTTGTCCCTACTTCCTAACATGGGGATCCAATGGGTCATTGCAGTGGATCCCCTGCTGGAACGTCACGCTCGTGTGTTGGATTCTAATCGAGACTCCCTATTGGAATCCAATGTATGAATCCAATTTGAATCCTAAGGGATTTCGACGTTATCGAACAGAATCCGATGCGGATCTTGATGGATCCTATCGCATTCTGTACACTGAATTAGACTAAATGGATTATACAAAGGGTGTTCCAAAGTGGCCTGACATTTTTAAGGGAAGGTACCTGAGTAAACGGCGAGAAAAAAAGGTAAACTTCGGAAATTTTTATCTCAAAAACTAATGTTCCGATTGGATCCGGGTTTTTTTTTATTGGAAAATATGTACATTGAGGTATGTTTAGGAATTTTTTAAAAATAAATTCGTTGACTGGAAGCGATTGAAACGCGATTATCTCGAAACATCGTTTTCAAAGTCGGTGCCAGATGTATCTCGAAAACGGCTTGTCCGATTTTGTCCAAATTTGGATACAATATTGTTCGATAGTTTTTCTCGTTCGCCACGTAGGGGTTTTTCATTTGATTGAACCATTGCTTTTTTATGCAATGTGTATGCAATCCAAAATCGTCGGAAATTGCGAACGAAAAACGAATGTTAAATTAAAACGGTCGCAATTCCGTCAAAAATGAAAATTTCAAAAGAAATCCTACGTGGCGAACGAGAAAAACTATCGAAGAATATTGTATCCAAATTTGGACAAAATCGGACAAGCCGTTTTCGAGATACGTCTGGCACCGACTTTGGAAAGTATGTTTCGAGATAATCGCGTTTGAATCGCTTGCAGTCAACGAATTTATTTTAAAAAATTCCTAAACATGTCCCAGTGTACATATTTTCCAATTAAAAAATCCGGATCCAATCGAAACATTAGTTTTTGGAAAAAAATTTCCGAAGTTTACCTGTTTTTTGCGCCGTTTACCCAGGTAGCTCCCCTTAATTGCGTGTCATTTTTTGTGGCTGACATAGAGTACTAATCTTTGACATCTGGCATCAGGAAGTATTGAGGTTGAGTCATGGGGAATCACACGATCGAGCAACGCATAGAAATTGTTATTTGCTGCATTGTTACTGCATAGTTATTGTAGACGAAGGTTCATGGTCGTGTTATCTCGCGCCGCGGCGATGTGAATTGGCCACCGAGATCATGCGATTTGACGCCATTGGACTTCTTTCTTTGGTGTTTTATGAAAGGAAAGGGGGCATCCATTAATTACGTGAGGTGATTTTGGCGATTTTTCGACCCCCCCTCTCTCCCCCTGGTGAGATGTCGTGAGATTTTGCTCGACCCCCTCTCGCCACCCCTAATCTCACGTGAGATTTTTCAAAATGCATACGTTCACGGAAAATAAATGGTAGTAGAAGTAACTGCGGTTGTAGTACCATTTACTCCACCATGTAAAGTAGTAGGGAGACTCCCTACGTGATAAAAATTATGTGATTACTAAAATTACTAAAATTACGTGATATTTGCCGAAGCCCCCTCTCCCCCACGTGAGATTGGGTGAGATTTCGCTCGACCTCCTCCCCCCAAACGCCTCACGTAATTAATGGACGCCCCCAAAAGTGTATGCCAATGATCCACAGACCATTTCAGAGCTCAGGGAAACAATTGGACGCACCATTAATTAAATTAGTCCGCAATTATTCCTAAATGTTATTGAAAATTTCGTCAAAAGAATGAACGTTTGCAAACAGGGACGAGGCGGCCATTTATCGGATAGTGTGTTCCACACATAACCTCCATGGTTGCACCTCATATTAAAAGAAAAATATTCGTATTTTTCAAATAGATAATACGTTTCACAAATCAATTAAAATGTCCGGTCATTATGAGACACCCTATAGATATACAAAACGAGTAAATCTTAACCCTAGGATGACACTCATATTTTTCGCTACTTAGTTATACAATCTGCGTCTGTGAGACCCGGCCGACTTTCGAATGCTGTAGTTTCCTTGAAATTATGTATTCAGATGATTTTTTTAAATGAAAGAGCAGACTGTTAAGACCTGTGAAGAGAAAATCTGTATCCGGTTCACATTTTGTCTGAGAAAGTTGTTTGAGCAGATGAAAATGTTTCGCCAAAGAGAAAAAAACGAGAATTTTGCGCTTTTTGGTCGGTCCTGTGAGACCCAAGATTGTACTAAAGTTAAAAAGTATGAATCGATAAAAAAAAGTATATCTCAAAAGTCGATTTGAATTACATCACTGAAAATCCACTGTAATCATCGCTTGTTATTTATTCCACAGCACATTGACATATCATCACCCACATACACGCTCACCAGCCCCCTGACAATTCTAGATGAATGCTGTTCGCAAAATATCCTTGCCGCACTGTGGCGCTAGTAGTCGTGTGACAGGCATGCATATATATGTATGTTGCACCGCTGTTTCGAATATTTTACATGAAAAAACGTCTATTGTACATAACTTTATGAAAACCATTATTCGCGTGTATGATTGATTTTAATCGTAATTTAATTATTCAGCTTAGCATTATCAACTTAGAACATTTCACGAAAGTATCGAATCGTTCAGCTGATCCGAGTATTTAGAGCCGAAGGCAATCACATAACAGCCAACGCCAGTTAGTGGAGTTTTCAAGAACTAAACAGCCGGGACAAAACGCGTTTTCGTTTATCGTATAGGAATAGTAAGCCAGTGTCAGGGGCATGGAGGCCTCATAAAGGAGCCCGTACTGTGTACTAGGGAAGTGACCACAACATCGGGAACGGAAGGGTTCCCGAAAGCGCCACTTCGTGGCGCTGATTGTTATAAGCAACAGCTTGAAATTAGCTAGTGGTGTGGTCTCCATGACAACAGTTCAACAATTCAATATGGCCGATGGATTGATGACGCTTTATCATTCGATCTCTCTCACGCATAGCTATTTTCAAGCTGTCGCTCCTAACAATCAGCGCCACGAGGTGACGGTTTCGGGAACCCTTTCGTTCCTCGATTTCGTGGTCACTTTTCCCATACCCCTTCCATTAGAGTTCAGACTTCTTTATGCAGTCTCCATAGTCAGGGCTGACGCTCACGAAGCGTGCAGGTTATGTTTCAACACGCCGACCCTTTTCTCGCGACTTTTCACATAATTTCGATTCGAACGCGGTAAGAATTCTCAAACGGCGTTCATCGGGGAACAGTGTAGAAATCCAATTGGATCCCAATGAGGAGTCCCTACGCGCGATGTCCCTAACAAATCCCTATAGAGATGTGGGTGCATCTTGGGACTCCTCGACAAATTTGTGCACGTGATCACGAAATTATATTTTTTCGAGAGATCCAACAAGCTCCGGTTGAGAATGTTGAATAAAAAATTCTCAAACGTCAATCGGAAGATAGTGCGGAATCCACTTGGATTCCAATGTGGACTCCCTACGTGCGGCCTTCCTATCAAATCCCTACAGGAATGTGATAGGATCCGAAGACTCCTCGACACATTCCTGCGCGGGCCCCGCCATAATATTTCCTTCCAAATTAGGGACGATTCGTTTCATGGAAACGCCTAAACTCCATTCGCAGATGAAAATATTACTTCGGCGAAATGGGGTCGCCGTCTTATGCACTTACCAGCGCCACGAAAGCTAACGCGCCTGATGGATTAAGGGGTTATACCAGTGTGACACTTCAAAAAAATCGATTTTTTTTGCCTTTTTCGACAGTTTATACTTTCAAGAATATCCTGTAAAATTTTCAAGGCTCTATCTCTAATCATTTTATCTTGCAAAAATCGGTAGTTAAATTTTCAAACGCGTTTTTCTTGAAATGAGATTTTTCAAATTTGCTGCCATTGTAACTCAAGGAGCAATTATCCGATTGATTTGAAATTCGAACTGAGTACTCTTGAATGTATTTACCCTACAATAACGTAGGATATTTTTGATTGGATGAAAATTGACGATTTGGCATTGAAAAAAACGACCATTTTATACGCAAGAAAACATACTTTTTTCATAAGTACGCCATTTTGTTGGATTTTGATATTTTTCGAAAATCCTACGTCATTGTACAGGAAATACCTTCCAGTTTAACGGCATTTTTTCCTTTTTCGGTTTCAGCTACTCAATCGGCCGAAATCATATCAGCAGTGGAGGAGCTTTTTTTTCGGCGCCTCCGTAGGCAGCGCATAGTCGCTTGGATCTCAATATTTGTCTATGAAAAAATTATGTAACATAGGTCAAATATAGCCAAATATATTCTTAATTTTCCGAAACATTTAATTGAGTACTTTTCTTCCGAAAAATTCCCGAAAATCACCCAAATTTTCAGCGTTCACACTGGTGTAGCCCCTTAATGGCGGCCGAGGGGAGGGGGGACATTTTCCACATCGCGATCTAGAGCGACCATTTCGTGAAAATGGCCAGTGCAACAATCTCTTTCCGCAATAGGAAAACGGGAGAAAATAAAAAGCGAACGGGAGCCTCGTAAATTTCTGATACGAACGAGCGTACTGGAGGAGCGAAAATAAATGTAGAAAAAACGTAGTTCGAAAAAGTTGATGGAGAGGCGCGCGGGCGAAAACGAAAATCTAGCACGGCGTCTCGGGATCGGCGGAGGCACCGGTGTGTGTTTCGAGAGACCGATGAAATGACTCATCCATGATTTACACATTATACAGGAACTCACTATACATTACCATTTCAGAAACGATAACGCGCTCCGGAACGTTTCGCTTCGGTACCGAACGAACGAAAGATCGACAGCGGGAGAGCGCGAGAGGAAGGGAGAGCGACGCAGAGAGTGAGAGAGAGGAAGGGAGAGAGAAAGGTAGAGAGACGAAGAGATTTCCGTGTACGCACGCGGCTCAATAATTCTTGGAAATCGTCGAAGTGTGAAGGCCACTGTGTGGCAAAAAAATAAAATAAAAACGAAATACTGGAAAAAGTGACGTTCAAAAATGTTGAGTATTATTTCAGGCAAGTTGGCCTGTGCGCGGCTTTGAGACGAAAAAAAATTTTCGTTTTTTTTTACGACCGCCGTATTTTCACGCTCGCTGGTCAAACGAGTGCTAAACTGAAGAAAAAAAAACACACGCTGATACAGCAACTTGTGTGAATTATTATTATTGTTTATTGTGTTCCGTCCGCGAGTTCCGCATCTTCGCTGCTGTAGTTATAATCTTTAAAGGCGGGATATTGGAGAATTTTTTTACATTGCTTTGAAAAAAGAAACTTAACCTCGAACCGTTTCATGCGTAATTTTTCGCGCATTATCGTCGCGCAATTTTAGTGTTCTCGGAACTGTGAACGTGATTCATTCCTTTGGCTTTTTGCGCCACGATTCCTCGAGGCATAGCGGATTTTCATCTAATCGCGAAAAAATTGACCGGCAACGTGGGTGTTTCTTCCGCTTCATTTTATCGATGACCACGTGTTCGCGTACTCGATAGAGGATCGTCAAAATGTTTTTTCTCAACGCTCAAAATTCGAGAATGCCGTACGGATCGCCGCGCGTTAATCTCGCACTAATCGATAACACTTTCGAGGATCTTTTTTCTGCTTTTTCCCCCTTCGAGGGGTTAGGCTACTGTGGAAATGACGACGTTCGTCGCTTGAGGCAACTCAAATTGAAGAGGAAGGTCCATATCGAAGATTGCGTCGTTGGAATGCAATGGAAGTTAATATTTCTGAATTCCTTCAACTTCTTTTGGCCGATTTTGCCTTCACATATCCCTCATTCTTTGAGATATTTATTTAGCGATCTACGATATAAATGAACAAAAAAAGATATCTACACTAATGAAAATGAGGAAGATAAAATGGTAAAACGAAGTTTCGTTGCGTCACGACGATGCGCAAACTTCAACACCATATTGGAAGGTATGGTGCAGGAATCGGAGATTGAAGGTAAACCTATGAGTACAATAGAACTGTTGGTAAAATGTAAACGCGTTTTTTTTTCTCGAAACCATGTTTTTCAAAACGGTGTACACGACTTCTCGACATTTGCGGGGGGGGGGATACCTTTATGCGAGGAAGAAATTTGCTGCTTTTCATAGATTGAATTAAAGGAAAGATTTCTTCACCATTTTTTAGACTTAGGGTTTGTTTTATTACCACTTTTAGCTGTTGCGTGGTATTATTTTTAATTTATCTTAACCCTGGGACCCTACACTATCTGTACGAAACAAATAACCTACATTGGGGTTACACACACCCTAGCACTTCGAATCAACGCTGCTAACAAACTGTTTGTCGTAGGGAGATTTTTTTTTAATCGTACGCTCGAGAACTGACGAATGGAATAGGCTTTGCGAGAAAAACCTAATATCAATTTATCACCACGAAAAATGCGATTGAACAAAGCAAGAAAGATTATGTCAGCATTCCTCACTAATAATGTGGGGTTTGCGGTACGCATGTGTTCAAAAATATTTATCCTAGGGTTCAAAAAGTGGCGGAGTTTTGGCACGATCTTCTAAACTGCATTTTCAAAAATGGCGTGACAAATACCTAAAAAAACTAATTGACCGATTCTGATGAACTTTGGTATAAATCTTTCCAACCTTATTGCCTAAAACATGAACCTAAATGTTCTTGAAAATTAAAAAAAAAAAGTATTTTTTTATTGCAAAATATAGCGATTGTTTCGGAAAATTCAATCTTTTTGTTTCACAGCTTCCCTTCCCTGAACGTAGCTCCCCCGCCTTAAGGTACCAGTCGCACCAAGGCCTGTTTCGATAATTTTTTAAATTTATGTTGAGGACCCATTCAAGACACTATTAAGATGTCTGGCCACCCTGGCGGATCGAAAAATGGGTATAAAAAAAAATCGTGAGTAATGTCGCTACAATGTAGCGTAGCGGTTTTTTTTTCGACCATTAAAAAAATTATGGTAAGCCATAATTTCGGTGAAAAATACAAATTTTTTTCTTCGGCTCACCATAGTTTTTTTAATGGTCGAAAAAAAACCGCTATACTACATTGTAGCGACACTATGCACAAATGAGCTGATTTTTTTTTTCAGATGTGACATGACCAGGCAACAGCTGGGATAACGACCGCGCGTATCGTGCGGAGGGCCTCCGCGGCAATGTGCATAACGGCGTCATTTTTTAATATTTTGAACGAAAATTTATTAACGTTATTCTCAGAGCCCTTTCTGACGTTGTGTACAAAAATAAAAATATTCCGGCCCATACCTTCGAGTTTATTATTATTTTTTAAATATACCCATTTTTCGATCGGCCAAGGTGAAGGCCTTAAGTGATTACCTGCAAAATTTCAAAAGGATTCACCATTCTGTATTCGAGATATTGGCAATCAACGATTGCACGGTTTAACACGTGTTCTTATAAGGAACGGTGGAAAATTTTACATTTCATGCCATAAAGTCGAAACTTTTCTACAGATTTCTCTTAAAAAAATCTGAATGACAGAGGAACATATGACGAGGTGGGTAAAAAAAGATAATGAATTTTGACCGTCTAGTTTCACAGATATAGCGATTCGAATTAAGCAACGTGTAGCGACGCTAGCGCCACGAAGTGACTGGAGCAGACTAGAGCCGGCGATCTGGCGGCGCTGCAAGCGTTCGGCGCGTTCATCGGTAGAAAATGTATTTAGAGATTTTTCATATTTACTTTTACGCGGCAGATTTTTCATATTTACTTTTTTATATTACTATATATATATATATTGCTAGGTCAAAATTAGTAAATAAATAAAATTTAAAGAATCGCTGAAACAATAGAAACACTTTTATTATCAATTCATCGAAGTGACATTCATCAAATCAACGATTCACGATACGATGTCCTACATTTTCGTTGTTCAAACCTATACATGGTTCTTTTTGTGTTCTCTTTTTTTACGGGTCATAATTTCGATCGCTTTTCTATTTTTGGCGATCGTTTTTCGTTTGGTCAATTGCCTTCATGTCGCACTTGTTCCATTATTCCGGCCACAGCGCAAATTTTGCATTTTCGTTTATAATAAATATCACGACAAAAATTCGCTGTGCTTGCGACGTTGCCACGATCTCCGCGCTCGCTAGACTACAGTAGTGTGTGCCTATCCGTATACGCAGAGTGTCTACGTGCACGTAGCCGGAATGGATAGTCCGATACAAAAGTGATGGTTAGGTGATGGAGGGAACGTTGTTATTTTTGGAACTCTAAACATTGTATTAGGTGTTTTCTTCGTTACTTCACAAGTTTTCACATCCTGATAAGATGTACAACCTACATTATGAAGATATTTCGCAATATTTCGAAGCTTCGGTCGATTGAGCGGACAAAAAACTTTTCAACGTGACTGTGGCGAGACTACTACCTTAACGGGTTATACGCAGTTAGAAATTTCGAAAAATCGATTTTTTTTTATTGCTTTTTCGGAATGTACAAATATGTGAGTGTATTCCCTGAAAAATTCAAATCGATCCAGCGAATATTCTCGGAAATACGCACATATTTGTAAGGACGCTCGGAGCGCTACAAAGTTGACTGTTGAAACTTCAAAGGCGTTTTTCTCAAAACGGTGTTTTCAAAGTCGGTGAGCACGATTTCTCAAAAACGGCTCAACGGATCGGTCTGCAATTTTAACGCAACCTCGTCAGATATACTCTTCAGGCATTGATCGAAGGAATAAGATTTTCGATAATTATTTCTATTTTTTTTCAACGATTTAACGAAAAAAGTTTGGTCGAAAATCGAAATTGTTTCTTTCCGGAGCCACCGTTTTGTCAAAAATTAAAATTTCGACTATTCCTCCGATCAATACCTGGATTCATCTATCCCCTAAAAGAATCCTTTTGGTTTTTTTTTTTTTCATTTTAGATAATCCAAACCGGAGATACTTTGCTCACCGCCGGACACTTTTTTTTCGGGGACCTCCAGGAGACTTCCTACAGGAGCAATGTTAATGAATATTTTTGAAAATAAAAAATGCCAATCTAAAGCTAAAAGATGCCACTACACTGCCTAAGACTTTTCGTTTTGCCCAAATGAAATCCTTTTCCAGAAAAAAATCGTGAAAAAACAACTTTTTTGGCCTTGCAAGTGCGTATAACGCCTTGATGAACAGATTGCCTTGAAATGTGGTTCACTCATCCCGTGTAACAATGATCTAGTCTTGACCGACGATTTTCTCGTTAATATTTTTTTTTCTCGTCAGTTATTGACAATATTGATATCATTTTTCCTCGAAAAATCGAAAAAGAAATTCAATTTTTTTTAAATTATTGTAACACGAGAACAAAAAAGCTCGGTCAAGTCTTAGCCGATAATATCTATTTGAGAACAAAAACACGTTTTTTTTTCTTTTCGCATGAATCGAAGGCTCAGTTCGAAGGTTCTTCACGAGATTGTTTAAAACTTCTTCAATTATTATTATTTTTCAATGACATTTGGTACATAACGCCGTTAATGCACATACAAATAAGTGTCAAAACGATTTTTCGATAATTTCACGTATTCCTTCAAAATCCATTTTTTAATAATCCCGATTTTCGGGTCGTCACGGTCGTCTACGCCCTTAAAATACCCACACCTTTGTCGGTGCTGACGAGATCACAGAGGCAAAAAAGAACGAGGTCGAATTTCCCGACTCGTAAAAAGAAGAAAAAAGAAAACGACGAAAAACTATCGATCGTTGACTAGACGTTGAATAAACAATTGGGCCGGACGAGGCCCGCGTGCGAGAGCGTGACAGCGAGATGTGTACATTGTTGAGACGGGAAAAAAACGACTACGCTCGCGGCTATCCCTACGTAAATATCGATCATCCTTTTTCTTCTTTTTCCCCAGCGTGCCGCGGGAAATTAAATGTTAATCAATATCGAAAACTAGTCGTTTCGCGATAACATTTAACAGCAGCAGGCACGAGGGTAAAATGATGTAATATACGGTGTACAGAGGAGTTAGTGCGAGTTTGTTTGGCAGTTCTGTGGACACGCCGTGCCCTCGGGCTCGTCCCTTGGGCTTCCGGACACGTGTCTACGGGACTTTTCACGCAGAGTGTGGCATTTTTTGAATACTCGACGACTTCATATGACATTGAAATTTTCATCGTTGGGATGCAACAATGATGTTTTTTTTTCTTCTGTATTGCCCAATTTATTGCTGCCACATTGAAGCTACCAAAATCACTGAAACATTTTTGAAGATCCTTATGAGGGCTCCACAGCCCGAACTTGGAGAAAAAAAAAAAGAATTTAAATACTCATAAAAATCAAGAAATGAACCAAATTAGGAATCTTCGCTGCACTCCAACGATGCAAACTCCACCACCATAATTTCATTTAGCTTTAACGTACGTTCATTGTACGACGACGAATTTTTTTTCCCCCATTGAGAGTTTCAACTACAATTGTCACGAAACGAAACTACGATCAGCCAATTGTAAACGAAACCCGAAAGTCCGAATACATTTCGTTTGGTTCAATGTTCATGAATTGTTTTACATCGAACGACTTGGGATCGGTGACAGTTGCGGATGAAATTAAGGGTTAGGCTACTGTGAAAATGACAAACGCTCGTTCGTGCCTTCAGGCAACTCAAATTCAAGAGTAAGGTCCAACCTATGGTGCAGTAATCGCAGATTGAAGGGTAAACTTACGATTACACCGATAGAACTGCTAGTGAAACTTCAAACGCGTTTTTCTGGAAACTATACTTTTCATAACGGTGTACACGTTTTTTCGACATCTAATGAACGGATTGTCTGGAAATTTGGTACACTTATTCAATGTAATAGTCGTTTAGTCTTAATCAACGTTTTTCATGACTTTTAAAAATTATTTATTAACAGCAATGATGTCACTTTTACCCGAAGAATCGAGTAGAAAATTCAAATTTTTTTGTTTGTTTGAAGGTCGAAACACGATAACAAAAAAAAAAAGTCGGTGAATTCTTAGTCAATATTATTAATTTTAAGAAAAAAAACGAGTTTTTTTTCTTCAGATCAACCGGTTGGCCAAAATCAAGTACGCCGTTGAGCCTCTCACGTTCAAAGGTCCTTCACGAGATTGTTTACAACTTTTGTAATTGTTAATATTTAAAAATGAAATTTGGTAAACAACTTTGTTAAAGAACTATACCAGAGTGACACTTTGCAAAAATCGATTTTTTTGCCTTTTTCGACAGTTTACGCTTTCAAGAATATCCAAGAAAAATGTCAAGGCCGTATCTCTAATCACTGTATCTTGCAAAAATCGATAGTTGAATCCTTAAACGCGGTTTTCTCGAAATGGGGTTTTTCAAATTTGCTGACATTGTAACTCAAAGAGCAATTATCTGATTGACTTGAAATTTGAACTGAGTACTCTTGAATATATTTACTCTACAATGACGTAGGATATTTTTGATTGGATGAAAATTGACGATTTGGCATTGAAAAAAAAACGACCATTTTATAGGCAAGAAAACATACTTTTTTTTTTTTCATAACTACGCCATTTTATTAGATTTGAATATTTTTCGAAAATCCTACGTCATTGTACAGGAAATACCTTCCAGTGTGACATTTTTTTCCTTTTTCGGTTTCAGCTACTCGGCCGGAATCATGTCAGCAGTGGAGGAACTTTTTTTTGGCGCCTTCGAAGGCAGCGCACAAGTCGCTTGGATCTCAATATTGTTCTATGAAAAACTTATGTAATATAGGTCAAATATAGCCAAATATATTCTTAATTTTCCGAAACATTTAATTGAGCACTTTTCTTCGAAAAAAATCCCGAAAATCACCCAAATTTTCAGCGTTCACACTGGCCCCTTAATATGCATCCAAATAAATGTCCAAACGTTTTTTAAAACATTTTACTTATTCCTTCAAAATTAATCATTTCAAATAACCCTGATTTTCGGGTCGTCACAGTAGCCTACCCTTAAATAAAAATCCCTTGCATTATTGTATCGACGAAAAACGTAAGTTTTTGTTAAAACACAAATGTTGCATATACTTTCGTGTAAATGCAAACTGTCGTATAAATTTTTGTATTACAATGTAAAAAATATCTCATGTATGTTTATGTTAAATACAAACGTATTACACGTACGCGCACACGCCCACAACTTGCGAGGCGTTTGGAAACGGTGACAAATTCAAATTAATACGTGCATACTCGTTATCGATCGATTTTTCCCGAGGCCAGGTAATGTTTTCCACTGTGCATTTGTCTCGTTTCAGAAACTTATTGAGTTTGCCGATATCGTCTCCCGTGACGAATCAACGCCGACACGTGCTTTGACTTGCGATAACAACGAAAAAAACTCTTCTTCTTCCCAGATTTTTCTTGTTTTCTTGGACAAAGTTATCGGTTGTGTGATTTCTCGGCTAGCCCGCGTGTATTTTTATGGAAAATATTAATTTTTTTGCCCTCTTCGTGGAAAAAAAATTGAAAGAACGCGGATAAATGTTGCGGTAATCACGGCGAGGCGAAAAGAAAAATGCAGGAACAAACAACGAGTATAATCGATTGTTTTTTACGTGGGCACGTGTCGGTGAATGCGACGCGAATGTTCATCACTATGGTGTGTTCATGGATGGGCGCAACTCGTGTTCGTGTTCGCGCGCGCGCGCGCGTGTGTGTGTGGCTGTGTGTGTGTGAGAGGGAGAGAGAGAGCAAAATCGCGTTGTGTTCTCATTTCGATTCGTTTGTTCGCCTTCTTTCGTTGGTTCGTACGTTATGGACCATGGCGCGAGGTCGGGTATACGGAATTTTTCTATACGCTACGCCGATAGGTTTAATGACGGACTTATCGCGTATATATACGCGTATATATGCCTCGAGAAATATATTATTATGTAAATACCCGAGGAGGAACGAGGCAGGGCTTTTCGAGCAATGCTCTCCTCGTATATTAATGCAGAGCAATTTTTGCTTCTCTCTCTCTCTATTCCTGTCTTTCCATACATGCAGTCTCGGAATTCCGGGCAATTCCTCGATCAACCGGAAGCGCGAACCGGTTTCTAATCAAGCACAATTTTCTTATCGACGCGAATTACGAGATGAATTTTGTGCCTCGTAGCAGCTACAATTAAGCGTACCAATGGTATCGATGATCGAAAAACAGCGACTCAAATGCAGCTCGGCATGGGGCAAAAAAGATTGGATTTTCGTTTCCATGATATTGAAGTTTGCATCATTGGAATGCAACGAAAGTTTAGTGCTTTGGTGCAAAATTGGACTCCGAAAATCACTCAAACTTTTTTTTGGGATCCTCATCGGAAGGTACAGTCTAAATTTGCAGGATACGATTTTGGATAAAGAAAAAGTGAGGAAATAACAAAAAAAGAATGAAGAATATCGGAAAAGGGTCCCTTTCTGGATAAAAGAATGGAACCTCTATTTGGGCGTATTTTTACCTACTCATGAATACGCTATTTGAAATTGTCGCATTCTATAATTGATCACGGTACGATGCAAAGAAAGTCGGAAATAATCGTACTGGGAATACTGTATTTGCGGTTACAATGGTGAAGCGTCCGACAATCTTTACGTCTTGCTCGTTACGATTAGTCCTACGTTGAAGACGTTGATGACATGACGTTAAAGTTTGCATCGTTTGAATGCAACGGGAATGATTTTTCTTTTGTTTTTCCCAAATTTCCTCTGGCAGATTTGAACTACGTCGTAAATAATCGTAAGCGAACATTTTTCGGGATTCTTGTTTAACGATTGACAGTATTACGATATCTGTGGCCCCTAGTTCTGACCACACGGTCTTCATATTTGACCCAAAAAAATACTTTTTTCAAGAGCGGTAGAAATCGAATTTCGACCCTTAAGGGGATAAAACGGAGGTTTTAAAGTTTGTATGAGACAACATAATTTTTGGTTAGATTTGCTTAAAACTACGTATAAATACACTCCAATACAAATAATGAAACATGTGTTTGTTTGGGTTTTGTTTGGTGTATTTATGCCAACCCAAATAAACACAGTTAAGGGGTTAAAAGTAATACTTGACTACACGCCCCGAACAACGAGGAAAACACATATTATGTATGAACTAAATTTGCCAAGTTTCAAGTAAATCTGGTGAAAAATATGTTTCCTCATACAAACTTTAACATTGCCGTTTCACGCCCCTAAGGAGAGATATACACCTAGATGGTCGAGGTCGAGGATTCAGAAGCTACGAACATTCCGTCGACCGTGGAAGACCTACACTATGGGCCTGGTATCGATGATTCCATGTAAGTTGACAAATTTCGTGATTTATTCATTCCCAAATTTTCAAACGCGTTTTTCCCAAAACCACGTTTTTCAAATCGGTACCCAAAATTTCTCGAAAACCAATTAACCGATTGCCTTGAGGTTTTTTGTGGTTATTCTATACACCATTAATTAGTACTTGTCATAGGATTTTCTTTCCGTTACTTAGTTTTTGTTTTGTAGGCAAAATAATAACTAATTTTTGGCCCAAAAATCACTATTTATGTTCAAACGTCCGCCATTTTGTCATAAATCGTCATTTTCAAAATCGGCTATGACAAGTACTAGATTATAGTTTCTAATTTAATAATCTCTTTGGTTTTTTTTTCAGATGATTTTTGAAGAAACGCCAGTGGGTACCGTATACGCAGATTTTTTTACAACGCTCCAAGGATCATACAATATCCTTGCATATTTTTGATATCTTTAAATAAAGAAAATTAAACATATTTTTGAATGTATATACTTTTGGATAATCAAAACCCCAATCCGAAATTTCAAATAGCTTTCCTTGAAAAAATTCCCAAAAATGACCTTTTTTCCGGCTCCTAGGTGTATATCTCCCCTTAAAGGTAACATTTTGGAAATTGCTGAAATACATGTTTGATAATTTGTTTTGTATTCACGCCAAGTTTCAAGTAAATCTGATAAAAAAATATGTCATCTCATACAAACTTTAAAACCCCTGTTTCACCCCCTAAGGGTCGAATTTCGATTGTTACCAGTCTTAAAAAAAAGTCTTATTCTGGGTCGAATATGAAGGCTGTGTGGTCAGAATTAGGGGCCACAGATAGCGTAATATCCCCTAACGATTCACAACAAATGTGCCAAATATTATTTTGCATAATAATGCAAATGAAAAATTTAAACAATTTTCGTTGCGTTCCAACGATGCAAACTTCAATTCCAACCCACTCTGGAATCGGATAACAATGTTACGCAATAGTATTGGGAGTACAAATAAGTCTCCGCCGTTTTTTATAAAAAATTGGGAATTTATTGTGAAAGAACGGTACTTTATGTTTCATTCAAAGTATTATCCATTGCTAGCCACTACTTTTTCCCACCTTTCTTACAGCATATGGCTACTGCGTCGGAAGAACGATTCATCTTTTGAGGCTATTCGAAAATCGACCCAATTTTTGGTATCATCATATGATGTGAAGTGCTGCTCAGACAGGCCGTGCGTCATCGATCGAAATAAATGATAGTCAGAGGGAGCAATGTCTGGTGAATACGGCGGGTGGGGTAAAACTTCCCAATTGAGTGTTTGCAAGTAGGTTTTGACCTTATGCCTGGCAAGCAGCATTTCACATGTTGAAAATCGGCGTTAAACTATTCTCGGCTCCAGTTCGTATGGAACCCAATTTCCTTGCTTTTGAATCATCCCCAACGATTTAAAACGATGTGAAATTGCTTGTTGAGTCACTCCTAATGTAAGTGCAAGTTCTTCTTGCGTTTGGCGCGAATCTCCATCCAATAATGCTTCCAATTCCGCGACTTCGTACACTTTCGGCCCTCCCGCTACGTTCTTTGTCTTCGACGTAAAACTCACCGTTCTTAAACTTTTGAAACCACTCACGACAACTTCTCTCACTTAAAGCAGCCTCACCATATGCTTCTACGAGCAATCGATGCGCCACAGTTGCAGATTCCTTCAAATTAAAGAAATAAATCAAAAGTTCCCGCAAATGACGCTTATTCGGCTAAAAACTCGACATTTTCGCACGAAAAAAAATTCTGTTATGTTGATACAAAATCGCTGATATTCCAAGGTTGAGGTCGTGCCAGATGTCAAACCTTACGATATGACGTTTTACATCTGACAATTTCGACCATAACCTCCTGGTGGGGTCTTCTTTTATCAAACGGCGGAGCCTTATTTGTACCCCCAATACAATGTTTGGCTTTGTTTGGAATCGTTTGGGTTATTTATATGTTATGCTGTATAGCGACAATATTTTTTACATATCTGTAAAGAGAACGAAAAAATACGCCGAAATAGTGGTTTAATTTTTTTTTCAAAAAGGGTCCCTTTTCCCGACATTTATGCGAATTCCAACATCGGTAATTTCCTGACTTCCAACGTATACCCTTGTCGAATTTTTACGTCCAACCCTTCCCAATGAAGCGATTCCCTATCACTCTCAACCCCCGCCCTTCGCCAAATCTCACCCGACCGTCCAGCCACCAACGTCAGTGATATAACGAAAAATAATTTATACACATAACCACACATCAGCCCATGTTCCCAGCATTATTAACAAAGAAGTAATTAAAAAAGCGCCGCTCGCGCGGTTCAATCGATAATTTGCCTCGTTTTTTTCCCATTCTTTTCGTTTTTTTTTCTTCGATCCCGCACCGCCGCTCGCTTCGTCGACGCAAGAGCGAAAAATCAATAAAAATACTCGGCCTCAAAAGAGGCTCTAGGGAAACTTGCGCGGTTCAACAGAAGCAAAAATAAAATAAAATCTACAGCATTAAGAATTGGTTTCGACAAAAAAAAATGGTAAAAGGAATTTTAAACAAACGGGATTGTTGTTGCGATACTGGATATCGCAATTAATGGTTTTTCGTCCTCACTTTTGAATTTCGCTGAACACAAAACCTTCGGACGAGTCGGGCACCTGGTCGCAGGTGTCATTAGGAGGCGAGGAAACAGCTGTCCTGTTAAGACATTACAGCACACGCAGAGTGCCCGGCCGTCTACGTGCTACACACGTACTGACCGACTTGTTTCATTGGCATAATTTTGTACATCGTTCAAATATATACAGGGTGTCCCTTTTATCTCTGCTAACCGAAAAAACTCGGTAATCATCGACGTGACAAAAAAATGTTCCGGACAAACGTTGTACGGCGTGAAGGGGACTATTAAATGCGATCAATTTTTTTTAGTTCGTTGGAGGCGCTGACGCACAGTGGAGGTCACCTCCACTTTCTTAAATGGAATGGTACATTTTTTTCAACCATTTTGTGGAGCACCTCGAGCCGCATGAAAAACATTAGTGGGTCAAAGTCGTTCAAGGTCATTCAAGGTCACCTGTTAAAATGAAATACAGATCTAAATATCTCGGATCACTACCAAATATTTGATAGTGATCCGAGATATTTAGATTTGTATCATCGATACTGACCTTGAATGACCTTGAACGACTTCGACCCCCTAATGTTTTTATGCTGCTTGAGGTTGATGGTTGAAAAAAACCTCAAGCAGCATAAAAACCTCAAGCAGCATAAAACCACAAGATGGTTGAAAAAAAATGTACCATTCCATTTTAAAAAGTGGAGGTGATCTTCAGTGTGCGTCAGCGCCTCCACCGAAATTTAAAAAAATTGGTCGCATTTGATGGCCCCCTTCATACCGTACAACTTTTGTCTGGAACATTTTTTTGTGTCGTCGATAATTACCGAGTTATTTCGGGTGGCAGAGATAAGAGGGACACCCTGTATGTGTGTGTATATATATATATATATACAGGGTGGCCCGAAAAGTGACGTCCAAAAGGAAGACCTAGATGCCTCGCATCAATACCTTTCCGAATCACCTCACGTATGTTGTACGATCTTTTTCAATTTTCCAGACAAAAAACCGATTTTTTCCTAGTTTTCCTGTAGCTCAGATTTTTATTTTTTTCCCCTCTCACGTGTATGTTCTTTTCTCTCATAAATTTTCAGAACTAATCGAAAGTCATATCGACTAGCATAAGTATTTTTTTCAATCAATTGAAGTTTAGTGGCTGATCCTCTCAAACCTATTTTTTCAATCGTTGAAATCTAAGGCAGTTATAACACAAGCATAAAAAATAGCGTGAAAGTAAATACACAAAAGAGAAAAACAAAAGTGTCTTTTTTCTTGATGACTAAAAAGATCGTAGAACAAAGATAGGGGTGATTCGGATAGGTAATACGAGGCATCTAGATATTCATTTTGAACGTCACTTTTAGGGCCACCCTGTATATATACCTGTCCTGTTACGAATGGATAACCCTGCATCTGTCGATAGGTCCGATCATGTCCCACTATATGCTAGAATTTCAGTTTAACGAAAGTCCCACGGTTTTCGAGATAAAAATCATCTGCTTTTTGTTTTTCGCATGCCATTTCTACAAATAATAACATTTTTTGACCCGGCTTAAAAAAAATACTCTTGGTTATTTGTTTTTTCTAGAAGAGTCTTCCTTCTAACCTTACATGTTAAGGAAACTTTATCAAAAAAGATCTTATGCAGAATTTTCATACAAACCAATTCGAACATCTGACTTTGATAGCCTGCGGTGTAAAAAAAAAAAATGTACTAAGCATATAGTGCCAATTGCTTCAAAAAGTTGCTTAGTTATTGTCGATTCGTATCATTTGTCGAAATGGCACGCGAAAAACCAAAAGCAGATGATTTTTTTTCAAAAAGTAACATAAAGCCGAAAATCTCGAAAACCGTGGGGTCTTTGACTAAACTGAAATTCCAGCATATAGTACGACATGATGTGACCTATCGACAGTTGCAGGATTGTTCACTTATAACAGGACACCCTGTATATGTGTGCACACACACGCATGCACGCACTTAGCCATATACATGCATACTTTACATATTCATAATATATCAAGTACGTATGTATACGTCAGTTGAACGATACCAGTGACAAGAATCACCCCAACCAAACGACTCCCTAAAATAATCCTCCCCCTAAAAGCCCGGTAGAAAGAGAGAGAGAGAGCGAGAGAAAAGGAAAGATACAGAGTGAGCGCAAAGCGCGTAACTGACTTCCTTTGTTTATGCCTGGATGAGCGCTTCGTCGAGGACTTTTCACTCGTGTGTCCGTCGTGTGCTCTCCCCCGATCCTTGTTCCTTTTTTTTCGCGCTCGTACGCGGTCCCTCCTCCGCGCCGACGTCGCCACCGCCCCTCCCTCGCACCCTCTACGCGCTCGTACCTTCGTCCGTGTCCCAAAGAGAAGGTCCTCTCTCTCTCTCTCTCTCTCTCTCTCTCTCTCTCTCTCACTCTTCCCCGTCCCTTATATTCCCTTGACGCGCCGACTCGCGTCCTTTCGACCCCTCGTACATTTCGTTTCGTCCACGTGTGTGCCTACGCACCCACGTCTGTATAAGCGCGTTTTTTTGAAATAGTTTTTTTTTCTTCCTTTCCGTTTTATTATTATTTTTTTCAGCGACCACCCGCGTACCCCCGCGGGCCATTATCCGAGGAGGAAGCGTATACGTGTGCTCGTGTATGCGCGATAGACGGAGGCGCGCGATCCTCCGTGCACGTACACGTGTAGAAGCCGATCGAAATGTGTGTACACAGGAGTGTACATAGGAGCGCAAAACGGGAAGAGCGTCGGGAGTGGACGTCCAGGAAAAGCGGAGGCGGTAAGCAGACAGAGAGAGAAAGAGAAAGAGAGAGGGAGTAAAAGAGAGAAGGAAAAAGAGAGAGTACATAGAGACCCCCATTGGCCTTCGGCGCGCGGGTATTCTGAATTTAGGTGTAAGTATTAATTTTACAATTTGGAGCCCTACCAAAGTAGAGGAAGAAAAAGACGAGAAAAAAACGGAAGAACAAAAAAAAAACGACGAAAAAAACGAAGCAAGCCAAATGTACTCTACTTTGATGGAGTGGCTCTCGTGTATACTGCATCCCGGAGCTCCGCCGAGGCAGCGACGCTGCCGCAAGAACCCGCTCATTTTTCGCAAACCTCACACACACACAAACACACACCCGCACACGCGCGAAAGACGTGCCGGCGAATAATGCTTTCGCGCTTCGTACGTGTGTGCCGTAACAAAGAGCCGAAACTCGATCGTTTGTCAAGTTTTACGTTGCCGGTAATGTGTGTACTTGGGAGACTCGGGAAGATTCGAGGATCGCGCGAGTCGTAGACACGGGAGGGACACCACCGGACCGTGGCTTCTCGCAGGAGCACGAGGCTAGTACGGCTAATCGGCGGAGAGCCTCTTTAAATATAATTGTCTTAATTGAATGAGAAAAGGGGGAGAGAGGAAAAACGACAATACGACGAGCGTTGGAACTTCCTAGGAGACTGAAGTATGATGGCTGGGGAAATGGGAACGAAGTGAGGAGAAAAATGACGAGCTTGTATCGGGGAAAGCTTCTCTCTTCTTACGGTCGCCGAAGGGATTCAGAATTTTCCAATGAATGCGTCATTCAAAGGGAATTGGAGGAGCTAAGTGTATCGTCGAGGGGCTAGGCTGTTGGGAAAATTAAAAAAATCGATTGTCGTTTGAGGCAACTCAAATTGACGGGGAACGTCCAATATGGCGCAGAAATCGCCGAGTGAAGGTAAACTTGTGATTAGAACGAGAGAACTGCTAGGAAAACGTTGAGGGGGGAGATGCCTTTAGGCGAGGAAAAAGTTTGCTGATTTTCATGATTTTTCTTTTTGAGGAGAGATTTTTCCATCATTTTTTAGCCTTTGCGTATGTTTTATTGCTACTTTTGGTTGTTACATGGTATTTTTTTGTTTATTAATATTCAAAAATGGCGGAGATATGACACGGTCTTCTGAACTGCATTTCCAAAACTGGCTTGACGTATAGCTAGAAAAATAATCGACCGATACTGATGAAATTTAGTATAAATCTTTTTAACCGTACCGTCTAAAACATAACCCTAAATGTTTTTGAAAATTAAACAAAAGGTTTGTTTTTATTGCGAAATGTGGCTATTGTTTTTTTCGAAAATTTCAATTTTTTTTGTTCCAAAGCGTACCATTTAGTGGATTTTCAACATTTCTCACTTTTTCTTGGTTCATAATGTACGTACGAGTGTTAGTGAAATAAAAAGCTTCGTTGGGGGGTTTTTCCGTCAGATTAATACCGCCAACGCTACGTGTCACGCCGTCTGACAACATCCGATGCAACCCGTTTAGAAGACCGTGACACACGTCCGCCATTTTTGAAGATTCATTTTAAAAAATACAATGTAACAGCCACAAATAGTAATAAAACATACCGTAGGTGTCAAAAATGGTGAAAAAATCTTTCCTTTAAAAAACAATCACGAAACCAGCAAGTCTTTTCTCGCTTGAATGTATCGCTCTCCGTACCGGTGCAGAAATGTGCCCGGGCATTCTCTACTTTGTGTCCGGCCCTGACCAGACTAGCCTTGTCTGATTTACCTGGCCGGGCCCTCCCATGGAACAAACCGTGAAGTCCCCAAAACCGTTTTTGTAATTCTATTCATCATTTCTATTCATCATTGAAAGCAT
Source organism: Ophion ellenae (assembly GCA_963210295.1). Classification (NCBI taxonomy): domain Eukaryota; kingdom Metazoa; phylum Arthropoda; class Insecta; order Hymenoptera; family Ichneumonidae; genus Ophion; species Ophion ellenae. Next base: position 27,045,424 of record OY723391.1, on the reverse strand, counting down.
TCATTTCATCAACGATAATCGACGAGGATAACAACGCTTATTATAAACACCGGGATTACGATAACTAACGATTTAAGCATAACGAATAGCCAAATTATTTTATCAGGCAAGAAATTAGAGCAGGTAATTCGTGGTTTTTGAACGCCTTGTCGCCATGTTGGGAAATATCAATGTTCTGGCCGGGAAGACATTACCTGAATGTATTTCGTCAACAATCCGCCAGGTGGCTACAAGCGAAGCGCTTCGCGTAAGCAAGGTACCATCGTACGAGGATAAAAGTTCGTCCTGTGAGTTGTACCACGTACAGAAGTGTTATGCTTACAGTGTGCACCTACGATGTATACACTCATATACTACCTTAGCAAGTAGATAGCCAACAAACAATATGTTGTCGAAATACTGAATTGAATACACGCCCGATTTTACCTCCTCAACGATTCCAAAAACACTGAAACGTCATTTTGAATTTCCTCGTTTGTTCCTGGTTATTTCCCGATCTGTTCCCTACAACAGTCCTGGTCATTTAGCGCTTGTTCTTCGACCCGTTCCTGATCAGTTCCCCAGAAAGGGAACGGCCGATCGGGACCTAGCCTTAGACCCGTTACATTGCGAACCTATTTCAGGGTGGAAGGCCCGACCAGGGCCTGATATTATCCAAGGAAGGCAGAACAGAGTCAGTACTTTTTGCCGACTAAAATTTCTACACGGGATTAAACGCGTTTGTCTCGAAACTGTGTTTTTCAAAATGGTGTAGACGATTTCTCGACATCTAATAAACGGATGGACTTGAGTTTGGTACACTTATTCAGTTTAAAAGTAGTGTAGTATTTCTTCGTTTTTCCGGCGTTTTTCTTCTGAACATTTTTTTTAGTTTTAGTTCTAGTAGTTTAATCATTTTTTTTAGTAGTTTAGTATTATTTTACTAACCGACAGAGATGGGTGCACGGTCGGTGTGCGGGCTCGTCGGTCACTGAAGTTAAGCAGCGTTGGAGGCTGGCAATACTTGGAGCGGTGACCGCTTGCCCGTGCACTGGTTTGCGCGTCAACCTCTGAGTGGGAGGCAGTTTGTCTGAGTTTCTGATGGTAATACAACTGAAACTCAGCCAAATATAGCCGCCTATATCGGCCCAGGTTTTCCGCAGTTTCCCTGGGCCCTCGTGCAAATGCGATACCGTAGTGCATTAGGAAAGAGTGGCTGCGGTCAACACTCTGGGGGGGGGGGGGGGGGGGACCTAGGAGGAATGTGGGAACTCTGGAAGGATTGTGAATGTTGGAAGGAATGGAAGGAATAAAGGAGGGGATGGTAAAAGGGGAAGGACCCCGTACCTCTGAGGAATAACATTTTTTTAAAATATATTGTTTTACTAAATTTTTTTGATAGTGGTTTAGTATTTTTTACTAAACTACTAAAAGTTGAGTAATTTAGTAGCTTTTTTTTAGTTTTAGTATAATAGTTCAGTATTTCTTCGTTTTTCCGACGTTTTTTTTCTGAACACTTTTTTTCATTAGTTATTAACTATAATGATGTCGTTTTTCCTCGAAAAATCGAAAAAAATGTATATTCCTTTTTGATGATTGGAACCCGATAACAAAAAAAGCGTGGTCAAGTCTTTGCCAATATTATCTATTCTAAGAAAAAAGTAGATCTTTTTCTCGATTAACTGGTTAGACAGCATTAAGTACACCGTTGAGTCCCTCACTTGGAAAAGGTCCATCGCGAGATTGCCTATAACTTCTTCAATTATTAATATTGTTTAATATATATTTATAGCCCTGATTTTCAGGTCGTCACAGTAACCTAACCCCTTAAGAGGCCAATCTGCGAACAATCGATAGCGCAGTGGATGGAGCTGTGACACGACGAAGGTCGCGGATTCAAAACCCACACTCCTCAATGGATTTTTCCGAACGCTTTTTCCGCGAGCTCGATGGTGTTCGGAAGTCACCTGAAAAATTGTTCGTCTCGGGCGATTCACCGCTCGGCGCTGAATAGCGTGAAACGGCAGAAACTACCGAGGTTCGAAAATTGCAAGGAAAACTAAGTGCCCGGTGTATGGGGGAGGTCCAAAACCCAACAGAGCAAGACTGAGGTGCCCCAACAACCTAACCTCTACATGAAATCCAACACACGGAAATTTCGGTACGGATTAAGGGGCTATACCAGTGAGACACTTTTAAAAAATCGATTTTTTTGCCTTTTCCCGACAGTTTATACTTTCAAGAATATCATTATCATTTATATAATTTATATCAATATCATTTTATCTTGCAAAAATCATTGTAACTCAAAGAGCAATTATCCGATTGACTTGAAATTTGAGCTGAGTACTCTTGAATATTTTTACTCTGCAATGACGTAGGATATTTTTGCTTGGATGAAAATTGACGAGTTGGCATTGGGAAAAACGACCATTTTATAGGCAAGAAATCAGGCTTTTTTTCATAACTACGCCATTTTGTTAGATTTCGATATTTTTCGAAAATCCTACGTCATTGTACAGGAAATATCTTCCAGTTTAACGACATTTTTTCCTTTTTCGGTTTCAGCTACTCAATCGGCCGGAATCATGTCAGCAGTGGAGGAACTTTTTTTTGGCGCCTCCGAAGGCAGCGCACAAGTAGCTTGGATCTCAATATTTTTCTATGAAAAAATTATGTAATATAGGTCAAATATAGCCAAATGTATTCTTAATTTTCCGAAACATATAATTGAGTACTTTTCTTCCAAAAAATTCCCGAAAATCACCCAAATTTTCACCGTTCACACTGGTATAGCCCCTTGAGTGAACTTTGTCGTCGCAGCAAAAATGAGAAATTCGAGTGTAGCGAAAAACGATGATAAAAAAAAGGAATAAATTGACGGAGGAACTTGGATTATAAAGTACGTGATATTGAGGTCTCGAAGATTTCTTTCCTCCTGCCCTCTCTCTCTCTCTCTCTCTCTCTCTCTCTCTCTCTCTCTCTCTCATTCTCTCTCTTCCTTTGCCAACGCCCACGAAGATATTACGAGAGTTAATGACCCGAGGCGAGAATTATAGGATATAAGGCAGAACGAGGGAATACGAAGATACAGAGGCACGCACGTTTGGCTCCGCTATCGTGCGAGGGAAATAAGAACAAGAGGAAGAAGAAGGAGGAGGACAGTTCCCTCTGCGATTGTGCTCGTACACACAACTATATCGGAGTTGCATATCGCGGGCACGTATTAAACATGCCTGAAGAATTCTCTCATCTGCATCGGTCGAGATACACCGGGCTGAACGAAACATACCACCATCGAGCGGAACGCTCATTTTCTTCACGACTCTCATTGCTGTATCGCTGATAGAATTGTGAAGTCTCAATGAAGGACGGATCAGTTGGTTTCGTGTTAATTTCATTTCAGCCTTTCGCGCAAATACTCGGTTGGTTATGTGGTTCATCCAATGTGGATAAGGCGATTTTTTTCTTCACATGCATAAATATATATGCTGACGCTGATTTTAACCCTGCGTGTGTACACTGGGTCTTTGAAGGAACAGTCGAAATTTAAAAACCAAATTTCCCCCTCATGAATGTAGGGCGGGCTTCGGCTACCCCACCCCCCTGGAAAATCTAGCTAGTGCCCAGGTAGGAATTGACGATGAAAAAAGGGCTCGCCAAGCTCTGAAACAAGGCTCACATTTTTTAATTCAGGCTGAGCGCCGGTTTCAGGCTCTTGCACACAGGCTTGACCAAAGGCTGGTAGAAAAGCCTGTACTAAGCCTGAAACGACGAAACAACAAGGTTCAAAACGAGCCTTAATGAAGCCTTCACGAGCATTTATGGCCAGGCTTATCCCAAACTCTTCTCGAGGCTATATGAGGCCTGTTTTTAGTTTTCTATATTCTACATTGGGGTAAATTTAATAAATTTGTAAACAATTCATTTGATTTATTATATATATTTATTATTCATTATATTATTTGTTATAAAATATATATAAAAAATTTTTAAACACAATACTTCATTTTATTTATTGTTTATGGGACACGTAATACACAGAGTGTACGCAAACTCCAGAGAGTGAGTATATACGAAATGTGTGTGTGACGAGAAAAAAAACTTTTTTGTGTACCTCATAAATATCGATAAGAGAATATGTTTAAATGTTCCGAGCTGCCTCCTTCGCTTTCGTTTTTCGTGCCTTCGCACCCGACAAATTTATTGCTAATTTTTTTTTCATAATAGTACAGAAAAAATATTATTTAAAATTTATTTTATTCTATCACAACCTGAAACAAGCCTGCATCCCCGCCTTGATTTTTTAGCCTTAAAATTCACTGGCTGAATAAAGCTTGAAATAACCCTGAGTTTAGGCTAAGCAGCCGGTCTTGGTTCCAGGCTGCTCCAAACGATGCAATGAAACCCGGCCCAGGTCTGTCTCACTCAGGCTCGGTGAAACAAGGCTCGCACAAGTTTGTTTCCATCGTGAGCCTTTTGAGCGTCCCAAGGGACGCTCGGTTCTGGCAGTTTACTCGCAAACGCCAACCAGTGCTAGTCATGTCCGTTCCCTAAAAGGGTCAGTGTACACACGGTGTCTGTTTTTTCGAAGGTAAGTGAATGCAGTTTTTTTTGTCGCTTTTGTTGTAGTTTTTCAGTTTTTTTCATGGGTAAAACAAATGTTTTATGTAATTTGATGCTGTTTCGGCTATTTTTCACGGACTTTTGTCTCAAAAACAAAACTTTCTTTGTATTTTTGGCTTATAAGTGCGTGATTTTGCCATATTTTCAGAGAAAATAAAGTTTTGCTATATTGTTTCTTGCTTTCTCTACTTTCTTGCCTTTTCAGTTTTCTTTTTATTAGTCCATGCTTTTTACTGAAATAAGTTTTTTTGTTCTAACAATTTTTTAAGAAGGGTGAAAGAAGTGCATCTCAGGTTATGTACAATTCGGCGACCATCGCCCTAATGTGTTTTACGATGAATAACGTTCCAATGAAGCCGATGGAGAAGACGTTCACGAAGAAAACGAAAAAAAAAAAACATTGTATAATTGTGCATCGTGCGAAACGCCGATTTGCGATGATCATCGAACGCACTGTTGCCACAATTGCGCACGGTACATTTTTTTCACTAATTATTATTAATATTTCAAAATGTTTGTATTTGCAACACTGAAAATTCATTTTGTGCCAAATAATTGCTATTCCGTGTATTATGACATGCCTAAATCCGTAAAATATTCCCCACTTTCAGGTGCTTAAGGGTTTAGGCCACAGTAAACCGGTATAAAATCATGTGTGAGTTTGACAATTTTTTTTGCGTATGAAAAAGTGATTCAATCATAAAATTAATTACACATCTATTCAGTATGAATATCCAGCTGTGAGAAAATATATATATTTTTTTGTCGATGTACAAAATGGCCGACTACTCGAAACTTCTCGAAACAGCTTTTTTCCAATTGGCGTGACAAATAACTTCAACAATTTTCACTCGATTTACTTCAAATTTAAAAGTTATGATCCTAATTGCATTTCGCAGAGAAGTACGCACGGAATTTCTGATTAATCGAAAACTTTTCATTTTATGAGCAGTTTATGAGCAGTTATAACGAAATTTTTCACTGAAAATTCATTTCTTAACTTCAAATATCTACAACTTTCGAATGAAACAATATTTTTCAAATTCCGTGCGTACTTCTCTAGGTTTTCTAATTTATATTGACGAGATTTTTTGTTTTTTGTTCTCCGTAAAAAATTGTGGATGCTAAATGTCACGCCGCGGAGCGCCTAAAAAAAGATAACAAAAGTAAATATTAGTAGTCGGCCATTTTGTACATCGAAAAAAAAATTATATATTTACTAACAGCCTGATATTCATACTAAATAGATGTGTAATTAATTTTATGAGTGAATCACTTTTTCATACAAAAAAAAATTGTTGAATTCGCACATGATTTTATACCCGTTACTGTGGCCTAACGCCTTAAATAATTCAACTTTCAGGAGCCCACGCCGAAGACACTATATTCTTTTGAAACCCCATAGTCTAAGCTGCGAAAGCGTATAATCGTTTTTTTGAATGTTTGTTTATTGTAGAGTTACGATTTTTTTAACAGAATTCCGTTTTTTCAGCTTACTATTCTTCAATTTTTATCAACAACGGTTTTAAACGTTTGGCTTTGGCGACTTCTGGGCCATGTAGTGGACACTTCAATAAGTAACCCAGATTTTTTTCGGATTTTTTGAAAGCCTAGGAAACTGGAAACCCGACTGTTCCCCAAAAGACCCAGTGTACACACCGTGTCTCGAAAAATATAGCGTAGACACGCAGGGTCAAAGACATTGAATTTTGAGGACTCTTCTCACAGTGGCCAATTATCGTCGTACTGTATTACGTAAGGTCCATTATCTTCAGTATCATTTTCGGATGAATGCGAGCATGGTGGTTATTTAAAGGAGTCCTGTCCTGGAAATCAATGGTTTTGAAAATATTTGAAGGTCTCGTAACCGCCAGATGTGCAGATAATCGAAATTACGTAGACACGACTAGTTAAAAATATGCCTTTTGTCTATATATGTATAATCTACGTCTGTGCTCTCTCAAGGTTTATCGATTTTTCATGAAGAAGAATATGTACATCTCTCGCGTGGATAAAGGCGTGCGAAAATATAAGGACTTATGCCGAGTTCACATTTTTCGTAGTATCGATTTTTGGTTTTCAAAGGATTCTCAAAAGATAACGTTCCAAAAGTATTCTCTGAAAATGCAAAGTCGGTCCGTCCAAAATTGCGGGGGTTATGGGCGTTTATAAGTAGGTTCCGCGAACCGGTGAACTTTAAGGGGTTAGGCTACTGTGAAATCGACGAACGCTCGTTCGTCGCTTGAGGCAACTCAAATCGAAGGTCTAACATATGGTGCAGGAATGGCAGATTAAAGGTAAACTTATGATTGCAACGATAGAACTGCTAGTGGAACTTTAAACGGGTTTTTCTCGAAACTATGTTTCTCAAAACGGTATACACGATTTCTCGACATTTGATGAACGGATTGGCTTGGAATTTGTTACGATTATTCAGAATAATAGTAGATTTTGAATCGTTTTTAATAGTTTAAATTTAAATGGTAAATTTAAATAGTATTTTTTTTAATAAAGGCATTATTCGTTAGTTTTTACGGAATCATTATTAACAATAATGATGTCATTTTTCCTCGAAAAATCGAAGAAAAAATTCATAATTAGTATTTTGATAATTAAAGCATGATTACAAAAAAAAATGCTCGTACAAGTCGAAACGAATATTATCTATTTTGGGGAAAAAAAACTCGTTTTCTTTTGTTTCAGATCCATCGGGTGGCCAAAATCAAGTACACCGTTGAGCCCCTCGCGTTAAAACGTCCTTCAGGAGATTGTTTATAACTTCTTTAATTCCAATTTTTTAAAAATGAAATTTGTTATACAGCCCTGTTAATGTACATACAAATTAATGTCCAAACGATTTTTGGATCATCTTACTCATTCCTTCAAAATAAATTCTTCGAAGTCTTATTTTCGGTTCGGCACAGTAGCCTATCTCTTAAAAACATTTTCCTCAAAATATCTCATGTATCACTGCACCGAGCAACTTCAAATTTTACAAGCGTCTTTTACATATAAGAAAGCTGTGCTTGAACGAAGAAATTTTTTATTCCATGCTTTTTTTTCACCGTTTGTTTCAGCGAAAATCGATACTGTCCCTTAGGATGCGGTCATTTTATCAAAAAATCAATATTTTATTAAATCCTTCGTTCAAGCACGAGATAATTTCATGCAAAAATTAACTGCGTTTGATTCTTTTATTTCGGATGATTTGTTTCCGAACAGCAGTGGTCACCGCGAAGGATGTTTTTCAAACAGCGGTCTGCTCAAACCATTGTATCTACCACGTGTAATAATTTTTTTCAATACAAAATTCTTAAAAGATACTTAAAGTCATACTCTTAGATGGATTTTTTTTTTCAAACCTGCGCGCGTTTGCCGAGGAAAAATCACGAAAATTCTTTTTTTCCAGCCACGAGCTAGGTGTAACCCATTAAATGAGCTAAAACATTACTTTACGATTGTTGCCCAACCATACACTAATGGAATTAATTCGGGCACTTTTAATGAGAATTAGCTTTCTTTTGTAACGCAGAAAATGTATATTCTGCTACGCCGAAATGAGCCGGTAATGTTTTTATTTCAATGTACAATGTTTCTACTTAATATTCGCCGTAATAAGCCTACTTTGATAACAATATAAAATATAAGTGATTATAACGAAAAAATGATTAATAAATGCGAAATTTTAAAAAACTTCAAGTGTCCAGAAATAATTCCACTAGTGTGAACAAAAATCTCCAGTTCGATTCGAATTTGCGAAACAAAGTGAAAGAATTCCTCAAAAACGTAGACTTTCCACCGACCGGGCACTCTTTCCTCTCCTCGTGTAATTTCGAGACAAAAGCCAAATTATTTTTTCAAACACTCCTTTCGAGTTTATTTTTTTTCTTTGCTAGGGAGACGGCGGGGCTTTCTCTCCGGAGAATATCAATTTGGTGCCACACAAGAGCTTCCTGCGGAATAGGTGTATTACGTAGATGGGTTTTTTTTTCAAGCTTGTCATCCCATTCCCAAAAATCGTAAAGTGGATTACGCCCAGTTCTCACATAAAAAGGAAGAGAGCGGGCGGGCGCGGTGGCTGCTGTGTGTATGATTCAGCTCGGCTCTCGCAGGCACCCGAGAGCCAAAAAAAAATATTTTCCGTCGACTCCTGACTCGCTCCTTTGTCCGTGGGCGAGAGCACGAACCGAAAAAAAATGGGAAGGAAGAACGGAAAGCCGCATCAGAAAGCAAGCGAGAGAGGGGGGAGAGCGAGAGGGGCAAAAAGGCCGAGGGAGGACGAAGGCGAATGAGAATGATGCGATATGAAAGGAGAAAGTGAACTGACGAGAAAAAAAAAACGTATGCTAATAGTATCATGTGCAAGCAACAATGATTTTACTGTTCCATCCAAGTGCACGAATAAAAACCGCGACCTCAAAAATGTCCTCATCTACAAAACAATTACTTTTCAAAAACGAAAAGTTGCCACGAATCAGACTAAGGACCCGATTTTTTTGTCAAAACTAGTCACGCGCTCATTCCGTACTTGCATTTGGTGCCAAAAAAAAAGAAAACATTGAAAGGCCACGGATTCGATCTCGGTAGGGTAAACCGACCGGTGAATGGTCGAAAGCTGACTTATATTCAAAATAAGCAAAGAATATAAAGTGTCGATAAAAACTCGAAACACTCAATTTTAGCAAAGAAAATCACAGGTGTCGTTAAGGGGGTTATATGCAGTTAAAATTTTCGAAAAATCGATTTTTTTTTTACATTTTATTTTCGTAATGTACATATATTCAACCCTCAATCCATGAAGGGTTTTTCGGCACACTCAATTCATGAAGGGGGGTCATTTTCGTCTGCGCGCTACCACACCCAGAATTATCGATTAAAAAAATCTGTAAAAATTCATGGTTCATTCTTAGAATGTACTTTTGAAGGACGAACACGAGTTTCTCGGATATTGTTATTTTTAATATATTTTTTTAAAACAGATATCAAGCAATGCGCGGAGAAAATGTGTTGTTCTATTTTTTGCTCGGACAGATTTGACCCCCCTTCGTGGATTGAGAGGGTTTAAGGCCTTAGGCCACTCTAGAGGCCGAAAAAATAGTCTTCTTGGGGATTTTTTTTTTCGGAAAAACTACAAAATGAATGGAAATAACAAAAAACGGTGTTTATCATACATATCAGTGACCGTATACAACAATTTTTTTGAAGCGATTAATTTCAAAATGGCGGCTGTGCAGCTTTTATGTCAAAACTGCATTTTTTAAGTTGGCCGGAAACATAAATCAGACAATTTTCAACCGATTCACTCGAAATTTTGAATATATCTTGAAAAATACATTGTCTATGGAAGTACGTAGGATTTCGTTTTATATTGCATAGTCCATTTGTTATTAACAATTATCTGACGATTTTTAGGCAAATTTTTGGAAAGTGAAAAATTTCGTCAGTTAATTCTTAATAACAAATGAACTATGCAATATAAAAAAAACCTACGTACTTCCATGGACAATGTATTTTTCAAGATATATTCAACATTTCGAGTGAATCGGTTGAAAATTGTCTGATTTATGTTTCCGGCCAACTTAAAAAATGCAGTTTTGAGATAAACGCTGCACAGGCGCCATTTTGGAATTAATCGCTTCAAAAAAATCATTGTATACCTTCACTGATATGCATAATAAACACCCTTTTTGTAATATCGATTTATTTTGTAGTTTTTCTGAAAAAAATCCCCAAAAAGCCTATTTTTTTCGGCCTCTACACTGGCCTAACCCCTTAACCCCTTTACGGGTCGAATTTCGCGTTTTCACCACTCTTGAAAAAAGTCTAATCTCGTTTCGAATATAAAGGCTACGTGGTCATAATTGAGGGCCACCGATATCGTAATACTGCCCCAATTCGTCAGAAGTACCAAAGACGAAAAAGTCGAAAGGCCGATCTCGTCTCATATTGTATCGCAAGCGACACGATCCATGCTCGGTCGCGTTTCCCTCGTCTCGCCGGGAGAGCGCGAACTCGGTGGATCTCGAGTGTGAAAGACAAGTGAATAAAGGGATATAGGATTTCGTTGATGTTGGTAGTTTTTTTTTTTTTTTTTTTTTCAATTCTTGATACCCCCTTACCTTGTGTGCCCGGAGCGTTTGACCTTCACAGGCCAGGGTGACGTCGCAGTAAGCCTGGCGTTCGAGCAGCTGCGAGAACATTGTCTGGAGATTGCTGTGATGATACTTCCATCTCAGGCAGTACTGTTGTGGGAACACGTTCGACATTGTCGGTGTTTGGGCTCCCGTTGTTGCCGATTCCGAAACGACGCGTTGCTCTCGTAGCATACGCGAGCTTGCCACCGCCACGACCACCACCGCGACTTTCTCTCTTCCTCCCTTCTCGTACTAAGGCTCGTTCTCGATCCTCCACGCCGGAACTTCCTCCACCCTCTCTGCCGCTTGCTCCTCGTCAGCTTCTTTCGCACCTATGGAGTACACGGCATTTTAGTTTTCTGGACGAATTCTTCGGCGGCGAATTATAAAAAAAACACACACACATTCGTAGCTTCTGCAACGACTTGCAATATTGATTATAAAAAATCGTCGCTCGATGCAGCGATCTTCTGATTTTCCGATAATACCTCGACCGGAAGTGAAGATCAAGCCGCTTGGTGTTGAGGTTTTCGTCGTTGGAGTGCAATGGAAATTCTACTTTATCATTTCAGTTCTTTATTTTTACCAATATCTAAACTCCTCTTTTGCAGTTTTGGGTTATTGATCTCTGATAAAGATCTTCGAAAAATAGTTCTTTGATATTTGTAGCCTGAATGTGCCGAAAAAAAATAATTTCGATGCATTCCAACGGTGCAAACGTCAATACCATTTGAGCCACCTGTATCGGCAGTTTCCCTGTGCCCTCCTGCCGACGTGATACAGTGGGGGCAATGGAAAACGATCGGCGGGCAACACTTTAGGGGTCGTCCATTAATCACGTGAAGTTTTTCAGGCCACTTTTTGAACCCTCCCACCGCCATGGTAATATGTAGTGAGGTTTTTATCCCCCCCCCCCCCCCCCCCGGGCCCATGGTAATATGTGGTGAGGTTTTTACCCCCGCCCCCCAACATCACGTGTATTTTTTTGTTAAGAAACGTCTCAGCGTGATCAATCGCGATGTTGTCTACCCCCCCCCCCCCCGCTATTTGAGCCTCACGTGATTAATGGACGACCCCTTAGGACATCTCTGGACTGGAGAAGATAGTGAAGCGCATGGGATTGTAACAAGTCCACAGGGGCATACGAAGGAACATTAGGAATTGAAAATAAAATACAATGGAATTTGTATATACAAGGTGTCCCTCTTCTCTCTGCCACCCGAAATAACTCGGTAATTATCGACGTCACAAAAAAATGTTTATGTCACCTCCAATTTTTTAAATGTAATGGTACATTTTTTTGTCAACCACCTTCTGGAGCACCTCAAGCCGCATAAAAAACATTCGGGGGTCAAAGTCGTTCAAGGTCATTCAAGGTCACCTATTTAGATTTGTATAATCGATCTGACCTTGAATGGCCTTGAATGACTTTGAATCCCCAATGTTTTTTATGCGGCTTGAGGTGCACCACAAGATAGTTGAAATAAATGTACCATTCCATTTTTAAAAGGGGAGGTGACCTTCCCTTTGCGTCAGCACCTCCACCGAAATAAAAAAAATTGGTCGCATTTGATGGCCCCCTTCACACCGTGCAACTTTTGTCTGGAACGTTTTTTTGTGACGTCGATAATTACCGAATGATTTCGGGTGGCAGGGATAAGAGATACACCCCTGTATATTGCATACATTCCATTGTGTAGTTTATTGTATAAATATATCGTGGAATATATATTGGGGCCGAATAAAATTTTTTCGGGACAAAAGATCACTGGAAATGTGGAGGGTCAAAGAATGGAGGACAAACGTTTCCGGACACAAATTCGTCTCTGCACAGGATTGCCTTGACAGAGCTGAAATAGCTGCTAATACGACTCATCGATTTTTCCCTTTACATTTGGTTGCAATTCAATTGAAATTGAATAAGCCACGATTTTAAAGACGTGCGCGACGACTCCGTAGAGGTGATTTATGGATGGAATCGTTTTTAGACTTCCGTGGCCGATATAGCAACCCGTGGAGTTTTTCGTGTCCTTCCATCCGTCACAGCGGAGTATCCCCCCACCCCGGACGCTTTATTCTCGCGATGCTTTGACCCAACAATCTGAAATAACTTATGGCGATAGCATCGAGGAGGTGCTTCCAAGTGAAATTGCTGCGGTTACGGTGGAATAATTAGTTTCGGAATGAGAACAGAAAAACGGTTGTTCAAGGGGGTTTAGAGGGTAATTTCCATCTAGGGCCTTGGAAAAAGTAACTCAAGGTTGATCGCGAAGATGCTGACTTGGTATGAAAAATCTTCGAATGAAAAGCTGCAAAATGACGTTTTGTTTGCGGCGTTCCTTGAGGAGTTAGGCTACTGTGAAAAGGACGAACAGTCGTTCGTTGCTTGAGGCAACTATAATCAAAGAGAAAGGTCTAACATATGGTGCAGGAATCGCAGTCTGAAGGTAAACTTATGATTACAACGATAGCACTGCTAGTGAAACTTTGAATGCGTATTTTTCGAAACTGTGTTTTTCAAAACGGTGCACACGATGTCTCGACGTCCAATGAACGTATTGACGTGAAATTTGATACACTTATTCAGTGTAATAGTAGTTTAGTCATGACCGATGTTTTTCGTCTTATTTTTTTTCATGAGATATTAACAAAAACGATGTCATTTTTCGTAGAAAAAAATGAAACTTTTTTTTCATGATTGAAACACGATAATGAAAAAAAGCTCGGCCAAGTTTAAGCCAATATTACCTATTTTAAGGAAAAAAAAAGTTTTCCTTTGTTTCAGATCAACTGGGTGGGCAAAATCAAGTACTCCATTGAGTTCCTCACGTTCAAAGGTCCTTCACGAGATTGTTTATAACTTCTTTAATTATTAATATGTTTTAATGAAATTTGGTACACAACTTTTTCAATGTACATTCAAATAAACGTCCAACCGATTTTTCAATCATCTTATTCTTTCAAAACTATTTTTTTTAATAACCCCGATGTTTGGGTCGTCGCTCTAGCCTAACATCTTAACCCTCAATCCGAGAAGGTATTTGAGGGACCTTAATCCCGTGAACCTGGGTCATTTTCGTTTTTGCACTACCAAACCAACAATTGTCAATGAAAAATTTTAAAAAAAATGATAGTCAATCTTTGGGCCGTACTTCTCCAGGGAAAATAGTGGTTTTTTCTTTCTTATTTATATTATTTTTCTTTTTTCATCAAATATTAAGCAACCTGCAAAGAAAATAATTTTGGGCAGGACGAAAACTACGCAGGTTCACGGATTAAGAGTTAAGAGACCATGCCAGTGTGAAATTATTTGGAAACCGTTCTTTTGCATAATCCAAAAGTATAGACTTTCATAAACATGCTGTTAAATTTCGGTCGCGAAATTCGAATAATTTCGCTCGCTACAGCCTTTCTTATAAAAAAAAAGGATTCGACCAGACCTGGCGAGGGCGGTGCGCGTTTTTCTCGAAACGTCGTTTTTCAAACGAGTGGAAGATTTTAAACGAAGAGTTTTCGAGCTATCCGTCTTATCTTTTGCCACAACATTCATCACGCCATTCCTTAGCGTCGAACGGAACCGTTTTTTCTATTTCAAAATTTCACATCCTTTTTTAACGAAAAACTGTCGAAAAAAGCCCAATCTGACACTTAATTTCGAAATGGCCGTTTGTTAATTATCATCGAAAAAAAATCCTTTGTACGCCTCGACAGTTTTCCATACTGATTAATAATCTTATTGGTTTTTTCTTTCAGGCAATTTTTGAAGGGTAGGACTTTCCACCGTCAGGCGTTATTTTTTTAGGCACCATTTTGCAGTGGCAAAAAAAATTACATAAAACATCAAACTGAAACATTTAAAAATATTTTTATGTACAACATAAGTCATTTGAATAAACAAAAAAAAATCGGTCTGATTATCGATTTTTTTTACCCTTAGAGGAAGGGTCCCTTGGAGAAAAACTGTTTACGCGTGTTATTCATTGACCAAAATACTTTATCTTTATTATTGATCTTTATATTTATTATCTTATTATCTACTTTATTATCAGCAACAAATCGATTCGCAATCTTCCCGAGACTAATTCCTCGCATTTTTCAAAGAACGAATAATAACTCATAATCCTCATTTCGCGTCGCGAAGTCGCTCAAGCGCCTTCTTTTTAAGAAGACTCGAGGTGCGTGTAGCGCAGCGATTCTAATCACGATAACGGCTGCTGCGTCACACCGCGCGAGACTTATCCCCCAGCAGAGTTGAGTTGTTGTTGTTGTTATTGTTTCTGAGGATGCAAGTAGGTGGCGCGAGATGCAACAGCGAGAGGCAAACTTTGCAACGAGGAAGCGAGAATTATGAAGAAAGTTGGTGGTAATTAAGAAAGTTCTTAGCAGCGGTCTGCGCCGCTATCTCGTATGTCATACACCTTCACGGAAACGTTACCCTCCCTGTACTTCTGTGCCCCGGCCTTCACGCCCTTCAACCCCTTTCTCGTGTTCGCGACTTGTTTGAAATTTGAGAAAAGGGACATCCAGTCAACGCAGAACCTTCTTTCATGCTCCATAATGACTTTTTTCTTCGTCATTGGAGCCGGTCCACCAACGTGCAGGCGTGAATAAAGAACGGAACGTGTCATATTATCGACATTTATTTTACGTATGTGGGTGTGTATAAATATATGGGTAAAGTTCGGAAAAGCCGAAACCGAAATTCGATCTGAAATTTGGCATACATCTTCCTTTTAATATTTTAAGAGATCCCCTAAAAGGACTTTTGGCGACGCGCCACGGTTTTCGAGATATCGATTTTTCCGAGTTATTTTTTTTTACTGCGCTCTTGCTATATCTATAGCTAACAGGCTCAGCTATGCCTGTATATGTTAGCCCATTCTCCGTTTTGTGCAAATGGTGGAGTGCGTGGAACACTGCCTATGGATGCAGGGCACCTCGGATGTGTGTGTGCAATCGTGGGGTGTGTAGAAGACTGGTGTGGGCGCAGGGTAAATCGGATGTGCGTGTGCAATCGTGGGGTGCGAGGACACGAGGAAAGGTGGGGTGCGTGAAGAACTAATGTGGGCGCGGCTCATCTCGGATGTGGGTGTGGAATGGTGGGGTGCGTGAAGCACTAGTGTGGGCGCGGCTCATCTCGGATGTGGATGTGGAATGATGGGGTGCGAGAACACTAGTGTGGGCGCAGGTCACCTCGGATATGCGTTTGGAATGGCGGGGTGCGTGAAGAACTAGAGTGGGCGCGGCTCATCTCGGATGTGGGCGTGGAATGGTGGGGTGCGTGAAACACTAGTGTGGGCGCAGGGCACCTCGGATGTGCGTTTGGAATGGTGGGGTGTCTGAAGCACTAGTGTGGGCGCGGCTCATCTCGGATGTGGGTGTGGAATGGTGGGGTGCGTGAAACACTAGTGTGGGCGCAGGTCACCTCGGATATGCGTTTGGAATGGTGGGGTGCGTGAAGAACTAGTGTGGGCGCGGCTCATCTCGGATGTGGGCGTGGAATGGTGGGGTGCGTGAAACACTAGTGTGGGCGCAGGGCACCTCGGATGTGCGTTTGGAATGGTGGGGTGCCTGAAGCACTAGTGTGGGCGCGGCTCATCTCGGATGTGGGTGTGGAATGGTGGGGTGCGTGAAACACTAGTGTGGGCGCAGGGCACCTCGGATGTGCGTTTGGAATGGTGGGGTGCGTGAAGCACTAGTGTGGGCGCGGCTCATCTCGGATGTGGGTGTGGAATGGTGGGGTGCGAGAACACTAGTGTGGGCGCAGGGCACCTCGGAGATGCGTTTGGAATGGTGGGGTGCGTGAAAAATTAGTGTGGGCGCGGCTCATCTCGGATGTGGGTGTGGAATGGTGGGGTGCGAGAACACTAGTGTGGGCGCAGGGCACCTCGGATATGCGTTTGGAATGGTGGAGTCCGTGAAGAACTAGTGCGGGCGAGGCTAATCTCGGATGTGCGTGTGGAATAGTGGGGTGCCTGAAACACTAGTGCGGGCACGGCTGATCTCGGATGTGCGTGTGGAATGGTGGGCTGCCTGAAACACTAGTGTGGGCACGGCTGATCTCGGATGTGCGTGCGGAATGGTGGGGTGCCTGAAACACTAGTGTGGGCGCAGGTCATCTCGTATGTGCGTGTGGAATGGTGGGTTACCTGAACACTGGTGTAGACGCGGGTCAGCTCGGATGTGCATGCGGAATGGTGGGATGAGTGGAACACTAGTGTGAGTGCGAGGCACCTCAGTTAGCGGAGAGCGCGATAACATATATCAACATGTATAGCTAGAATTGAGCCCGTCAGCTATAGATATCGTAGGAGCGCGGTGAAAAAATAACTTTCGAAAATCGATATCTCAAAAACGATGGCGCATCGCCAAAAAACCTTTTCCGGGAAGTAGCATTAAAATTCTCGTAGCATTAAAATGAAGGTATGTGCCAAATTTCAGTTCGAAATTCGGTTTCCACTTTTCGGAACTACACAAACGCGCGCAGTCGCTGATATGCTTTAATACGTTTATATTTTTCCTATGACGCACGAGTGTCGATACTTTTCGATTCGTCCTGGCGGAGATTATAAGCGCCAAATTCCACCTTTCTCAAGAATCATCATGTTTTCCACCACTACGTCCCATACTACAATTATTTCCATCTATCGCCTAATTTTAGGTCAAACCGGTAACGGAAGCGCCGGAAAAAGAAGAAGAAGCAAAAACTGGGAACGGTCAAACGAGAACCGAGACAGCTACACAGGTTCTGTTTTTTGTTGAAGTTTGCATCGTTGGAATATAACGACGTTTTTTTCTTCCTTTTTCTTCTGTATTTTTATTGTTGCCTAAAATCATTCTCGATAGATATAGGTTGTAGGCCTCCAACGAGGATCTTAAAAGAAGTTTACCGCAAGTTTGTTGTGCTAATGCTAATCGGCAATTAGAAATGTGCCGATGCAAACTTCAATATCATGGTTCTCGTCACTGTCATCGTGTTTGCCTCCGGCCCGTTGTTCCCAACATTGGTCCCAACATTGGTTCCCAAAATCTAAATATCTGTCTCTCTCTCTCTCTCCTGCTCTCTCTCAAGTCGCACTTCTCCCCCCACCTCTGCAAAGACAAATCTAACGTCACCCCTTCTCAATAACCCGCGCCGCCAAATTGCAAGTGGAAAATTCATATACACACGTGTCGAATGTCAAAAGAAAAAAAAAAGAAAAAAAAACGACGGGTTACGACTTTTTCCTCGCGGGAATTTAGGTCCACGGCGCAATTTCGATCACGGCAAGACGAGACCCATTTAAGCGATTTGGATATCGCCGTTAGTTGTGCCGACTAACCGATCTAACAATAATTGTTCTACCCTAGACGCGGATAAGTATCTGGAATGATATTCGACGAAAGATTCATAGGCTGATTTCTTCGGACACATATAGCCTTTCAGAAACACGCAAACGTTTTACAGGATCCTTATTAGATCCTTAGAGCTCTTCAGCCTAAATGTGTAAGGAAAAGATTTTGTATGATAACGAAAATGAGAAAATAATTTTGTTTTTAATTTCGTTACATTCCAACGATGCACACTTCAACATCGTTATTTGGATACGGTCGAATGATTTTGATCATTTGGGATGATGGCGCCATTTTCGATCACTTTGGATAATTGCAAATCTATATTATGACAATTATAATTATAATTATATTAAAAATAAATAAATAAAAAACAATAATAAGAAATAATTCAATTTATTACCTATTTTACGAATACACTATATAGCCCTATAAAATGAATAATATTATTCTTATATAATTTTGCAATTATCCAAAGTGGTCGGAAACTTTTGACCGGTAATTTTGAAACGGCACTGTGATATATATATATGAGGAAGTGTCATATTGAAGAGAACCGAATTCGCGAACCGTCCTCAAAGTATCCAGTTGTCCGCATGCGCAACAAGAAGTTAATTCCAGTGGCTTTAAAATCACCTTTAAATGAATGTAAATTCAATTAATGTAATATTCATATGAAAAACATTACAGAGATCGTCCTGTTCCCAAAATCAACGACGTTTTTAAAAATAACGTTCCCCCCTTCAACACATACACACATAAATACGATGTATAAAAAAAACAAGATTAAACAGTTACTTGTATTCTATTATCGATATGTAGATTCATCGAAAAATAGAAATGAGGCTCAGAATGGCAACATTTATCGTCGGGGGTTGCGGAAAAAATTATCGTAAAAATGAGGAAGGAACGAGGAGAGGAAAAAACCGTCCATGGACTAATATATATATATATATATTCGACAATTAACGAGTACAATTTCCGTAGATTGACCGAATGGGATGACGCACGTTTTTCGTGTCTTCCATATATACATATATAGAGAATCAAAGTGAGAAAGAGACGGAGAGAAAATGTGCAGGGGAGGAGAGACAAGGCTGAGAGTGAGAAAGAGCGAAGCAAGCGGAGAACGCCCCTCCGTCCTTTAATTAAAATCCCTTCTTCGACACCCGTATATACGTGCTACCGTCCATACCGCTTCATGTATCTGGTCAACATAACCCCGACTACGGCTACCAGGCTAACGTAATTTCAAAAACGTATCAGCATATATAAAGCCTCTTCTACGCTGTGCTGTTTCGCCGAGCCGGATATTTAGTGTATTTGGAATTTTTTTCCTCGCAAACGAGCCTAATTTTTGTCCAGGGCTTTGGAAAAAGTAACTTTGTTCACGGCCTCCCTTAAGGGGTTAGGCTCATGTGAAAATAACGAACACTCGTTCGTCGCTTGAGGCAACTCAAGTTGAAGGGAAAGCTCTAATATGTGACGCAGGGATCGCAGATTGAAGGTAAACTTATGATTACAACGATAGAACTGCTAGTAAAACTTTAAACGCATTTTTTTTCGAAACTACATTTTTTAAAGCGGTGTACACGATTTCACGACATCCAATTAACGAATTGACTTGAAAGTTGATAGACTTATTCAATGTAATAGTAGTAGTCTTGACAGACCTTTGGCTTTTTGACATTTTTTTTCATTAGTTATTAACAATAATGTCATTTTCCCTCGAAAAATCGAGAACAAAAATTCAACCATTTTTTCTTGTGATCGAAACACGGATAAAAAAAAGCTCGGTCAAGCCTTACTATCTATTTTAAGAATAAAATCCTGTCTATTTTAAGAATAAAATAGTATCTATTTTAATAAGAATAAAGTATTATTTATTTTAAGAATAAAATCCTTTTTTTGTTTTAGATCAACCGAGGGGCCAAATCAAGTATATCGTTGAAACATCTTACGTTCAAAGGTCCTTCACGAGACTTTTTATAACTTCCTTAATTGTTAATATTTTCAAATGAAATTTTGTACCCAACTTTGATAAGGAGCTTGAGCACTAGCCACAATGCAAGATTTAAAAAAATTATCCTAGGGTGAATCACAAAGTTTTTGGAATCGCTATAAAAATATACGAAAATTGAAACAAAAATATTTTATTTTTCTACATAATCTCCTTCTATTTCTATACATTTAGAATACCGCATTTCCAACTTTCTCATTCCTTCCTAAAAGAAAACATTTTCTTGACTTTCACAAAACTCTTCTACGGCAGCCATAACCGCGTCATCATCGTCAAATTGCTTTCCTCGGATATGCTCCTTCAATTTTGGGAATAAGTGAAAATCACTGGGGGCTGGGCCCGGAGAATATGGTGGGTGGTCAAGGATTTCAGCCAGCAGCTGTTTTTCAGATACAGGTATTTTATCACTGCACGTAACTTACTTTTCTCCACATTTGAATATTTTTAACAACTGTTTGCAGCAAGTAATTAATAACGTAAAACCAATACGATTAAATCGACTGAAACTTTGCATAAATATTGTGTGATTGACACTCTTCAAAATAAATATCAAACTACCTCCAAAAATATTATATCAATATATGCTCCTAGGAACTTTTTTATTCACCCTCGTATATTATTGTCTAAACTATACTGAGTCTTTACGAATTTCTTCAATTTTATTCACCACAAAACACCAAGGATAAAAAAAATTTCAATGTATGTAATTTTACGTGCGGTGGGATGGGCAAAGCGTTTACGCTAGGGGTGATGTAATTTTTTTGGCTATTCAGCACCAAGATGAACCATTTCTAGCATCGGATTAACGCAAACTAAACCTTTGTTAACATTGAGAAGAAAGAATACCGATCTTGCCCATCGTAAATGACATATATTAAATATTGAACCATCAAGGTTTGATTAAAGATTACGAATCTTAATTGGCGAATGAAAAGCATTGCTGCCAACCTCAATATCCGCGACGTTGCCGTATCTCGGCATCACTTAATATTAATAAAAGTTAATAATAAATAATCTCGTCACATAAATATAAATATGCATAATTATAAATGACTCAAAATTCCATTCTGAATTGTATAAAGCATTCACTGACGCAGTTTTTTTTCGTAATGATCATCCATTACGTTTCACTTTTTCATGTTGGTAGTAACGAAAAAGTTGTTCTTATTCACGTAATAAAAATATAAAAATTGCATAATTTTGCCCTCTAATTATATAGTTTATGAAAAATTAGCATCTACAGAAGAAATCTAAACCTCGTATGCATTTTTTTAGGTTAATCGAAAAGAAAATGTATAAACCATCATTTGACTCAACCACTCCAACCTCCCAAATGTAGGGGAAGGTGGGGTACAGTGTGTCACTTTTTTCTAACGAATTTTTACTCTAATCAAGGTAGCCTGATAAGAGAAAAAGGTCATAACCGATTTTATAGACCTTTGGGCGTACAATGAAGCTCCCATATTTTTTGCAAAAAGATTAAAAATACCAAAATAATGGGATCGAAAAAACTTCGCGGCTTGGCTCATTGTACCCCATGGCTGGGGTACAATGTATCATATAGGTGGGTACAGTGTGTCAACTACTGCGAAACGTAGGGTACAATGAAGCGGATGAAACTCTTATATTTTTCTAACATAGATAACAAATTTTTACACATAACAGTACGAACCCAAACAAAATCAGTATATCAGTATCAGTATAAAATCAGTAATTTCACCGGAACATCTTATTTTTACAAATCGCACGCCGTTGACAGCGGTCCGTGACGCATTGCGCTTCTTCGGAGCGTCGTCACTTTTTTGTTTCCTTATTGGGAGTCGGGGCATTGTGCCCCACATCTCGGTGATGCATTGTACCCCACTAGTTAAATATTTGATTGTCCATGAAAATAACTATTAATTTACCTACGAATGGAACAAGACAAGTCACTGAGCTCATCATGAATAATAAAACTATCGAGCAGAATCGAAAACCCAAGCCGCTACGGAAAGTTACGTTATATTTTACGTTTTTCCAGCGAGCGAAATATTTTTTTTCCAAGCCTCAAATCAATTTTTCATTTTCAATAATTCTTTGTGACCCGCAATCGACTTTGTTTTAGGCTTGACGAAACCAAATATAAATCGCGATCCAACACACAAAAAAATTGGCATTTACGAGCTTCAAACCTCCGAGAAATTGCATCCAGCTCCCAGTGCCCCGTGATACATTGTACCCCACTCTCCCCTGCGTCCAAATAAATATCCAAACGATTTGTCAATCATCCCACGGCCTTAAAAATGAATTTTCCCATAGAACCTGCATTTTCGGGTTGGCACAGTAGGCTAACCCCTTAATACCGAATGGGTCTCACGTTACAATTGTTAATTTAAAAAAATACAAGTCGCCATCCTGTAACATTAGCCCTGGTGCTGTATTCGATCGGGTAAGTTTTCGCAGCGAGCTGCAATGCATAAATCCGTCGAAGGAATAATTATTCATCGCGTATATACGAGGCAACGCGCGGTATAGAGAAACACACACGCACACGTCGAGGAGCTAAGCGGAATCGGGTTTCCGTTAGATCTCTCGAGAGTTCGCAACGACCTGGCGAAAACATTCTCTCAATTTATCCTAGATTGGTGCATTAGTAATGTTGCGGTATAGAACGACGGAGCCAGGCTACTTTCTATTGTCAGCTTGTATCTCCCTCTTTCTCCCCTCGCGCGGCTCTCGCATTTTCAAGCCTCCGCGTCACGGAATTATTTCTCATTTATCGCGAGTGAAATTATTAGATTTCGCAACGAGACGTTCTCCGTCGATCTACGCTCGCAACATCGAACGCCATTCGGCAGTTGTACGAGACGCGGCGTGAAAAAAAAAATCAACCCTTTGGCGATACAAGCGGGTGGGAGGCATCCCGTTCCGTTAGGGTAATATTTCAGTCTGTCAAAAAAATGGCCGTGCATCAAGGATCAACAGGTTACGCATTGAGGGATGATTGCCAGGCGAGTAGGTGGAGGATTTTGAAGAAAAGAAAAAACAAATTCTAGCGTCGACGACGAGTCCGAGGGTCTCCGGAGACGCCACGCGCCTACAAAGGGTTAAGGGGCTATGCCAGTGTGACACTTGCAAAAAATCGATTTTTTTTTGCCTTTTTCGACAGTTTATACTTTCGAGAATATGAAATGAGATTTTTAAACGTTCAAGAATATGAAATGAGATTTTTCAAATTTGCCGACATTGTAACTCAAAGAGCAATTATCCGATTGACTTGAAATTTGAACTGAGTACTCTTGAATATATTTACTCTACAATGACGTAGGATATTTTTGCTTGCATGAAAATTGACGATTTGGCATTGCAAAAAACGACCATTTTATAGGGCAAGAAAACAGACTTTTTTCATAACTACGCCATTTGGTTAGATTTTGATACTTTTCGAAAATCCTACGTCATTGTACAGGAAATACCTTCCAGTTTAACGGCATTTTTTCCTTTTTCGGTTTCAGCTACTTAATCGGCCGGAATCATGTCAGCAGTGGAGGAACTTTTTTTTTGGCGCCTCCGAAGGCCTTATAAGTCGCTTGGATCTCAATATTTTTCTATGAAAAAATTATGTAATGTAGATCAACTATAGCCAAATATATTTTCAATTTTCCGAAACATTTAATTGAGTACTTTTCTTCCAAAAAATTCCAGAAAATTGCTCATATTTTCAGCGTTCACACTGGTATAGTCCCTTAAGCCTGACGACGGCGAATGGAAAAAAAAAACAGATCGCTGGTCGTGCGAGTGCAAACCGGCGACGTTCGTTCGGGGACCAAAGTAATTACTCGGAAGAAATTACACGAGATGCCCCCTTTTTTCGCGTCCGTTCGAAGCGTACGAACGACGTTTTTGTTTCCTTTCACAAAGAGAAACGCCAAACACAAAATATGCAAATGAAAGCCGACCATCGGGAGACTGAGAAAAAAAAACTCACGTTCGGGCTTCGCGTATTTATTCTCGATAAGGTTCTTATCTGCTTGAAACAAAAACAGGCAGTTTCCGGTCGATTGGCCGGACAAAGAAATCCTACCGTGAAAAAAAAAGAACAAAAAAATCGTAAAACGTATGCATTCGTCAGGCATTTGCACGGAAAAATTATCCCCGTTTTTCAATGGTGCGTGACGAATAATTAAAGAAAAAAATAGCTCGTGTACACTCAGAACCAACGAGAATGCTGAGAGAGCGAAAACAAAACGACCCAACCGTTAGAATTATCGCAAATTCGAGGCGAGGTTTGCCACGTCAGCAACGAAAAATTAAGAAATTACGTTATAAAACGCAACGACCTACAATACGGCGAATACTTTGCAGTGTTGTTCCCCTACTCTGAAGAGTCGCAACGACGACGACAACGACGACGACGCCACCGCATGAGCGCGGATACACAAGTGTCCTCTTTCTCTTTCTCATCCTTTTCGTTCCCCTACTCGCTCTCGCTACCTCCGCCGCCACCTCCTTTTGACTTTGACTCCCCCTACGCCGCGCCGCTGCACGCTGCTCCTGCGCCCGTTCAACTAATCCCTTCCTCGTGCATCGTCGCCACGTCACGGGACGGGCCGCGAGAGACCTCCGCGCGACCATCGCGCTAACTTTATTCGATGCAAGCCCAAACTCGTAACGCGAATTTTCGTTTCCCCTCGATTCTCACCACGGCGCGATTCGGACAAAAGGAAAGGGACGAACTTTCGGATCGTTGGAAATTTGCGCACAAAGAACGGCCTGTACGAATGATGGGTTTTTATAAATTGAAAAATCCAGAATTTGGGAACTAGAGTTAGAATTGAGTATCGTTGAAATTGAAGTTTAGTTTTTAGAATTGGAATTTGGAATTTTTTGAATGAGAATTTAGAATTATTAAATTTACAAGTTTTGAAATGGGAGTGTAGAGCTTTTAGAAGGAGAGTTTTTTTAATTGGATGTTCGAATTTTAGAACTTACGAAATGATAACTTCGAGTTTTTAGAAATAGTATTTAGAACTGGAATTTCGAATTTTTAAAATTGGAATAAATAATGTTCAGAATTGGAATGAATTTCTTTGAATAAGAATTCAGAATTATTAAATTTACAAGTTTTGAAATGGGAGTGTAGAGCTTTTGGAAATAGAATACCGAATTTTTTAAATGGGATTTTGAAATTTTAGAAATTGCAAAATGATAATAGAATTTTTTAGAATTAGAATGTAGAATTTCTAGACTCAGTATTTCGAATTTTTTCAAGAAAATTTTTCAATTTTTCGCATTGGGAATTAGAATTTTATATTGGAAAGTTGAGAATTTTCGAAAGTAATTATCAACTTTTTAGAAAAATTATGAGAATTTAAAAAAATTGTGCAACTTTTAGTAAGCATTGAAAAAGACTTAAGAAACTTTCCTACGAATTTTAAGAAGCAATTAAGCTTTGAAATGTGAATTTTGAGCTTTTAGAAATAGAATACCGAATTTTTAGAATTTCCACAATTAGGTTTTAGACTTTTTAGAATTAGTATTTTAAACTAGTTTCGGTTTTTTCAAATTAGCATAAAAAATGTTTAGAAATGGAGTGTAGAATTTTTAGAATTAGAATCTAGAATTCAGACTCCGCATTTCGGATTTTTAAAAGGAAAATTTCGAATTTTATCGCGGAAAGTTGAGAATTTTCGAAAGTAATGATCAACTTGTTAGAAAAATTATGAGAATTAAAAAAGATGGAGCAACTTTTTGCAAGAATTAAACAAAATTTAAGACACTTTCTTTCAAATTTCGAGAAGCAAATCCTAACTTTTTATAAATTGTAAAAAAGTATAATAATTACTATCTTCTTGAAGAACTTCAAGAAATAGATACTAACTTGTTCCAGAATTTCGGAAAGCAACTAATAATAATTACGAGTAATTGATAATTGTCAATAATTATCATCAAATTAGACTTTAAAAACAGCCTCTCCAAATAATAATTACTTTGTGAAATTTCTGAGGGAATTAGTATTTATATTATAGAGTTCTTTAAAAAGCTGGTAATTGCTATTTACAATTCCTAAAAAGTTATAAATTGTTTTCTTTTTATTCTCTAAAAAATGCTTAAATCTGTCTTTAATTTCTTTCCCTTTTTTTGTATTTTTCATTCTTAAATACCTCTCAAAATGTTGGTAACGGCCAAAATTCTGCGAAACTTGAGTCGTCCATTTTCGCAATTCTTAAATGTGCCTAATTTCTTTCACAAATTCAACAAAAAGTATGCAAACTTCGAGAGCGCAACGTTATCCAATGACATTCTCAAAATTTTGCCGAATTTTCGAGCACGATAGACCGCCGTACGAAGAAAGCAAAAAGGCATCCCCGTAAAGAGCCAAACAAACCCAAATTAACAATAAGTTATTAAAATAGTACACCGATAACGTTGAAAAAATCGACCAAGTGAGAAAATAATTTTCTTCCTTCCTCCAAAACGGAGTTGATTTCCCGGAGCGATGAAAGGGGCTGTGAGCCGGAGAAGCGACGAATTTGTAAGAGCGATCTGAGGTGAGGCAATTAGGTGAGATGATCTTGAAACGATGTTACCGTGGGAATACCGAGTAGATAAAAAATACATTCCGTTTATGCCCGTCGAGGTAACCGGGTATAATCGAATGATCGAAATAATTCCGTGAGCTCGTGGATATAAGTGACAATTGGCAAGCTCGACGCGCTTGTTTTGTATCTCGCCGTATCCTCCTGATATCGCGATATTTCGGAATAACAAGCCCCCCTCCCCCCTAATAAAAACCAATTACGTTTCATCTGGCCAAAAATATCTACGAAAATATCTATATTCGGTGATAGGAGAAAATGACAAGCGCGCTTAATTCGCTATAGGTATGTACCGTGACGAACGTCCTTTCGTCGTTTGACGGGGGATAATCGGATGATCACCGTCGAACGACCCGTGCCCAGGGGCACTTGTCACGCGATTCTTTGTTTCAATCGTTCCCAATAAAAACGTCCTTCACTATTTTCGCCCCCGATCCCCGGCCCCTAAATCTACTTTGCTAATAACGAAGTAATTGCAATTTTCTCATCCACGTATCGGGATAAAAAAAAATGCCACGTTTTACGAAGCGAAATAATGGAATTGCAGTTTCCGCGCGATCTCCCGATGACGATTGCGAGAGGGAGAGATCGTGAAAGAGAGAGAGAGAGAGAGAGAGAGAGAGAGAGAAGGACAAGGGCCACTTGTTGGCATGAGGCGACAGCAGCGCCTTTATCTCTCACAAGCTAGCAGAGGGAACGAGCAAAGTCCTCAGCTCAAAGAAAACGAGGAACGAGAGAGCGGGAGGAAGAATCACGTGACGAGGGGAGAACTCGCGTACATACCGCGCGCGGTATACGTACGAGAGACGGTGTATAATGGCACCCACTCGTCCTACGAATCCGGGCATTCGCGTCCACCGATAACGAACAGTGGGCGCCCGAGCACTTTCCCATCGTTCATTGCGTCACTTCCGGTCGGAGGCCTCCGAGGCCAAGTGCAGATCGTTCCTAAAGCCCGGTCTCTCTCTCTCTCTCCCTCTCTCTCTCTCTCTCTCTCTCTCTCTCTCTCTCTCTCTCTCTCTCTCTCTCTCTCTCTCTCTCTCTCTCTCTCTCTCTCTCTCTCTCTCCCTCCCCCTTGAGACCCTTGATAAGTTTGGAGCTTTTGGACGCTTTTGTCGTATGGACGAAAAATCTATTTATTCTCCTTCACTCCGGCGACGTTTTGTTTTTGTCTTTTTATCACATGAAATAAATATATACAAATCAAGCGCTTTCGTACGCGCATTGATGAAAAACATTGCATTGTTTCCGGAAGAAAAACATCGAGAGCGCTGTCTTTTGGACTATGCCGAAGTTTGCACGATATTGTAGTTTGCATCGTTGGAATGCATCGGAGATACTTCTTTACTTCCTTCTTCGCCATTTTTATTGTTATCCAAAATATTTTTCGACAGAGTTAGGTTGTAGGCCTCTAATGCGAATTAACCCTCGAACGGTAACCTGGGGTGAAAAACCATCCCGGGCGAGTTTAAGTCTCGCGCCCTTTACGAATTTTTCATACTTTTCACCCTTTCGCCTCATTTTTTAAAATAACTTTTCCTACTTCCACCGGAATCGCCGTGGGGCTACGCGATTCTGCATGAAAAAACGTAAAGAATGAGCCCAAGTTGAACCCTTTTCGTGAAATTTTACCGGAGATATGAATTTTTCAACATTGGCGTGGTTTATCACCCCAGGTTCCCATAATAGGTAAAAAAAATAAGGTTACCATTCTAGGGTTGATTAAAAAAAATTTAGCGTAGGTTCGAGCTGGCAAAAAAATTGCAATTGGGGAAAAAAAGTTTCGTTGCAATCCAACGATGGAAACTTCAATATCGTAAGCTTGCATCGACGTAATGCAACCGAAAATTGTTCGCGTTTTTTTTCATTTCTTTATTTTTATTGCTATCTGAATTCTTTAGCAGGTTTAGATTATCGATCCCTAATACGGATTTTTGAGAATATTTCAATGACTTTTGTAGCACCAATGTGCCGAAAAAAGATTGGCCATTACGGAAAAACGATCTTTTCGTTGCATTCCAACGATGCAAAATCGAATGGCGTTCTTTTGGATTAAGCGAAAACGTTTTTTGAAATCATGTTCTTTTTTTTCATCGGAATGTGTGTGTATATTGTAGCAGTGTCGACGATGTGGAAACTTGGGGTCTTCAGAAACCCCGCGCGTCTATGGTATTGAAGTTTGCATCGTTGAAATGCAACGAAAATTCATATTCATATTTTTACTCCCTAATTTTTATCATACCAAAACATATTATGCAAATTTAAATTGCGAATCTTCCAACAACCGTCTTAAAAAATGGTCGAGGGATTTTTGTAGGCAAAATCGGCTGAAAGAGATTTGAGCGAGTCCAAAAATTAATTTTCATTACACCCCAACGATGCAAATTTCAATTTCATACGCGTTACACCTCGCCGGTGGCCGGAAAAAGGAGAAATTTTCGTGATTTTTTTCTCGGAAAACGTGTGCTGGTTTTCCAATTTTGTTCTGTTTACAACCAAGAGGATGGTTTGCAGTATCTTTTAAAATTGTTGTATTGCAAAGTATTTATAAACGTGATAGATGCAATGATTTGTGCGAAAACTCCCTTCGCGTCTTTGCATAAAATGATCCAGTGCTTGGACTATGCATTTAATAAAATACCGATTTTTTTTTTTAAATGACCGCCGTCCAAAGTGAAAGTATCTATTTTCGGTAAAAGAATGGCTCTATTTTCGATGACAAAAAAAAAACTATGCATCAAACAAAAAAATTCCTCTGTCCGAGCGCGGCTTTTTTATGTGAAAAAGAAGTTAGGAAAATTTAAAGTTGATCGGTGCAGCGATTTTTAAGATATCGTGATCACCGATTTTGAATGGCGTCGAAGTTGGCATCGTTGGAATGCAACGAAAAATCTTCATCATTTTTAACTTTTCAATTTTCTCTTTTTTTATCTCTATCTGAATCCTTCTTTTCCAAGTTTAGATTACGTTAACCTAATAAGGATTCTCAAAAAGGTTTTCAGTGCTTTTGGTAGCCTAAATGTGCCAAAAAAATTAGCAAAACAAAAGAAAGAAAAAAACCGTCGCATCTCATCGATGCAAACTTCAACACCCTGATTTCGAAAAAGTAATTTCGAGAAAAGAGCTTTTATAGTTCACCGGTTCGCGGAAATCACCTATAACGCCCGTAACTCGCTTAATTTTGAACGGATCCACTAGAAACTTGCGTAGAATATTTTTCCAATGTTATAGGTATTTCAAAAAATCCCACAAAAACCGAAAAACCTTTTTTTCCAACATTTGGGAACCAGCCCCAAAAATAGTTTATTCAAATTGCAGGCAAAACAGCATATGAATATTTTTATAATTTGCCCACTTTACTCTACGACTCAACGTGTCTGAAAGTGTCCCCATTGAGTATGCAAGGGGCGCATAGATAGCGCATGCACGTACCTGCCGCGCGCGGATACCCGAGAGATCGAGGATGCCCCCCTTCGACGCTTTTCGCGAGCTCGTGCCCCCCCCCCCCCCCCGCCGCATGAACCGCTCGTTCTCTATCCTCGCGATGGGCCCTCGGCTCTCTTTGCGTAGTAGACACAACCGGTTTTCTCCCCTCCGCCACCCGCTTGCCGTCTCTCTCGCTCTACACCCGCTTTTTTGAGAAAAAATTGAACCAGTTTGTAAAACGAAAAAAGCCCCCTCCCTCTGCCCACAAACGCTCCGACAACTGTGCAGGCAAGCCTCTCCGGCTTTCTTCCTTTCCTTCCTTCTCTCGTTGCCTTTGTCTATACGGCTATGTTTGTTGCCTACTCATTCTCCTCTATGTTTCGAGAGAGCTCGAGACTCGTAAGATCATGGGAACGGATTCTCTCTCTCTCTCTCACTCTCTCTCTCTCTCTCTCTCTCTCTCTCTCTCTCTCTCTCTCTCTCTCTCTCTCTCTCTCTCTCTCTCTCTCCCTTCTTTTATCTCTTCCACCCCTCGTTGGAGGAATCTGTTCCTCGCTCAAGCAGTGTGCAGCTACGGGCCGCATAATACATGTATACATGCACACACGTATTCATAGAAACAGCGTGAAAGAACCTCGACGCGATTGCTGAGCACATCCGCGATTACGCGATTGCCCAATTTTCCCTCAATATCCGGAAATTCGGAAGAGCAACGTGGTATGCGCGTTGTAAGCAACGAACCGGCGTGCCTGCGTGTGTGTATGTAACGGGTGTCTCAAAATGACACCTGACATTGTAAATTGCGCGCCATTTTTTTGTGGCGAACCTAGGGTACTAATCTTTGACAACTGGTGTCAGGAAGTGCACTGAGAGAAAAAACCAATTGAATAAAAGAAATTGATTGGTTGATCCAAATAAATGTGCTGCTGCGGAGTGCCACCGATATATGAGATTGTTACAATACTATAAAATATTGGAAAATGTGATTGATTAAAATAACATATTGTTTATTTGAAAAAGCTCTTATGTTCTCTGAATATCTACATTATTCTTCGAATAAAGTTATATTCGATTGAAATCATTCTATATACAATCCGTAGATGTATGGATTAAATAATTAAGCGGTTGCTACAATATTTTTTATTTCGTACAAAAATATAATCAATAGAATTAATTATTTCTTTACTGCATGGAAACGAATATGCCATGGGACGTACGTTTTTCAATTTGCTTTAAATCTTAAATAAAAAGTGAGCATTAGAATGATCCTCCACGATAATAGTGGAGAGAATATCAGATATCCAATGGAATATCCATGGAGAGAATATCAGATATTCAACTGATAAGAACAGATACTACACTTTGATCTTAGCTACAGGCCAAGAAGCGATACTCTTTAGAGTTTCTCCGGCGTTTAAGTAGATTTTCGGTTCGCGCTACACTTACGAGAAACGAGCGCGCATGCGGCTTCTAGCGGTTACTCCGACAACTACGGGTTTCCTCTCACCTATAATTTCGGTGGCGCTCGGCCATGATTTGGTTGACTTTCTTCAACCAAATGCGCAAGAAACGAATTTTATTTTCGCATAATTTTTCAACCAATTCAGACATTTGCTTAATATTTTTTAATCAAAATAAAATATTCATCTTTTAACGAATAATGTACTTGGAAATCAATATCGGATATGGTGAAAAAAATAAAATAACATATTTACTCAATAGAAATTTTATCTGGATCAAACGAACGAAATTCTATTTTTCTTGTGTACTCGAATCAACAATATTCATGTTATGAATTGAAACGCTTTTTTTTGTTCGTTGCAGAAAATGCATTCAAAAGTATATAATTTGTTCGCGATAATTTTTTAGATAGTTCCAATAATATATTGTTCTCGGCTAACAATATATCTTTTGAATGAAAAACAACTTTTAATTATATCATGTTATTACAGTCAATAGCGTTTTGTTATGACTAATAAATCCGATTATTTACACTAACAATTTTATAATTGAATCAACGAAATTTTATTCAATAACACCAATGATATTGGATCAATGATTTTTTTTCTCAGTGCATTGAGGTTCAGCCATGGAGAATTACACGATGGAGCCACGCATAGAAATTGTTATTTGCTGCATTGTTACTGCATAGTTTTGCAGACAAATTTTCATGGTCCTGTTATCTCGCGCCGCGGCGATGTGAATTGGCCACCAAGATCGTGCGATTTGACGCCATTGGACTTCTTTCTTTGGGGTTTTCTGAAAGGAAAAGTGTATGCAAATGATCCACAGATGATCCCGGAGCTCAAGGAAGCAATTGGACGCGCCATTGATAAAATTAATCCGCAATTATGCCAAAATGTTATTGAAAATTTGGTTAAAAGAGTGAACGTTTGCAAACAGAGACGAGGCGGCCATTTGTCGAATAATGTGTTCCAGACGGAACCTCCATGTTTGTACCTTATATTAAAATAAAAATATTCGTACTTTTCAAATAAATAATACGTTTTATTAATAAATAAAAATTTCAAGTCATTTTGAGACACCCTATATACGTATAGGGAATGGATATTTTGGTGAAATTTTACAAGTACGAATCAGCACTTCTGGTTGTGCCGACGACGAACCTGGACATTTTGTCAACCCTATGTGAACACACTGGGTCATTTTGACCCCGATGAAATTTGGTAACATGCTTACTTTACTAAAAATGAAAATTTTCGATACTTTTGTTAAACGATAAAATTTGATAATATCCAAATTTTAATTATGCAGACATATTGAGAAATGTTTGAAGTGTATCACTGATTTTTTTTCAATAAAACCCGACCGAAGGGTTGTTGGAGGGTTGTTGGATGGGTTGGCAGGTGGATGAAGTACTATCCGGGTCAAATTGACCCAGAGTGCCAAAATCGTGGCCAGATATGAGTGTGTCAACAAAGGTTTAAAAGAATCATTGATTACGGAAACGGGATGTTCTTTGGGATCATCTTTGAATAAATGATTTGATCATGACTTTGATCAATCTCATCTAAAGGTGATTTTGAAGACATTGGAGTTTGTTTGGGTTTGATCTATCTATCATATAAATGGGATGTTCCGGCTCAACTCGCCCCGCCCCCATCACGCTTACACCGCAAACTTATTTGTTCGTTTATTCATAAATATTTCACGCATCTTTAAAGTCCTCGCATTTCGAATCTTATACTTGGCATCAACTATTTCCTGAATTCGGAAGCTTTCGGTTTTTTACCCATTATTCGTTTCTAATTGAACACTTTTCCATCACTGCCTAGCTGGACTTCGCTAATCTAACTTAACTGTCGTTGCGTCCATAGCCGCCTTGAGGGGTTAGGCTACCGTGAAAATAATAAAAAAATCGACAGTCTCTCCAGCCAACTCAAATTAAAGAGTGATGCAGGAATCGCAGATTAAAGGTAAACTTATGATTACAACGATAGAACTGCTGCGAAAACTTTAAACGAGTTTTTCTCGAAACTATATTTTTCAAAACGATGTACACGATTTCTCGACATCTAATGAACGAATTTACTTGAGATTCGGTACACTTATTCAGTGTCATAGTAGTTTAGTTTTGACCGACGTTTTTCTTTTCAATATTTTTTTTCATCATTTATCAACAATAATTTTGCCATTTTTTCCGCGAAAATTCGAAAAAAAATCCGAATTTTCTTTTTGATGATTGAAACACAATAACAAAAAAAAGCTCGGTCGAGTCTTATCCAATATTGTCTATTAAAAAAATGGTTTTTTTTGTTTCAGATGAACCGAGTTTTTCCTAAAAGCGACCGTTTCTACGATTTTTCGTCCAAATGTTTTGATGGGGTCAAAAAACGTGCGGTTCACTGGCCTCCCAAACGATTGCAGTAGCCTACGCAACCTCGTTGCAAGTTCGCAATTATTTACGTATTTCAGCAGCGAAGACGCACGCAGTATTAGACGGAGCAGAGAATAAATAAATCGGCTCTAGGGAACTAGGAAGAAAGTTTTCGAACAATATTTTCTTTCTCTCTCTCTCCCGCCCTCCTTGCGTTCGGCGCTAAAAGAAATGTGCACGGAAAAAAACGACTCTCGCGAAAGTTCGGTGAAAAAAAAAAAATATACCAAACTAAATCCTTGAGTCGGAGGGTTATTGATCAGTGGAATATCGAAATGCCGTATAGTCTCTCGCGGCATGGAAAAGCGAGACGTACGATGGCGACGAAAAAAAAAAAGAAAAAAAAAAGACCGGAGTTTCGAACGAGTAAAAAGTTGATGAAGAAAACAAGAAAAAATCAGCGAGAATCTCATCGAAAAGTTCTTTAGAATTATGATTCAAGCTCTTGTCTCTCTCACACCCGCCCCTCGGTCCCGCTTCACCAACCCCCCCGCCTCTCCCAACTTGCCAACTCCCTCGCGTTCGTTCGCCCAACGAGAATGTATTCGTTGAAATTTCGCACGCGGGCTACGTGTAGTAGGCGGATTATAAAAACGGTTTTCGTGAGCATGTGTCTGCGCCCCGGTGGAGTACGAACGGAAAAAGATGAATAACGAAGTCGAGAGAGCGAGAGAGCGACAGAGTGTGAGAGAGTGAGAGAGGGGGGGGGGGGAGACGAAAGAAGGGGAATGAGCAAGGGGACCACCATCGTCGGACGGTATTGATTTTCGAATTGGTTCAAAATTTCCATAATGCAGGGGTAGTGTGCGCGCGCGAGAGAGACAGAAAGAGAGAGAGAGAGAGGGAGAGAGAGAGTACGAGGATGGAAGTAGGAAGATGGCGCGACGGGGGATAGCGGGGGATGAGTCTGGTTTCGCGAGGAGAAGGATGGAAATGGGTGACGGGACATAGAGACGCAGAAGTGAGAGCATCCTCGAGTGTGATATTTGCGACATGAACCATAACACGCTTGCTCCGGGGCCGCGAACTCCCGTTCGCAGCTCGGCAAAGTTCAACCGTACTCTCAAAAGAAACGGAAAATGGTCGCGTTGAAGTTTGCATCGTTGGAATGCAAGAAATTTCTTTTCTATATTTTTTTTTACTTTCTTCCTTTTTATACTTATATTTTTATCATTTTTATATTTATAATTTTATCATTTTTATACTTAAATTTTGATCACGATTTTTTATATATTAATTAAGGCCGTGGATCTCCAATGAAGAAAGGAAAGAAAGATAAATCCCGAAATCAGCAAAAAGAAATACGAGCAATAAAAGGGAAAATTAAATGTCGTTGCATTCCAACGATGCAAACTTCAACATGATGGAGAATGACCAACGCGAAGCCGGACTAACGACCGTTCCTCTCTGGCCGCACCGGCAAACATATACCTTACAACGGAATCGAAGATCGCATCGTTGGAATGCAACGAAAATTCTTTTCAATTTCTCACATTCATCATTATCCAAAATCATGTATCGCGAATTTTTCGTAAAACGCTGAATAAGAATTCTAGAAAGTGTTTGCGTGATTTTCTTAGCTCAAATCTGTCAATGAAAATTTGGAAATTTAAAAACAAAAATATGTTCGTTGCTTTCCAACCATGCAAACTTCAACGCCACACGTTATATACGTAGCTGCACATGCCCACATACATCGATTGGGGTGTGTCGCAACCATTTTCTATTTTTTTTTTTTTTAGTCGAGGGGTCTTTCATTTTTTATTACAAATGGAAATAGGTTCCCCTTTGCTGCTCGTAAAGGAGAGGCAAAAAATCTTGAAGGGTGCCTCGTTCAACGAGAAGGCAACAATGACGAGGCGCCCTTTCGAATTCGTCGTCAGAGCTCTCGCTTTTCAAGCACCATTGCAAAATGATGGCACATTTTTTTTGGTCGTGGAAGACAAAAATGTTTTTTTGCTCCCTCCCAGGGGAACAAAATTACAATCGTGATCGAAAGGTGGGGACCAAAAAAAAACCTTTTCATTTTAGGTCCTCCTCTATACGCATATTTTATAATAAATAAATATAATAAATATTTTATTAAAAAAAATCCCTATTTTATAATAAATAAATATAATAAATATTTTATTAAAAAAAATCCCTATTTTATAATAAATAAAGAGGTAAAAAAGTGTATGTCAACATGGAAAAGTTTCTCTGCGTTTGGGGCTTCCACTTTCGGCTACAATTGAAAAACGTTTCTCCTAGGAAAAATATTTTCCCCTAGTTAAACCCCAGCCTCAACTAAAAAACCCAAACAAAACCACATCATTATAGGAAAACACCAAAGTGACCCAAACCCAGACAAAAGCGAACTAGTTTCTCCTAGTTAAATCCCAGCCTCGACTGGAAAAACGCAAACGAAACCATATCATTATAGGAAAAACCAAACAAACTGAAACAGACTCAACCTAGTTTCCCCTAGTTAAATCCTAGCCTCGATTCGAAAAACCCAAATAAAACCGAAACAAACCCAAACTAAAATACAAACAAATTCGAACGCAAATAAACTCAAACCGACATAAATCCAAACCCAAACAAATGCGTGTACTGTAAATGGAGTAAGAAACGCGTCGACGACTTTATAATTCCATCCGCATCCTGTTACCCCCTATGTTTCCTCGTTCGGCTCATCTCTCGTACGTTGGGCCGTTTCGCGTTTCTTTTTGCCCATATGAGCAACGATGATGTACGCGTAGCCCCACGATGGAGAAGAGTATTGTTGACTACATTTTGCCCTACTGGTCACATACCTATGCGCGTATATGTGTATAAACCTTGCCCTCGGTGGTGGCTCTTCCTAGGCCGTAGTGTACTGAACCTATGCACATGGCTATACATCGCGCAGGCCTCCGAGAGCAACGCACACCTTTCAACTCGACCTGTATCCTGTGTGCTGGCGTGAACGACCGCGAGGGTACGCGTAATACTCACGCTATACGATGATACAGTAAGCAGAGGGGCAAGAGAGCAGAAGAGGGAGAGAGAGGGAGAGAGAGAGAGAGAGAGAGAGAGAGAGAGAGAGAGAGAGAGAGAGAGGCATAAAACGTTTCTCTCCCCGTGCATGCAAGACGAGAAACCGTAGTGCAAAATACTCGATGCATATTAGTACACGAGTACACATACTGTGGGAACATACTCGAAGACGAGTCTTTTCAACCTGTGTCCTCGAATTCTCTATGACGATGAACTTTGCATCGTTGGAAGGCAACGATCTTTTCGTTCATTTTTCATTTCTTTATTTTTATCATTACCCAAGGCCTTTTTTTGTGCAAATTATGAGGTTGCAGTTTGCATCCTTGGACTGCAACGAAAATATATTTTCGTCGTGTGCATTACCGATTTTTGGCACATTCGGATTACGATAATGACTGAAACATTTTCGAGGATCCTTATAAAAAATCTATAACAAGGACCTGTAAAAAAAAGACTTGAGATAATAATAAAAATAAATGGAGAAAATCATGAAGAATTGAAACTTCGGCACCATTCTATAAAGTACTTTAAGCAATCTTGAAATTCAGTGTATGGCATTTCGCCGAAGTGTAAACAACTTTTGTTTTTCATAGTGTTAAACATGTCGAATTTTGGCCCCAAAAAAAGAGTATTTCTGGGAAATTTTACTGCACTACATTAATCAACATCTGCAGCTAAAGTACACGAAATTATTGTTGAGACTTGGAGCGACCATGCTTTGTCGTAAACAACATGCAGGGATTGGTTGAGAGGCTTCACAAATAATGATTTCGATGGGTTGAATTAGAGGCATTACTTCATGAAGACTCATGTCAGACGCGAGCTGAACTCGCAGAATCATTAGGAGTTGATCACGCAACAGTTTCGAAACGTTTAAAAGCATTAGGAATGATTTTTTCAAATGAATCATACATTTTCACGAAAAAAAAAAACAACGAGAACTCATTAAACATCCTAATATATTTTGCGAATTTGTTGCAGATCGCTAAATAAGAATCCTTAAAAATGTTTGCGTGATTTTCGTAGCTCAAATCTACCAAAATAGATTTGGGGGGGGGGGGGGGGGCGCTGCAGCAGAGTCACTGCAAATTAAGTGCGTGAATCGCTAACAAAAATACGTAACATCGTATTAGAGAATTTTGGAAGGTAAGGCGCCAAAGAAAAATTGAATAGTAAAGAATTAATTTCGTTGCATTCCAACGTTATTTTTTTTAATCGCCATGTTTCTTTCTCACAAACATATATGCGGAAATAATATTATACAAATATGTTTACATTCATCCAAAGGTGATGCCGAAGACGTGGGGGTTGATACACTGAAAAAAAGATTATCCGAGCTGACTAAATGCGCTATTGGCGAATTCCAACGAATTATTATTCTTCGAAAAAAAAATAGAACATTAACTCATTTAAAAAATCATTCATTCCATCAAACTAACAAATACCCGGAATAATAAAATATTTTATTTTCACATCTCAACATTTTGTTGCCCACCCCTAAATGAAAAACTTCGTTGATTCAAGTGCTTTTTATGACGTTGGCGTTTGCATAGTTGGAATGCAACGGAAATGAATACTCTTTACCCCGCTCAATTTATTTTTGCCGGTTTATCCTATGAAAAATCACTCAAACGTTTTCAAGTATTTTCATTAGAGATTCATGACCTCAATTCGCAAGAAAAAACGCTTTGAATCATGATCAAAGTGAACAAACGACAAATGAATGCATGAATGAATGCACTCCAACGATGCAAACGCCAACGTCATAGATTTTTTCCGCGTGCATAATGGGAATATGGATGGTGTTGAAGTTTGCATCGTTGGGATGCAACGAAAATTCTTATTCGTTTTAATTATTATTAAAAATCGTTTCTTCGCAGCCTTTGGTTATCAATCCTTAATAAGAATTCTTAATAATGTTTCAACGATTTTCGCGGCCTGAATGTCCCCAAAAAATAGGGGAATACGAGAGAAACATATTTTCGTTGCATTCCAACGATACATAGTTCAATACCATGGATATGAGGGACAATCAGCTGCTACTACGAGGATGGGCCCCGAAGTTACCTTGAAAATCCCCTCTTTCTGTCCAATAATAAGGACCGACTGATAATGTTCCGTAAAAAAAAAAATCCAGCAACGGTGAGTTACGCGTCCTCTCGTTACGGGAAAAGAGTCGTACACGTCGTACACGTACCAACTAGAGCAAAATAGAGCAAGAGCCGATGGAATGAACGTTGGACGGTCTCGTGGTCATTTTGGGAAATTGTCGGCGAAGGGATCGAGGCGAAGTCCCTCGAATTGAAAAACGTCGCGAAACAAGAAAAGGAGGAATATCGAAGGCCTGCCTCGAGGGAAGTGGGATCGAGACGGTAGCTGTGAGAATAGCAAGATCGCGAAAGAATTGCGAGAGAGAGAGAGAGAGAGAGAGAGAGAGAGAGAAGGGAGAAATGGAGAAAAACGAGAAAAGGAGAAAGTGAAGATTCGGCCAAGATTCTTCTCGAGTCGTCTTCCCGCAAGAGCCAACTATGTATTCGCAACAGCCTTCGAGTGGTGGGGTTGAAGGAGGATCGGGAATAAAAAAAGAAACGACGAGGAAAAAGAAGGCAAAAGTAAGAGGACGGAAAAAAGAAGAGTAGAATTCGAGGAAGACCCGAAAACGGGGCTGCGATATCGAAGGAATTAAGAAAGCGAGGAAGACTCGACGGCGGGCGATAGAGACAGAGAGAGAGAGAGAGAGAGAGAGAGAGAACGAGAGGGCGGCAGAGAGAGAGAGAGCGAGAGAGGAAGAACGAAGGGAGAAAAAGTGCAGTCCTCGTCATCCATCGACCGCGATTAAAAAGCTTTTCGAGCCTGCGGAATTCGCTCAGGGTTTCGCAGGTGTGCGCGAGCGGTCCTCGTGTGATCGTCTCGATCGTCGATTATTCACCGATCCGAGATGAGCGAATTGAAAACTTCCTCTTTTTGTTCCCCCAAAATAATTCTTTGTGATTACTCCAATATCTTTCTCCGTACTAATCATCCGCGTTGAAGTTTACATGAAAATGCAGCGACAATTCGATTTTTTGCATTTGTTCACTTTTACCATAATCCAAAGTCATCGTCGATCATCAACCATCGTCTCTTCCACATTCCGCTTGCAGAACTCCGATACTTTTCGAGAAAAGAAAAAGCGACAGAGTTCGAGTAATTTCCGTAGCTTTGGAGCCGACCAAATGTTTCGGCAATCCGTGGAAATATATTCTTATTGTATTCAACCAGGGCCAAGTCCATCATAGAAGCGGCGTGTTTCTGAGTGAGTAAATATGTCGCCGACACAACGGAAGAGTGTCAAAAGCGTGGGTGGTGATCAGGCTGGGCAGACGTCACAAGGTCGCTGCTCCACGAACCAGCGAGGTCCCAACCCTTGCAAAAATAATATTCCGAGCCCCTAATTGTGGCTATAAATTCGGGTAATCCTCGAAGAACGGAGAGCCAGAGGGAGAGCGAAGGAGAGAGCGCGAGAGACGAATAAAGGAGCTCGGGGAAAAAGGGTGGATAAAATTAGAAAACACAAAGCCCGCTTCGTAAAATCAATATTCGGTACCATCAATTGCGAGAAATTTTCAGAAACCAAAGAACGCTTGACGCGGATACGACCGTCTCAAATATTCGTATAAAAAACCCCAGTGTCTGGAAGCGGCTGAGGGAGGGGGAGGGGGGAGAGAGAGAGAGAGAGAGAGAGAGAGAGAGAGAGAGAGAGAGAGAGAGAGAGAGAGAGAGAGCGAAGAAGCGGTGTACAGAAAAAGAGATGGATCGAAGCCAGGAAAGGTGAAATAAGGGAGTTGGATGAAAAAAAAAATCAAAAAGCATATACAGCTCGTGGTTCTGTGCAGTCGCGGGATATCGTGAGTGAGAGAGAGAGAGAATGGGGGGGAAGCAATGGCCTGCCCCGGCCAAACGGCATGCAGAGGCATTGTACATTTTTTCGAAATACAAAAGTTATGAAATATCGTTCGAGCCCCCTCCCCCGCCGCTCCTCGAGCCGCGGTCTCTCTCAAACGAAACTTTTAATGCGAGTCTGGACCGTCTATATACACATAGGTCCGCGACTCCACACAACGAACTGTCCCCCTGCCCTCTCCCTCGCTCTCTGCTACCGAGGGCCATGCCTCTTTCGCACATAGACACACGACAGCCTTCTACCCTCTCACACCTATCGGCTATTCGCGTATATATGCATGTGTATGTGTCCGTGTGTGTGTGTGTGTGTGTGTGTGTGTGTGTGTGTGTGTGTGTGTGTGTGTGTGTGTGTGTGTATTTGAGATTTAGTCGTATATGCAATACACGACGGCTGTACATATTCTCCGGCTGTGCGCTATAACGCTAGCTCCGAGGCTTGGACGCCGTATAACTTTTTTATTAAAAAACTTTTTCGAAATAATAAAAATTATGCTCCTACTCATTTTGTCGTTTTTTTGTCTTCTCGAAAGTGCATCTAAACTCAGGAGTATATGATGCGAGCCCTGCTTGCGCTCTACCAACGTAACTGCGTTTATGTACGTGTGAATATATAAATATATTGTTAGTTTACGATGACGTTGAAGTTTGCATCGTTCGAATGCAACGAAAATTAATTTCTTTTCAATGCTGCATTTTTTTTTGCCGATTTAAGCTGTGAAAATCGATCGAACGATTTCACGTAGTCTTACTGGAGATTTGTAATCTCAATTGGTGAAAAAAAGGCTTCGGATAATGATAAAAAATGGGAAAATAAAAGAAAACTTGCTTGAATTCCAACGATGAAAATTTCAACGACATCGTTTATAACTCGGGAACTAATGAATCAATGTCGCGATGTATCTTTCATGGAAAGAGAGCACGAAGTCTGGAGTAGAATTTTGGCTAATGCGCGAGGTACTTAATTACGATCACAATGAACAAAAATGACGAATATCGTATTTGAAGAAAACGATGGTACATCATGGATTTCAATGAATATATATATATATATCGTATCCCGTATTTTCTTGCCCTTTTAGACTACGAAAGTCACTGAAACATTTTTGAGAATTTTCACTTAGAATTTATAACCAAAAGCTGCACAACGGAAGATTGTAAATAATAATAAAAATAAAGAAATTAAGAAATCAAGAGTTTGGTTGCATTCCAACGATGCAAACTTCAACGCCCTAAAATGATGAGCTTGAAGTTTGCGTCGTCGAAATGCAATGAAATTTCATATTTATGAATTTCTTTAATTTCTTTTGGCAGATTGTGCGTACGAGAATCTTTCAGCCATTTCTTATAATGCTCATTTAGAGACCTATAATAGAGATCGACAAAAAAAGATTTTGTATAATAATGAAAATAAGGAAATTACAATATAACAAAAAAACCTTCGTTGCATTCCAACGTTGCAAACTTCAATACCATATAAAGAGCGAATTCATCAAATCATACGAAAGTGAGATTGCACATGAGCAACACTCGCGTCTGAAAATCCTGCAACGCGTTGTTGTCCCGAAGTAAATCTGCTGTACCCCGTCATTGGGCATTTTCCAGTCTCAAATGATGATGTAGCTAGAGCCCGTGTTGTGTCTCGCGTATATGGACACGTGCTGTCGATGCGACTTGGGGAATGAATGCATGGAGGTTTGCATTGATGCATCGATGCATATATATACATAGGGCTACTGATTAATGGTCACGATCCCGTGAAAGGGTTGTA
This sequence comes from Ophion ellenae, assembly GCA_963210295.1. Taxonomy (NCBI): domain Eukaryota; kingdom Metazoa; phylum Arthropoda; class Insecta; order Hymenoptera; family Ichneumonidae; genus Ophion; species Ophion ellenae. Next base: position 27,002,703 of record OY723391.1, on the reverse strand, counting down.
GGACATGTTTTTCGCTGTCAAATAACCTAGTAATGCTTTATGCAAAAGTAAACCATTTTCGAGATATTATTATTTTGTTTTTAAATTGGGGGTGGGCAACTTCAAAAATTAATTTAAAAAAACTGTTGTATGGAATCAAACTTTTTTATTAATTGTACTTTGAGGACACCGTAACAAGGAATTATCAACAATAAAATAAGAATAATTTGCAAACATTTTTTTACTACGTGTCCAAAACTCTGCAAGTCTAATAATTATTCTTATTTTGATATGTTGATAATTCTTTGTTTATGTCTACTCAAATTACAAATAATTTAAAAAAAAGTATGATTTCATACAACAGTTTTGTTTAAATTCATTTTCAGAGTTGCCTGCGCCTCACTCGAGAAAAAAAAGTAATAAAAACAATGATATCTCGAAAGTGGTTCCCTTTTGCATAAGGCATTACTGAATTATTTGACAGTGGAAAACACGCCCTACAACCCTTTGACGGGATCGTGATCAATAACCAGCAGCCTTGTACATATATACAGGGTGATTCAGAACTTCAAGCGTCTCCTCTGTAGCCATACGGGATGGGTCACTGCAAGCAAAACGCTTCTTTCAAAAATGTCGTGCGACAAAAATTGCCCAAGATATCCGCGTTCAAAGTCCAATGGCACAGTAGTTGCTCACTCGCGGACCGTGCAAACTGGATCGAGGGCGGCTTCAAATTCTCGCGGCTCTAATCTTCAGACAAGTGCATTTTTTTTTGTAACATTTTTTTCCCCTAAAAAATAATGAAGACAGAGGCTCGCTTTGGAAATCAAACTGAAATTTCTAACTGTTGTAGCACGATATTTAAAACAGAACTGTTTTGCTCGCAATCACCTATACGCTCACCAAGGGAAGCCTGAAATTTGTGAATCACCCTCCATGAATATAAATACATATACGGGGTGTCTCGTTATGAATGGATAATCCTGCAACTGTCGATAGGTCAGATCATGCTCTACTATATGCTGGAATTGCAGTTCAGTAAAAGTTCCACAGTTTTCGAGAAAAAAAATCATCTGCTTTTGATTTTGGGCATGCCATTTCTACAAATGATAACTTTTTTTTACCCGGCTCAAAAAAAATATACTCTTGGTGATTTGTTTGATCTAAATAGGTCTTCTTTTTAACCGTAAATGTTAAGGAAACTTTATGAAAAAAGATCTTATGCAGAATTTCCATACAAACCAATTCGAACATCTGACCGATAGCCTGCGATGTAAATAAAAGTACTACGCACATCGTGCCGATTGCTTTAAAAAGTTGCTTAGTTATTGTCGATTCATATCATTTGCAGAAATGGCATGCGGAAGACCAAAAGCAGACGATAAAAAAAAATAACAAAGTCAAAATCTCGAAAAGTGTGGAACTTTTATTAAACTGATATTCCAACATATAGTAGGATATGATCTGATCTATCGACAGTTGCAGGATTATCCATTCATAACAGGACACCACGTGTGTGTGTATACAGTCGAACCTCGATATAACGAAGATTTGTCCATTCCCTCCCGATAGACACCCAAAACCTTGACACAACAACATAATCACATGCATACTGCTCCGCTAATTGCTTGAAAAAATTGCTTTAATTTAAGGGGTTACACCTAGTTGGCAGCACCTAATTGGAGTTTTGGAGGCTGCTACCTCTGCAGAAGGTTTGCTGTATGGACCGGACATCGATGATTCCATTTACAGGTAATAAACTACATTTTATCTACGTATATACCTGACGTAAAACTTTAAACGCGTTTTTCTCTGAATGACTTTTTCAGAATCGGTGACCAAGATACCTCAAAAACAACTGAACCGATATGCTTCAAATTTCACTGACATTTTTTGTATATCAAAAGGCAGTCCTTAATCGAAGGATTTTTTCCTTGCATACTTTATTTTTATATCAAGGAAAATAGTATTTTTTTTTTCACCGAAATTTCGACAATCACTTTCGATCGGCGACCATTTTTTCAAAAATCATTATTTTATTTTATCTTTCGATTAACGACTATATAATACGATACAAAAACTAAATTCATTTGGTTTGTTTGTTTGTTTGGGTTCAGATGATTTGTTCCCGAGCAGGAGTGGTCACCGCAAAGGACCTTTTTTGCACAGCGGCTGTACAATTTACTGTATCTCCGTCGTTTATAAATGTTTCCCAATAAAAAAATTGTCAAAGATACTTGAAACGATACCCTTCACCATGGAAAAAAAAACGTTAAAAACCTGCACCCATTTCCCAAAAAAAAATCACGAAAACACCTCTTTTTTCCGGCCGCGAACTAGATGTAACCCGTTAAACCTTTCTTCCTTCAAAAAATATCCCTATATTCAGTCCTAATATATTTTTTTGAAGAGCTTCTTAAGGAACCAGACCTTCATATAACGAAACCTCAATATGACGCAAACTCGATATAACGAACTTCGCTAGAGATTTGTTATATCGAGGTTCAACTATACACGGAGAAAAATCCGGCCTCAAATTCTAACACTAGTTGCCAGAATTCCAATATTCTGTGCTAGAAAAGTATATCAGTTTACTGCCAGTTCGGAATTCTAATACTTGTTATAGAAGTGTAAAAATGATTCTCACACCGTATAGTAAATATGATGCCTGCATATTACATTTGAAACTATTCTTGCATAGGCGCGAGTCCTATATGCTGTATAGTAAAAATAATGTGTGCATATTACATTTGAAAATATTCTCACATAGGCGCGAGTTATATTTTCATATGGATTTTACTATACGTATAGCATGAATCTTCGTGTATGTATAGATTTCACTATACGCATAGCATAAATCTTCGGTGTATAGCGAAACATATTACGAAGTTATTAGTAAAATGTGACTCTTTATACCGTACTTTTTGTAGTCTACTGGAAACTAATTGTTCCAATTACGTGGGCAAAGTAGTTTTTGAATACTACAAAAAATCACAATATGCCGAATAACATGTATTATTTGGATCAGTTTACGTGCCATATCGTAGGTTAAAATTTAAATTTCTTCATTATCGCTATACCATAATTACAATTTTTATCTTCCATTCAATACTTTTTGATATTTTTTTTTAGAAGCATAGCATTAATTCTAAACTTCGAGGCTCCAGTTTTCTCCGTGTATGTATATGTGTGTCTATATATATATATATATATATATATATATATATATATATATATATATACACACACACACTCACGCGCGTAAGAAAGTACGTATTTATTAGTATATGTATTTAGAAAAAAAGTAGAATCGAGTTTATACGAAAGCAGAGTGACAACGAGGAGAGCCGGCAACACGCTAGACAAGGGTTGGACGGGGGAGGTTGAGAATCAAGGGGCTCGTTCCGTGAGTCGCTCGGTGTTCACTCGCCACGCTCTCTTTTTTCCCCCATTTTTATTTTTTGTTGTTGTCTCGTTCGTTCTGTTTCCCGCGTACGGACACAGTGAGAGCACAACGAGAGGGACAGCGATGAGGTCGAGAGAGAAAGCGCGTGCGACGTGTGTGTATGTGCGCGCGTACATAGGTATATAAGGTTTGGTCGGGGTCTCTCGGTATCGCGAAGGTGGGCAGGGGGATCTTTATCAAAGTCGACGCACGCCGCGAGTTGGTCGCCATGGCAACGAAATTGGATTTCTTTTTTCTTCTCGGTTGTTGTTTTTTTTTGCCTTCCTTTTACTTTTTTTTCCCCTTTTTTCAATCTCTTTCTTCCTTTTTGAAAGTTTTTTCGGCCCTTCTCGGCGGTCTCGGGAGTTATCGAGGGAGCGAGCGAGAGAGAACGAGAGGGGGGTGGGGTGCGGTGCGGAGGGATGAGGAAGCAGGGCAGCATTGGAGGAGAAGCGAAAGGAGAGAGAGACAGAAAGAAAGGGGGGGGGGAGAGACGGGAGAAAAGGTAACCGCGGGGTTCGAATAAGCTCGAGACAGCGAGAGAGAGAGGAGAGAGAGAGAGAGAGAGAGAGAAAGCAAATAGGGAGCGCTTCCCGCCGTCTCGCTCGGTCCGAACTCTGTACCAGAGAGAGAGAGAGGCAGAGAGAGGGAGAGAGAGAAAGAGTGTAGGTAAAATAAAGCAAGGAGAATATGACGCTGGGGAATAGGGAGAACGCGGATGAGTTAAAGAGAGAGAGAGAGAGAGAGAGAGAGAGAGAGCTGCTAGCTCGGGGGAGGATCTGACGAACGGCAACCGGGGAAGCCAATAATTCGAATTGAGAACAGCCAATGGCCGTGCATCTGATTTTTTGTCGTATCATCGCCGAGGTCGCCGCTCTGCTTGCCTTGCTCTCTCTCTCTCTCTCTCTCTCTCTCTCTCTCTCTCTCTCTCTCTCTCTCTCTCTCTCTCTCTCTCTCCCTCCCTCCCGCCCTCTCCATCTCCGTCCCTCCGTCGACGAGACTTCGAAAGGGGCCGCCACCACCGCTGCTACACTACCGCGAGCGACGTCGTGCTTTTTTGTAAAATCTGTTTCCCTCCTCCCGACCCTTCCGCACTCCCTCCGTGCTCCGCTCCTCACCACCGACGGATTCTCATCTCGATCCTTCTCCTTTTTTCCAACGTATTTCCCGGTGTCGTCTCCCGCTCGCGGATACCTCGACATCCCCTTGCCCCCCCCCCCCCCCCGTCCGGCTAGAGAGGGGGGGGGAGGGCAAAGCGTCACCTTTCCGCGATCCGCCGTGGCCAAAACGTCGTGCACCTTCCCACACTCGACTTGGGTGCCCTGTAAAATCGCGGCTGAGGATCCGAAAGGCGTACCAGAGGCAATGGGGGTGGAAGTCCCCTCGTCGCATCGGGCGAGTATATACAGGTGGTAGGGTAGGAGTATGCGTGTGTCTGAGCTCGCGAGAGTGTTTCCAGTTGGTCGCGCGTCCTCGTCTAGCGCCGTTTCTACTGCACCCTCGAGCAGCCGCGAGACCAAGACAGAGAGGGGGGGGGGGGGGTCGAAGGAGCGGAACCATGCTCGTTTCCCCTACGTATCTTGCAGCTGAGAAAACTGACTTTGTCTACGAGCTCCTACAAGCGTGCAGACCCCCCCGCCCCCTTTTTTGTCGCAGATTAAAGAGCGAATCAACGTATGGTACCGGAAGAACGGTTCTTAGCAGAGGCGAAAAAAAAGTCGTGCATTTTGTTGGCGCTCCCATAATAAGGGGTTATTCAACCACCTTAATGAGCTTTGCCAGACTCGAGGCCGGCTAAATCGATCCGGCAAATTCGCGCTCCGTTTCGTCAAAATCGTTAGGCTCACTTTTCAGGCGAAATTTGCATAATCGAGTGGCTGAAAGATTTCTATACTTCGCCACGTTATTACGAGAGATTGCGATTTCGAGGGAGAATCGTCGAGATTGGTAGTTGGCTAATCGATACGGTTGTTCGAAGCAACGGATGAGTCGATCATCGATATTTGCCGGAGAGTCCTTTCGCCGGATGTTGAACATCATCCTTTTTCGTGATGTTGAAGTTTGCTTCGTTGGAATGCAACGAAACTTAATTGTTTTTTATTGTTCCATATTTTTCGGCTAATCAAGCCTATGAAAATCACTTAATCGTTTTTGCGTATTTTTATTTCAGATTTACGACTTTCATTTGAAAAAAAAGCTTTGGATAGTGATAAAAATGAAATGAAAAATGAAGATCGAATCGTTGCATTCGAACATAGCAAACCTCAAAGTCGTCTTTGTTTTGTGTACTGGCTGAAGTTACGTTCCATTTGGACGATGTTGAAGTTTGCATCGTTGTAATGCAACGAGAATTCTTTTTTTTAATTTCCTTATTTTTACTATCATCCGGATTCTTTTCTTACATGTTTAGGCTGACGATTTCTAATAAGGATCCTGAAATGGTTTGAGCAATTTTTGAGGACTAAATGTGCCAAAACGATGGGCTACGAAAGTTTCGTTGCGTTGTAAAGATGCTAACTTCAATATCATCAATTTTGCTATGTCACGTCCAGAGATCGGTAACGCCAAGTTGGAGCAATCGACATTCAAGACGAATCGCGATGAAACTTCATTATCCGTTGATTATTCGGACGTTGGAATTTCGTTGTTGAGCTTCCTTGACGAGTTTTCCCAAAGCCCCCACACCAGTCAAAATCTTCACCGTTCGTAATCATCAATCTGGTTAGCCAACCCCCTTGATCGGTTTTCCCAGTCGAGAACTACAAACTGTACGGCTTCCCTCCCATCCGGAAACACCATATCCTCAGCTCGTTCCGTTCATAACCTCCAAAGCCCGCTTTCAAGACAAAATTCGCAAACCTACCTTCACCATTCACTAATAACTTTGAAGTTTCCGTCATTGGAATGCAACGAGAGCTCGTTTGAATTCTCTTCATTTCCGCACTTCTATTTCGTGATTAAGATCGTGGATCTCTTATGAGTATATGAAAGAACTGTTCAAGTGATTTTCGTAGCCCAAATTGGCGAAAGAAGTGAGCAATGGAGGAAAGATTGACATTCGTTGCAGTCCAACGATGCAAACTTCATCATCATTTTCACTAACGCTTGGGACTCCTTGCTCATCCTCGTCCGATACGGTAAAACATACGTAAGTACACCTATGGTGAGGATCAGTGTACACCCGTGTGCCAGGGCTATACTTAACATCGAGCTTGTTCCGCGGTACATCGCACGGATTTAGTTCTCGGTATTGCGGAGCCCGTGGAGACCCGTAGACGTGTCCAGAAAAGTACGAGCCATGGGAAGAGCGCGAGATCGCGCTAACGCGGGAAACGCACGAAGAATCAGCGCGGTGAAGAAAAAAGAACGGCAAGCAGAAAACACATCGACGAGAAATCAAAGAGAATTCAGGTATATGGGGAAAGGATGTTTTGAACCCTCTATAGTCCTCTATAGGTTTAAGCTATGTAATGTCGATAAGCAGAACATCTGGCTATTGGGGACGGTGCTCAAAGTAAAAAATGTTCGGAAACACCATTGGTACCGGGTGAGGCAACAACTATTAACGGTAGAAATATTTGCTAACCCATCAGACTTGGGAAAAAACTTTTCCCACAAAAGTTGCGTAGTTCGAAAAGGGTCATCGAATGGCGGCTACGGCGTTCATCCAGGTGTAGGCGCTTTAGAGATTTCAGTCACGTCCTTTTTTTTTAATGGGACCACTATTTTTTCAGAATTTTATCAAGGTACTAAAAATAAGTTCATACACACACCAAATTTGAAGATGATGGATGAAGATTTGGTATAAAAAGTCGATTAAAAAAAAGAAATTTCAGTGTTTTGAGCCTAAAATAAACTTTAAGAACGGTACAAATAGATATGAGGAGCTCCTTCCTATAGAGGGAGCACAAAGTGATGGCCACCACTTTCAATGCACGCTTGCAATCTGATCCGCATTGATTGTAATGTCTTATTATCACGTCGGCCAGTATCAACGGGCAGGCTCTAATTAAAGTTTCCCCAGCTTAATACTAAGCAAAATCCAGGTAAGTTGTACGGCTTTCTTGACATTGTTTGCAACTAAGAATCTTATCAACTTGTTTTGGAAAACATCGAGAAGTTCGTCATTCCCATAATAGTGCGTGTTCTTTTCAGTGAAAAATACTACGACAGCATTTCCTTTTGTCAATGCAAAATTGAATTATCCACAAAATATTCCCTTATCGAGAGCACGTTTCTTTTTATCGATTTTGTTTATAATTACGCGGACGTCAACATCGTTGGAATGCAACGAAAATTAATTATTTTCAACTAATCAAATTTTTTTTAATCGATCTAAGCCGTGAAAATTGGTTTTTTACCATTATTACAAATTTACAACCGCAATTTGCGAACAAAAGTTTTTGCATAATGATAAAAATAAAAAAATAAAGTAAAAAAATATCGTTGCATTCCAATGATGCAAACCTCAACGTAATTTCTTTATACTAAATCTCGATCGATCATCTTGAAATTTTGTATATAAACTTATTTTTAGTTCCTTAATAAAATTTTGAAAACAATAGTGTTCCAATTTTTTTCAAATAAAGGTGACCCTAAAATCTCCGAAGCGTGTCCACCTGAATAAACCTCGTGTTCACCACTTGATGACCCCCTTCGAACTACGCAACTTTTGTAGGTAAAGTTTTCTCCTAAGTCTGATAGGTTAGAAAATATTTCTACTGCTGATATTTGTTGCCTCACTCGATATTTCTTAATTATTTTAAGGTTATATTTCATTGTTAAAGGGTTATATTTATGAAAAGGAAAAAATAAGCAATATTGAGGGTTTTTTAAAATTAAGAAATAATTATTCTACAATTATCAAATTTTACGTATACTTTAATAGTATATTTAAATATACGAAACAATTTTTTTGTATTAATTCATCATCAAAATTGCGGAACGGTGGCAGAGTGTTACAGCAAGGTCGCCGCGGGGGTTGCAAATCGGCGTGCAGTCTAGCTTCCCGTAGACTTTGATTTGCAAAAAAGTTCAAACATTTTTTCAGTTAGAACGTGTATACTTTCTATGTAACGGTAATTAAAATAAAGAAAATGCAAATTTGTTAAAATGGCACGCATTTACAACAAAAAATCAAGATTTCACGCAACATTTCTGTAAAATGTGGATTAAAAAAGTAGTTTTTTTCCAATTTTTCAAAAACAATTATCGTCAAGTATAAGGTACCAATATTATCAATATTTCTACCAAGTTTTAATAGTTCAATAGTTTTTGAGTAATCCTGCACGCCAATTTCGATAATGCAGTTTTGAGAAAAACGCGTTCGAAGTTCACGCCCGCTCTGAAATCAAGCGGTGAGGCACAGCGTTCACGGGCTGTAACGTTTGAAGTTTTTCGAATTTCGCTTTGAAACTTTGGGAAAATATTCTACACATATACAATAGGCAAAAGAATTAAAGGATATTGAAAACGTCCGCCAATTTTAGGGTCATTTTCAAGTAGCTGTAACTCCTCGAAAAATGGTCGTACAGCAAAATAAAAAAAGAAAATCAAAGGTGTGAATCTCTAGTTTAGAGGTCTTGAGCTCAAAAATTTTTCGCATCAGCCAATTTTTAGTAGCCATAAATAAACCAAAGTGAAAAAAAAATTCAACATTTTTGCTCTTCTTTCACAGTCTGCACGGACTGTAATACATTTTTTTGAATGATCGGATTGAAAGGATCGTCTAGGTGGATTCTTTCCCTTTAATTTGAGCGGTGGGAGAGCTCTGTACGATTTTTTCTCGCCGAGTTATCGATGTTCAAAGCAAAAGTGTCACTTTTGACTTTGATGACTGATTACTCGGAGACTAATGGTCGCACAGAAAAAAAACCAGAGGGTTTTGGAAACTTTGAAGTATTCTCTATAAGATGCTTTTATCATTTTTTCATCAAGATTTTTTTAATGCGGGAAATGGATTTTAAAAAACGTGCAGAATGGCATATTTACGAATATTCTCTTAACCAAGGATTATTTAGCCAATATCGGATAGATAAAAAAAAATTCGGTTTTTTATAACCTCAAAGTATCCTAAAAAAGCCCTCAAAAGTTTAAACCCCCGCGAAGTTTTTTTTCATTGTGTTCCGAATGATCGAAATTGTGGTTTTTGCCAAAAATCGATTAAAGGCTAAATCTACCACCTTTTATTCGTCTTTTGAGAATCACAATTTTTTTTTTTGGCACTGATCCGAATTTCCGGTGCTAAAAAATGTCGATTGTTGAACAACGGGAACAAATTTTTGTTTGGCGAAAAAAATATTAATTTAATTCTATCGTTTAAAATAAAACGATTTTTTGATCGTTGTAAATGTGTATCCCGCCTTAAGCTACACTATACCGCATTTGCCGAGGGTACGGGAAAACTGTGGAAAACCCGTACCGGTATAGACGGCCCCATAATCTTCTGATTGGCTGGTGCACCGACTATCACTCGAGTATCTACACCAAGGTCTCAGAAGTATTGGCCTTCCGCTGACTGGTTTATGCGCCAGCCGGTGCACGGCTGAGCGGTCACCGCTCCGAGTATCGGCCATGCACAACGCTGCTTAACTCGAAGTACCGCCGGAGCCGAACTTCGACCGCCTATCCATCAGGGTCGGTTATATATATATATATATATATATATATATATATATATATATATATATATATATATATATATATATAATGTATTAATGTTTTTGTGCAGTTGTTTGCATCGCGGATGAATTGCCTCGCGCGGATCTCTCGTGGTTGCGTGCGAGAGCGTTAGTCGCACTCGACAATGCTCGTCGCTCGAGGACGAAGAACCCCACGAGAGTGAGCAACGCAAGGAGGATTCCTCCACCTTTTTTCACTCGCAGCGGCCTCCTGTGCCGAGGAACTTCGGTCCTTGACCAGAAATACGCCAAGAATTCAACATTCTCTCTCTCTCTCTCTCTCGCTCTCTGTCTTTGTGCCTCTTTCTCGAGTTGCCTCTCTCGGTCTCTCTCTCTCCTTGTCTAGAGGTCTCGCTCGCTCCCACCCTTCTTCTTCGTAGCTGCCGCATCCCTCTCTAACCAAGAGGATCGCGGAGGCAGCGAAAAGCTTTGCTACGTGGCAAAGGGTCTATGCCACTGCGGGCCTCGCGCACACTCGAGGTTAACCGAGTTGTGTACCCACTTGTTCGTGCATAAAGCGCATACACGCCAGATTTCCATCGTATATGCGCGACGACCAAATTTCACAAAAGCCCGATCGAGCTTTTTTTTTCCTCAACGGCGCAGCTAATTTTCTTGGACGGATCAAGGACACAAAAATCACTCAAGGGTTTGCAGTTTTTAACGTGCTTGGTGAAGGCCCACAGCCGAACTATACGACTGAAGATTTTGGATAATGACAAAAATGAAGAAATAAGAGAAGTAAGAATGTTCGTTGCTTAAGACGAGATATACATTTAGACAGGAAAAAATAAGCAATATTGAGGGGTTTTTTAAACTAAGAAATAATTATTCTACAATTATCAAACTTTAGGTATACTTTGATAGTATATTTAAGGCGTTAGGCCACACTAACGTGTATAAAATTCTGTGCGAATTTAACCATCTTTTTTTCGTACGAAAAAGTGATTCATTCATAAAATCAATTACACATCTATTTCGTATGAATATCAAGCTGTTGGGAAAAATATATATTTTTTTTTTCGATGTACAAAATAGCCGACTACCAATATTTTGTTTTGTTATTTTTTTTTTAGGCGCTCCGCGGCGTGACATTTAGCATCCGCAATTTTTTACCTAGACAAAAAACGAAAATTCGCGTCAATCTACATTAGAATACCTAGAGAAGTACGTACGAAATTTTAAAAATATTGTTTTATTCAAAAGTTGTAGGTATTTGAACTTAAGAAATGAATTTTCAGTGAAAAATTTCGTTGTAACTCCTCATAAACTGCTCATAAAATGAAAAGTTTTCGATTGATCAGAAATTCCGTACGTACTTCTCTGCGAAATGCAATTAGGAACATGACTTTTAAATTTGAAGTGAATCAGGTGAAAATTGTTGAAGTTATTTGTTAGGCCAATTGGAAAAAAGCTGTTTCGAGAAGTTTCAAGTAGTCTGCGATTTTGTACATCGGAAAAAAAAAGATACATTTTCTAACAGCCTGATATTCATACTAAATAGATGTGTAATTAATTTCATGAGTGGATCACTTTTTCATACGAAAAAAATGTTAAATTCGCACATGATTTTATACCCGCAACTGTGGCCTAGCGCCTTAAGTATACAAAACCATTTTTAAAAATGAATTCATCATCAAAATGACGGAGCTGCGGCAGCGTGTTACAGCAAGATCGCCAGGGGAGTTGCGAACCGGCCTGCAGTCTAGCTGCCCATAGGCTTTGATTTGCAAAAAAGTTCAAACATTTTTTCAGTTAGAGCATGATATACTTTATATGTGACGGTAATTAAAATGAAGAAAACGCAACTTTAAGAAAATGGCGCGCATTTACCAAAACAATCAACGTTTCACGCAACATTTCTGTAAAATGTGGATGAAAAAAGTACTTTTTTTTTCCAATTTTTCAAAAACATTTCTCGTCAAGTAGAAGGTATCAATATTATCAATAGTTCTACCAAGTTTCAACTCAATCGGCTTAATAGTTTTTGAGTAATCCTGCAAGCCAAATTCGATAATGCAGTTTTGCGAAAAACGCGTTTGAAGTTCACGCCCGCTCCGAATCCGAGCGGTGAGGCACAGCGTTGACGGGCTGTAACGTTTGAAGTTTTTCGAAAATCTTCGTTGGTTTTTTTTTCGCATCAATCCCGCTGACGTTACGTGTCACGCCGTTTGACAACATCCGCCGCAACCCGTTTAGAAAACCGTGCCATATCTCCGCCATTTTTAAATAATAAAAAAAATACCATGTAACAGCCAAAAGAAGTAATAAAACATACCCTAAGTCTAAAAAATAGTGAAGAAATCTTTCCTTAAAAAAAAAATCATGAAAATCAGCAATTTTTTTCTCGCCTAAGGCATTTCCCCCCTCGAAGAAAATCCTGTTCAACGTTGACTCGACTTTTGTCGCCCAAATCCGCCAAAAAATATTATGGCAATCCAATAAAATGAATTTTCGTTGCCTTCCAACATTGCAAACCTCAACGTCATCGAGAAAAAACACTAATAACTTTTTTTTTTTCTCAAGATCGATAAATTAATGTATTATTAGCCCCATATTAATTAAGCCCTCCATCCGGAACATCTACTCGAAAAATTGTATGCTAATGGGCTCTAAAGCCGTAGAAGCTGTGACGCTGTGACAGACGTACCCAGCACCCGAGAGGTACTTCGCGATTTTATTTTCCCGCGCGCATTCCTATGCACGTGTTGCGTATGCCGACTCGATCGCACGGGTATAAATTTTGTCCGTGTAGTCCAACGCTCCTACACAACACCCATAATTCGCATATACACACCGAGAGATTTTTGCATGTAAACACACACGAAGAGCGGTAGGCAGGTCGTGGCACGACGTGTATGGATTCGCGCCCGTATATACACATTCGGACGCATGGACGAGAACGCGCGCGAGAGTGTGAGGTCAGGGCGTTCGAGCTCGACGACGTCTCGTTTCGCTCGTAGGAGCGCGAGAACTTCCGGTAGAAGGAGATTCGAACGAGAGGTGCGGGAGGCTCCGAGAAGTAATGAGTCGGGAATCGAGAGCGGAAAGAGCCCGCGTGAAGAGTCGAACGATCAAGAGAGCGAGGAAGAAAGAGAGAGAGAGAGAGAGAGAGAGAGAGAGAGAGAGAGAGAGAGAGAGAGGGAGGGAGGGAGGGAGAGAGAAGGAGAGAGAGGGAGAGAGAGGGAGAGAGGGAGAGAGAGAGAGAGAGAGAGAGAGAGAGAGACTTGGACGCCTTCTGTTCGCGTATTTAATATGCATTTCATTTACATGTCTATATGCGTATATGTAAAGCATAAGTACTGCACAAAAAGTGGAGACAAAGAAATTTACGTAGGTTGTATTTGTCTCACGAAAAGTTATTGAACTTTCTTGCATCATGAATGAACAAAAAGCAAATTAAGGGGTTAGGCTACTGTGAAAATGACGAAACGTCAAACGCTTGAAGCAGCTCAAATCACACTGAGAAAAAAAACCAATTGAATAAAAAAAATACATTGGTTGACCCAAATAAATGTCTGAACGCGGAGTGCCACCGATATATGACATTGTTACGATATTATAAAATATTGGGATATGTGATTGATTTTGTATAGTATATGATTTGTCATTGTATGATGACTATACGATATCAAAATCTATAATATCAAACCTATCAAACTTATTTTTAAAAAATGCATGAAAATAGCCTTCTTTTAGCGTCTAAAGTGAGAAGACCCCTAAACGCATTTTCCTCGAAACTATCAGTACGTTGAATAAGTTCCCGCTGTTTTCCAACAAATTACGTTACCAGAACTGCGTGCGTGTAGTTTAAGATGTAATTCTGTAATTATTAATATTTTTTATCACAAATTTGTAAATATTGTACATACAAATAAATGTCCAAACGAATTTTCAATCATCTAATTCTTTCAAAATTTTTATTTTTAGCTAACCCTTATTTTCGGGTCATCACTGCAGCCTAACCCCCCAATAAAATCATAGTGAATAAACAATTCGAAGGTGATACTTCACGAGAACCTTAAGGATATATAGTGTGTGTATATTCATAATCATAAGTAATTATTTCCCGAGTTCCAACGGGTTGCGATTTTTACGTCCGCAATGAAAATCTCTTAAAAATGCTTAAGTGATTTTGGTAGCTAAGCGCTGATAAAATAAATTTCAACGAAAAAAAAAAAACACACTCGAACGATGCAAACTTCAATTCCATCCAAAAACATTCCATGTCATTTCTGCGCCCTGGCCAGAAGTTTATCCACTTCTACTTTAAACTCAATCAGCACGAAAAATCGACAAATTTATTTATTTATTTAAATCAAACAAGCATGTATCGAATTACTATTATTATCAATGCCAAAGGCACGCACTTGCCTACTGAAAATGTCGAAAATCAGCGGCATTTTTTTTCTTCTTTTTTTTTATCGAACGGAATTAAGAATATGAAAATAATCAAAGGAGGATTTTTTCGTAGCTTATTTCGTACGCGCTATCGCTGAGATTGTGTTCACAGGTGCCGGCTCGTTCGTTCGAAGCGGGGAACCGTACATCTGTGCATTCGCCACGATCGTCATGATTAAGACACACGAGGTGCAACGCTCAACAACGCGGATAATTCTAGAAGGACCGTAGCGAGAGTATCGCGTGAAGGAAAGCAATTTTAACGATTTTTCATTTGCGTGTCCAGATAGCAGAGAAAGAAAAAGAAAGAGCGAGAGAGAAAGAGAGAGAGAACGAGAGAGAGAGAGAGAGAGAGGCAGACAAAGATTCAAAGTAGCACGATTGGAATCTTTATCCCATACGTCAATCGTATCTTAATTTTTTCTTTAGAACATTGAGATTCGATTGCAAATATATCAGTTTATCGAAGCAATCTTGTCGCATTCTTCGAGAAAATGAAAAAAGAATTTTCGTTTGTTCACCAAATTTCCTTTGGCGGTTTTGGACTATGAAAATCGCGCAAACTTTTTCGCGAATTCTTATCTAGCGATCTACAAAAATCTACAACAAATTTGTAAAATGTGATTTTGTACAATAATGAAAATAAGAAATTCAAACGAATTATCGTTGCATTTCAACCATGCAATCTTCAACCTCGTGAGTTTTGTACCGTTGCCCTATCGGTGAAGAACAGATTATTGCTCAACGATCGATAAAAAATTTGGCGCACAATAAAAATAAAACCGGACCTTCGTCAAGCAAATATTGCTATAATTACACATTCATCAAAATCAGATTAGATATGAGTGCAAATAAAAAAAATCACACTCGTATCTAATCCACATGGAAGAATATCCATTTGACATTGTCACTCACGAAACCCGCTATTCCGACATGCTATTGAAGTCTGGATCGTCGGATCGCAACGAAAATGTATTTTTTTTTTTTGGTAATTATATAGTTTAGTGACTATTCCTGAAAATGGCCTACGATTGTTTTTTTTCGCAATTTATCGCCGTTGTGTGGTGTGAACAATTATGATATGTTGGGGGGAGACTTTTAGGTTCCAGATTTTTTTACGAAAAATAAAATACTTTTGAAAAGATTGTAAGAATTTGTAAATTTCAGGGCTTTCACTTTTTTTTAGCAATTATTCGTTACAGTGGTCATATTTTCCACGTTCGATGATACAATAATCGAAAAAAAATGCGTAGAATCGTTCGCGGAAATGCACTCGGCATATACTGAATTTTCGTCGATATTCTCATTCGCATCCATATCTTCGAGTTGATAGAACTGTGCGGAATAAAAATGCACTGTGAACAAGATATTCGTTACATAAAATTGAATAAAACCGGAGAACTCCAAAATTACCAAAGACGTTCCGTTTGGAATCACAAATCGAAGCACGCTGCATAACATTGAGAATAAGAATAAGAAGAATATAAGACACACAAGGCTCTTTCGAATATTCGCATTATTACCGTTTCTGTTTTCATCGTGGGAAGAAGACCGAGGGCGTTACAGACAACACCCAATGTATAACAGCGATGTAAATAAAGACATAGAAGTAACGGCTCGAACACTCATTATGAATTTCACTTGAAATAACGTACGAAATTTTGAAAATTCATTTCTTACTTAAAAAACAATTCGCAGTTCAACAAGGTGGGTTACCCCCGACATGGGACCATTGTTCATGTTGTTTTATAGTTAAAAATTGCAAAAAATAAATTCTAGCGCCATATTTAGGAAAAGTCACTAAACTATATGATTACTTTTTTTTCGTACTCTTGTCATTTTACCACATTTAGGCTACAAAAATCATTCAAACATTATGGTGTTGCAGTTTGCATTGTTGGAATGCGACGAAAATTCTTGATATTTTATCTGTTCATTTGTATTATTATCTAAAAATCGTTTTTCGCAGTTTTTCGATATAAATGTTTACCAAGCATACTCAAAAATGTTTCAGTGACTTTCGTAGCCTAAGTAAGCAAAAGAAAAAAAAAATCCTCGCATTCCAACAATGCAAATTTATGACGGTGAAGTTCGCATCGTTGGAATACCTCGAAAACTATTTATTTTTAATTGCTAATTTTTTCGCTAATTTAGTATGTAAAAATCGCTAAATCGTCTTTTCGTATTGTAATAAAAAAATTCACAACCACAATTTAAAAAAAAGGCATATAGATAATGATTAATAAAGAGAAACAACAAAAAAAAAAGCAAATCACTGAATTCCAACGATGCAAACTTCAACGTCGCGTAAATGTCAATAACATTAAACATTTTAGACATCCAGAAATTTGTAACCAAAATTTGCAGCAAAAATGTTAATAATAACAAACAAAGACATTTTTTTTAAACCCGTTCGTCGCGTTCCAACGATGCAGACTCCAACGCCATCAATTCCACGCAGGTAATGGGAACCAGAGTTCGATTCTCACAGCCCGCGGGTTTCCCCGATAATAAGAAAATAATAATAATCATACGAATAACGAATCATCGATAGCTTCGCTTCGATAAACTGTCCATCAAATAGAAATCGAGTGACATCCGCTTTCATACTCCATGACACGGTTATTACCACCTATATATATATATATATATATATATATATATATATATATATATATATATATATATATATATATATATATATGTGTACACAAACACACACAAACACATATGCAGAGCCATCGCACATATATTGTTTCTCCCAGCCGATACAAATGTACTCAGTCATTAGAGAGATCAACCTACATACTCCTCGATCTCACGTGCACATGTGCCTCTAGCAAAAAGAAATGGAACGAAAAGGAAAAGATGACGAAAACGCGCAGATATTTATCCACATTGGTAACAGCTAACAAGAGTGACAGAGAGCGAGGGAGGAGAGGGAGAGAGGGAGAGAGGGAGAGGGAGAGAGAGAGAGAGAGAGAGAGAGAGAGAGAGAGAGAGAATCTCGATATCTCTCGTACATATTCATCAGTATGTACACACAGTGAAGTATCGCGGTAGAAAGAGGAGCGAAGTACACACGAGCGACCGGACGACATTCTCTCTTCGCGACGCTCGATTGCCCCGCGTTTGTGACGTAGAAAATCCGAGGGGCGCGTGTGACGTTGCGGGCGAACGCAACGCAACAAATGTACGCGTAGCGTAGGTTACAAATCCACACACGTGCGCCATGTAAGAAAATACAACTCTGTGTCCATATCACATGTGTATGTATATCGACACGCTATTTCTTTCGATTTCTCTCTCGCTCGTTCTCTCCTTCCCCGATACTCGTCCCCCCCCCCCCCTGCCCCGCCCTCGGCCTACAACGGCGCGGCACCCGCCACGCCAGTGCCTGCTGGTCCGCCCGCGAGGTTTCGGGAGGCGATTGTACACATTCGCAGTCGTCAGCCAACCCGAGACGTTTCGAGTCGCACCGCCGCGCGATAACTTTTTCTCTCGTGCTCGGTCTTTTGCTATGCCGATATCCTTTGTACGGATGTATGAATACGCGAGGCTGACGCGTTTGGTGGCGGCGGCGACGGCAGCAGCAACGGCAGCAGCAACGGCAGCAGCAACGGCAGCGGGCTCGAAGAATCGTATACAAGATACACGCACGCACACACGGACAGTTTACTACGAGCTGGTCCCATTCAAGCATGGAGCGCGCGCGACACGCTGTCAACGCGCCTACGACACGCGCCCGCGCGCGCGATCGTTTTATATATATATACATATCTATATGTATGTGTATATACACATATAAATGAAATACGAATAATCACTGAATGCGCCGCGTGCTCACGTACGCTATACGTGATACGTAGACGTCGCGACACCACGCTGTTACAAATGCTACTTTTTTGGCCCTTTTCATCTCCGGACGGTACACACGTGCGGATACGCATCGCCAGCCGAATGGGACTGCATCTCTCTACTCATAGCGTCTCAAGGGGAGAGACACCTCTCGGCGAGGAAAAAATTTGCCGATTATCGAGATTTTTTTTTAAGGGAGACTTTGTCCTTGAAGTTAGCGAGAGATGTTAGCGGCTCAACATGAGCAGCTAGGAAGAAGAGGAGGGATGCCTCTATGGACCAGGCATTGCCGATTAGCGGTAATTATAAACACATTTGTGTAAACACATTACGAAACTTTAAAGGCGTTTTTCTCGAAAACACGTTTTTAAAAATGGCTGACATTCTCCTGACCGCTGTAATTAACATATCGGCCTGAAATTTGGAGAGCATACTCAGAAAATATGTCTTCACGGAATGACGGATCGTTTTTTCGATAGATACATTTTTGCATTTATTATTTCTTTTTATGCGAAAAAAAACGCGAAAATTCGATTTTTTTTTTAATTGCCGCCATTTTCCGAAATTTGTACTAAACGAAAAACCCATCCGTCATTCCATGACCAAAGGGTCACAGATTGATAATATGCTTTGAATTTGTGTTTCAGATCAACAAAGAGGGGGCAGTGATGTCAGCCGTTTACCTCCCGCGATTTGAGGACCTGTTTTCGCGGACCTGCAACGGCCGCCATTTTGGTTTTTCTTTCGAATTTTTTTTCTTATCGTTCTGTATATCATGAATAAAAGCAAGAAAAAAACCGCACTCAAAAAGCTTCACTCGTTTCCTTTAAAACAAATAAAATGTAAACACCTGAAATATGGCACTCCAAGGACAAAGTCTCCGTTAAGGAAATATTTCTTCAGTATTTTTCAGACTTAGGATATGTTTTATTACTACTTTTGGCTGTTACGTGGTATTTTTAAATTTATTTATTAGTCTTTAAAAATGGCGGAGGTATGCCACGGTCTTTTAAACTGCATTTTCAAAACTGACGTGATTTCTGATGAGATTTGGTGTAAATATTTTTAATCTTATTATCTAAAACATGAGCCAAAATGTTTTTGAACATTTAAAAAAAGTCGTATTTTTAGTGCAAAATGTAGCGAAAGATTTCTTCCCCATTTGTGAGGATTAGGGTGTGCTTTTATTACTACTTGTGGCTGTTACATGGTATTTTTATTTTTTTTATGATTTTTGAAAATGCCGTAGTTATGGCTCGGTTTTCTAGACTGTCGTGACGTATAGCTAACCAACTAGTCGACCGATTCTGATGAAATTTGGTATAAACCTTTCTAACCTTATTGTCTAAAACATGAGCGTAAATGTTTTTCGACATTAGAAAAAAGTGTTTTTTTTTAATTGCAAAATGTAGCCACTTTTGTTCGAAAAATGCAATCTTTTTGTTTCAGAGCGTACCATTTGATCGATTTTCAACATTTCTCACTTTTTCGTGATTCATATACTGCGTATGAGTGTCAATGAAAGAAAAATGTTCGTTGGTTTTTTTTTATAGATTATTCCCGCCGACGCTACGTGTCATGCCGTCCGACAACATCCGCCCTAACCCGTTTAGAAAATCGTGCCATAGCTCCGCCGCTTTTAAAGATTTTTTTTTTATATACCATGTAACAGCGAAAAGTAATAATAAAATATACCCTAAGTCTCAAAGAGGGTGAAAAAATCTTTGCTTCCAGAAAAAAAAATCATGAAAATCAGCAATGTTTTCCTCGTTCAAAGGTCCAAATCTCCCCCCTTCAGGCGTTATGTGGCTAACCTAAGACTGAGACTTTTTTGGACCTCTGAGAACAGTAAAAAAGCAATGAAAATGAGGTTTCGCGGGTTTATTGTACATGTGTTGACGTCAAAAAAAAAGTACAAAATGCGGGTTGGTCGTAGCTACACTCACAAGGAAGATTACTCAAGTGTCCGCCTTCGATTTTGTTGAAACTCATATATGTGATAAAGCGTTGAAAATTATCAGACATGTATTTCTTTTTTTGTCTCCGGAAAAACGGTTTTAAGGGTGGGGACCATCCCCCAAAGAAAGGCATGTCACCCCTTAATTTACTATTTATTTGGCCACTTCTACAGTGGATTTACCGTCGCTTTACGTTAGAAGAATTTTGGTTTTTGTGTCATTCACATAGGTTAATTGTGGGTGAAACTGCAAAATCACCCCTCGACATGCCTTTTTTTACGGGTGGCGCTCTGCCCAAAATTTTTTCCGCCGATAAAAAAAATACGTGTCTAAAATAGTTTTCAATGCTTTATCACATATATGAGGTTCGATAAAATAGGAGGCGGAAAGTTAAGTGATGTTCCTTGTAAGAGCATTTTTAAGCGATCTGCGAGAGAAGCATAACTTTTATGGATCAGCACTTAGAGCAGGAAGTGGCTTTTTTCATCATTTACATCAGTTTTGCTAGAAGTTCACCAGATTGATAAAAAAAAATGTGGTTTTTTTCGCAAAATGGCATAATATAGGATGAAATTTTTTTAATTTTCGTTACAAAATCGGCCTTAATGTGTTTATAAAAACGAGAAACGTCAATGACTCGTAGAATTCATATGTACTGCCTTAGAGAATCTATCTGGAACGCTACAGTTCAAATCTCAAGTCAATCGGATGAAAGCTGCTCGAATAACGCGTTCTCCCGATTTTTAAAACGTGGTTTCGAGAAAAATGCGTTTAACGTTTCAAAAGAAATTTAGGAGCCATCGTCCACACGACGAAATTGAAGCTCTCGTTTGAATTCTGCGTGTGCCCACGAGGTATTTTGATAGTAGGTCATCAGTTGTTAGGTCCTTGTATATTTTTTGTACAACGACTGTACTAAACAAATCCGACATTTTTTTAAATTTTGTGTTTGAAACACGATAACAAAAAAGCTCGGTCAAGTCTTAGCCAATGATGTCTATTTTAAGAAGAAAAAGCTTTTTTTGGTTCGATCAATCGGGTGGCTAAAATCAAGTACACCGTTGAGCCCCCTACGTTAAGGAGTCGTTCACCGGATTGTTTATAACTTCTTGAATTATTGATATTTTTTTAATAAAATTTGGTACACAACCTTGTTAATGTACCTACAAATAAATGTCCATACGAATTTTCAATCATTCTTCAATCACTACAAATTTTTTTATTATTAATATTCTTTTTTTCGGGTTGTCACAGTAGCCTAACTACTTAAGGTAGTACCTTCACAGAAGAGTTGAATTAAGAAATGGTTGAAATTTGACATATACGTTATTTAATACATTATCCAAACATCTGTGCAATTTGAATAAGTTTGACCACCCCAAACCTGAGATATTTACACTTAAAGTTGGGTTGGTTTACACGTTATAAATGCGTTATGATGGGCAAACAGAGCATCATTAATTCTACCGTCAAAACTAAAATTAAGAAATTGATAAAAAACGAGGATAAGCTACAGTAAGATATCGCGAATAATGTGGAAAAAAATGAGAATGATTCACCATCTAGTTTCCAAGATATAACCATGAGAAGCCTTCACAATTTTGGTGCAAAGCCTGGCAAAGCCTGGAAGAAAAACAATTGGGGCAAAGCCTGGACAGTCCCGGCAAAAAGTTTACTGGCAATGGTCGATCAAAAACACAATACAAAATATATTTTACGGCGATAAATGATATTCATCGTATTATCTACTAGCACCGAGTCAATATTGCGTAGTTTTTAATTTTATTCATTACTAATTAAACCATTATCAATCTTTTAAACATGAACATGGTATGTAAACTTTTGGTTGAGATTTTCGCAGAGGAACTACCTTAAGGCGCTAGGCCACAGTAACGGGTATAAAATCATGTGCAAACTTGACAATTTTTTTCGTATGTAAAAGTGATTCACTCATAAAATCAATTACACATCTATTTAGTATGAATATCAAGCTGTTAGAAAAAATATATATTTTTTTCGATGTACAAAATGGCCGACTACTAATGTTTTCTTTTGTTATTTTTTTTTACGCGCTCCGCGGCGTGACATTTAGCATCCACAATTTTTGACCTACAACGAAAAACAAAAATTCTCGTCAATCTACATTAGAATACCTAGAGAAGTACGCACGGAATGTAAAAAATATTGTCTTATTCAAAAGTTGAAATTATTTGAACTTAAGAAATTAATTTTCATCGAAGAATTTCGTTATAACTGCTCATAAACTGCTCACAAAATGAAAAGTTTCCGTTTAATCAGAAATTCCGTACGTACTTCTCTGCGAAATGCAATTAGGGACATAACTTTGAAATTTGAAGTAAATCGAGTGAAACTTGTTGAAGTTATTCGTCAGGCCAATTGGAAAAAAGCTGTTTCGAGAAGTTTCGAGTAGTCGGCCATTTTGTACATCGAAAAAAATTATATATATTTTTTCTAACAACTTGATATTCATACTAAATAGATGGGTAATTAATTTTATGAGTGAATCACTTTTCCATACGAAAAAAAATTGTTAAATTCGCACATGATTTTATACCCGTTACTGTGTCCCAAGGCCTTAACACGCCGTGTCTCGGAGAATATAGCGCACAGACGGAGGATTATATATATATATATATATATATATATATATATATATATATATATATATATATATATATATACAAACAAGCCATTTCTGCATATTGCTTGTTTGTAATTTTTTATATATACATAAATACAGATTATAAATATCTATACATGGATATACAAACATATACATAAAATATATATACAGAAACGAAAATTACTAAATGTATGTGCTCGTATGTGTGCACGCACGCGCGCGTGTATGTGTATGAAATACCGAGCGAAAGTTTTCCATCACTTTCGATAATTGCAAAATGATGTTAGAATAATATAATTTATTTTACTTCTTATTTCACGAAGATACAGCATAGCTCTATAAAACAAATTACATTATTACTAATATAATTTCGCAATTATTCAAAGTGATGGAAAATTTCGCAATTATCCAAAGTGATCAAAATCTTTTGACCGTCAGTGTATATATATATATATATATATATATATATATATATATATATATATATATATATATATATATATATATATCCAGGTGTCAATAGTACCGTGCCATATGTGCATGGAGAACCGTGGCCCGAGGGTGCTCGCATACGTACACAGGTATACGACGATCCACAACCTGACCTACGCATACGGCGAATCACGAGATCCGAGTCTCGCTCTCGCCATGCGGCTGCCGTGTTTACACTCTATTACCATTCCACTATACACGTTATACGCATATATCTACATTCGCCACACGCTACCTTCGCCGAGAACCCCGCTTGAATTTTGGTGCTTCCAAGGCCGTTGAACGAGCGACCGATAATCGAGAGTGAATTGATCCTTGATCCTTTGCTTGCATTTAAACGAAAAGAAAAAAAACAGTACCAAAATGGAACGATTCACAGAACTGACGATTTCCGGATCGGTTGGTTTTTTTTTTCGTCGCTCGCCGGATTGCTCTACCTCGTCGCATTCGAGGCGAAAATCAAGTTGAAAATGTGGCTGACTACAGTCAAATCGAACGTCTCCTTTCCGATTATTTGGGAGGCTGGATGATTTTTGGACTGATGCACGGGAAGGGACGAGGTTTCGAAAAATCGACGAGAACAATACGTGACACTTGGTACAAGAATACAGCGCGATGTATCTTAGTCCATTTGTTCAACTAAAAAAAAGTAGCCTACAAAAGTTTCATCTCGGATGCAGAGGACAAATGTCCCTAAATATTAAGGTGGCACAATTTTCAGCTATATTTTTTTTCATTTTCCTCACAATCCAATTATCGTCTTCGTAAAAAAAAATTGTCACCGAAGGTGCGAGCAATCGAAAAATATTTACAGATCGCTCAAGCCTTCCAAAAATTCAAATTTTCATTGAAAATTCGATTTTTTTTTCGTTCACTTCTCACTCATGCATTTTACGCTTTAAAATATTTAAATTAACCTCGCGAAAGCTCTAGCCCGCCAATGAATATTTAGTGGTCGCTCAAGGTTTTCGAAATTCAGAATTTCCGCCATAAAATAAATCTCGCATGCACTGTAATTCCTTGTAGCATATATTATAATTTGTTACAAACACCAATCAGACGATATGGATCATTATCTATTATTCCGGTAATATTGATGTATTATTATTATTATTATTGTTGTTGTTGTTGTGTATATGTATTATTGTGTAGTATTACTATTATTATTATTGAGTATTATGTATTATAGGTCTTATTTTCTATTTAAAGTATTCTACAAATTTCGTACAACGATAGTGTTAATCGGGTTTGGAAGTCTTTGCCGATGATCCTCAACGACTTGGAGTAAGAATTGTTTCTGTTCCGCGGCAACGGTTATGCTACTGTTAAAAGACTGAATAAGTGCAACACCATGTACAATTTAAAAAGTCTGTTTTTAAAGAAAAAAGGATTAATTGTTTTGAAAATTTTACCAAGCGTCAAATTTATGAGTGAGAAGACTAAAAAAAATGGCGAAAATTGGAAATTTCGAAGCTTTTGAGCGACTACTAAATATTCATTGGCCGGCTGGAGCTTGCGCGAGGTTAATTTGAAAACTATAAAGCGTAAAATTCATAGGTGAGAATTGGATGATAAAAAAATGCTCTTTTTAATGAAAATTTGAACTTGTGGGAGGCTTCAACGACCTCTAAATATTTTTGACCGCTCGCAGCTTGCGCGACAATTTTTTTTTCAAAAAATAATTGGAATATATATATATATATATATATATATATATATATATATGCGTTCTTCCGTGATATATTACATTAGCATCCACAGCATGTGCGTGTGTATGTGATATGTAAAAATATACACACACGGGCACACACACACACACACGCTCGAGCGCATGAATCTCCGTACCGTAAAGAGTGCTCCGCGAATCCTCGTGTAAAGTGGTACTGTCACAGAATCAAGTCACAAACACTCGCGACCGGAAGTTTGACGGCGTAGGACGCGCACGGTAGGGGGGGGGGGGGAGGAGGAGCACGCAGAGGACGACGTTCTCGAGTAACGCGAGTAAATCGTCTCTGCTTCGGATGATCCACTGGAGTTGCGCTCGCAACCGGCGCAAACCGGAAGCACGACACGTGCGTAACAACGAACGCGCACCGACGAGTACCAAAGTCACTATCGCGAAAAGTACGTCACTGTTGTAACTCGAGCGGACGAGCAGTCCGAATTAGCCGATGCAATGCGCGTGCACCGATTTACAATCTCCAAGATGATCGACCATCATCATCGTCGATCCATAAAACTGTCTATTCCTCCGTACAGTCGTACGTCCACGTTGAGTCGCACAGGGGGGGGGGGGGATGTATGAGTTATTCGACCAAGTTGACGAGAAAGGAGCGTCCCGCGATTACCGCGTAGTGTAGCGCACATAAAAGTTGATCGGACAATTGGGTGTACTCTGGTGGTACAGAGGGCAACGAGATTCTGAGATATGGCGGGGGAGGACAATATTACGGTGGCAGCAGTGGGGGGAGGGTGGGGGGAGGCGTCTACCAGAAACGCACTCTGGTGGGTGAACACAGACACGTTGGAGCACAGAGAGAGAGAGAGAGAGATTGAGAGAGAGAGAGAGAGAGAGAGAGAGAGAGAGAGAGAGAGAGCGCACTAGCGAATTCCAAAAAGAAAGGGAGAGAGCGCGAGTGAGACAAAAGAGAGAGAGAGGTTAACCCGCGCTCTTGTCCACCGTTCGTGCAACTGCTGCTTTAAGCCCGCGACGTCGTCGTATTCGTCGTCGCTGGCTCGATTCTCTCGTCGCTTGTGTATTGGCCGCGACCGACGCGCCGCTCTCTCTTTCTCTCTCTCTCTCTCTCTCTCTCTCTCTCTCTCTCTCTCTCTCTCTCTCCTCGGAAATTCTGTTATAGATTAAAATTTTTTACCGGGAAGATATTGATTGTTGCTTTTTATTAATGTAACATTAAAGTGGGAGCCCTCCGCTCGTTGCAGGCCGCCTTCGCGCCTCCCCCCGCGGCGTCGCCCCCTCCGGAGGCTCGGCCCCGGCACTGTCGCACGGCCGCGCGAGCGAGACCGAAGCGCGGCGCGGTATCTCGGCGGCAAAGGTGGGGTCGGGGGGACGGGGGCAGCGGCCCGTGAGGCGGCGGGGCAACCCAGAGAAGACGCGGACGAAAGAGGTAACCCAGTGGGGGGGGGGGGGGGGGGACTGCTGCGCCTCCGAACACATCGGTGTGCTTTCGGCGGCTCGATCGCTTCGGTGCTAGCCAGCGAACGGAGAAGGGGCAAAGGGGAGCGGGAGGGGGTAGCTAGGAAGAACGAGTCGGAGTTGCCGGGCTTGGTCTCTGAGTCGTCTAGCGGCGCGACGGTAGACGCTCCGCTGGTGGGGGGAAAAGCCTCGCTGTGGCAGGGAGACGATAGGGCGGGGGGGGGGGGGCACGCCCGGAAGAAACGCGGCTTGATTCCGAGTGTATGCGTGTGTATCGCGCGCGTGGTTTGTGGAAGGAAGAACGGCTGGAGGGGCCGTAGGCCGAGTCATACCGAAGAGGGGGCAATTTCATATCTTTCTCACCCTCTCGCGCTCTCCCTCTCGGTCTCGCAGTCTCTTCTGGTTGCGCGCACAGACACACCGCGACTTTTTTCACCACTGCCGGCTAATCCACTGAGGGAGGAAGGAATTCTGGAAAGGAGAACGCGAGAGTAGGAGAGAGACAGAGAGAGAGAGGATCGTATGGCCTCCCTTCGTTGTTTCGCACACACGAATCTCGCTAACGAACGACGCGCGTATGTGCGCCCGAAGAGACAGATAGATCAAGACTTTCGGATGATGAAGAGACTAGAAGAGAAAGAGAGAGAGAGAGAGAGAGAGAGAGAGAGAGAGAGAGAGAGAGAGAGCGAGGAAAAAGGGGGGGGGCACAGGAGAGAGGGAACGGGGGCGCACTCGAGAACGTCGTAAAGGGGGTCGAGAGGGATCGCGTCGTGACGAGAAAGAAGAGAGAGCGCAAAAACGGAGAAACACTCCCTGGTGGCGCGATAGGAGAAACTATCGAGGGAAGGAGAAGGTTACGAGGTAGAGGGGTACGGTTATAAAAAAGAAAACGTGTAAGTGAGAGAGAAAGAGAGACGGACACATGTGTATGTATATAGAGGAGAGCGGAAATGGTGCCGTAAATACGAACATTTTTCGTTATAGCGTCTCGCGAGCCCTGTTTTGACAATCACCCCCACCTTTGCCCCACCCAACCCCACTCCTTCCCGGCCACTTCTCGTATACAACTAATACCGCCTTGTACATCGCTTCGGCACAACCATGAGGAGCACCCCGATATAAAGCGCCAACTACCAAGTTTTCATAAAGGGGTGTGTAGCCAGAGAGATAGAGAGGGTGAAAGAGGGTAAAAGTTGGGCGAAGCCCGCTGCCGTTTCCACCAAACTTCTCTGTCCGATGCAACCCCCACTGCACCCTCGCCGGGCTACACACGCTCTATCAGTCTTCGTCTACTTTTTCTTGGCCCGTTCTTTCGAGTTTCTTGCGCCTTTGGGTTCCCGGAAAGTCCGTGGCTGTTCCCCGCCTCGACAAAGAATTCCACTGTTTTTCTTGACTACCGAGAGACGGGAGCGGTCCTCCGAGACCCCTCCCCGAAACCACTCCGCTACTCCTCTATCCTCTTTCGCTCGCGAACACTTTTTCGAAAACTCATACCCCACGGAAATCTCCGGGTATCATCGTGATACCCTCCGCCCTGTCTGGTCGCCGGCGAGAATTCTTTCGTTTTTTGTCTCTAGTACCTGGACGCGCTGAGGATTGGAACTCGAATGCTTGGCGAATTGGCCTTTGGTACACATTCAGTCGACCAATTGTCCTATGCCAATGATTATTTAATTTTTATTTCCTTTGATATTTATTTGTTTTATTTTAACTTTAAATATTATTAATAATATTTTTTTATTGGGAATGTCCAATTTTAATGACGTTGAAGTTTGGAACGATGGAATGCAATGATCTTTTTCTTGATTTTTCGTTTTTCATTTTGCATCGACGATTTTTTTGCGAATTTAGATCGTGAGACTTTAATAAAAATACGTGAAAATGTTTGACTGATATTTCCCAGCGAAAATCGGCGAAAATAAAATTGAGCGATTAAAAAGAATTAATTTTTGTTGCATTCCAACGATGCAACCTTCAACGTCATAAATTTGACTGAAATTGTCGTTTCCATAAAATTTGTTCCATTGTGTTATTTTTCTGTGCGAAATGGGTTTGTTGTTTTAATATATATGTGTGTGTTTATGCATATGGTATTGACGATGAATGCCTATGGTAAAGGATAGTATTAAAGTGTTCCTTTCACGAACCCGAATATTGAACTATTAAGGTGCTATACCAGTGTGACACTTTCGAAACATCGATTTTTTTGCCTTTTTCGACAGCTTATACTTTTAAGAATATCATTATCATTTCTATAATGTATATCAATATCGTTTTATCTTGCAAAAATCGATAGTTCAATCTTTAAACGTGTTTTTCTCGAAATAAGATTTTTCAAATTTGCTGACATTGTAACTCAAAGAGCGCTTATCCGATTGACTTGAAATTTGAACTGAATACTCGTGAATATATTTACTCCACAATGACGTAGGATATTTTTGATTGGATGAAAATTGACGATTTGGCATTGAAAAAAAACGACCATTTTATAGGCAAGAAAACAGACTTTTTTCATAACTACGCCATTTTGTTAGATCTTGATATTTTTCGAAAATCCTACGTCATTGTACAGGAAATAACTTCGGGTTTAACGACATTTTTTCCTTTTTCGGTTTCAGCTACTCAATCGGCCGGAATCATGTCAGCAGTGGAGGAACTTTTTTTTGGCGCCTCCGAAGGCAGCGCATAAGTCGCTTGGATGTCAATATTTTTCCATGAAAAAATTATGTAATATAGATCAAATATAGCCAAATATATTCTTAATTTTCCGAAACATTTAATTGAGTACTTTTGTTTAAAAAAATTCCCGAAAATTATCCAAATTTTCAGCGTTCACACTGGTAGCCCCTTAACTGATGTTCGTATATAATAAAGTAAAAATACATCCCAGTATACTGATAAAAATTCAAACCAAATTACCAAACATTGAACGAACAATTGCGACATTCTATTCGTTAGGAACAAATTATCAAAGTTGTTTTTTTTGTTGTCGACAATCGAACTTTTTTTTTCTACAGCCGTCATTTTCGTAATCTTCGAAATTTCAAAAAAGTCTCCGGTCATGCGAAATTTTTATTATCATACCAAAGGTACATTTTTTTATGATGCATTTCTGATCATTCCACCTACACCGATCGGCCATCCAGCAACAGCGTCATTTCGTCTAAATAACAATAACTTCATTGTACGTAAAAAATTTTCAACAAAAATCTCAAACTCAGAAAGACTAGGACCCCAAGCTGACGCGGATCCGTTGATAAGTAAAAATAGCTTAATAATACATGACTTTGAAGTTTGCATCGTTGGAATGCAACGAAAGTGATTTTTTTTATTAATCTCTCAAATTTCTTATGGCAGATTCGAACTACAAAAATCACGCAAACATTTTTCAGGATTCTTATTTAGCAATCATACAACAAATTTGCAATGTATAATTTTGGATAATAATGAAAACGAAAAATTGGTAAGAATTTTCGTTACGTCCCAACGATGCAAACTTCAACCTCATTAATAATACTCATTGCCATCATCGCTCTGGCCATCAATACAGAGTTATGTACATCTATTTATATCAATAAAATAATTATCCTATACGCACTTTTTAATACACCTGCACGATACAAGGGGAAAAGCGAGTAAGAAAAACAATTCATCTTCCCGGCGCGAGGTCTTCGTTGAAGTGAAGCCACTCCGCTGTACCCATACCGTTTCGCTTTAGGATCGCGGAGTTCCTTGCCTCGCTCGCTGATATACAGAACGCTTCATTCGTTCGCGTCAACTGTTCGCCTCTTGAATTTCCCCCCGTGTACCCTCGAAACAATATACAGGGTGTCCTGTAATGAATAAATAATCCTGCAACTGTCAATCGGTATGACAGAACAAATTTTACGCTCATTTTTCGGAAAAGTCACTTATCTAAATTACGTTTTTTTTTCCTCCAAAAAACAACATAAAGTCCAAAATCTCGAAAACCGTGCTACTTTTACTAAACCGAAATTCCAGCATATACAGGGTGTCTACCGACCTGAGAAGTCATGAAAAATCTTAAACGTCATGAAATTACACTCAACCCTGAAAAAGTCATGAAATGTCATGAAAAATTACCAGTCTACCTGAATTATTATGCCTTACTAAATTATCGTTGAGTCTATATTCAATATGAACTAACTTTGTGGTACTTGTCGATAGAGAAACGAATATCGAATCGATAGAAAATAAAATAGAAGAAAGTAAAAGAAAATGATGCGTTATCTCAATATATATTAGTTTTTCTTTGTTATTCGTGTAAAGCGACTAGATGATATTACTCAAAGTTCCTAAATGTATGTAATATTTTTCTAGATGTTCCCAAAATATATTTCTTTGCAGCAATCTTGAAAATTATGTTTGTCTCGCATTTTTTACTACATATGGAATTCTACAGTTTGGTGACTTTTCGTTCATTCCGTATACTTTTTATTGGCATACAACACACATCTGTTTGAAAGAGCAAATGAAAAATATAGAAATTTAGAAAGTCGGTCGCACTGTAGAATCATTAAGTATACTTCTATGCCAGAAAGTCATACTAAGAGTCATGAAAAAATCCCCATTTCTTGCCTTAAAAATCCTTAAATGTCATGCAAATTCAGTTCTGGTCAAAATTAGACACCCTGATATAGTAGGACATGATCTAACCTATCGACAGTTGCAGCATTATCCATTCATTACAGGACACCCTGTATATATATATATATATATACACGCCCACACACACCTACCCTTCCTTCGACCCGGCTTCTTTGGGCCTTTTCCTCGCTCCTCTGGAACCTCATACTATTTCAATTTTTTTTATTCTTTCCCTATCTTCCTATTCTTCTTTTTTTGCAACTTTTCTTCCATCACAAGAAACGTCAAGGAGTGTATATATACATGAAAGGGATGCACGCCCCGAAGCACGGGCACCCGACCACACAATCGATCGCGGTAGAGAGCCTCTTCTCCGCTTCGACCCCCGTTTGTGCCGCTTCTCCGTTCATTTTTCTCTCCCTTCTCTTAGTACGTGTTTTTATGTATACACGCATGTGTGTATGTGTGTGTAAATCTATTTCCCCAAGCTCGTACGCTTCGTTATATATATATATATATATATATATATATATATATATATATATATATATAAATCGCATATCGAAGACCCTCATCGTTTCGCCATGTACGTCGTAGAAGCAGGTCGCCGAAATGAACAATCCCCTTTCAAAGCCCTTCAATTATTTCGCAATTCCGCATACTCGCGAAATTTTGCGTCGAGAGATCACGAAGGAAAAAAAAGAAAACCAGATTTTTGTTAAATTCTATTGCTCTATTTTTTTTTTTAATTGTGGTATGTCAAGACTATTTTGAGGTAGCGGCTTTGCGAAAATTTAATTTTCCCACTCGTTCGCGAACGACGTTCGTGACTTGTACGTCCCAAACGTGCATGCACATATATGTATATAACTATATAATAGCATATCAAATACTCTTATCGTTTCGCCATGTACTTCGTCCAAGCAGGTCGCCGAAATGAACAATCCAAAAGAAACAAAATGAAATTTGAAAAAAATCGATTCTTGTTAAACTTTAGTGATTTGGTAATCTTTTTTATCGTTGTAGGATTTTAAAATACGAAGTATGCACATATCGGAATTTGAATGGTTTGGAAGGAAGCACATGGCTATCGTAATATTTTATTTTTTCGTTTTTTTCAAGGTCATCAAAGTGTTTTTTTTTTTAATGGAATGGTATATTTCTTCCCCTTGCACATAGTAGCCGGCATCCAAACGAATTCAACCATGTAACATACTATGACCTTCAAATGACCTTCACCCCAGAAATATTGAATAAATAATAATTCAACGTGGAAGAGTTCGTTCTTCATTTCTGTTACGCCAAATGATTCCTGTGAGCTGGGTTACATTCAAATGTATCACAATATCACAACAGAGTAACAGGTTCGGTGATGACAGAAGATTTACGAAGCATCTTCACTTATTCGTATGTACACAATCGTGTTTATCATCTACTTATTACTGCGAATACCTTCTTGCTATCGGATTTCTGAAGTTTCTAAAATTTCTGATCTATCAGTTTATCGAAGACCGTTTCAGAATGCGTCACTCGAAGGAAGAAAAGATCGACATGATCTTCATTTATGGAGAAAGTCGACAGTATTTATTCAATATTTCTGGGTTGAAGGTCATTTGAAGGTCATACCATGTTACATGGTTGCATGCGTTTGGGTGCCGGCTACAATGTGCAAACGGCGTTGAAGTTTCCACCATTGAAGTGCAGCGAATGTTCTTTTTTCTTCTTTTATTTTCATTATTATCGAAAATATTTTCTTGCCAATTTATTTTGTGGATTTTTTATCAGTGTCCCAAAAACGTTTGAGTGCCCGAAACGGCAAAAAAATGCTCTGGGATTCTAAAAAAAATCATTTTCGTTACGGCTCAACGACGCAAACTTCACCATGTGTGCAACGGGATATATATATATATTATATATATAAACAGGGTGTCCCTCTTATCTCTGCCGCCCGACATAACTCGGTAATTATCGACGTCGCAAAAAAAAATTCCAGACAAAAGTTGTACGGTGTGAAGGGGACCATCAAATGCGACCAATTTTTTTCTACATCAGTGGAGGCGCTGACGCACAGTGAAGGTCACCTCTACTTTTTAAAATGGAATGGTACATTTTTGTCAACCATCTTGTGGAGCAGCTCACGCCGCATAAAAAACATTCAGGGGTAAAAGTTGTTCAAGGTCATTTCAAACACCTATTAAAATGAAATACAAATCTAAATATCTCGGTTCACTATCAAATATTTGGTAGTGATCCGAGATACTTAGATTTGTATCATCTATACTGACCTTGAATGACCTTGAACGACTTTGCCCCCCGAATGTTTTTTATGCGGCTTGAGGTGCTCCACAAGATGGTTGAAAAAAAATGTACCATGTCATTTAAAAAAGTAGAGGTGACCTTCACTGTGCGTCAGCACCTCCACCAAAATGAAAAAAAAAATTGGTTGCATTTGATGGCCCCTTTCACACCGTACAACTTTTGTCTGGAACATTATTTTGTGACGTCGATAATTACCGAGTTATTTCGGGTGGCAGGGACACCCTATATATATATATATATATGGGTGTGTGTGTGTGTGTGTGTGTGTACATATTGATGTGCTACTCTATTCAGCTGAAACATCCATATAGAGCGAAACAGTTGTAATTATAAAAAATTGTAACAATTACAATAACGATGAAATGGTAGAGGTCTCGTACGTTCAAATCTGTGCGAGAATATACTTTTTTACATACACAATATTTAGCCCCGACCAATTGAAATGAGTCTCGCCGTGCAATATAATTGAACATAATAGCGCGGTATTACATTTAATGGTCGCGCCTCGCGACTAACGTACTCCCCGAGCTTTTAAAACTTTTCTCCTCCAAGTAACCATTTTTCTCCGTTCGCTGTCGCTCGTACGAGCAACTACGATGCACAACTACTCCGCAATTCTGTCAACCTACCGTAACTGACGTTCCTGCAAGCTCGCGCGCGATCAATTCCCCCTCGGCGCTTACGGGGAATTATTATTATTCACGGAAAAATCGTCACGGAAAAATGCATCATAATTCTCAAAAGTTCGAGACGCTGATGGGAGATTATTTTTTTGTTCTCCTTTAGGCGGGATATACATGGTGCAATGATAAAAAAAAATCGGGTTCTTTTTTCCTTTAAACGATAGAACTATATATTTAGAATATTTTCCCGAAGTTTCAAAGCGAAATTCGCAAAACTTCACAAGTTAGGGGGCGTCCATTAATTACGTGAGGCGTTTAGGGGGGGGGGGGGAGGGGGTCGAGCGAAATCTCACCCAATCTCACGTGGGGGAGAGGGGGGCTTCAACAAATATCACGTAATTTTAGTAATTTTAGTAATCCCATAATTTTTATCACGTAGGGAGAGTCTCCCTACTACTTTACATGGTGGAGTAAATGGTACTACAACCGCAGTTACTTCTACTACAATTTATTTTCCGTGAACGTATGCATTTTGAAAAATCTCACGTGAGATTAGGGGAGGGGGGAGGGGATCGAGCAAAATCTCACGACATCTCACCAGGGGGAGAGGGGGGGTCGAAAAATCGCCAAAATCACCTCACGTAATTAATGGATGCCCCCTTACAAGCCGTCAACGCTGTGTCTCACCGCTCGAATTCGGAGCGGGTGTAAACGTAAAACGTGTTTTTCTCCAAACTGCATTTTCAGAATTGGCGTGCAGGATTACTCGAAAACGATGAAACCGATTGAGTTGAAACTTGGTGTAAATATTGATAAAATTGCTACCTCCTACTTGACGAAAATTGTTTTCGAAAAATTAGAAAAAAAAATTACTTTTATAATCCACATTTTACAGAAATGTTACGTGAAATGTGGATTTTTTTTTGTAAATGCGTGCTATTCTCTTAAGGGGTCTTCTCACTTTAGACGCTAAAAAAGCCATTTTCATGATTTTTTTATAGGACTATACTCGTATTGTAGATATTGATATAAAAGTTGTTACACTTAATAAATATACTTTCGGAATACATTGAAACATTCTTTGATGTATTTATATAACCCAAACAAAATCTTCGCAACTACTGTACCGAACCTTATATAATTTTAACTACATATTCTTCACAACTATAACTATAGCTATAGATTATTTTTAATTTTGATATTTACTTTTGCCAAAAAAGGTGAAAAAAAAAACATTTTTTTTCGAAAAATGGTCGCCATTTTGTTATTTTTGCATATATAAAAAATCATATGATATCCTCTGTACCAATTAACATACTGAATCTAAAACCGTTTGATTTTTCGTTTCGTAAGATCCATCTCCGAAATTTTATCAACAGCGCCGACCTACAATTTTTTCGGGATATTTTTCGAACTACCATTTTCGTCCATAAATAGTGACTTGAATAATGAATTTTTTTTCAAATGTATTTCGAAGGTGTGTTCATTAAGTGTAACAACTTTATTAGCAGTGTTACAAGTGTAACAACTTTATAGCATTAAAATTACCTTTTTTAGCGTCTAAAGTGAGAAGACCCCTTAAATTTGTCTCTCCGTCATCTTAATTACTGTCAAATAGAAATTATACATGTTCTTACTAAAAAAATTTGATTTTTTTTGCAAATCAACGTCTACGGGAAGCTAGACTGCACGCCGATTCGCAGCAACCTTGCTGTAACACTCGGCCACAGCTCCGCTATTTTGATTATAAATAAATGTAAGAAAAATTGTTTTGTATACTTCAGTATACTATTAATGTATACCTACAGTTTGATAAATGTAGAATAATTATTCCTTGGTTTGAAAAATGCTCAATTTTTTCTCGTCTAAATCTATATCCCGCCTTTAGTCGATCTGTCATTGATCTGTCAATCGCGAAAAACCGGAAACGGCGCAAACCTCGGAGGGATCTTTGGGATATCGGCGGAGCTGCCTCGACGTTGAAAAATCTCGTGACAAAGAAAAAGATAACGAAGTTTACATCGTTGGAACGCACGGAAATAATTTTTTTCCAGTTGCAAATTTTTTTTTTGGCAAAACGAAGCTACTTGAAAATTTGGTAAAAATTCCTCATTAGATGCCTACAACCTTAGTCTATCGAAGATGATTCTCGATAAGAACAAAAATGGAGAAGAAGGGAAAAAAGAATAAATCTCGCTGCATTCCAACGATGCACACTACAACGTTTAAAAAAAAGTGGGCTCGAGCGTTTCGAATCGCTGTAATATACACGAGATAAATTTCGTCAAAATTATTCGCGGAAAAGAAAAAAAAATGTATCGGTTATGCTGCAAACCCGCGTAATACGCGATATCGCGTTGATGCAACAATGAATCATTTTGTTATTGATACTCGCGTGTTTGGCTGATTCGAATAACAGCGGGAGGGGGGGGGGGGGGCGAGAGAC
This sequence comes from Ophion ellenae, assembly GCA_963210295.1. Lineage (NCBI taxonomy): Eukaryota > Metazoa > Arthropoda > Insecta > Hymenoptera > Ichneumonidae > Ophion > Ophion ellenae. The sequence goes on along the minus strand of OY723391.1, from coordinate 26,966,096 downwards.
GGGGGTTTATCTGGCAGTTGTTCGGTCACGACGATCATAACGCGGTCACCCGCTCGCAGATTAATACCCACTTTTGGCTCGTGAATATAAAAAGCCAGAGGGAGGGAAAGGGAACGGACGCAACATGAAAAAAAAATCTACTTCACACAAGAGTCTCCCTCGCTCTCGTCGCCTCGACGATCCAAACTGGTACAGCGGTGAAAAAATTCACGAAAAAGTGGCGTCGGGTCAGAAACGGGAAATGGCGATGTATCGAGTACTGATCGACAAAAAAATAAGCCGAAATCCACGAACAGTCTGAACGTAAGGTTTTGATGGTGCTGAAGTTTGCATCGTTGGAATGCAACGAAAGTTTTTTTTTTTTTCTTCATTTTCCAAATTTTCTCTCGCAAATTTGATCTACGAAAGTGACACAAACATTTTTTAGATTCTTCTTTAGCGATCTGCCACAAATTTGAAAAATATGATTTTGGATAATAATAAAAAGTAAGAAATTTAAAAGATTTTTCGTTGCATTTCAACGATGCAGACTTCAACGCCGTAGGTTTTAATAGTGCCGAAGTTTGCATCGTTGGAATGCAACGAAAAATCCTCGGGATTTTTAAATTTCTTCATTTTTATTGTAATCTCAAATATTTTTTCTGCCGTTGTTGGTCACACGTTTTTAATAAAGTTCCTCGAAAATGTTTCGATTGGGACATAGCCTAAGTATGCTTAAAAAAACGAGAATACGAAGAAAAAAACTATATTGATGTTGCATTCCATGATGCAAACTTCAATACCATTGGGTTTGCGGCTTAGGTCTTCTCAGCAATCGAATCATGAGGATTTTTACCCAATCTTTGAAAACTAAAAAGAACAAGCATATCATTCGTGATAAAATTGAAATGTTTTAATTAATGTTTCATTTATATAAATATTATAAAATAAATGTATACAAATAGAAAATTCATTCAGATTATTGAATTTTATTTCACGTATGGTATTCTTATTTATTTATTAAATAAAACAATTATTATAAAATATCCAAATGAAAAAAAAAGAAAAGTTTTTATAATTTCTAGCTTTTTTGCCCAAGATGGTCACGTTGGGCTGACAAATGTGTTCCAAATATTCATGGCTCTTCCTATATATGCCTGCAGGTGTGTGTGTGTGTGTATATATATATTGGGGATTTTTGTCTCCGCCATTTGGTCCCTAATACATGTGTACTTTTATTTTCTCCACGACTCCGTCCCTTCGTGGTCCCGCTCTTGCAGTAACAACCAGCACTCGATTATGTTCGCGAAGTTAAACGACGTAATTTCGAGGCTTTCCCTTTGGCCCCCCAGTCCCCCTGCCGCTTCTTCTTACCCGCCCTGGTCCGTCTCACGAGCCATCTCTTTCTCTCGCGAATATTTCGAGGTAATAACGTATCCGTGCCAAAGCAATATTCTCGCATGTGGCATAGTCGCTTCCGCGATCTTCGCCACTATTTTACTCCTCGTCGGGAATATACATGTACGGCCAACTTTTTTTGTAAAGCTTTCTCACGAGAGCCCTGCACCGTTGCAAAAGGAAAACGATGCGAGAAAACGTGCCCATAACTTTCCTGGTCACCCAGCTACCCCCCCAGAGAGGGCTGCGGTAAGTCGCAGACTCGCCATAGTCGTGGAGTTTTTTTTTCATACTTTACGGTCTCCAAGCATTCTCACTTATTTTTGTGCCGTTTCCTAAATTTTGATGTCGTAGACTCGTGCAATGCTGACAAGGAACTTTCGTGTCCGCATTCGATTTTGTTGAAACTCATATATGTTGTAGAGCATAAAAAATTATTAGATGCGCATTTTTTTTATCGGCGAATTTTTTTTTTTCAACGACGAAAACCACCCCTTCGAGTGAAGCATGTCAAGGGCTGTTTTTGCAGTTTCACCCGCAAGCAGTCCATCGATTTCAGTTAAACAGAAACGAAAATTCTTCTAATGCAAAACGATCAGAAATCCACTATGGACACGTTGGGGAAAAAACCCAATTTGAGGGATGAATCAGGCCTTAATTTTTGTTTCTCTCAGCCGACATTTAAAAGGGGTGTGTTACATTGAACGTAACGGGGCATACTTAGGGGGACTTAGAGTTTACGTACTTTAGCTTTTTTGCCGGATAATAAGCCTAAGGGGGTAAACCACATTCCATACATTTACGATTATTTTTCATGAAAATTGAGAGTCATGGGAGAAATAAATGATAAATTCGTATTCAAAGGGTAAAAGTACATCGATCTAGACTTGTAAAAAAAAACAAATATTTCAAATCCAAATTTGTTTACCATCTCGGCCAAAAGTTAGTCCCTGTGCTGAATCGTCGATCATCTTTTTTGGCTTCGGATTTGGAACTCCGCTTTGTGCTAATTCTCTTCGTTATCGTTTTCTCTTCGAAATGCCGTTCGATCTATGGAGCTCCGATGATTTTTCGATTTTTGGCAAAATTTCAAAGTCTGTGCAAGGAGAATGGCATTGTTGGGAACTTTTTCATACCCCTTTGCATCTTTGTTGGCCATTCTTCGAGTGTACTTTCCGGAAAAAACTAATCGAGATATCGGGATGCATCAAGGGGCATTCTCTAAGTCTACCAAAATCCTGTTACCCCCCCCCCCCCCCCAAATTCAGTTTACGTCACTCAAATAGAACCGACTACGGCTGTTTGAAATTCCACGATGTTGGTGTTTTCGGAAAAGTGATTAGGAGAGACGAAATGGTTTTTTTCCCTACCTTTGAACCATTTCAAGGGTCTTCTGAAAGGGATTTTTTTTACCGATTACGAATATCACCGAGTTTTTCCTCAAAGCTCAAAACCACGAAAAAAAAAACGTTCCACATGCTTTTTACAATCAATTTTTTCATTCAAGATTTCGAGCAAATAAATGGTGAATTCGTATTCAGGGGTAAAAACAAATCGATGTGGACATACAAAAAAAAAGATTATAGATATAAAAAAAAAAAGAAAAAAAAACGTTGCATTCCAACGATGTGGAATGACGGAAGCTTCATCAACGCACACGTATACGCGTACTTGTATACGGCGATTCACAACTAGCAGGAGTCCCTTCGTAAGCATGTAGGGTCTGCCATCGCTAAACCTTTTTTTTAAGGGGTAAGATCTGTTTAAAAAAAGGAATTTTTTTGATTTTTTAACGAAACTATAAAGCGAATTAAAAAATCCTTTTAGATATTATATTTTTATTTATGTAAAAATCAAAATCACGGTCTCCGGCACTTCGGACCACGACCATTTTTTTTTTCAAGCTACCAATCGGCGCCCAGTAGCAGCAATGAACATCGGCAAACTTCACCCCCATTTGTCAAGAACATTATTTTTTTCAAAGCACCAATCGGCACGCAGCAGAAGTGATGAACATCGGCAAGCTTCAACATCATTGGCGTTGCGAAATAATAAACGCCGAGACAGTAGTTCCATCCCCGCTTTGGTCAAAATTACGCATCAGCCGGGTCGAAAATTACCATTATCGAATCGACAATTTCCAACTGTTCGACGAAAAGAACCAGGGAAAATGGCGACGAGCGAGCCCTCGAAACTCTTTGACATCCAACCATCTTTATTTCCCCCAAATACGTGTAGGGCGTACCGATACATACAACGCAAATTGCCATTTCCCGCATCCCCCATCGAGCAAAAGACGAGGAGAACAAAATTCCTCTGCCGCGACGTCGGAGGCTCCGAAAAAAATTGAACACAGGGGGGAATGCGCGCGGACGAGAGAAAAAGCCGCGCCGAGAGGGTGAAAATGCGACGAAAAAAAAAGTACCCAGCTAGAGAGAGAGAGAGAGTCGAAGAAGAGCGGAGAGTCGTCTCGTTCATCCCCTCCGGCGCTCACTTTGGTGAAAGCGCAAAATCAATTTGCATTATTCGTTGAAAACCGTGCACGAGACACAGGGGGGGGGGGGGGGGGCACATGGATAGGGGGTGGCTCCGTGACGTCAGGTTGGACAAACCGGACGGTATGCGAGAACGCGTGGGAGAGGGTAAGAGCGAGGGCAAGGAAGAAGAGAGAAAAGAACAAATAATAAAAATGAAAGAAAGAGTGATGTGAGACTGAAAAAAGTGGCCCCTCGTCTGCCTCGTCGTTTTGTACCCCCTATCCCCGAACCCCCATCCCACCCTGCTGTAACTTCGTTCCCCACCCTGGCCGTTATCCCTTCCGCGTCTACAGTTGTATGTGTATATATATGTGCATTTGTGTGTGTGTGTGGAGGTTATATCGTAGGGCTTTTATCGTGCTACGTCGAAGCCGAGGCCGAGCCACCCCCTCCCCCCTTCGGCCCCTCGTTCGACCCCCTTTTATCATATTTTTGTACTATGCGCTTTCCGACCGATCGAGACAGAGAAAAAGGAGCGAGGACCGACAAGCGGAACGATAGAGGGGCGGGGGGGAGGGTGCGAGGGAGTTTAAGAGATCGCGCGGATGGAACGAAGTACGCGGTGTAATTCGAACCAACGTTACAGCCTCGTACATCCATCCTATATTTTATATACGGGCTCCATTTTGATCACACTGAAGTTCGCATCGTTGAAATGCCATGAAAATATGACGTTGAAGTTTGCACAATTGGAATGCAACGAATATACCTCTTGATTTTTTCTAATCGTTTTTTTCATTATTACCCAATCCTTCGTTGCCGCTTTTGATTATAAATTGTTCATTTTTCAAAAATGATTCGGTGACTTGCGTAGCTTGTGGTGTGCTAAAAAAAATACGGGAATACGAAAAACAAAAGTCATTTTCGTTTTATCCCAACGATGCATGACGTTGAAGTTTGCATCGTTGGAATGCAACGAAGATGCGGTTTTTTTTTAACTTCCCAAACTTCCTTTGGCAGCTTTCAGTTGCGAAAATCGCGCAAACTTTTTTAGAAATCTTACGCAGCGAGCTGCAACCTAAATCTGCAAAATATGATTTTCGACGATCATGAAGGTAAGAAATTCAAACGAATTTTCGTTGCATTCCAACAATGCAAACTTCAATGCCACATGAGAATGAATATTTCCAAATTCGTTTTATTTATTTTGGCAAATTTTGCCTACGAAAGTCCCTCACGCTTTTTTCCCAACTCATTCAGCTATATACAATATAAATGTATTGAAAAATCTATAACAACAAAAACAAGGCAAATAAAATGTAAAAAAGAACTTTCGTTATGTTCCAATGATGCCAACACATCAACGCCATCTTTTTTTTTCCATATCTTTTACGACGTTGAATTTTGCCTCGTTGGAATGGAATGGAAAATTAATTTCCTTCGACTTCCAGAAAGTTTTTTTCGATGGATTTAGGCTACTCAAGAAGCTCAAGTGTTTGCTTGGGGTCTTATGAAAGATCTATCAAGTAGATCGACAGCAAAATTTGAATTGCGATGCAAAAAAATTAAATCGATGTATAAATGAAACTTCGTTGCATTTCAACGATGAAAACTTCACCCCATGGTCTTTTTTCCGACGGAACTACGATGCGCAATCTTACCGAGGGTCATTAATTTATTATTTTCGTCCCGTTGCGTCCGAAATAATCTCGTGACATTTGAACCCAGTTTTATGTAAGTCGTATAAACTTCGCACACCGTGTGCTCCTGTATAGTCGCGCGTGCATGTGTGTACGTGGGTGTAGAAAGGTTAGGGAGCGAATGAATATTCTACCTGTGTGCAGCACACGTACGAGTCGAATAAAATTGGGATTTTTTTAAAGGCCACCTCGAACGTCAGCGTATCTTTGAGGAGGCGGGGCGGGGGAAGGGGGCTCGAGGGGATGAAGCCGAGAATGACTTGGAGCTCTGGTCGATATTATGTAACGTACGAAAAAAAAGGCGACAGAAATGGAGGCGCGGTCGGCGTGAAGCTCCCTGTCGAGGAGCGTTGGACGATACTCGGATGGGTGACCGCTTGGTCGCGCACCGGCTTGCACCACCAATACTGAGAGAAGGAGGCTTCACATGTTGACGTTTGTATAGTTGGAATGCAACGATTTTTCTCCCCCTCCTTTCTCCAAAAAGAAATTTGGCAGTTCGAGAAAAATTATTTTCGTTGCGTTCTTCGTAACGAAAATGGGGTTGAAGTTTGCGCCGTTGGAATGCAACGAAAATTCTTCTCAATTCCTGACATTCATTATTATCCAGAATCATATGTTGCGAATTTGTTTTAGACAACTAAATGGGAATCGAAAAAATTATTTGCGTGATTTTCGTAGCTGAAATCTGCCATAGGAAATTTGAATAATTGAAAAAACATCATTTTCGTTGTATTCCAAAGATGAAAACTTCGATATAACAGCGTCGCCGAGGTTCTTCATTACGTAGGGGGTTAGGCCACTCTAGAGGCCGAAAAAATAGGCTTTTTGGGGATTTTTTTTTTCTCAGAAAAACTACAAATCAAATCGAGATTACAAAAAGGGTGTTTATCATACACATCAGTGACTGTATACATTAATTTTTTTGAAGCGATTAATTTCAAAATGGCGTCTGTGCAGCGTTTATCTCAAAACTGCATTTTTTAAGTTGGTCGGAAACATGGATCAGACGACTTTCAACCGATTCACTTGAACTGTTGAATATATCTTGAACAATACATTGTCTATGAAAGTACGTAGGATTTCTTTTTTATATTGCATAGTTAATTTGGTATTAACAATTATCTGACGATTTTTTAGGAAATTTTTCACTTTCCCAAAATTGTGGCCTAAGGCCTTAAGATTCCTCGTAACTTTCATTGCTTAACGGAGTATCCCGCTCGAAACTTCAAAAAATCGTTTTTTGCATATTGTTATAGTGTGAACTGTCTGGAATATTTTAAGACCAACCGGACTCTGAAATTCGAAAGATTGACGAAGTTTCACCTATTTTAGTGGAACAGTGTGCGTCGGCATAAGGCGTCTTTTCACTTAACAATTTTCAAAGGAACGATTTTTTTTCAATTACATTTTTGGAAAGTATACATATCCAAAAGTATCGTGCTAAAATTTTATGAAGATCGGAGGAGTCTAACTGTATTTTTGTGTGACCTTTCCTTTACTACCTGAGCAGGTTCATCTGCTCGTTAAAAAATTTCAACGCGTTTTTTTTCGAAACAACGTTTTTCGACGGCTTGTTGATAAAAACATCGAAACTACTGAACCCATCCTTATGAAATTTTAACCACATATTCTTTACAATTATACCTATAGCTCATATCAAGGATTTTTTTAAAAATTTTAATATTTATTATTTTTTTTGCACAAAACGGTGACAAACGTTTTTTTTTTTTCGAAAAATGTCCGCCATTTTGTTATTTTTGCATATATAAAAAATCGTATGATATGCGCTATAGCCGTTAACATACTGAATCTAAAACCGTTTGATTTTTTTGTTTCAGACGATCCATCTCCGAGATTTCATCAACAGCGCGGACCTACAATTTTTCAGGACATTTTTTTAACTACCATTGTCGTCTATAAATAGTGACTTGAATAATTCTCAAATAAATAAGTCTTAAATAGAGAGACTTAAATAAATTGCGACTCAAATAATCTACACTACACGTCCATTCACTAATGGTCGAGTGTCCATTTACTGGTAATTTTGTCCATTCACCGATGATTCAGTTATTTTGCTACTTCTTTATGAATTCTTCCTGTATTATTCATTGCAATTACTTTGGATATTTTTTTCTACTATGCGAATAATATATTTCGTTATCTGAAAATAAAAAAATTAGTTTTTATAATATTCTCATTTCAGTCCATCTGGATCCCACAGTGACGTTATTCGTCTATTCAGTGCTCGGTTTACTCTACATTAGGGCCGGATGAAATTTTTCTGTATAAAAATTACTAGTAATGTGGAGGACTAAAGGACGGAGTGGAAACATTTCCGGGCTCAAGTTCGTCTCTGCGCGGGATTGACTTGACAGCGCTGACATATCTGGTAATACGACTCATCGATCTCTCCGTTTACATTTCGTTGCAATTGCAATTGAAATTCAATCAATCACGATTCACGATATCAAAGAGGCGCGCAAAGACTCCGTAGAATTGACTTATAGATGGAATCGTCTTTAGACTTCCACAACCGATATAGAAACCCTTGGAGGTTTTCGTGTCCTTCCATGTGTCACAGCGGAGTGTCCTCCCCCCCCCCCTTCTCCGTCATTCTTGTAATGCTCCGATTCGAAAACCCCAAACATGAGAACAACATTGCGGGAGTACTTTGTGATAGAATTGTTGTGGTTGGTTTAAAGGAATTAGTTCCGCAAAAAAAAAAGATCAAAATTATCTATGATAAAAATATAAGCTTGCGTAACGCACTTAGACGTAGGGCGTGAAGACCAAAATAACCTCGATTGTCCAATGACAGGGCACCTTGTTTTGCATTCAATTATCGTTGGGACATAATCCGCAAACGGCAAGCCTAATTATCCGTGAAAACGTGGAGGCTCTTCTGCACGCGCGCCATTAGCGCCTCCCCCGCGATTTAAGGGGGGAGATACCTTTGGGCGAGGAAAAAATGTGGTAATTTTCATGTTGTTTTTTTAAAAGCAAAGTTTTCTTTCAAAATTTTTTTTACTTAGGCTATGTTTTATTTCTACTTTTGGCTGTTATATGGTATTTTATCTTTTATTAATGTTTAAGAAATGGAGAAGATATGGCATGATCTTCTAAACTGCATTTTCAAAGCTAGCATGAAGTATAGCTAAGAAACTAATTTACCAATTCTCATGAAATTTGGTATAAATCTATCTAACCTTATTGTCGAAAACCTGACATTAAATGTCTTTGAAAACAAAACAAAAAACAGGTATTTCTTTTATGCACAATGTAGCAATTTTTTTCGGAAAATCCAATGTTTTTTTCTTCAAAGATTCCCATTTAATGGGTTTTCAACATTTCTCACTTCTTCTTGGTTAATATTCTGCGTACGAGTATCGATGAATGAAAAATCTTCGTTACTTTTTTTTTAATGAATCGCGCCGATGCTACGTCCGCCATCTTTAAAGATTAATTTAAAAAATACCATGTAACAGCCAAAAGTAGTAATAAAACATACCCTAAGTCTCGAAGATGGTAAAGAAATATTGTCTTAAAAAAAAAATGAAAATCGGCATTTTTTTTCCTCGCCGAAAGGTATCTCCTCTCCCCCTTTAGGGGGGACACCACAGTAAAAGTTTCGAAAAATCGTTTTGTTGAAAACACTTTTAAAAAATCCTTTGAACCTTCAAAAATATTATGCAAATTCGTTTATAACTGAAAAAAAAAAACAGTTTTAAAGTGGTTTTCGAGGCATTTTTTGAAGGAAGTCTTCGAACGCTGAAAATATTCGGCGATGCCACGCCGGTAGACCTAGTTCTCGACTCTTGTAACTCTATTATCTTTCGGGAAAAACTTACCGACTAAAAATAGTCTTATTTTCCACCAATAGATGGCATTAAATTACTGGGGGAAAATGTCATCAGCTAACGCGTCTATGAAACCGTTGACTTCAAACACATTTTTCTCAAAACCATGTTTTTGATATCGGCACGCAGCAGAACTTGAACAATTTTCGTTCGATAAACGAAATTCTAACTGAAGGTTCTTCAATTGCTTTAACAGTCAAGTACGAGCGCTTTTTTCCGTTAATTGAAAATGGTAAAAAATATTTTACTTTTTATATGAAAATTATGGTCGGAAAAACAAACTTTTTTTCAAACTCGTCTCTATGTTTTTTGTTTTCATTATTTTTTAAGCTCCCCCCAACTTGATTGCTAAAACTAATATAATTAGCGAAAATATTTCTCTTTTAGTTCCAGGATAAAATTTACGTCATTTCTACTGCGTGCCACGGCTGAAAACCAGTAGTGCTATGGAGCCTCGTACGCCGCCATTTTGGATTCTTTTGACAACTACATTTTTTCACATACTTCAATATATACCTAAAAAGCCTAAAAGTTCTTTTGACACGTATTTTATTCGTTTCTTGAAAAAAAAAATTCCAAACCGATCGGCCGAAAATGGGCAGTTACAGTGGTGCCCTTCCTTAAGTAGAAACGTCTCTTTTTCCATTTCTAGTTCGTTCATTATTCAACGCCCCGAAAGCCCGAGACGCAACTTCATGACTTTCAAGTTTGCATCATTGGAATGCAACGAAAGTGATTTTTTAATTAATCTCCCAAATTTCTTTCGGCAGATTTGAGCTACGAAAATGACGCAAAATTTTTTCGAGATACTTATTTAGCGATCATACAACAAAGTTGCAAAGTGTGATTTTGGATAATAATGAAAATGAGAAATTGGTAAGAATTTTCGTGGTCTCCCAACGATGCAAACTTCAACCTCATGCAACCTTTATCCAACGTTAATGACTTTTTACACGTATGCAGACGCCGCAGCACATACACTCATTACACGTGCACGCGTCATTGAATTTCCATTCCGTTTTCCATGCCTGATGACCGCAAGCGAGTTCGCTATGCTCCATCAATTTAGTTGAAAAAGTATCGAATCAAAAATTATTTCCATCACGGCTAATACTAATAATGACAATGCCAAGAAAACCATGCGAAAATACCAACATTCAATTGCCTATCAGCCGAAAATATAGATATCGAAAAAAAACTGATTAGAATTCAAGTTGGCACCCAGGCAGGCACAGAAAAAAACTCAAGTTAAAAAGTCGACGGATCAATTACAAAAGTAATTACGAGCTGCTGGGGCTGTATAACGGGTAATAAATTTATCAGAACATTTCGAGAGTGCAATTTTATTGCAAATTTTTTTTATCGCTTTCCATTTTACTTGCGCCCCCGCACACGATGTTTGCTAACTTTCCGGCAAACATTTTCCTTTCCAGCACATACACGTATATATGTGCACGGGTGAGAAAAAATTGTGTGTGGGTGTGTGTGTGTGTGTAGCCTCACGGAATTTAAACGTCTATTCGCCCGCTTGCGAAGACCGTCCATTAATCATAGCAGGGACTTGCGCCTGTGGCATAATCCGTGAGAGGTATTGCCGTTGCCGACGAGGAATTTTAAGTTTTTACCAACGCGTCTGCTCGCTAAGAGCAACGGCAATATATATATATATATATATATATATATATATATATATATATATATATATATATATATATATATATATATATATATAGACACGTACCGGAAGGAAAGGGACTAAACGTCTCGACAGCACATCGCAATAATTACACATTCGAAAAAATTCGCAGCTTTTCCTACATCGCTTCCTTTTCCGTTTCATCCCGTCCTATCCCATACCTGAACAAGCAAGAGTTGTACTTTCTTATATTTACATGTTGGTATTTACGTTTTATCATGAAAACGGATCCAAGGATTTCCACGCAATTAGTTAGGTCCTTCGGATAAACAGGTTGCGTAGTTGCAACAACCAGATTGTGATTACTATGAATTAATGGTCGACTAATAACGAAATGAATTAAGGGGTTAGGCCACTCTAGAGGCCGAAAAAATAGGCTTTTTGGGGACTTTTTTTTCTTCAGAAAAACTACAAAATAAATCGAGATTACAAAAAAGGGTGTTTATCATACATATCAGTGACTGTATACAATAATTTTTTGAAGCGATTAATTTCAAAATGGCGGCTGTGCAGCGTTTATCTCAAAACTGCATTTTTTAAGTTGGCCCGAAACATAACTCGGACAATTAACATAACTCAGACGTAGGATTTTTTTTTTATATTGCATAGTTCATCTGTTATTAACGATTTTTAGACAAATTTTTGGAACGTGAAAAATTTGCCTAAAAAATCGTCAGATAATTGTTAATAACAAATGAACTATGCAATATAAAAAAAAATCCTACGTACCTCCATAGACAATGTATTTTTCAAGATATATTCAACATTTCAAGTAAATCGGTTGAAAATTGTCTGAGTTATGTTTTCGGCCAAGTTAAAAAATGCAGTTTTGAGATAAACGCTGCACAGCCGCCATTTTTAAATTAATCGCTTCAAAAAAATTATTGTATACAGTCACTGATATGTATGATAAACACCCTTTTTTGTAAGCTCGATCTGTTTTGTAGTATTTTTGAAAAAAGATCCCCAAAAAGCCTATTTTTTTCGGCCTCTAGAGTGGCCTAAGGCCTTAATCTTCTGTCTTGGACTGTAGATCTCGATCACATTGACTCGAATACTTGTGAAGTATTCGTGGACTTTCTTAAATTTCTTTATTTTTATCACCATATCATTTTTTTTTTCAAATTGAGGTTGTGAATTTTGAACGAGGATACGTCAAAACGTACGAGGGATATTCGACTGCAAAACTTCAAATGTCGGAAAAAATATTTTAGGGGAATCTCGTAGCAAAAATATGCGAAAAGAAATTCGTCCGAGACGAAACAATGAATTGTCATTGCATTCCAACCACACAAACTTCGATCTCATATTCGCACCCACGAGTCGCGTACTCTGAAAAGAATAGTTTTCAAGCTATCCGTCTCAAATTCTGACACAACATCATTCACCCCATTCTTTATCTTCCTATAGAAGCTTTTTTTAGATCTTCATATATTTTTTAACGAAAAACTGTCGAAAAATAGGCTAAATTCAAGACTTTTTTTCAAACCGCCGCCATTTTGTCAATTTTTATTTTTTTTAAACCTCCATGCCAAGAGAGCGGCTTTCATACTGATTAAGGGGCTATAACAGTGTGACACTTTCAAAAATCAATTTTCTTTTGCCTTTTTCGACAGTTTATACTTTCAAGAATATCATTATCATTCATATCATTTATGCCAATATCATTTTATCTTGCAAAAATCGATAGTCAAATCTTCACACGCGTTCTTCTCGAAATGAGATTTTTCAAATTTGCTGACATTGTAACTCAAAGAGCAATTATCCGATTGACTTGAAATTTGAACTGAGTACTCTTGAATATATTTACTCTACAATGACGTAGGATATTTTTGATTGGATGAAAATTGACGATTTGGCATTGAAAACAAACAACCATTTTATAGGCAAGAAAACAGACTTTTTTTCATAACTACGCCATTTTGTTAGATTTTGATATTTTTCGAAAATCCTACGTCATTGTGCAGGAAATATCTTCCAGTTTAACGACATTTTTCCTTTTTCGGTTTCAGCTGCTCAATCGGCCGAAATCATGTCAGCAGTGGAGAAACTTTTTTTTTTTTGGCGCCTTCGAAGGCAGCGCATAAGTCGCTTGGATCTCAATATTTTTCTATGAAAAAATTATGTAATATAGGTCAAATATAGCCAAATATATTCTTAATTTTCCGAAACATTTAATTGAGTACTTTTCTTCCAAAAAAATTCCCGAAAATCACCCAAATTTTCAGCATTCACACTGGTACAGCCCCTTAATAATCTTTTTACAAACTTTGTTCCAGATAACATTTACGGCCACAACCGTCTACACCGTGAGGACTCCTCTATTTCGAAGACGTTTTCAACCGTTAAAAAGTTCTTCATGACTGCCTTGATTTGACATAAAAAAATCAGACTGATTAGTGTATTTTAATCGTCGAAAAAAGAAAACGCAAAAATCAGCTATCTTTCGACGCGTTACTCTGTGATGATTCCTTAAATATACGAGGTGGTGAGAGGAATACCTCAATGTGAAACTGCTCGGAAAATACACTTTTCACGATGTACAGATTGATAAATATACACGTGGACCCGTACTCGAAAGTGGCCCTGTATTTTTGTATATCCTGTTTTATAAAGCGATATTTATATTCTCAGATAGATATACACGTATGCATTCTCGCATATAGCCTATTTACTTTGAGGAATAAAAATATCCAGTCTACTTGCGGAGGAACGCGATAACTCGATTCGACTGGCCTACATGGAACCTTCCTTTTCGTTCCCTTCCTCACTCTTTCTCTCTTGTTCTCTCGCTTTTCATCCTATTTTTCTCTCTCGGCGGGTCTTTGCGTGTATGACACACGTACGGAGGCATAGCTGTCGAATCGATCGATTTTCCCACGTGCACTCGTCAAAAGGGAAAAAAAGAAGAAGAAAAAAACTGTGTATAAAACACCGGTGTGTGGCGTGCTCGTAACGTCAGTATATTTATAATTAATAAAGTGGTGCATATACGACTGACCGAGATACACGCCCCGCGATGTACATACGCGTGTCGCAATGTCGAACCCGTTTGCACACGCGTTTACGTACGCGCGTAATCACGATGTGCCAGCCCCAAAGTGCGACCGGCGAACAAAAGGGATTAAGGGGTAACGATATTTTCAATTTTTTTTATTTTTTATTATTGTTTATTGTTCGCTGTACTTTTGTGAGACTAAAAAAAGTTGTCGTGAAATTTCAATTGAGAAGGGTAAATGTGGGCGGAGCGTGCGGACTGGCTTGGGCTATGGCTTGCATTATCCGTTAATTTTTCGTATCAGGATAATATGGGTAGCGGTGAACCTTACTATCCGGATATCCGGATAATACGGACAATTTTGAAAAAAAAAAACAAAGGAAAACCTTTAAAAAGTAGTTTTATTCATATTGATTAAATTCAAACCAACATTTTTCTCTCTGTACTATACCTAATGGACGCCATTAACATGTTTGATATCACAAAATAATCTAGCATAATAGTATGCTACTATTTACTATAAAATATTTAAAGAAATTATAAATCATTGAAAATAATTAGGTAACTCTTTTCTCTAAAACTTAAACTAGTTATCATAGTAATAATGAGATCATAAAATATCAAACAAAATAAAAACCAATTAACAAATAAAAACACACAAAGCTTCTTTCTTCTAAGATTTAAAAATTAACCATTCTCTCCTCCGAGACAAAAACTAAAAACAATGATATACTTAAACGTTATAGTGAGATCTTAAATCAACTTAAGGGCACAATTAAAATAGGTATTTCAGACTTAAGTGGTCTTCTCACGTTATACGCTAAAAAAGGCTATTTTGATTAACTTTTTTGATAGCTTTATATTATAGGTATTGATATAAAAGTTGTTACACTTGATAAATACACTTCCGAAATACATTTAAAAATAAACATTTGGTATATTTATGTAATCCAAACAAACATTAAACGCGTTTTTCTCGAAACAACATTTTTCGACGGCTTGTTGATAAAATCTTCGAAACTACTGAACCGATCCTTATGAAATTTTAACCACATATTCTTTACAACTATAGCTATAGTGCATGTCAAGGATTTTTTTAAATTTTTATATTTCCTATTTTTTTTGCCAATACGGTGAAAAAAACACGTTTATTTATTTTTTCGAAAAATGTCCGCCATTTTGTTATCTTTCCATATATCAAAAATCGTATGATATGCGCTATAGCCATTAACATACTTCATCTAAAACCGTTTGATTTTTTGTTTCTGATGATCCATCTCCGTGATTTCATCAACAGCGCATACCTACAATTTTTTTAGGACATTTTTTTAACTACCATTTTCGTTTATAAATAGTGACTTGAAGAAATAATTTTTTTTTAAATGTATTTCGAAAGTGTATTTATTAAGTGTAACAACTTTTATATCAATATCTATAATGTAAACGTATTTTGAAAAATCATGTCAATAGCCTTTTATTTTAGCGTCCAAAGTGAGAAGACCCCTTAACGGCGTATCTCGCGCACGCATCTTGTAATTCGGGCGACATAACATAATAAACAGTAAGCAACTTGTCAGTGGCGAGACTCGCGCGGGATTTTCTGAATGAATTAACATTGAATTCGTTCATCCAATCAAAATTCAGTTGGTTCACGTATCCGACGTATTTAAATACGTTCAACTTGATTTTTAATTGGCATAACATACGTTTTGTTAATCTAACCGATAGTTTTAGTGGTGTGAACTGTAGCTTATTTAGCATGTCTGAGCAACTGTTAAAACAACAAAATTTCGAGTCAACGAAATGCATTTTGCACATTCAACGATTTCTTTTTCTCAGTGCACACAAAATATTAAAAGCAAAGAAAATAACATGTTTTAAATCAAGATTACTTGTTAGCTACGTGTACTGACAGCACACAATGCCGAAATGATTGCTTTACTATAGTTAGATCCATGTTCAAATCGTAATTTTTTGATAAATTTCTCTACCCGTATTATCCGAATTATCAACATTGTCCGGATTCAAAAAGTTGGCAGATATCCCGATTGCAAGCCCTAACCCAGGCGCAGGTAGGCTGAAATGAGTTTTTTTTGCGACAATTCAATTTTCGAGACGGTCTGCACGATAACTTGTAGAGTTTTCAATATTTTTTAACCCTCTGTTGTGACTGGAGGGTCGAATCGACCCCAGCTCCGAATTCGGGGCCGAATAAGGGTAGCCTCTCGGCGTTTCGGGTTTAGCCCCTTCATCGAAGGCTCGAAGTTCCCTGTGCCCGTAGGGACCAACAGTTTTTTAATTGCAGCGTCAGTTTGTCGGTAGCAGCCGTTGGGAATTTTGTTTTCTTCACCTGGCCCTTTTCGGACCTCTGAATAAATACTTTTTTCGGAACGCCCACTATGAGACTATTTATTACCCGAAAGTACCATAGCTCGAGAGTACCTGTCATACATTTTACCAAATAATATTGAAAAACGGAATAATTATTGTTTTAAGGTGTCCCTTTCGCGGAGGGCCGTATTTTGTGGGGGCATAAGCAGGGCCCTTCGGAATCATCGGTATATTACAGTGGCGCTTCAGGGCTGACGTGGGTTTGAAAATAAATTTAAAAAAAACCATTTTTAAAAATTTTATTATCTAATGGTACAATATGTCTAGAATATTCTCCCAAAGTTTTAAGCCAATCGGAGGAGAGAGTCTAGGAGAGAGAGCCTTTGGGAATTCCTCCCGTTGAGAAAGACCGGCAGGGAGCGATGCTGGTATATCGCATTTTTCTCAAAACACTATTTTTGAAGTCAGTGGACATGATTTCTTAAAAACTGATGCACCGATCTTATTGAAATGTTGCACACTTTTTCAAAATAACTACAACTAATTTTACAAGGCAACAAAAGATTACAACTAATTTTACAAGGCAACAAAATTTTACAATTTTTTCGATTACAACAAATTTTACAAAATTTTACAACAAATTTTAATTTTACAATTTACAATTTTACAACAATTTTACAATTTTACATGGTATAAATTGTACCAAAAATCGAACTATTTTGCACACAACTCTGCCCAAAATTCAAATTTCAATTTTTTATAAAATCCTTCGTTCAATCACGAGCTATCCTTATTTACTAACAGAAAAAAATTCGTTTGACATTTTTGAATGACATTTTTTAAAAATATTGTTGAAATGTTACTCTTTTATGCGCTTAACATTTTGAATAAAATAATTTATATATTATATTTTTTTTAGTAGAGAAAATATGCTTTTTTTTGCTTCGAAACCCACGTAAGTCCTTCATAGAAATAAGTAACGATCGATTATTATAGCCAACAATAAAATGGAATAAAACATTTCGCGCAAATTTGGTAGCTTTACACATTTTAACATTTTGTCTGAAAAGTCGCTACGAAAATTCTTCTGCTAGTCACATTTTTCCAGGTTTAATCATTAATATTTTCCGATAACGTTCAGTGACCCCCTGCTTTTATTGTCGTTACGAAATGTTTAGAATTTTTCACGAGTGTTAAGCAGTTTGTATCAGGCAGCTAGAGTTATTTAGTATATGAATTATTAGATATAAATGTGGCCAGCCTGTCATCTCCATGAAGTGCCGTATAAATGAGACGATTTTTGGAATCGTAATTTGTGGTTGAACGTTCAGTAACTTGGCTCGAAATTTTACCAGTATACTGGGATGTAGTTTTACTTGATTATCGACGAAAGTCAGTTAATTGTTGAATATTCGGATTCGTGGAAGGAATACTTTTAGTGAAAAAATTCCCTCTTTCGGAATTTTATAACGATGAAATTTGCGTCGTTGGAACGCAACGATATTTTTTCATTTTTAGGGTTCCGTACCCAAAGGGTAGAACGGCAGAACCCTATTAATGACACTCTACCGTCTGTCCGTCCGTGAGTCATGGGTCTCCAGCTCGTAAACGGAATGAGTTACAGACCTGAACTTTGGATGTTTTGTGTAAAATGTTGGCCCAAAGCCGAATATTGAACTAGAAATTCAATAAAATTATTTTCGTGGGGATCCCACACATGAAAAAGGAAGACAAAAAATGTCTGACCCTGGCATGTGGGGTGTCATTCTTTAAAGCTCATTGAGTACAGTACAAATATATTTTTTCTCTTTTCCATCTTCAAAAATAAAGAAATGACGGGCCGTCAAAGTTGTCAATTTTAGACAATTTTTGTTACGGGGTCTATCTAAAAAACTAAACTAGTTGGGAATTTGGAATTTCTATATATTATGTACTATATACTGTATTTAAACAACTAAAAACGATTTAAAAATCAATTTATCATATATACGGAACCTTAATAGTCCGAGGCCCGGCTCACACTTGTTTACTTCTTTATTTTTAACATTGTCCAAAGCCTTCTTCTTTTTAAATTGAATCGTACATTTCTAATGAAAAAACATAGACATTTTTTAGCACTTTTCACAGTCTAGACGTAAAAAAATTGAGTTTTTAATGGAAATAACTGGAATGAAATAAATGAAACTAATAAATGAAAATAATGGAAATAACGTGAAATTTTCATGTTCAATATTCTTTTTAGCCATTTTTTTAGGTCATGCAGCAACTGCGTCACTTTGTTTAAACAATAGTTTCCTTGTTTGTCGATATTTTCCAATTCATGGTTGTTACGCATTATTGGCTCAGAAATTCCCTGACTTTTTCAGGTTTTTCACACAGGTAGTGCAAATATTCCAGAAATATTAGGGTCACAAAAAGAACAATTTTAAAAAATCAATATATGAAAGTGTTAAATATTAATTTTTTTAAATCTGAAGTTCGAAAAATTAAATACTGTAAAGTAAAAAAAAATACATTAAAAGCAAATACAGAACCTGTTCGTCATTATAAAACGAAACTTTTAGTCGGTGCCAATAAATGAAAAATAAATATAAACACTCATCTACAAAAATAATGGTGTGGTTGTGTATCGACAAATCGAATGCAAATGTACAGAGCTATAGATTAAATGAGTTTTTGAAATTTTCCATGTTTGGCACTGCACTTTTTTTCTATATAATGAAGAATAATTTAATTATTTTAAAAGTCCAAAAACATTTATTGTCATACTTTTCAGTTTTTTAATTCAAAACGGTTTCCTTTTTCGTAATTCTTGCAAAAAGTAAATACCGGCACAATTCCAGACACTTCACAATTCCCTGCCTCGTCCCTGATTATTCCAAGAGAAAAAAATTCCCGTAATTTTCCGGTTCTCTCTGTTTTCCATAAAAACAGCCAAGCAATTTGAAAAAAACAAGCTCAAAAGTGGGACAACTATGTATCGATCGTGTGTAAAATTCCGACCCCGTCATCCCAATACTCTCGCCAGGAAAAAAAATCTTTCAACGTCGACCAGTTCTCGCGCCCCGAGCTAACGCAGACCCCTTAACGGGAAAAGTTCGAAAATAATTTTTCGAACCTTCGAAGAAAACATAAACACCCATCTCAACAAGCGCGAGAAAGAACCACTTCGAAAATTACGAGTCCTCCTCGATCTCGAGAAAAAAAACCCCCGCTGAATAGCACGAAATGCCTCGTCCACCAACGCGGCCTCTCCGATTTTGTGTACATTCGGAAATTCGAACTCTGTGGCAAAACAACTGGTACAAACGACCAGCCGCATTATCACGACAGCTCTCCTTCGCTCCCTCTTTTTCTCTTTGAAGATCGAGACCAAAGTCGGCGAGAGCGAGCAGAAGAGAGACGAGAAGAAAGAGAATAAAGTGAGGACGAGCGAGTGAGACGGAGAGACGCGAGTAGCGGAGGTATCGGCCTGGCTGAGGTTACTCAACGCGTGAGAGTTTCCTCGAGAGCGCCGACCTTCGCGTGGTCTGACTCGTCATACCTATACTGGTAATACTAGTAGCATTTGTGTGTATCGTACAGTATATTGACACCGCACCGTGTATACATTTACATATGTATGCGTATATCAAACCGGAACCTCTGCAAATCTCTCAATGTATACACATACACGGAGAGACTTTTTCGCAGCCGTTTGATATACATATACATAAATACACGCACACACATATTAGGGTAACACAATTTTGATAACTATTTTTTTCTCCTATTTGTCACCATCCAGTTATCTTAAAAAAAAAAATTGTCGCCGTAGTTGCGGTCGATGAAAAAATATTTTGAGGTCGCTCAAGCCTCCCAAAAATTCAAATTTTCATTGAAAACACGATTTTTTTTCGTTCACTTCTCACCCACGAATTTTACGCTTCGTAATTTTCAAATTAAACTCGCGAAAGCTCTAGCCGGCCAATGAATATTGAGTGGTCGCTCACGAGCTTCAGAAATTCCAATTTTCGACCATTGTTTTTGCTCTTCATCTAATCCTTCAAAACATCTAATCCTTTTTTCTTTAGAAACAGATTTTTCGAATTTACCTCAAACTTCTAACCCAAGAATAATAATCTTCGTACTCATGAAATAATTCTTTCAAGTTTTTGTCCGTAAACAAAATTATAGGTCGTTTAATTCGTAAAACTGAAATGGCAGCTGTTTGCCGCGCGCATCGTAATGCGTTGCACAGTTGGTCTCGTTAATCAAACTGCGGACCAATCGTAACTGTACTCTGTAACGAGCGACGACATAATACGATAATACATAATGATACATAATAACACATAGGGTCTAATTGGTGTTTGAAACAAATTATTATAATACATTAGTCAGAAAATGTTGCTCAAAAAATAAAATAAATGAATAAAATTCAAATTCATAAAATGTTGCTCAAAAAATAAAACGAATGAATAAAATTCAAATTCAGAAAATTTTGTGCAAAAAAGACAATAACACGAAGTTACACTTCGCTGTTTATTTTTTTATTATGCTACAAGGAATTATAGTGCATGCGAGATTTATTTTTCGGCGCAACGTCTGAATTTCGAAAACCTTGAGCGACCGCTAAATATTCATTGGCTGGCTACAGCTTTCGCGAGGTTAATTTAAAAATTATAAAGCGTAAAATTCATGGGCGAAAAGTGGACGGAAAAAATCGGTTGTTTAATGAAAATTTGAATTCTTGGGAGGCTTGAGCGACCTCTAAATATTTTTTGACCGCTCGCAGCTTCAGCGACAATTTTTTTTCTTTACTGAACACGCACACACACACCTGTATACGTACATTAATTAGGATGGATTTGTTTTGGGCTTAGACCTAGTCCATTTTTTTAAATATCGATTTTTTAACGGATTCCCAAAATATAACATTTCAAAAATATTCTCTGAAAACGTCAACATTGGGAGAGTTACTACCGTAAAAATGACGAACGCTTGTTCGTCGCTTGAGGCGACTCGAATTAAAAAGGAAGGTTCAACATATGGTGCCGAAATCGTAGATTGAAGGTAAACTTATGGATTACAACGATACAACTGTTGGTAATAAAACATCAAACGCGTTTTTCTCGAAATTTTGTTTTTCAAAACGGCGTACACGATTTGTGAACATCCAATTAACGGATTGACCTGAAATTCGGTACGTTCAGTGTTATAGTAGTTTAGTCTTGACCGACGTTTTTCATCTTAACGTTTTTTTTTCTTCATTGGTTATTAACAATAATGTCATTTTTTTCTGGAAAAATCGATAAAGATTTGACATCATTTTTTTTATTATTGAAACACCATAACGAAAAAAAGTCGATCAGGTTCGAGCCAATATTATCTATTTAAAAAAAATAAAAATCGTTTTTTCGTTTCAGATCAACCGGGTGGCCAAAATAATTTTTTTTGTTATTAACAATAATGTCATTTTACAGTGAAAAATCGAAGAAAACGATTTTTTTTATGATTGAAACACGATAACGAATAAAAGCTTAAAAATATATTTTAAGAGAGAAAAAACTCGTTTTATTCGTTTCACATCAACCGGGTGGCCGAAATCAAGTACACCGTTGAGTCCCATGATGTTGAAGTTTGCATCGTTGGAATGCACTGAAAGTTAAGTTTTCTTATATTCCTCGTGGTTTTTTTTTCGCCGATTTAGGGCACGAAAAACACTCAAACGGTTCATTCTAACCCTCATAAGAGAGTTCTAAATCGATACAAAAAATTATAGATTGTAATAAAAGTGAAGATGCAAGAAAAAATAAAGTGAACTTTCGTCGCCATTGAGCTCCTCGCGTTTAAACGTCCTTCACGAGATTCCTCATAACGTCTTTAATTATTAATATTTATTCATGAAATTTGTTGCACACCTTTGTATGATATTGAAGTTTGCATGGCTCGAACGCAACGATAGTTCAGTAGCCCAAACTTTTTTTGTCAAATTTTGACTACGAAAGCCACTCAAGCGTTTTTTAGCATTCTTATCTGAAATTCGCCTGCTCAAATTTGTAGAATAAGATTCTCGATTATAACGAAAATGAAGAAAAAGAAATAAAAAAGAACCTTCGTTGTATTCCAACGATACAAACTTCAACATCGTAACTTTGTTAATGTACACGCGAATAATTCTGCTGAAGTTTGCATCTTCGGAATGCAACGAAAATTCCTCTTGATCTTTCCTTTTCTTTTTTTTTAATTGTAATCTCAAATATTTCTTTTGCTGTTGGTTAACAAATTTTCAATAAGGATTCACGAAAATGTTTCGATCGGGGCGAAGCCTAATGTGCTAAAAAATATATTTTTGTTACATTCCAACGATGCAAACTTCGATACCATCGCAAATGAATGTCCAAACGATTTTTCAAGTCATCTTAATTCCTTCGAAATAAATCTTTTTTAAACGCCCTGATTTTCGAGTCGTCACAGCAGCCTAACGCCTTAACGGCGAACAAAAATTGAAAACTTGGATACGTGTAGCAGCAGAGTTATCGTTGCCTCGTGACGAACGTCCGTATCGAATTAACATTGATTGAAGACACGACTTGAAAAATAGAAAAAAATAAATAAAAACAAAAAAAAATAATAGATCGAGGGAGATGAGTGTTTCGTCTCCGTTCTCAATTATGTTTCCGCTGCGTTGATAGACAACCGAGACGAAATTCTCTCGACGCTCGTAATGCGAGCAATGGAGGAAGGTTTATTCGTACCCCCCCCCCCCCCCCCCCCCCCCCCCCCCCCCCCCCCCCGCTCCTCATCGGGTACCAATACTCTTTCGCTTCTTTCTTCGCTTCGTGGTACGCGCCGACGACGTCGTAAACGACATACTGTTCCGTCGTATAAACTCTTACGCATCGGTGATGGAGAGGAAGCGGCGAGGGGGCTGGGGGGGGGGGGGGGGGGGGCTCCGATGAAAAGCGATGCTATTATTTCAAGATGCAAACATTCGAGATTTTTCTAGCGTTTTTCTTGGCGTGCCAATATTACGTATCGTGATCGTAACCTCGTTGAATATCATTTTTTATTTATGAATAGGCAATCGCTGTTCGGTCGTCGAAGCGTTCGAGTCACGAGACGCGTTCTTAGATTTTACAAGTTACAAGCTTTCATTTAATGGGGTATCCCTCTCGAAACGTTAAAAAATCGTTTTTTGCATATTGTTATAGTGTGAACTTTCAAGAGTATTCTAAGGGAGACTTTGTCCTTGAAATCGGCGGGAGATGTTAGCGGCTCAACATGAGCAGCTAGAAGAAGAGGAGGGATGCCTCTATGGACCAGGCATTGCCGATTAGCGGTAATTATAAACACATTTGTGTAAACACATTACAAAACTTCAAACGCGTTTTTCTCGAAAAAACGTTTTTAAATATGGCTGACATTCTCCTGACCGCTGTAATTAACATATCGACCTGAAATTTGGAGAGCATACTCAGAAAGTATGTCTTCACGGAATGACGGATCGTTTTTTCGATGAATACATTTTTGCATTTATTATTTATCTTTTTATGCGAAAAAAAACGCGAAAATTCGATTTTTTTTAAATTGCCGCCATTTTCCGAAATTTGTACTAAACGAAAAACCCATCCGTCATTCCGATATTTCACCCACTTCCCGACTACTTAGAGCTCTGAAATTTTGCAAACATGCATCTAAGAGGTGACAAATACACGGACAGTGCATGAGAGCATATGAATTGGTCTGATCTAGGAAATTGACAAAATTGATTTTTATTTTATTTTATTATTCCTTAGACCTTTCTTAATACGCTCGTGAAAACCGTGTATTGATATTTCAAGAATTAGCAAAGTAATAGAAATTATAAGCAAGCCGCGCGCAAACCTCATCTAACGGTATCAAAACTTTGAACGCGTTTATCTCAGAACTATGTTTTTCAAATCGGCGCCCACGATATCGCGATAACTAATTGGCCGAACGAGCTCAAATTTTGCACATACCTTCGGTAGCCTCTTTCTGAGGACTGGTAGCAGAATTAAGTCGAACAATTATTTTGCCCACATTTTATAACTCGTCGAATACCCGAAAATGTATGAAATATCGTTAATCAAAGTTTAACAGGCCGCCATTTTGTAACAACATTTTTTTGAGTACTAATTCTGCTACCAGTGCTCAGAATACTCATACAGATTGAGAATATATATATATATTTTTTTTTCAGATGCATACAACATCACCCAGAGTGGGCGCCGATTGAGGCGGTTTTCGGCGGACCATGTTGTAAAAAAAAAAAACTACATGAAAATATTTAAAAGAATTTTTTCTTAATGTAGATACATTCTCAAAGGAACAATAAATACACATGTACAATTTCATCAAGACAACTTCAACGGTTTACAAGTTATTCCAACCCAAAAATGACGTCAAAAATCTCGCTCCAAACCAGACTGCCTTAAAAAGGTCCGATAGATAAAATAGATTAAAAAAAAGGTCCAATAGATGGTGAGCCAACATCTATGATAGATGCTACCTATCACAGTTCTCCAGGTTTTCTCCGGACAATCAACCAATAATAACACCGCTTCGTTTGGAAGGATTAATCCCTCTTTGCAAAATTTCAGAGCTCTAGTAAAGTCAATTAAAGACTAAAAAGTAGAAAATAATTTATATGTATTTTTTTTAACCCTGCGTGTGTACACTGGGTCTTTGAAGGAACAGTCGAATTTCCCTCTAATGAATCCCTCTAAAAAATCTAGGTAGTAGTGGGGACTAAAAGCCCAAGGGATGCCCGAGTCTGGCAGTTTGCTTGCAAACGCCAGCCAGTGCAAGTCATGTCCGTTCCCTAAAAGGGTCAGTGTACACACGGCGTCGGTATTTTCGAAGATAAGTGAATGCGTTTTTTTTGCTTTTCTCGCAGTTTTTTAGTTTTTTTTTCGTGGTTAATATAAATGTTTTATGTAGTTTCATGTTGTTTTGGCTATTTTTTTACGGACTTTTATCTCAAAACCAAAACTTTTTTTGTATTTTTGGCTTATAAGTCTGTTATTTTTCCATATTTTTATAGAAAATGAAGTTTTGCTATATTATTTCTTACTTTTTTTTATTAGTCCATGCTTTTTACGGAAATAAGTTTTTTGTTCTCACAGTTTTTGATAATGGGTGAAAGAAGTGCATCTCAGGTTATGTACAATTTACACGACTGTCGCCCTGACGAGTTGTACGATGAAGAAAGTTCAAATGAAGCCGATAGAGAATAAGTTTATAAAGAAAACAAAAAACAATTTATTCTTGTGCATCATGCGAAACGCCGATTTGCGATTATCATCGAACGCACTTTTGCCACATTCGCGCACTGTAAATTCCTTTTCGTCACTAATTATTATTAATATTTCATAATTTTTCTATTTGCATCAATAAAAACTCATTTAGGGCCAAATATTCCCCACTTTCAGGTGCTTGAATAATCAACATTTTGAAGCCCACGCCAGACACTATATTCTTTTTAAAGCTCATAGTGTAAGCTACAAAAGCCTATGACCGTTTTGTTAGATATTTGTTTATTGTAGAGTTACGCATTTTTTTAAACAAAATTCCGCTTTTTTCACTATTCTTCAATTTTTCTTAACGACGGTTTTAAACTTTGACTTTGGCAACTTCTGGGCCACGTAGAAGACACTTCAAGAAGTAAACCAGAATTTTTTCAAATTTTTTGAAAGCCTAGAAAACTGAATACCCGACTGTTCCGTAAAAGACCCAGTGTACACGCCCGAGTCCCGAAAAATATAGTATACACACGCAGGGTTAACAACCTTTCATTCAATGTACCAAAAAGTAAAAAATAATTTGTTTACCCAGTCGCCTATATGTGACTATACATAAAAGCTTGGGGCGCTCAAAATTTAGACATATAATTTTCAATTTACTGTAAAACAACCTTAGATTTCTCAAATAAAAATCCTAAAACTGAGCATAAACGTGTGATAATAATTTCTCTAATTATTATTGTGCCAAATTAAATTCGGTTAATGAAACTGAATTTCGTCAAATTTCTTAAACATTTGAAAAGCCGTGCGCCACAATCTTTTATTCATAGTCACATATAGGTGACATGGCATAAAAAATATTTTCTACTTTTTAATAAATTAAATAAAAGTGTGTTTAGAAAAAAAAATTTTACATATAATTCTGAATGTTGTTTGCTCTTCTCGCAATCGGCTCAGCGAATATCTTCTCCATTCAGAAGAAAATTCCTACGTCATTACGACTCTCAAAACGTGAACTCGACTTTTGAGTCGACGAGAATTGTGGATTATCGTATCGAATATGGTGTGACTGTTGAGTAACTCTCGAAATTCGGTGAAGTCATGGCGAAAGAATTCGTTGCGAATGGTTTCGTAAGGCCTGAAGCGATGTTTTTCTCTTTTTTTTTTTGTATTTTCTAGCATTTACGAGTGGCGTTGAAGTTTTAAGAGGTTAGGCTGGTGTGAAAATTTCAAAAAATCGTTCGTCGCTTGAGGCAACTCAAATTGAAGAGGAAGGTCCAACGTAAGGTGCAGAAATAGCAGATTGAAGGTAAACTTGTAATTGCAACGAATCTCCTTTATTTTTTCATTTCTTGGTTTTCATCACCATCTCAACCCTTCTCTCCAAGTGTAGGTTATGGAGCCCAATAAGGATCTTCAAAAATGTTCCAGTGATTCTTGTAGCCTAAATGGGCCGAAAAAAAGATCGGGTAATATGAATAGAAAAAAATATTACCATTGCATGACAACGATGCATACTTCAATACCATCCATTTTGTCCATTTCTCTACTTAGTTAACAATTCCTCATTATTTCTTGCAATTACTTGGAATACTGTTCCTGGAACTATGTTTTCCAAAATGGCGGACACGATTTCACGACATCTAATGGACGGATTGACTTGAAATGTGGTACACGTATTCAGTGTAGTAGTACTTCCCGCCTTGACCGACGTTTTTCTTCTTAACTTTCTTTCTTGGTTTTTAACAATAATGATATCACTTCACTGCGAAAAATCAAAGATAACGGTAAACATTTTTTTTTAATAATTGAAACACGATGACGAAAAAAGCTTCGACCTCAGCCAATATTATCTATTTTTTAAAAACTGTTTTTTTTTTAGATCAACCGCCAGAATCAAGTACCGAGATTGTTGATAATTTCCGTAATGATTAATATTTCTAAATGAAATTTGGTACACAACTTTGTCAATCTACCTACGAAAAAGTGTCCAAACAATTTTTCCATCATCTTACTTATTCCTTCAAAATTATTTTTTTCAAATAATCCTGATTTTCGTGTTGTTACCAGTAGCCTAATATCTCAAGGATTTTTGTTCACCTTTTTCTACTATATATATATATATTTACACTACTATATTTTATACCAGGAGTTTTCCTTCTTCGTTACGCTCGCTTCATTGAACAAACTCACGATATAAAATGAAAAATACACGATATTACGTACAACAGTATAAAATAATACAATAACGTTAATAATAATAACGTGTATAAAGTGTTCGTAATAATAATCATAATACTAAGAATAATATCTTCATCGCCGGTGCCCTAGTGCGTAGTTCTCCCCCTTTTAACATTCCCACCATATCCCAACTTTTAATAATAATAACAACAACAATAATGATAATATAGAAAAAATAATATGAAAAATAATATAATATAATAATATAAAAATATAAATAATATAATAATATTTGAAAAAAATATGTATAGAAGAAAAAACACTGCTCAATAAATTCCGAAAACCGTGGCCGTTCCTTGTGTACTTTCCAAAGCCCAAAGCACGCGAGTCTTCCACGCGATGTGGAACTATTTTATTTATGTTTTATTTCAGCCGCGAGCTTATCGTGCGAATTTGAATTGAAAAGAAAAAAAAAGATAACAGCCCATCGATTAAACACTTATGTGTACACAAAAGCGCGATAAAATAAACGAACGAATTTTCAGTGAGTGAGATCAATTCGCTTTTTGTCCCAATGGAGGGGAAGGGGGGGGCGTATCAAAAATAGCAAAGTTCAAGGCCGGGCCGATTGGGCGTATTCTATTTTCGTATACAGGAGGTACAACAGCGGCGGAAACCGTACGATAGTAATATCGCAATTATCTGTTCGAAAAGCCGGCACGTTTTTTTTTCCCCGATGTAATCTACGACGCGGACGAGCGGCAGAGAGGAGAGGTGGGGGCGATGAAGAGTGGAGAAAACGCGCGCTCCGGGAATTACCAAACACGAAATAATACATGAAATAATTTAACTCTTATTCACACGTGCTCTTCGGTTAGTCCGCACCGCGCAGCGAACGTTTCTCTCTCTCTCTCTCTCTCGCTCCGAGTATTACTACGCACGCGCGTCAATGGAGGCGCGAGGTCGCTTGACAGGCGGTCGTACCGTTTCGTTGTAAACCGTTGCCTCGAGTCCAGCGAGAGAGCGAGAGAGCGAGAGAGCGAGAGACAGAGAGGAGAGAGAGAGAGAGAGAGAGAGAGAGAGAGAGAGAGAGAGAGAGAGAGAGAGAGAGAGAGAGAGAGAGAGAGAGAGAGAGAGAGAGAGAGAGAGAGAGAGAGAGAGAGAGAGCGAGAGAGAGAGAGAGAGAGGACGCGTCATAAACGTTCCGGCCACAGATTTCCTCGCGTATCTATCGAGTTCGCTGTACAAACTTGATTCGCAGTTGTACTACAATGACAACGTGTATAGTATGACGCGCCATCGAGCACAAAATTTTCTCATCGCTCACGCATACTCGTAGGCCCGATTCTCGTCTCCCGCGACAGCTCGTTCGCCGTGATTGCCTCAACGAGGGAGAAGCGCTCTTGTATTGGCCCCGGATATGCCAACTATCTCTCGTCCGTTCGGTAGAAACGGAAAAAAGCCTACGAAAGTCACCTTATCGACGTTTGCCTCGTTGAAACGCAACGAAAACATCATTTTGCGTATCGGTCAATTTTTCGTTGGCACACAAAGACTACAGAAAGCCATTTAAATATTCTGAAAGATCCGTACCAGAGATCTATAACCTAAACTCGCACGGAAAAAAAAACTCAGATGGTAACAAAAATAAAGAAATGCAGAAATTCCAAAGATGCAAACTTAGGCACCTGAGAAAATCAACGCATTCGAACTCAATATCTACATTGTGCATAGATGCTATCGAGCGATGGAATACAAATGAGTTTGAAAGTAAAAATGATATCTGATCGATGCCGCGTTATCTTATTTGATGAATATTTATCGCCCGCGTGCCTGCGTGTCGATTACAAAAAAACAGTGATATTCGCCTCGGGAAATGACGAATCTCGAGAAAAGACACGAGAGCGGGGTATTCAGATAAGCCGTTGCTTCTCTGCTGTGATCGGGTTTGTTTCGGTTCGTACGCTTTTGAAACTATTCGTCGTAGGCGGAAAAACAAGTTGTCGGGATGCGTAGAATTGGAGCGAGTTCGGTGATGGATTTTCAAAAATATAATTCAACGCGCTGCCAAGTGAGGAAGATATAGAGATTGGTTGATGGTAAATCGCCTCGCGAGGCACAATTCGGGCGAAAAGAGGGGAGTCACGCGAAGAGTGCACTTTTACTCACAGGTTTTTTTTTCGTCGTTGATCGGTCGTAACGGTTAGCTCGGAAAGAAATGCGCTGCTTCTCCGTGTCGCTTCCGCGTAATCTTCTCTTTCTTTTTTTCTTCAAAATAATATTCCTGTTACTTCACGAAACTTTCCTGTACTCGGCGTCCACACTCGTCGCGAACGACCGCCGAACAATACCGTATTACGATAAACCGAGTTTTCCTCTTCGGAAAAGAAAAGAACAACAAAGAAGAAAAAAAAAGTGAAAGGAGAAACGATAAAAGAAAAGAAAAAAAAAATCACGGTGCGCGCACCGGTGTTGTCACACACACTGTTCACCAGTAAACATACACAGGCGCACAAACATCTACATAGATGGCAAAAGTCGTCGCAATTCGCCGCCCTCCGTTTCTTTTTTTTCCCTTCTTTCTTTCTGTTTTGTTATCACCTACGAGCGGACAGTTTTCCGTGTGGTGAGACAGTACACAACAGAATCCGTTTCCTCTCCTATACACTTCGGCTTTTCTATGCGTCTCGCTCGGTGGTACGCGCGTGTGTGTGTCACGCGTGTTTTCGTCCGTACGCTCGACCGGACGAACAGCGAGTGAGAGAGAAGTACGGTGGAGGCGGGAGCGAGAGTGGGGCGCGAAGGGGGAGGGGAGTATCGCGCGGGCGCGCGGGAACCACCGAAGCACGCCACTCGTTCTCGGCACTGCAAAAGAGCGTTGTATACACCGTACCGTGTAACACGAGTGCGAGAGAGAAAGAGCGAGAGCACGCGCGCGCGGGAGGGAGGGAGAGAACGCGAAAACGTGGACGCGACGCGCGCTTTACCGGCTCTCACGGGATACGAACAAAAAAAGGCTCACTTCGCGTACGGCGTCAAGGGATGTCGGACAGTCGCGCGTTCGAACTTGCGAGTTCGCGGCAGCGGAGTAAAAGAAAGAAGAAAAACCGCGAAACGCCGAAAGTGTAGCAGCTTAAAAAAAAACACGAAAAAAAGTTTATTGCGCGTTTTGTGTCGACGATGGTCGCGTCGGGGAGCGCGCGGGCGCGCCAAGTGCCTTTGTAAACGCGAGTGGACGATGTATCAGTCTCTTCGGCGGGTCGCGAGCAAAAGAGGATCAAGCGGCGCGTTAACGAGCGTGTGCGACACAAGATGGCCGTAATTTGTGTTGAAAATCCGCCCGCACCCGATCAGGTGGAATATACCGGAATCGCGCGTTGCGCGTGTGATACACACGAAAGATCGACTGACTGTCGCGAGCGCTGTGTGTGCTCTCCGCGCGGCCCTAAGTGGTTTGACGTTGAGAACGGAGCGAATAATCGAGGGAAGCGAGCCCGCGCGAGAGCGAGAGAGAAGGAAGAAGCGAGGAGCAAAGACGACGAGAAAGAGAGGGAGAATCGTGCGGAGGGTGCGACAAAGAAAAACATAGGACAGATGCGACCGGCGGAGAGAAAGAAAAAGATGAAAATATGGAAGCAGAACGTGCGAGACGGAGAGAGGGGCGGAGGGGGGACGAGCGATGACGGTGCGCGAAGAAGCGAGAAGGAAAATCGACGGTGGGAGTGGGGGGAAAAAATTTTGCCGCGCGCGGAGTGGGGGGGCGTGCAGGCCGATAGGAGAAAAGGGAAAATCCCCACCTATTCGACTCGTCGATGTTTCCCCAGGCGCGCACGCCCGCGCATAATACAGACGATGAACTTCGGGAAACTCCGTCACTCTTCGGACGGAAATATTCTATATGCATGTATACAGACACATGCACATCTATAACCCATCTCTCGGGCTTATTTTTTGCCCCCTCTCCTCTTTCTGTACCCCATACGTATTTCCCTCCGCTACATCCGCGCGTTACCTAACGCGCGCGCGCGCGCGCCGCCTGTGTGTGTACGCGCACACTAGTTGGCAACATTTCTCGTCTCGCCGTCAGCGACCCTTGTGTGCATGCTCTATACGTTTCTCAATATCTTCTTCGTTCATTCGCACACTATCGCGCTTTCCCAAAGAATTTTTAAAAATCAATATAATGCTCGAGGCCTCGCTTTTTTGTTCTCTTCGTATCGACATAACCCCCCCCTGCCGTTCTTCCGCTGCTGTCCCTCTATCTCTCACGACGCGGTACCGTGCTGCGAAAAAATTAGCCGATTAGACGCTGGCTTTCCATCTACGGCGTGTGTTGTTTGCCTCGTAATTCTTTCGATGTACGCGGGGATGCGACGATGGCTCGCGTCTGAATGGAGCGCGCTCGCAGAGGTCGGCGTCCTCGTCGCGCGCGTTGAAGATGGTCAGGTTTCGTGAGGAAATACTTACGATGTACATGCCAGCGCGAAGCCGATTCGCGCGTGCGTGTGTGTATGCTGACACACGTACGCGTAACGACCAGTATTTATGGGCGCGATAAAGAAGCGAGTTTTTCGGCGATTTTTCTGCTATCGCGTAGGACGCGAAATACATTTTTTTTTAAAGTCTTGCCTTGGTCGGAGATGTTTCGCGGCAGAAAGCGCGTTCGTGGTCTCGGTTAGCGTGTGGACATTGAGTTAATCCGCTCTAATCGACCAATTGATGGACGACTCGCTCGCGCTCTCTCGCTCGGACTCTTTCCAACGGCCAGCAAAGTGCGCTTGTCCGTCGTCGAAATAATAACGTTTGCGCCGCGTTTTGCCGGAGAGAGACTCTCGAGTCTCGGGCGCGCTAGCCTTACGTTGGAGAGGGTCAAGGACCCGTTCGGAAACGCTCGAGACGATAGATCGGCCATGATCGCGGTCGTACAGTACTTTATATATACTGAAACGTACGCGTGTGTATGTGTTATTCCGAGAGGAGAGAAAAAGACGCTGGCGAAAGAGACGCGGGAAACGCGCATCGCTCCGAGCAAAGAAAGACGGAAGGGAGGATTTTTTCGTCATCCTCTCTCTCTCTCTCTCTCTCTCTCTCTCTCTTTTGCGCTCTTACACACCACCTCCCCCCTCCCTTAACCGCTCCCGCTCGTCTATCGCTCGCCGCGCCGGTGCTGCTCTCTCACTGCGTTCCCACCCGTCTCTGGAAAAAAGGGTTTGTTATTTCTTTCACGTTGACCGTGTACCGCCTCGCGCGCTCCCACAAAGTGGGAGAAATCTCGCGAGTGGCGTGAGAGGCAATGAAGAAAATAAAGAAAATAAAATAGGAAGAAATGGAGAGAGAGAGAGAGAGAGAGAGAGAGAGAGAGAGAGAGAGAGAGAGAGAGAAAACGAACGTTAGCGACGGCGCAAACGCGGTTATTGTTGGAGGCAACGAGTGGGAGGAAAATGCGCTTTCCCCACGGACGTGCGGGAGCTAGAGGAGGGATTTGTAATCAAAGAAGATTGAACGAAGGATCATTTATTTCATCCGACTATGTGCAACACCGCGCCGAATGAAAAGCTTTGAAAATCGACTTTGCACGCCCCGGATGCGGATTAAGCCATTGTCTTTCGGAATGTTTCGACGCCTAGGGAAATATTGATACGCTTGGAGATTTTTTTGTTCTTTTTTTTTGCCGAGAATCCTGATGGCGAAGGCTTCGCCCTTGATGAACGACGGAACGACCAGAAGCGTCGATCACGAGGGAACGTTAGGAGCTTGGTACTGTGGAATAGATGGTGCTGAAGTTTGCGTCGTTGGGATGCAATGAAAAATGTTGATTTTTAAATTTATTTAATTTTAGTATTATGGAAAATATATTTTGTAGCTTTTCGGAATTTCTGATGAAGTTTTTCAAAAATGTTGAAGTGATTATTGTAACCTTATCCCCTTCGTTGGCAGAGAGAATTCGAAAAAAGTGCCTAAAATGGCAGGACATTTTTTTTATCCTGAATACTTGTATGCTGGGGTTTTTGAGGGTGCTGATTACGAATCTGAACTCAAAATTAAGGAATTCACAATGGCGAATGAAAATACAAATAATACAGATTGATTTAGGTAAAACTCGGTACTGATAGGCTGTGCAGGTCACTGATTATGAGTCTGAACATTTTTAATTTTCAAATTTAAAGTTCATATTCGTAATGAGCGACCTCAAAAACCCCGGAATACTAATTTTCATCTAAATCGAGTTAAGTTTTTGATTTTTGTCCGCCATATTCGCGCCGCCATTTTGAATTTCCACATTTTGACTTCAAATTCGGATTCAGCGAGCCTAAAAACCCCTGGGTGTGGCTCCGATTTCAAATCAGAGCAAGTTAAATAGGGAAATAAAGGTTGACGCACTATTGCGTCAATGACAACGACGGGGTTAAGGAGGGAGATATCTTTAGACGAGAAAGAAATTGGCTGATTTTCATGATTTTTTTTTAAGGAAAGATTTCTCCACCGTTTTTTAGAGTCGGGATATTTTTTATTACTAGTTTTAAGCTGTTACATGGTATTTTTTTCTTTGTAGCCATTTTTTTTCGAAATTATTTCATCTATTATCAACATTTTTCACTTTTTCTTGGTTCATATTCTGCGTATCAATGTTAATGAAAGAAAAAATCTTCGTAGTATTTTTTTTCTCTTTAGATTAATCCCGGTGACGCTACGTGATAATGAAAATCAGTAATTTTTTCCCTGTCTGAAGATATCTCCCCTCTTAAGCTGCCAAAAAAGACGGCAGTACGAAGAAAAACTCATTTTCGTTGCACTCCAACGATACAAACTTCAATACCATAAAATTAAAATAAACGTAGGATTATGACTTTGGACTTGACGGGTCTTCGTAATCTTGAAATTTCGAAAATACGATTTTTGGCATAGTTTCGTAGCGTAGGGTCTCAACTTTCATTTGCAATAAAGTTTTTGCACAAATTCCGAAAATTGACCGAGGTATGACGATTTTTGTGAAAACTCGAAACACCCAATGCGCTACGGCGAACATTTTTCATTTGCACTTTCGTGCAATAGTTAAGTATGAGCATATAGATTGATCACTTTTTACATTTTCATTCATTTATTGATGACGAATTATTAAAGTTGTTTTTTTTGGTCGAAAATCTTTTTTTTTCTACAGCTTGCCATTTTCACATTTTTAAAATTTTATTATACCAAATTTAAAAAAAATTTTTTTTACTAATATTATAGTAAATTTCTTGACCTTTAATTTCAGATGTACCCGTTGCCAGAACGACCTACACCCATCGGCCATGCAGCAAAAGCGACACTTTGTTCAAATAATAATAACTTCATTGTATATCAATATTTTCAATAACTTCATTGCATATCAATGTATTCAAAAACCCGACACTCGGAAAGATTACGTATTCATTGTGTGCAAAACCCCGACCTCGTCATCCCAATACTCCCATCAGAATAAAACATTGAAAGTCGACCTGTTTTTTGCAGCCTCAAGCTCAAGCAGACCGGTTGATAAAAGTTTCCGCATAATAATGGAATATTTAGATTTTTTTTTACCAATTTCCAATTTTGTTTGGACCAATGTGCCAATATTGACCTCGATGTGTTTTTTCTTACCTATTTATTAAATGAACAGCGTTCTCGTCCCGGTCTTTACATTTTTCTTAAACTACATGAGCAACGCGTTAATTAAACCGTTTCTTCGGGAAAAATTTTCATTTCCCGCTACCAACGAACACTATATATCCTAAAACCGTTTGTTTTTATGGTATTGAAGTTTGCATCGTTGGAACGTAATGAAAATTCTTCTCGGCTTCTTCACTTAGTTTACATTTATCATTATCCCGGATCTTTTATTTGCAGCGTTTCGTTATCCATTTTTATTAGGACGTTCAATGAGTCATCGCTGTTTTTCAACAGATGGCGTTACCAGAACTGCGTGCGTGTAGTTTAAAATGGTAACGCGTCTACAAAGAAGTACTATAAGCAAGCTTGAAATTCAGTGTATGTCAGTTCGCCGAAGTGTAAACAACTTTTTTTTTATCGTAGTGTTAAACATGTCAAATTTCGTGCCAAAAAAGAGTGCCTGGAATTTTAATGCACTACTTTATTTTTCGAAAACTGCAGCTGAAGCACAGAGAATTCTTCTTGAGACTTACGGCGACCATGCTTTGTGGAAAACAACATGCAGAGATTCCCGAGTGGAAAACGTAACTCATCACAGCCTAGCTACAAGCTAGTAAAGTTATGTTGCGAATCGCCATTAGCTAGCCGTTTTAGCTATTGACCCAGCCTTGTACGTTTCGGTCCTCTAGTGACTGAATACAAAAATTAGATGGTGACTAGATAGAGAGAAATATCTTACGGTTGTATAATATTTCTGACCTAGCCATTACCTACTTTTTTCAGCTGGTGAATGGGAACAAAAAAGTAGGTGGCGATTAGATAAACGAAATTTTCGGCTATACATATATTTTTTCGCGATTTTTTTCGCACATTATTTACATCATTGGATCCTTTTACGATATTCTTCGTTGTTGATTAATTAGGGTTATGATATTTGCGCTGTAAATATATTAATGGTCCAATTTTAAACTATCTCAGACAAACGCTTACGCCGTAACGTGGTTTCGATCCTGCGACCTCTGGGTCATGAGTTGTGGCGTTGTCCACTGAGCCACTACTTGTTCAATTTCTGCATTTTCGTATCGTCTACATAAAGTACACTACACTATCTTAGATTATTGAAAAATGGGTGGATCAACAAATGTAAATAACATTATCGGATCAATGACTCAATTGCGTTCGCATTGAGAGCTATAATCGCATAGAATTACATAACCTTAAATTGTATTTGTCCGATCATTTATTCCGGCTTGTGCGGCCGCAGTTGGCAAGTGTTGGCTAGGTCATCGCGAGATACCAACTTGGGGATCTTTTTCATTCGCAACGTCATCTGTAACTCGAGTTGCTTAGCCAACCATGAGCCAATCGCTCGATGGAACTACACGTAGTCACATAACCACACTTTGTATTTTGTGACCAAGATCGGCTGGGTAGTGACTAGCCAAGGAGTGCACAGCGGCAGTTAGCTGGCTAGGTCATGGCGAGACACCTACTTGAGAATGTTTGCATTCGGAACGCCATCTGTAACTCAAGTTGCTTAGCCAGCCATCAGCCAATCGCTCGATGGAACTACACGTAGTCACATAACCTTACTTTGTTATTTGGGACGAAGATCAGCTGGGCAGTGACTAGACGAGGGCTGGATAACAAAACATTCACAATATTACTAGCCCATAGCGAGCCAACCATTGGTCAGTTCGTATGAG
Organism: Ophion ellenae; assembly: GCA_963210295.1. Taxonomy (NCBI): domain Eukaryota; kingdom Metazoa; phylum Arthropoda; class Insecta; order Hymenoptera; family Ichneumonidae; genus Ophion; species Ophion ellenae. Next base: position 26,928,893 of record OY723391.1, on the reverse strand, counting down.
CTCAATTGGGCGAGCCAGTTACTAGTCCGTAACTCAGACAGGCTAGCACAAATTCTACTCGGGTAGCTGAACTTGCAGAATCATTAGCAATTGATCACTCGACAGTTTCGAAACGTTTCAAAGCATTGGGAATTATACCTTTAAATAAAGCATTAATTTTCAGGAAAAAAACAGCGAGAACTTATTCAACATCCCAATAATGATTCTCACAAAAAATTTCGGTGACTTTCGTAACCTAAAGGTGCCAAAAGAAAAACGGGAATACGAAATATATATATATATATAATATATATATATATATATATATATATATATATATATATATATATATACATACTCGTTGCATTTCAACTATGCAAACTTCAATACTATTTCTTTCACTGCAAGATTAATTAATCTTCACCAAAGAACCCAATTTCTTAAGGGGCTATACCGGTGAGACACTTTTAAAAAATCGATTTTTTTGTTGCCTTTTTCGACAGTTTATCTATAAAGAATATCCTTATCATTTATATAATTTATATCAATATCATTTTATCTTCCAAAAATCGATAGTTAAATTTCCAAACGCGTTTTTCTCGAAATGAGATTTTTCAAATTTGCTGACATTGTAACTCAAAGAGCAATTATCCGATTAATTTGAAATTTGAACTGAGTACTCTTGAATATATTTGCTCTACAATGACGTAGGATATTTTTGATTGGATGAAAATTGACGATTTGGCCTTTAAAAAAAACGACCATTTTATAGGCAAGAAAACAGACTTTTTTCATAACGACGCCATTTAGTGAGATATTGATATTTTTCGAAAATCCTACGTCATTGTACAGGAAATACCTTCCAGCTTAACGACATTTTTTCCTTATTCAGTTTCACCTACTCAATCGGCCGGAATCATGTCAGCAGTGGAGAAACTTTTTTTTGGTGCCTCTGAAGGCAGCGCTTAAGGCGCTTGGATCTCAATATTTTTCTATGAAAAAATTATGTAATATAGGTCAAATATAGCCAAATATATTCTCAATTTTTCGAAATATTTAATTGAGTACTTTTCTTCCAAAAAATTCCCGACATCACCCAAATTTTCAGCGTTCCCACTGGTATAGCCCCTTAAATGAAACGTGATCTCACCTTGAGGTTTTCCACTTTGTTTTTCTCTCACCCCAGCAAAGCGCTGAGAGAGAAAAGTTTTCCAGAAAATTGTGGGTGGGCGTACGTAGCCGCGCGGTCTCCGTACAGCGCAACGATGACAGCGTGTACCATCGACCATGCGACCGACTCGTGAAGCAATTGGTAAGGGATCAAGAGCGTACCCAGAGAGAACCCAGGATCTATGCTGGGGGGTGGGGGGGGGGGGGGGGGGAAGCAGTAGATAATAGACTTCAATTTGCCTTCGTGGCTGCCCCTCGCTGGGTACGCCCTTGTAAGAAATTCGACATTAGTATGTGAGGACAGAAAGCCTTGATGCGCAGAGAGACGTAGATTTAGAGGACGAAAGAAGTGAATGTCCGGGACACAGAGGAAATGCGGTAATATATGCGCGTTAAAAAGTGACTTAATAACGGCCGGGCGTATGTTCCCTATTGTCACAGCCGCATTAAGGTACACCGTTAGCACGAGAGATCTATGCAAGCACCGTGTTATAAAGTGAATCCTTCATTAGGCGCGTCAGCATTCGTAATAGAGCCCGGGGTCTTCGGGGACCCCATTTTGTTAGCGCAATATTCATCATCTCCAAAGCAAATTTGTCAGTTCCAACTGAGAATTATGATCGTCCATATGTTGTGCAATAGGCATTAGTAGGTTGGATGCATGGTTGGTGGTAGTGGACTTTGAAAAAATTATATTCAAGCCGATAAGGCAGGTGGGGTCTTCTGGGACCCCGCGTGCCTAATGAACGGTTCGGCAGTTGCAAATGGGAATAAGCGCGTTCAGAAACAGGCGAGACTCGTTCGGTTTCTGTTAGACTTGAACGCTTGACTCTCATATGCAGGGCGATTCACAATCTGGGTATGACGCTGAATTTTGCATCGTTGGAACGCAACGTAAGTTCATTTTTCTTCTATTGCTCACATTTTTCGCCGATTCTGGTCACGAAAAATCATCGGAACGGTTTTTCTTATCCTCTTCAGAGATCCGCGACCTTGTGGCTTAATTAAAATTAAAATTATAAATAATAAAAAATAATATTTTTTTTTAATTACTCGCTATAATGAGATTGAAGAAAAGAAGAAAAAATACGACCTTTCGTGCACGTTGGGCGACAAAAATTGGCAAACTCAGCCAACACGGCAGTTGCTCAGGCGCAATATTTTTTGTCAAATAATTTTTTGTTATTTTCGTCAAAAAAGCAAAATAAAGCTGCATTGTGTCCCTTCAAAACGCCGTTCGGTAAATTTGGTTATCTTTTTTTTCACGAAGCTATGTAACTTTTAGTGCATCAAGAAAGATCGACTGGTGTATCCAAACTTTTAAGCGACGGTACATATTATATAATACTATATATTTTTATTATACTCGAAATATGTGGTTGCGTTAATATATTCGAATATACACGGCCAGTCAAAAGTATTCGGACACTCCAGATAATTGCAAAACTTAATATCACTTTGGATAATTGCAAACTTATAGTAGAATAATTATTATTTTACGAAGGTCCTATAAAGCTCTGTATAAATTATTAATTATATAGACCTCTATAGTATCTTCGTAAAATAATAAATGAAATAAATTATATTACTCTAACATTATTTGGCAATTATCGAGCGCTCAAAAGTTTTGCGATTATGTGTCGTGTCCGAAAACTTTTGGCTGGCAGTGTAGATCTATTTAACATATAATTTTGATATCTGTATGGAACGTTAGGGTGTTAATTATAGTCTATTTCATGTTCTAAAAGATCGAAATTGTCGGTTTGAAATTCAACCTCATTCCATTTTTTGTTAATTTTTTCCCTGTTGGTTTTGTTCTTTTTGTTTTTTTTTTGTTCATTCAATAATGAGTCGATAAATGGCCGATTACCGGCCGATTACCGTCGATTTCAAATAAAATATTTGATTTTTCTTTGTTTTCATTTTTAGTACGTCGAAAATAAAACAAATATTTTCACGTGTATGTATGAAGCATATTTTTATTTTTTTCCGTTAAATATTATGATATTAACTAACCGCGTCTATTTGATTCTTTTTTTATTTGAATTAACTAGATTTTTCATAGAACCGAACTTTCTTATTGCAATCAATTATTAAAATTATTGATTTCAAATGTGTTTATTTATTCAAATCAATCTATTTAATATCATCCAATAACTAAATATTTTATTTGATCCTAATAAATCTGTGATTCGGTTTCATCAGTTCAACATTTTCATCTGTTCAAAAAAACAATTTAGTCAAGTTCACTGAGTGGATCTAGTTTTTTTTTTAATTTACCTTAAATAGAATTTTCGTAGAGTTAACCACTTTTCTATTTGATTGAACTACTGGTCCATCTTTATTGCAACACTCATATAAAAGGGGCGTGGGGTAGGGATGGTGGAGAGAGAGAGAGGCATTAAATGTATATATATACATATATATGAGTTTGTTTGAAAAATCTATAGCATGTTATTCGATAAAAGTCTCTAATTATCACAATGATATTAACTAATTGATATAGCTTCTGTGATACAAGAAATAGTTATAGGTATTCATTTCTTCTCTTATGCCATATCAGGGACGAAAATGTTATAAGCACTCGGTAGCATAAGGGCAGCGTGCGTAGCTATGAGTAGGAAGGTACTAGGTTCGATTTGCATATAGGGGAAATATTTTCTTCGAAAAGAATCATTTCTAAAGGCCAGGGAATGACGAATTACGATGAAAAATCCTTGTGGTAAAGCTCTCAATTAAGGAATTCATTTTATTTTCGATTTATGAAATATTTTATGCATATAGTACACTCAGCTTTACAGTGTACATTGTAAGCAAATAAAGATTCATTTGAATCTCATCTTTATTAACATATATAAATATCTTTGAAACAAATATGATCGTAGCAGGCTGTGAGACAAGGAAAAAACCTATTTTATTTAAATAGATTCCATATTAATTAATTTTTTTGTTAAGCAGTGTACAGTAGGCCGAAAGGGGGGTTGCAGTAGGTTCTGCGGGAGCGCTCGAGGTAGGCCCACCTGAGGTTCCGTAGGTTCAGCTGTGGTCCTCACTGACCTCCTTTGAGTCAAAAAGTCTACTTTCTGCCATGCCGGAGGTTCATCGGAGGCCCTAACGCATGGTATTTTCAAACATTGTACCCTCCATTAGATGCCCAATAATCCGCTCTCGCCGATTCCTGCTCGGGGACGGAAGCCTTCATTTTGTGGGTTGAACGCGGCTCGAAAATTTCGACTCGGGAACATAGAGCGTTTTCTCACTGAAAATCGATACTTTCACTTTGGACTTCGGCCATTTAAAAAAAAATCAATACTTTATTAAATCCTTAATCCAAGCACTAAAAAATTTCATGTGCAATGTTTTTTAAACAGCGGTTTGTACAAGCCATCGTATTTACCACGTTGATAAATCTTTTTTAATACAAAAATTATAAAAGATACTTATATCCATACTGTGTAATCTAAGAAAAACAAAAAATTGATAAACGTCGCGCGCTTTTCGACAAAAAGCTCACGAATATTCCTCTTTTTTCCGGCCACGAGCAAGTTGTAACCTCTCAAGGGATAACATCATCCTAGAGTGCAGGCATCACAGATATTAAACGTAAACAAAAATTTCTCTCGTTGGTGCAGGCATCGCAGATTAAAGGTAAACAAAAGTTCCAAGGATTTAAGTGCTCGTACAACTTTTTAACGCGTTTGTCTCGAAACCACTTTTTTCAAACTGGGAGGACGGAATATTCGAACACCTTTGCATGAATCTATTTGAAATTTTGATAGTAACTGCACAATTCATTCTCTATGGAGTACGTAGCCGTTTTTTCGATTGAATGTAAACTTTTTTTTCATAAACAATTTACTGCTAACTCTTTGGGCAAAAAATCGATCTTTTTTTCAAAGTGCGCAATTTTTTCAAAATAATATATAGATTATAATTTTTTTCGGTTTTTGTTCCAGGTCTTATACTTTACGAGAAAACCGTGCTCCCGTGAAGCTATTTAAAAAAAAAACACGTTTTTTAAGATTGGCTCTGTCGCCGCCATTTTGTATGGAAGATATAATATTTTTTTTTTAAATACTTTAATATGTGTCAAATAAACCCTCTCAAAAGAAATCCTATTTCTTTTTTCATACTCCCAAAATAAATTGTCAAAGTCAGGCCTTATTTTCTGCCGCTCGAATGGTGGTGTCCCTTAAGGGATAACATCTGTTTGAAATTTTTTCTTCAATTCTTTTTTATTGGTTTAAATAACATAAAAACATCTCAAGAATAACACTTATTGCCATTTCGGATGAATTTTTCTTTTAAACACTTGTAAAAGCTGAATTTCGAAACACCTCTGATAGCTCCGGAACGATAAATTCGGCTTCTCATTGCGAGCACGTGCCCCTGTTTGTGCATTCGCTATTTGTCAGTTTTCTGTTCATTTTGTTGGTCCCGTGATTTGCAAAATGAGTTTTAAATTGTATATGAACAAAAAGGGAAGTAAAACTAATTACGTAATGCGTAGAAGAAACAAAGTCACGGATATTCAATCGCGTTTTTCTCGAAATATTGTTTTTGAAATTGGCACGCAGTAGAGCTCAAACAATTTTTATCAGATTGACTTGAAATTTCAACTGCAGTTTCTTAGATAGATTGTCCACCAAAGTACACACGGTTTTAATGGTTAATTAACAATTACGGTTATTATAAACAGCTTACGATCGACTTTTTCTGTGAAAATTCAATTTTTTTCAAACTTGTGCCAAATTCGCAAAAAAACAATATTTTTTAATATCGCTGTGTACTTCTGTGACAAAACTCATGTTGATAATGAATAAAAATGTATTTCCTTCCAGATGTTCATCAGTTCTACTGCGTGCCGATTAGTACCTTTAAAAAAATGGTCTTGGTCCGAAGTGCTGTACACCGCCATTTTGTTGTTAAAATAAATACAAATATTTTGTTAACCTCAATATATAATGAACAAACGGCTAAAAGGATTTTTTAATTCCCTTTATAGGTTCGTGAAAAAATCCGAAAATTCGTATAAGTTTAAAAAAGTTTTAACTTTATACTTTCAAGAATATGATTATTATATCATTTATATCAATATCATTTCATCTTGCAAAAATCGATAGTTAAATCTTTAAACGCGTTTTTCTCGAAATGAGATTTTTCAAATTTGCTGACATTGTAACTCAAAGAGCAATTATCCGATTGACTTGAAATATGAACTGAGTACTCTTGAATATATTTACTCTACAATGTCGTAGGATATTTTTGATTGGAGGAAAATTGACGATTTGGCATTGAAAAAGACGACCATTTTATAGGCAACAAAAACAGACTTTTTTCATAAGTACGCCATTTTGTTAGATTTTGATATTTTTCGAATATCCTGCGTCATTGTACAGGAAATACCTTCCAGTTTAACGACATTTTTTCCTTTTTCGGTTTCAGCTACTCAATCGGCCGGGATCATGTCAGCAGTGGAGGAACTTTTTTTGCGCCACCGAAGGCAGCGCATAAGTCGCTTGGATCTCAATATTTTTCTATGAAAAAATTATGCAATATAAGTCAAATATAGCGAAATATATCCTTAATTTTTCGAAACATTTAATTGAGTACTTTTCTTCCAAAAAATTCCCGAAAATCACCCAAATTTTCAGCGTTCACGCTGGTCCCTTAAAAAAAGTGTTTAGCTCTCAACGACAGCCCCAACATGCTAACAAGGGAACGCCTGCTGGTTGTGAATCGCCCTGTACAAGCACGCGTATGCATGCGTGTTGGTGAAGTTTCCGTCATTCCACAATAGGATGCCTTTTGTAAAACAAGCGAGCAATTTTTTTCACGAGTCGCTCGCGCGCAGGGGGGGGAAAAAAACTCGTGTCGGCCGCAGCGTCGGGCCAAGTAGAGCGGGTATGGAAAAAATCGATTTACCTGATAGACTTCGAGACCCGTGCACTTTTCGACACGTGAATTCACCGGGCGCGTTGCGGATGTGTCGCGTTTGTGCATCGTTTTCGAGAATCTTCGCGTGTAGATGACGATTTCCGGCGTGCCTTTTTTCTTTCTCTCTCCAATTAATATTTCCCCGCCGAACTTCAGCCCGGAAAGCGCCGTCTTGACTTACCACGTGGCCCTCAAAAGACGCGAGAACACACCCGTATTGGCGAAAAACACTTTTCGCGAAGAAAAAAAGGAGAAAAAAATCGTTTTTTTTTCGCAAAGATCCGCGTCGAAACGATTCGGCCAAATAATTGGCACGGATTCAGTCGAGGGGCGATAAATTTGTGACGCGAGTCGTACAATAGAGACGGGACGACGACGATGCGTAAAAACGTCGAGTGGAAAATAAAATTTTCGTGGCACCGGTCAGCAGCGACGGTGACCAACGAAATTCCGAGCGATAAAAAAGGGCGATGGAAAGCGAAAAATGCAATCTATACGCTTCTCTCTCTCTCTTGCCCCTTTTTCTCTCTCTCCCTCATTTGTATTTCGTCTCTCCCACTCTCGTCCGTTCGATCTTTCGTTCGCGTTCAGTTCGTCGTTTCTTTTTTCCTTTTTTTTCGGCTCGCTGGTCCATCAATCACACACTCTCTCTCTCTCTCTCTCTCTCTCTCTCTCTCGATCTGCGCACACTCGTTCCCGGTTCGACCGATGACTTCGGATGGCCGACCTCGGAATGAACCGATGATTATTGCGTTCGCGGCTCGAGCGTGCCGTTCCGATTCATCCGCTCGTCCCTACTTGTCTTTCTCGTTTTCATTTTTATTTTATCTCCAATCGCTCGCCACGGTGCTCGAACGTACGCGCCGGTTGTCGCGGAAAGTCATATCGGTTTGCACGAATCGGCGAGAGGACCGCCGCCGATGCTCGCACTATGGTCTCGTGACAATTGACCCGCCGTAGGGGTTAAGTGTGTATGTGTGTGCGCGTGCGAGAGTGAGAGAGGTGACGTTGAAGTTTTCATCTTTGGAATGCAACGAAAATTAATTTTATTAAATTTGATCCAACTTTTTTGTTGTTTATTTTACTTGTGATAATCATTGAAACGTTTTGACGCATTTTTGTTAGAGACTTACGACCTTTTCGTTGCAGAAAAAGACTTTGGGTAATGATTGAAATGGAGAAATGAAAAATTAATGAAAAAATCGTTGCGTTCCAACGATGCAAATTTGAACGGTGTGTGTGTGTGTGAGAGAGAGAGAGAGAGAGAGAGAGAGAGAGAGAGATCAGAAATTTTTTAACGCCTTTAGGCCACTCTAGAGGCTGAAAAAATAGGCTTTTTGGGGATTTTTTTCTTCAGAAAAACTACAAAATAAATTGAGATTACAAAAAGGGTGTTTATCATACATATCAGTGACTGTATACAATATTTTTTTTGAAATTAATCGCCTCAAAAAAACTTTAGCTCAAACTTTAAAAATTTATCTCAAAACTGCATTTTTTAAGTTGGCCCGAAACATAACTCAGACAATTTTCAACCGATTCACTTGAAATGTTGAATATATCATGAAAAATACATTGTCTATGGAAGTACGTAGGATTTATTTTATATTCCATAGTTCATTTGTTATTAACAATTATCCGACGAAATTTTTCACTTTCCAAAAATTTTCCTAAAAAATCGTCAGATAATTGTTAATAACAAATGAACTATGCAAAATTGTCTGAGTTATGTTTTCGGCCAACTTAAAACATGCAGTTTTCATATAAACACTGCATAGCCGCTATTTTGAAATTAATCGCTTCAAAAAAATTATTGTATACAGTCACTGGTATAACTGATAAACATCCTCTTTTGCAATCGCGATTTATTTTGTAGTTTTTCTAAAAAAAAAATCCCAAAAAGCCTATTTTTTCGGCCTCTTTAGTGGCCTAACCCCTTAATAATAAGCGCAGAGAAAAGAATGGTGTGAGAGGGAGGGGGATTGTTTTTGGTTTTTTTTTAATCCTAACCGCAGAGCATCTATCGCGTAGGCTTTACCTTATTTTTTGCAAATTCTCATGCGAAAATTCTGCATAAGATCTTTTTTCATAAAGTTTCCTCAACATTTAAGGTTCAAAAAAAAACTTTTCTAGGTAAAACAAATAACCAAGAGTATTTTTCTTTTAATCGAGTTAAAAAGGTTATCATTCGTAGAAATGGCCTGCGAAAAACCAAAAGGAGATGATTTTTATCTCGAAACCGTGGGTCTTTTACTAAACTGAAATTCCAGCATATAGTAGGCCGTGATCTGACCTGTCGACAGTTGCAGGATTATCCATTCATAACAGAACACCCTGCATATATACAGGGTGTTCCTCTTATCTCGGCCACCCGAAATAACTCGGTAAATATCGACGTCACAAAAAAATGTTCCAGACAAAAGTAGTACGGTGTGAAGGGAGCCATCAAATGCGACCAATTTTCTTTACTTCGGTGGAGACGCTGACGCACAGTGAAGGTCACTTTCACTTCTTTTAATGGAATGGTACAATTTTTTCACCCATCTTGTGGAGGAGACCTTCACTGTGCGTTGCGCCTCCAGCCCCCCCATGGAAATTTATATACGCAAAAATATACTGCAAATTTATTTGATTAATAATTGTAATATATGTGAAATGTATGCCACATACTGAAAATATATGTTGCATATATGTGCCAAATTCTAATTTTCGTAACGTTTTTATATATGAGATGTATATGCGTGGTATTACTGTATATCAATGTATCATATATCAATGATATATGTAGCATTTACCCTGCATATATACCACATATATTTAGCATATATGTTGCATACACACTCTATCTCTATATAGTGTTTATATGTAATAGCGTACTTTAACTGTAAGTTAAGTTTTTTTAAGCTTAAGTTTTAAGTTTTATTAAGTTGACCTGTAATAGTGTTTATACACAGCATATATTTTTTGTCAGGAATATGTATCAAAAATGTATGCGTCATATATGACGCATAAATGATACATATATGAGTCATATATGACGCATACATTTTTGATATATCTTTCTGACAAAAAAATAGATTGAAAATATATCGAAAATATATGCGTCGTATATGCCTCATATATGCATCATATATAGTGTTTATACGTAGCATATATGTTTTGGTCAGAAAAATATATCGAAAATATATGGGTCATATATGCGTCATATATTTGGTGCATATATACTGAATACATACGTATTATTCTATTTTTCGTCACTATATATGCGACCGATATATATATATGTAGCATATATTTTCTGCATATATTTTACATACATAAATTTCCATGGGAGGCGCCCTTTACGCCGTACAATTTTTGTCTGGAACATTTTTTTGTGACGTCGATAATTACCGAGTTATTTCGGGTGGCAGAGATAAGAGGGACACCCTGTATATACACTGCCGTCCAAAAGTTTTCGGGCACTTAAGTTCGATCGCTGGATAATTGCCAAATAATGTTACAATAATGTAATTTGTTCATTTAATTTATTATTTTACGAAGATAATATATAGCTCTATATGATGAATTATATTATTCTAATGTAATTTTGCAATTATCTGAAATGTCCGAAAGCTTTTGACTGGTAGTGTATATTCATGTGTACGAGACGTTCCGTGTCATGCCAAGTTGCGATTTTCGGGGCCTGCGGTTTCGACGCGAAGTAGAAGCTCCACCATGACACATGAACGCAAGAGAGACAGCTTCAATTTTGGAACACAAATTTTTTCAGAGGCGAATAACATTCAGGGATAAGGAAAATCGTCAAGCTCCGCCGCAGTCAATTCTACCGAACCTGATACTTCGTTTGTCCGAAATAAAACCAAAAACATCTATGAAAAAACTCGGTTCGAAAATTTGCAAGGTTATGTTGATCTTGTGGGTGCTCTTGAGTCCTTCGCGGTCCAATCAATCCAGTGCAAATTGCAACGCGAAGAGGGGGTGTAGAGGGATTTTTCAAATGGGGGTAATTAAACGTTAAACCCAACCAAACGATTAAAAAATGAATTTTCGGGTCGGTATGACCTGCACTCAAAGGCTTTTGTGAAGATGATGATCAACACTTAACAAGTACGTGTATTTCAATTTTGCAAAAATAACGACGAGCAATTACGAGTATCACGTAACTAAATAAAGTTTCTAGAAAATGAAAACACAAAACATTTAATTCGTTAATTACTCGGGTTCTTGCTCATTGTTATTAAAATCTCTTTGTAGTAAGGATATTCCAGAATTTAGTAGAAGAGATCGTTTGAAAAATAGCTTTCTTTGCGGGAGGCACAAGATACAGTCATTTTTACAGGCGCGTTATGAAAAGTGAAAAAAAAAATCCCGGTTTTACGAGGCGAAGACCGGATCGATTCGGCACGGGACGCCCCATATACAGTCGACGCTCTTCTAACGCGACTAGCACAAGGTTTGCCATAAATTCGCCTCATCCAGTGTCTCGTCGCGCATGCGCATACGTCGCTCCTTTGCACCCGAAATTCATGCCAGGATTGCATGCGTTTATAAAGGATGTCTCAAAATTATCTGACATTTTAAATTGCGCGCCATTTTTTTTGTGGCGAACATAGAGTACTAATCTTCGACAAATGGTGTCAGGAAATATTGAAGTTTAGTCATGGACAATTACACGATCGAGCAATGCATAGAAAATGTGATTTGCGGCATTGTTACTGCATAGTTATTGCAGACGAAGTTTCACGGTCGTGGCCACCAAGATTGTGCGATTTGACGCCATTGGACTTCTCTCTTTGGAGTTTTCTGGAAGGAAAAGTGTGTGTCAATTATCCACAGACCACTGCGGAGCTCAAGAAAGCAAGTTGATGCACCATTAATGGAATTAGTCCGCAATTATGCCAAAATGTTGTTGAAAATTTCGTCAAGGAATGTTTGCAAACAAAACGAGGCGGCCATTTATCGGATATTGTGTTCCACACATAACCTCCATGTTCGTTCCTTATATAAAGGCCTTAGGCCACAGTAACGGGTATAAAATCATGTGCGAATTAGACAATTTTTTCGTATGGAAAGTTAATCACTCATAAAATTAATTACACATCTATTTAGTATGAATATCAAGCTGGTAGAAATTTTTTTTCGATGCACAAAATGGCCGACGACTCGAAACTTCTCGAAACAGCTTTTTTCCAATTGGCGTGACGAATAACTGCAACAATTTTCACTCGATTTACTTCAAATTTAAAAGTTATGTTCCTAATTGCATTTCGCAGAGAAGTACGTACGAAATTTCTGATTAATCGAAAACTTTTCATTTTATGAGCAGTTATAACGAAATTATTCACGGAAAATTCATTTCTTAAGTTCAAATACCTACAACTTTTGAATAAAACAATATTTTTAAAATTCCGTACGTACTTCTCTACGTATTCCAATGTAGATTGACGAGAATTTTTGTTTTTTGTTCTAGGTAAAAAATTGTGGATGCTAAATGTCACGCCGCGGAGTGCCTAGAAAAAATATAACAAAAGAAAATATTAGTAGTCGGCCATTTTGTACATTGAAAAAAATATATATATATTTTCTAACAGCTTGATATTCATACTAAATAGATGTGTAATTAATTTTATGAGTGAATCACTTTTTCGTACGAAAAAAAAGTAGTTAAATTCGCACATGATTTTACACCCGTTACTGTGGCCTAAGCCCTTAAAATAAAAATATTCGTCTTTCTCGAATGAATAATACGTTTTATTAATAAATTAAAACGTCAGGTCATTTTGAGACACCCTATATGCCAATTATTTATTTCATCTTCGGCAAGTCGAGAAATTGCCGCAAAAATGAAGTAATTCACAGTTGTGTTAGCGGAGCGCCCACTGTACAGTGTACCATTCGATGTAAAATAGCAATTTCCCAACTGTTGCGCAAAGTTGCAGATAGGTTAACAACGCGGGACGGAAGTGAAAAGGCGAGAGAGAGAGAGAGAGAGAGACGCAGTGGGAAGTTCAATGAAACGCACTCTCCGGCTCCCCCGGAAGTCGTCGATAATGACGCGCTCACTGTGCTCGACGAGCGCTTCGAGCGCGACGCGACGCGCCCCTCGCTTATGCTTCTCGATGACGACCCCCCCCCCCCCCTCCTGCCGCCGGGCATCTTCGTACCTGCCGAGGAGCGTGGGGTTATCGCGATTCTGATCAAATATTCAACGTACGAACATCTGTGAGTGACTAACAGCGACTATAAGAGAGCAAAAAAATAATAATGCATCTGTCGCGCACGCCTTCGGTGTTGAACGGTACCGAGCGGAAGAGAAACGTCGCAGAAACGTATGCTGCACGTGCAACCAAATTTGAGTAATAAAAAAGGGGGACAAACAAAAAGAACGACCAATCTTGCGAATTCCATTCCCACCAACGTGCCACTCTCCCACCACTGTATTTCAACGCGTTGTTTTCATCGCGCGAAATTCCTATGCAGCGTCGTTTCTTTCGACGAAGGGAGAAGGAAATTTTTTGGAAAAAAACAAGGACCAATAAAAAGTAGGTTTTTCCGATGCGCCGCGGATCAGCAAAGATGTGCACGCGATGGCAACGTTGCGAATTCTTTTGGTATAATTTCATTCACGTTAGCTCCGAGCTGAAGGACTTCTCATCTTCGGCGATATTTCCAAATGTCATTAGATGAAATATCGACGTCTAGCGAGCGAATGCGATTCCGCGAGGAACCTGCGTCCGCGCAACTGCAGTGCGTTTTACGTGGGAATTCAGGAACGGAAAAAATAACACGTCGGTGGGCGTACGGGCACACGTGCAGTTGAGCTTCCGGCAAATTCTCCGTCGGCGAGGAGGGAAAACGGGGGGGAGAACGAAAAAATGGGAGCTTATCGCGATGCTATGCGCGGAGCGGGGGCGATGAGAAAAACATTTACGAATCACGCGTGTGTGTGTAGTTTCTGACCTTATCGACGCGTACGTCACTGCTGCTCCCTCGTCGGCCAAGCGCACACAGACAGAGCACCACGAAACACAAAACCTCAAAGCGGAGATACTTTGCGTTTCGTCAAAACGGCCTCGCATATATTCTGTAGAGAAAGAACAAAACAAAAAACGCTGTCATGGTAAGCTCCTAAACCGCGACGAACGCGAAATGACGTTCAATCGAAGCTGACGAACGACAGCCATGGCCGCTCTTTTGATTCTCGCCACCGCGCGAGACCTTAGACTTCGCGAAATGTTTTTCATTTCTCTCGCGAGAGCGAGAGAGACAACCGTGAGGGAGAGACATACGCGAAGCGGAATGCAGCGAGACGAAAAAACGATTGCCAATGCCGCGCGACGATTTTCACAGCTTTCGTCTCGTCGATGCGTGCGCGTGTGTGTGTGTGTGTGTGTGTGCAACGACGCGACTCTTGACGAGAATTTTGACGCGAAGCCCTTCGAGACACGGGGGAATAATCGCGGCGAGAATTTCGAGCGAGCAATGAAGAAAGTACACTTGTCTAACCTTAAAAACGACGTTTTCAGGATGTGTCTGCGTTCTCGGACGATCGCTTCGACGTCAAGGAGTGGATCAACAATACATTCAAGTCGAGCGAGGCACAGGACGACAAAGACGTGAGTCGTACGGAAAATTAATAAAGCCACCCGTAGAACCTTCGGACTGCTCACTTTTTCATAGCCGCGGCGGGTACTTTTTTGAATTTAAGCTCGCACATTTGTACAGTCAACCGCACGGCGCGAACTGACGGCGCTCCCATTGAACGGCGGTCAATGACACCATGCGCCTTTTTTAAAAAGATAACTTTTTTTTTTCTTTCTTTTTTTGCATTGTCGTAGGTGATGATGCAGTCGGGCCTCCGATGCGTCGTTGCAACGTTTTTTCGCCGTTTTCTTTGCTTCTCAGTCCCTTTCTCTCGAATATTTGACGAGTAGTGGTTCTTTTTTTAAATTTTTTTCTCGAATTTTCCAACATTTGTCACATGAGTATGGGCGATCACGTCAATGTTGAAAATATGCCCTTAAGGGGCTACGAATTTAGAAATCAAGTGTACACAGAGGCGTCACGAAATATAAATTCGCCATTTATCAGAAATATTTTTGGTTCGATCTAGAACATGGTGGATGTCGATGCAAACGAAATATTTGATAAAACGTATGGTAGCGCAGCTTTGGCAATTTCCCATTAGTATTCGGATGGGTGACCGCTCAGCCTTGCATTGGCCGTGCACCGATTATCCTGCGGCAATTTGACTGAGTTGCTGATGGTGATGCAACTGAAACTTAGCGAAAATCAGGCCGCATGGGTTTGGTTCTTTCCTGCTTCTCGGTATCCTGCAAATGCGATAGGTAGAGAATTAGGAGTGGGCCTCTGGGTCTCCAAGAAACTAGCGTCATTGAAGTGACGAGCATGAGGCAAAAGTGAAAGGGACGGGTAGTAAAAGTACGCAAGGGCATGGAAAGAAACGTTAAAAACTATAAATAATAAATCATTATATTTGGTAATAATCATGATGCTAATAATATTTATATTGTCGCTTGTTTTTATTCTCCTTAGAGCCAATTCATTATCGTAGATAGTTGCGCTGATTACACGAGGAGCATTTTGTCTTTGTCGCGCAACGTAAATGCTAACTTAATTTTATCGTTAAGCTGAAGGATTTTCCTTTCTTCTAGGAAATTTAAGCCACGGAAGTATCGATACCTGTTGCTTCCATCATGGGTTGTATTTGGTCTGACCATTTTATTGGTAAAAGGAGGCAAAAATCTCTGGATTTAATAACCCCAATTAATAAATTATATTAAAGCTTGCACCACTAGAACGCAACGAATTTTTTTTTTGCCTAATTGCCGATTTTCTTTGGCAGAACAAAGCTACGGTGAACCTTTTTGAAGTCCCTTTTAGAGACCTACAACCTGAATCTATCGAGAATGATTTAAGATAACAATAAACATGGAGAAAAAACGAAAATTGCATTGCAATGATGCAAACTTCAACAACATATAAATAATGATTATTTCCTACCTTGACAGGCTTTCGTCACGTCGCTGGTGATGAAATTACAATTGTACGTGCAACAAGTGAATGGAGCCCTCGAAGAGACCAGTCAGTCGGTACTCTCCGGACTGCCCAGAATTCTGCGGGACACGCAGTTGCTTCAGCAGGAAGCTGTTTCGCTCAGAGAAAAGATGGTCACCG
The DNA here is from genome assembly GCA_963210295.1 of Ophion ellenae. NCBI lineage: Eukaryota > Metazoa > Arthropoda > Insecta > Hymenoptera > Ichneumonidae > Ophion > Ophion ellenae. Next base: position 26,912,606 of record OY723391.1, on the reverse strand, counting down.
TTAAGCAAGAAATCGCAAAGGTGTTGATAAATACTGTTCAATATTAGCAGCTTCAGGATTTACCGAAAGTACAAGGAAAAATGTGTGTCTCGCTAGGTCGAAAATGACACTGCGCTTTCCATGACCAACCTGGAAAGATTGGATAAAATTAAGACGGATCTACAAGCCGCGAAGCAGAGTCTTCACGAGGCGGACAACTGGAGTGTGCTCGCCAATGATGTAGAAGAGGTACATTTATCATATTTGTGTGACACGATTGACTATATATTTTAATTACAATTGTGTGCATAAAGTGGTCAATTACCACTATCCAAATTGTAAATTACTTTTTTCTTTGCTAGATTGACTCTGGGCAGCGAAGAAAAAAAAATACAACTTCGGATAGAAAATTTGTAATATTCGTTTTGAAAGTTATTTCTCAACTATAGGCATGTTGGACAATTTTAGATATTTAAAAAATGCATGTAAGACTGTCCAAAGTAATAAGGCATATTTAAAGTAGATGTAATCTGTGGAAAAAGAATGATAGCGACGTGTAAACAGAATAGACTTTTAAAGCGGAAAATTTTGTCTCTGGCAGAGCAAATTTATGACTTGGTTCATGATTTTTTCGTTCATTTTTCATTTCTTTATTTTTATCATTATCCAAAGCCTTTTTTGCGAATTAAGGGATCATCACAGTGTAACGGGTCAAAAAATAGCTGATTTTTTTCAATGGTTAAAATACGTTAATCGGTCTGATTTTTTAATGTCAAATCGAGCACTCATAAACAACAGAATTTTTTTTAAACGTTTATTTTGATTTTGTTTGACATTTTTTTAACGGTTGAAAATGTCTTCGAAAAAAGGAGTCCTCACAGTGTACACGGTTGTGGCCATAAATATTATCTGAAACGAAATTTGCAAAGAGATTATTAATTAGTATGAAAGCCGCTATCTTGCCATGGCGGTTTTTTAAAAATCAAAATTCACAAAATGGCGGCAGTTTGAAAAAAAGTATCGAATTTAGCCTTTTTTTTCGACAGTTTTTCGTTGAAAAACATATGAGGATTAAAAAAAGGTTCCATTGCAAGATAAAGAATGGCGTGAAGATTGTTGTCAAAATTTGAGACGGATAGCTTAGGGGGAGATATACACCTAAAAGCCGGAAAAAAGGTCATTTTTGTGAATGTTTTCAAGGGAAACTATTTGAAATTTCGGATTGGGGTTTTAATTATCTAAAAGTATATACATTCAAAAATATGTTTAATTTTCTTTATTTAAAAATATCAAAATTATACAAGGATATTGTATGATCCTTGGAGCGTCGTAAAAAAATCTGCGTATACGGTACCCACTGGCGTTTCTTCAAAAATCATCTGAAAAAAAACCAAAAAGATTATTAAATTAGATACTTTAATCTAGTACTTGTCATGGCCGATTTCGAAAATATCGATTTATGACAAAATGGCGGACGTTTGAACATAAATAGTGATTTTTGGGCCAAAAATTAGTTATTATTTTGCCTATAAAACAAAAACTAAGTAACGGAAAAAAAATCCTTTGACAAGTACTAGATAATGGTGTATAGAATCACCACAAAAAAAACTGAAAGCAATCGTTTCATTGGTTTTCGAGAAATTTTGGGTACCGATTTAAAAAACCTGGTTTTGAGAAAAACGCGTTTGAAAATTCGGGAATGAATAAATCATGAAATTTGTCAACTTACATGGAATCATCGATACCAGGCCCATAGTGTAGGTCTTCTACGGTCGACGGAATGTTCATAGTTTCTAAATCCTCGACCTCGACCATCTAGGTGTATATCTCTCCTTAAAACTTCTTCCTTTGAGAGTGTACACCGTTTTGAAAAACGACATTTCATGTTTATAACCATCTATACTATCGGATAATGCAAAAAAAATCGATTTTTTTGAAAATTTTACACTGTGATGATCCCATAAGATCGTAAATCTCTAATAAAAATACATAAAAACGTTTGAATGATTTCCACAGCCACAAACGGCCAAAAATGTTAACAATGTAAAAAATTAATTTTCGTTGAATTCCGACAATACAAACTCAAACTCATCATGCAAATTTTCCGCTTTAGTCAAATACCACTTATTGGCTGACGTTAGAGAGCTCAAAAGTGTGGCTTCTCTATATCCCAATATCGTATGTGACTTTTTTCAAATTTGTGACTAGATAGCTACTATTATCGTGTAAAAGAGTACAAGTCACAATATATTTTTCGACACACCCTGCTACATTCACGAAAGTTCGCAGGTTTCAACAACCCATTTCTCCTTCAAATTCGGCAGGTTTTCGAATCCGGCGATGTGGAAAGTATAGCAGGAAAGCTCTTCAGTATGCAAAAGTCTCTTTCGATTTTAGTCACTGCAGTAGATTACGAGGACAAAAAGATGCAGCTCGAGGGTTTGAAGAACCGTCTTGAGGCAATGGCCAGTCCTAAGCTCGTGCAAGCATTTACAGCTAAGAATATGGGTAATTACAATTGCATCGCGATAACTATTTGTCGTAATCATTAGTCACGAGTAGGGTTGCGAAATTTGTAATGAAAAAGTAATGCATTATTCATTACATCTTTAATGGGTAGTGAAAAAATATTTCATTACCCCTTACATTACATTCAGTAATGTAAAAAAATTCCATTACTCATTACATTATATTTTGTAATGTAAACAATTTCCATCATTCATTACATTGGAATTTATAATGTAAAAAATGTACATTACTCATTACATTACATTTTGTAATGTGAAACATTTTGATTACAAAATGCAATGTAATCTGTAATGACAAAAAATTGTATTACACATTACATTGTAATATGCAATGGACATTTTTTAAATTACAAAGTCCATTGTAATGGGTAATGGAATTTTTTTACATTACAAAGTGTAATGTAACGAGTAATGAAAATTCTTTACATTCCAATATTTAATGTAATGAGTAATGGACATTTTTTACATTCCAATATTTGAGGTAATGAGTAATGGAATTCTTTTACATCACAAAAAATAAGGGAATTTGTTCACATTATTGTATAATGTAAAAAATCTCTATTACTCATTACAAGGTAATATGGATTATTATTCGTTTCCCATCGGGTCGGATCCACCCAGTGCAAAAACCGCTGCGCCTAATGAGAAACGACTAATAATCCTCATTACATTTTAATGAGCAATGGATATTTTTACATTGCATTGCATTAGTAATGTCAAAAAATGCCATTACCCATTACATTGTAATGGGTAATGAAAATATTTCACATTACAAAATGTAATGTAATGAGGAATGTACATTCTTTACATTACAAATTCCAATGTAACGAGTAATCAAAATTTTTTACATTACAACATTCAATTCAATGAGTAATGAAAATTTGTTAAATTACAAAGTTCAAAGTAACGAGTAATGGCAATTGTTTGCATTACAAAATGTAGAGTAATGAGTAATGAAAGCGCTAATGCATTGCAAATAGTAATGCATTATCTGCATCCCTGGTCACGAGTTTGCATCGATCTGTTCACTATTGCAGAGCAATCGAAAATTTACGTCAACATCTTCAGCAAAATGGACAGACTACCGCAGTTGCTCAAGTATTATCACAACTGCTCGAAAGTGTCACTCTGTCAGGAGTGGAGACGCATCACCGAGGTGGCTCAGGATGAATCCGTCACTTATTGGCTGCACACTTTTTACGACAAGTTACTCTCGGAATGGAACGATCAGGTACTCTCGCGTCGGAGGAACAAAAGGGATTAGATCCAACAGTTTATTCTTCTAACGCGATTAACGTCGTTTCTCGCGTCACTCGTAGGCAAAATGGTGCAACCAGGTATTCCCGAATACCTCAACGGAGATTCTCATAGATATTTACGCCGACGCGTTGCGCAGCTTGGATCCGAGCTGCGCTGATTGCATGAACGCTGCGCTTAAGCAACACACGAACGCCATGCAGTTGTCGCTCCTGCTGGAATTGAAACAGACAACGCGACATTTCGCTCTTAATCTCAACAACGCAGTGGAAATTTCGTCTCACGGCAAAGCCGCCGAGCAGAAACTCGAAAATCTCGCCAAAGCCATTTACGCGCCTTACGTGCCGTACGTCACGAAGTACAGTACGTACGAGAGCGCACAATTGGCCCAACAGCTCAACTCGCTCGAAGGTACTCACGATGATCTCAGCGACACGATAAATTCTCTCTCCCTGAGCATATCACGAGTGATGGACTATGCCAATGAGGCCAACAAGAGATGCAAACTCTTTACCGACGGTTGCGGGTATCCAGGTCTCTTGAAGGCTCTCAATGTACGTATTCTCTTCACTCCGCACATGACGGTTACTTTTTTAACCCTTTGAAGCATACATTTTCCTTTATGTGCACGTTTTTTGCACTTTCGTTATTGATGACAACAGCTACGTGAAAAATAAAAAAATTATAGGTATCTTTTAGTAGTTATTGAAGTCCTAGAAACCTTGAAACGTATTTACGACCGCCATATTTTATTAAAAAACACTTTTGAGTCGTCAAAATCTGAATTACCAGGGTTACACTATGCCGCAAAGGGTTAAAGTGACGTATCTGTATCGAGGTGATTGAAAAAGACATTTTTTTATCCTTCAAATTTTCCTCTTCAGTAGTTGCAGTAAGGTAAAACAAGACGCCTGTTAAAATATTAGCCTTCAAAATTAATATTCAGAGGTTCCTTGCGATTTTTATTTCCCATGCTAATAACACGAAGAAAACTTTGCTTGCTGCATTTGAATTTTATTAACTTACCAACGGGTCAACATACAACAATGCCCAATACATATTTTTGTCAGGAATCGAACGCTATCTAAGAAGAGCTCTCTTGTCGTTTTATGATGAATCTACTCTTTCAAAAGTTATTCAAGGTTAAAGTTAAATTTATAGTAAGTTTCAAGATTTTTTCACTTTTCCGGCGAAACTGTCAGACTTATCACGAAATGTCATAGGACCTATTTTGTAGATAATTAAAATTGATATAAAATCATGTCCTTAGATAATAAAAAAATGGAATAGTTTAATAGTTAACGGGTTTACAAATTAATTTTTTTTAAAGTAAAGTTGCTATTTCCGTGAAATTAATTATTATATTAACTGTATTTATATACAGGGTGAGGCACATAAAGTGTTACAGAGCAATAGCACTCAAACTATTGATCATATTCAAAATTGTTTCAGACAAAAGTTTCAGTGTTCGAGAAGGCCGTCATACTGTACCACCCTATTTTTTTTATCGGTGTAGGCGCTGAGTCGATGATACAAATCTAAGTATCTCGGATCACTATCAAATATTCGGTAGTGATTCGAGATATTTAGTTTTGTATTTCATTTTAATTGGTGACCTTGAATGACCTTGAACGACTTTGACCCTCTAATGTTTTTAAGCGGCCTGAGGTGCTCCACAAGATGGTTGAAGAATAAATGTACCGTTCCATTTAAAAAAGTGGAGTTGACCTTAACGCAGATTCGGCGCCTCCACCGATAAAAAAATAGGGTATGAGGGCCTTCTCGAACATTGAAACTTTTGTCTGAAACGTTTTTGGATATGATCAATAGTTTGGGTGCTATTGCTCTGTAACACTTTATGTGCCTCGCCCTGTATAGTTATATACTAGTAAATTAAAATATAAATAAAAAGACGGCAATTTTTTAAAAGTTTGTTTCTATTGTTTATTTATGCTACGCAAAAGTTACTAAGATTTTTTTTTCGTATTTTTTCTGTTAAAAATGGAAAAAATTATTGTTTTCGAAAAAAAATATAAATAAAACGGAAATAATACTCATGTGTTTGACAATTTTCATCGACAGTAAACATTAAAAAGTAACATAAAAAGTTTTTTCAGAAGCCCACAATTCTGCGATTTCATACATTTCGTTTTGATGCTGCACTCATGGTGTGCGGCTAAGCGGTCACCGATCCAAGTGTCGCCCCGGGCTAGCGCCATTTGACACGCGATATCGTTAAAGGAAGATATACACATAGCAGCCGGAAAAATGGTCATTTTTGTGAATTTTTTCAAGGAAAACTATTTGAAATTTCGGATTGGGGTTTTAATTATCTAAAAGTATATACATTCAAAAATATGTTTAATTCTCTTTATGTAAAAATATCAAAATTATGCAAGGATATTGTATGATCCTTGGAGCGTCGTAAAAATATCTGCGTATACCGTACCCACTGGCGTTTCTTCAAAAATCATCTGAAAAAAAACCAAAAAGATTATTAAATTAGATACTATAATCTAGTACTTGTCATAGCCGATTTTGAAAATATCGATTTATGTCAAAATGGAGGACGTTTGAACATAAATAGTGATTTTTGGGCCAAAAATTAGTTATTATTTTGCCTATGAAACAAAAACTAAGTAACGGAAAAAAAATCCTTTGACAAGTACTAGATAATGGTGTATAGAATAACCACAAAAAACCTCAAAGCGATCGTTTCATTGGTTTTCGAGAAATTTTGGGTACCGATTTGAAAAACGTGGTTTTGAGAAAAAACCCGTTTGAAAATTTGGAAATGAATAAATCACGAAATTTGTCAACTTACATGGAATCATCGATACCAGGCCCATAGTGTAGGTCTTCTACGGTCGACGGAATGTTCATAGCTTCTAAATCCTCGACCTCGACCATCTAGGTGTATATCTCTCCTTAAAGCCGCGCACCAACCTGCAGGATTATTTCACTTGTTCATTGTTCGATTCAGCATTTTGCAAATCCCAACCAATTTGCGAATAAACGATTTCCGTACACGGACAAGATATTATCCGAAATAAAATCCTAGTCCTTACGCCTGTTTTTCAGACATACTTCAACCAATATCTCGAGAAATACAAATTGGGCGTGAGACATCTGGAGCGACGAAAAGTCAAACACGAAGATTGGAACTTGTTTCAAATGTGTCTTACTCTGATGCAGAGCATAGGTACAAACGTTTGATACGCGCTAATTGATGTCGCCGAGAACTTGCGAGAAACAACGTGTAACGCATACGAATCGTTCGTTCACAGGCGAACTCTTGGTTCACATTGAGCAATTTGAGAAGACTCTGGTTATCAACATCGTCGAAGCGAACAATCAGTTGCAGAGTCTAAGCGGGGGTGTTTTCAAGCGGTACAAGAATCTTCTTTTGAATCCGGGCGGCCGGACGGAACTCGAGAATTTGATAACGTCCCTGCAACAGGGTACTTGACCGTTTGTTTCGATGTTGATGGACAAGCGAGTGGTAGATCTAAACGCTCGGATTTTCCGTTACAGAGGACAGAACTATCCTCGACCCGATCGTCAAAGCCATTCACAAGCTATGCTCGGACTTGCATCACACAACGTACGAGGTGATATTCGCACCGATATTCACCCAACTGTTGCTCGTTCAAAAAGCACCTGCTTGGTCGACGGAAAGTGGCAAATCGTCGAGTCTCAGTTCCGACCTGCCGGACTACAGTTTCGCGCCTCAAGAGTACATCACCCAAGTTGGCCAGTACCTGATGACGCTGCCGCAACATTTGGAACCCTTTTTACTCAGAGACAATCCCAGCTTGACTCACGCCCTCAGAGCCGCCGATCCTCAATACTCTCAGGGCTCGGAGGAATCCGGATTTACCGATATCCTACTGGGCATCATCGCGAAAGGAGCTTGTCAAATGTTCCAGGACCAAACGTTGGGCATTTGCGAATTAAACGCCGCGGCTTGCAAACAACTGGCGACCGACATCGGTGGGCTCGCTTGACGCTTTGTCCCGACTCGTATGCGTTGACGGCGATTTTCTATTTTTTACTTTACCGACTTCTCTTTCAGATTACCTTGGCAATGTGCTGGAGGAGCTGGGGCTCGCGCTCTCCGAGAATCTACAACACATGAAATTGTTACTTAGATTGACTCCGGAAGAATATCAAACCAGCAGCTCGGGCTGCAACGCTCGTGTCGTCGCCGCGGTGAGGCAAATGCGGAACATCGCGTCCTCCGGCTAAAGGACAACGCCAACGGAACTCGCTCAATATTTTCGATACGTAAGATTCATCTGGGGAATGCGCAAGGCTATATGTCATATAACGCAATCGGCGAGGCGAGTCGTGTCGTCTCTCAGTAAAATGCGAACTTTGGACGTTAACCCTAATTCCTCGCGCGGCGAGTGCGATCCATAAGTCATTCGGGGCATGCCCCATTATCAGCAAATGCCCAAATGGCACCACACGTACAAGTCTCAACTCCGTCAATCTCCTCGTCAACTCCTCGTCAACTCCTCGTCAATCTACATTAGAATACCTAGAGAAGTACGTACGGAATTAAAAAAATATTGTTTTATTCAAAAGTTGTAGGTATCTGAACTTAAGAAATGATTTTTCAGTGAAAAATTTCGTTATAACTGCTCATAAAATGAAAAGATTAATCAGAAATTCTGTACGTACGTCTCTGCGAAATGCAATTAGGAACATAACTTTTAAATTTGAAGTAAATCGAGTGAAAATTGTTGAAGTTATTTGTCACGCCAATTAGAAAAAAGCTGTTTCGAGAGGTTTCGAGTAGTCGGAGTAATTTTGTACATCGAAAAAAAATATATATGTATTTTCTAACAGCTTGATATTCATACTAAATAGATGTGTAATTAATTTTATGAATGAATCACTTTTTCATACGAAAAAAATGGTTAAATTCGCACATGATTTTATACCCGTAGCCCAAGGTCTTAATGCATAAAGGAGACGCTAATTTCGTCAGGCCTAGGGCGCCAGTTTTCGTAAACCGCCATCGACAACCCAAAAACAATTTTACGAGAATGATGCCAGTGGTCCTAACCCTCCAGAGTGAGGGAGCGAATTATAACCGAGGCATCTTTGCGCGTCGGCCACACGAGACCCGAGGCCAGCGTGGCGATCAGCGGGCAAGGCACGTCCACATAGTGCAGGGCGGTGCCGCGCGAAGCTGCCTCGATCCTTACCTATGCCTGACTCGACGCGGCAATTTTCTACCGAAGCTTCACAAACGCGAGATACTCCGCGCCGAGCAGTGTTATCACCGACCAATACTCGGATGGCCGCCCAGCCGCTTTGCACATCGACTACCAAGCGAGACTTCCACTAAGTTCCCAATACTTACGCAACTGAAACTCAGTGAAAATATAACGTTTGAATAAAAATCGGTGTGCTGGTCTAGTGGTTAGCGTGCTTGTCTCTGAACCAGTACAATGGGAGGTCGCGGGTTCGAGTCGCAGTCTCGTAGTCTCGGAGAAAAATAAATACGGGCGTAACGTAGCTCTAGTTCTACACGGATGTCGCGCACACGGATCGGTACGTGTATGTGTCGTGTGTGTATGACTGTAGGCCGTGATTTATTTCTCCACGAAACGCAACTAGCTCCGAAACGGGGAGGCGAACCTGGGACCGGCTGTATTGGTATAGATTTTCCGCAGTTTCCCTATACCCATGGCCTGAATGTCATGGTGAATGCGATACAGAGGGGGAAGTCGGCTGCGGCCGCAAAGTGGGGATATATAGTGGAATATGGTGGGGAATGTATTAAGGGGAAAGGACCCTGTACAGATGGAAGCTTTAAACAAATATGTATATATAACGTCGGAATATGCCGTTTACCGGCACAGGTTTTCCACAGTTGCCCTGTGCCCTGCTCAGAGTGCGATGCAGTAGCCCGTTAGGCAAGAGCGGCAGTGGGCAACACTCTGGAGCAACTTTCACAAAGGGAAGTCGGCTACTCGTAATCACCGATTTTGTCGGGATTCACAGTATATGTAGGGCTTGACTAGAAATGAAAGTGACGCAAGTGGGAGCTCCAGATGGCCGAGCGTTTAGAAAACAAAATTTTTGTCGCGGATCGGTCACTACACGAAAAATTCGACTCATTGAAGATGAGAACGATAACGTTATCGACGAAAAACACCCCTAATTTCGATGGTCCGTTTCACCCCTTAAAAATCGGGTTCCGCAGATATAAAAAAATACGTGTCGCCTATTTTTACCCATTCTACAAGCATGCCAAATTTCATCGTAATCGGAGAGTTCAACCTCGCAACCTTTCTTTGTTAGATCGTTCTGGATGGTTCCACTACCTGTAATCACTAAATTTAGGGGATAGGAATTTTGAGGCATCTAAATTGTATCTAAAAAAAACAGCAAGGTTTACGAGGTGATAGAATGTCTCTGGTACTTACACATCCCATTCAATGAGTTTGCCGACCAAGTGTAATTACTCTGAGCCTGTCGTTGATAATACAAAAAGAACATACTTGTCACATTCACGCGTATGCATTTATTCTCTATCGTGTGCGGAGAGATAATAAGACTCACCTTTGACACGAAAAGAATAATTCCAACAACTTTTTCGATGACCTGGCAGAACCTCTTTCATTTCTCGAAAGTTCCAATTCTTCCGTCAACTTATCGAGATTTCGGAGTTCTTAGTGTCGTCATGAAAATTCGTATTGAGAAACATAAATATAAATGCTGAAATCATGTGGTCTTCCGAACTTACCAATTCGACGAGTATTTCGAATATCCTGATAGATTCTCCCCTCGACTTTGCAAAGCGAGCTGCACACATTTTGCCGGTCGGGAAATATTCCAATTGTAAATTAATCGTAAAACGGTCGCTGATGGTCTCGACATTTGTTGACATCAATTTCCCACGAATGAAGAAAACGAAGCGCGCTGCTACTTTTTACGATAGAATGCAGACTCGCTTATAGATCGAAAATTGGTAAGTATGAACGTCATATTCGTCAATTTCAAATTAGTATCGTATCTAAGGGGATTGTACGAAAAAAAAACCTCCATAAAGTTGGCCAGACGACTTGAACTTCTCAGGGTTTTTATTTTAGTAATCGTTTGGTGGTGATTGGTAGCCGACTAAAAAGGTTGGGTGGTCCACCGTTATCTTATAATTAAATGATATTTTTACCGTTAAGTTAGCCAGACTTTTTAAAAATTTATCATGCATCCATAAAATGCCGAGCTAAATCGACTTAACATCGTTTGGTGGTCACAAATTTGCTAATACCGACGTTTAGTAGTTAGTTCCAGTTCCTTAATTGCGCCGATCGCAAAACCATTACGTCTAGGCGCATGCAATAGAGGGTCGAAATTGGTCATGGATGGATCCAACGGAATACAAAGCAGTGATATTTCGATTCCGTTATGTTTTCTTCCCCAATTTCGTTCCAATGAGTCACAATTTAAGGATACTTAATTTACCAATAACCACCAATCGATTATGTTTCGTTTGAGACTGTAGAACGATATCGGCCAAGTAAACATAATGAAATTTTAATATCACTGCTCCGTATTCCGTTGGATCCATCAGCAACCAGCTGCAGCCTTCTTTCGCCTGCGTCTTAATGTAGATGGTTTTTCGGTTGGCGTGATTAAGGAACTAACTACCAAACGTTGGGATTATCATATTTGTGACCACCAAACGATTCTGCATCGATTGAGCTCGGCATTTTATGGATTGCATGATGCATTTTTTAAAAAGCAGCCTACTTTACGGGAAAAAATATCAATTAATTATAAGAAAACGGTGGACCACCAAACCTTTGTATTCACCTACCAATCACCACCAAACGATTACAAAAATAAAAACCCTGAAAAGTTCAAGTCGTCCGTCTAAATTTATGGACGGTATGGAAGTAAACAAAAGTTGACTGACGATAAACCCGCGAGATCGACCATGACCAGGGCTCACACCCGGACGCAGGGAGGCTAGAGTGGGAGGAGTCTGATCTCTTATGGAGAGACTTGAAAAAAGTGGCTACAAAAATGTGGTCATACTGGGATGGCGCCACTATTGCTAAGACGTCGAGAAGTAAGCTGCGTGTGACAGAGACAGAACAAGTAAATAATGAGAAGTGAACTGTGCATAAGGCAGAATGATACTTGAGAAGTAGGCTGCGTGTGAGAGAGATGCAAAATGATATATAGCCAGATCGCGCGCAAAAGTTACCCCCTCTCTAGCCTCTTACGCGCCCATCACACAATCATAGTAGCGCGTGTTCGTGAGCGAGCGACGCTCGGACATCTTCGGAAAGAGCCGAGCGCGCCGAAGCTTCCCGAACGCGCCTTCGGCAGCTACACCAAAACATGGACGCCGAGCTCGTTCATGTGCGGCCAAGCCGAAACGAAGGCTTCGAGGGAAAAAGCAGTCTGAGCACGACTCACGCGTGACGTCACTCGACGGAACGCGCAAGGCTTTTAGACGATTTCAATGCTTATTTAGCTCTTGATTCTCTGCGTTATCAATGTATACAAAAAAATGTATCGGGCACCCTGATCGCTTTTTTTTAGTTTATACGTTAATTTAAATATAACAATAAATCCAAATTACAACTTATTTGTCTTCTAAAAAATTGTTTACACTCTACTCACACCCATCCTTAAGCCAAATAAATTATAATTCATAAAAGTAAGCGGAAATATATTTATATTCGTATTATTATATTAATTCTCATACTTTCATCAAGCGATAAAGCATTATCCCCAAAAACAAGCGAATCATTCATCTGGCCGCGAATCGTCAGTACCAGAAAGTGCATATTCTACAAGCGATGAGATGGTCCCGTTGGTAGCATTCCCTACTTCGGTCCGCAGGGGCGCGGGATCGTTCCCCGCGCTCAGTGCTTTTTTTAAAATTCTGATGACCATTAATTCTTATTTGATTAGTTATTTTTATTAGTTATCATTATTATTTTAATTAGTTATCTTTTAGTGTCGAAAAATTTATCGCGCACTCCGATCGCTTATTTGATTAGTTTGTACGTTAATTTTTATTTAATAATAAATCTAAATTACAACTTATTTATCGTCTAAAAAATTGTTTGCGCTTTACTCACACCCGTCCCTATGCGAAATAAATTGTAATTCATAAAAAGTAAGCGAAAATATATTTATATTCGCATTATTATATTCACTCTCATATACTATCATCAAGCGATAAAGCATTATCCCCAAAAACAAGCCACATCCATCCGGCCGCGAATCGTAACTTACGAGAATGAATATAATAATACGACTATAAATATATTTACGCGCTAGCAATTTTGGCAACTGCAAAGTCAACCGAAAAAATTAACGGTTGAATTTGGACAGCTTTACAACTATAAAGTCGACCGTAAAAAAAATCCTAATGGTTGATTCAACGGTTGTTTAACCGCGGCCATTTTGTTTTCGCTGGATGGTTGTCTCACTCCGTCGCACAATCTGCTGCGGATATCCCCCCCCCCCGCCAGTGTTTCATGACTCAATTCTCCGCAAATCATCAATTTAATTATCAAGACAGTATAATTTGATTAATCATTAAATATATCGCGTCGAGTCAACCATCCAATCAACCGCCGGGTCAACCATCGAGTCAACCATCCACAGAAAACGCAGGATGGTCGACTTTCAAAGATGAACAGTTGAGAAGCTGTCCAAATTCAACCGTTGAACTTTTACGTTGACTCAACTGTCTTGTACAACCGGTTGACCAAAATGACAGGGCGCTTATTTTTATGAATTACAATTTATTTGGCATAGAGACGGGTGTGAGTAAAGCGCAAACAATTTTTTAGGAGATACATAAGTTGTAATTTAGATTTATTATTACATTCAAATTAACGTACAAACTAATCAAATAAGCGGTCGGAGTGTGCGATAAATTTTTCGGCACTAAAAGATAACTAATAAAAATAATAATGATAACTTAATAAAAATAACTAATCAAACAAGAATTAATAGTAATAATAATTTAAAAAAAAGCACTGAGCGCGAGGAACGATCCTGCGCTTCTGCGGACCGAAGCCAGGAACGCTACCAACGGGACCATCCTATCGCTTGTAGAATTTACACTTTCTGGTACTGACGATTCGCGGTCGGGTGGTTGATTGGCTTGCTTTTGGGGATAATGCTTTATCGCTTGATGAAAGTATGAGAATTAATATAATAATACGAATATAAATATATTTCCGCTTACTTTTATGAATTATAATTTATTTGGCATAAGGACGGGTGTGAGTAAAGCGTAAACAATTTTTGAGAAGATAAATAAGTTGCAATTTGGATTCATTATTATATTTAAATTAACGTATAAACTAAAAAAATCAGCGATGAGGGTGCGCGATACATTTTTTTGTATACATTGATAACGCAGAGAATCAAGAGCTAAATAAGCATCGAAATCATCTAAAAGCCTCGCGCGTGACGTCACCCGACGGAACGCGCGAGGCTTTTAGATGATTTCGATGCTTATTTCGTCGTGCTCACATTGCTTTTTCGCTTGAAGCCTTTGTTTCGGCTTGGCCGCACATGAACGAGCTAGGCGTCCATGTTTGGTGTAGCTGCCGAAGGAGCGGTCGGGAAACTTCGGCGCGCTCGGCTCTTTCCGAAGATGTCCGAGCGTCGCTCGCTCACGGACACGCGCTACTATGATTGCGGATGGGCGCGTAAGCGACCAGAGAGGGGGTAACTTTTGCGCGCGATCTCGCTGCATTGCTTGCTGGGATGCGTATTCGATCCTCTTCCATTTCTCTTACACGACATCGATACTCAGCTTCCTGCTCGAGGTCTTAGAGATAGTGGCGCCATCCCGGTGTGACCACATTTTTGTAGCCACTTTGAAATGCACAGATCGGCCTCCTCCCACTCTAGCCTCCATGCGTCCACGGACGGATCAGCGAAATTTTTTGGCAACCGCCGTTTGACGGCGCTGTCATCGCGCAGAAACGATACTGGCGCGAACAGAATTTTCACATAAACGATTGATTTTTTTAGGAAAAAACAAAGCATGAGTATTTGCAGAATTTACTCACGCAGAGCTTGACGATTTTCTTTTGCCCTAAATATTATTCGTTTCTGAGAAATTGCTTTTCGAAAATTTCCGCAATCTCTCTCGCACCTGTGTCACGTAGTCCATCGTCTGATGCGCCTTTGAATATTTCACGAGCCAGCAGTGTTACCACCACATCTCACAGTACTCACGAATGTACACGCAATTACAATCTTGACCAAAAGTATAAGCATCCCCGTTTCAATCCCGTATCTCGAAATATTTCGAAAGTAAAAAAAGAATAAAGTATAGAAGAAAAAAGTCCGAGCTCATCAATATTTTGTACGTGCCGTTTGTCTCTGGATGCCTGCAGCGATTACTTTAAACTGCAGAAATACTCGAGTAGCTGATACTTTTGCTCAAGGCTGTATTCAAACGTGTGCATGGGGGTGCGCATCTATATATAGTTGGGAAAGTTTGATCCCGTCAGAGAACGCTATGTTCTCTGCTTTCGTACATCGGAGGTACGCGGGCAGTTTTCGGATTGCTTGAATTTATGTTGTTTACCTTAATTTATGTCATTCAGTGATCCTGTAAGCTATCATCATGGAAGATAAAAGTACGATGCTGGCTGTGCTGCAATTGCTGCGAAAATATAATTTCAAGGTAAACTCCTAGG
Organism: Ophion ellenae; assembly: GCA_963210295.1. NCBI lineage: Eukaryota > Metazoa > Arthropoda > Insecta > Hymenoptera > Ichneumonidae > Ophion > Ophion ellenae. Next base: position 26,897,134 of record OY723391.1, on the reverse strand, counting down.
AAAATTGAACGAAGTTCGGGCCATAACCTCAAAAGTCAATTTTCTTATTTGTCGCTGATGACGGAGGAATCTCGAAGAATATAACAATGTGAGCGAGTAATTTACGAATGAATTTTCGCACAGGGTACCGAGGAAATATTCCGAAAGGAAGCCAACTTGGTGGATGTTCCGATAGACGAAAATGCTCAAACGGATTCGGAAGTTAGCAGCGTTCTGTCGGCGTACAAGAGCGAAGGTGATCCTGCATTGTACGAAAAAGCTTACAGCGAGCTGAAGAAGTTTGTCGAGAGCTCGCTGGACATTTACAAGGTATCCTTTCACAAATGGTGGGATAAGCAAAACAAAGCTTATCGATAGCTGATCATTGTTAAGTTTCTATCACTTGAGGTAGCACAAGTGCGTACTCGATTATTGCATTGCTTCTATGTTGGAGCTGAACTTTGTCATTGTTGAAAGTTCTTCAGACTATCGGCTGAGCGTCTAGTCATTCACTAGTCTCTGTCAAAATCGTTGACTATTCAGAGAAATTGTTCAAGGCGTTACACCTAGCTCGTGGCTGGAAAAAAAACGGCATTGTTGTGAATTTTTTTTGGCGAAGCATGTGCAGGTTTTCAAATTATTATTTTTTTGCACATTAAAGAGTATGGTTTTAAGCATCATTTACAATTATTGTATAGAAAAAGATTTATAAATGTGGTAGGTACAATGATTTGTGCAGACTGTTGTTTGAAAAGCATACTTTGCAGTGAACACTGCTGCACAGAAACAAATCATTCTAAATGAAAAAATTCAACTCGTTTAGCTGTTGCATGATATTATCTAGTGCTTGGACAAAGGATTTTGCCAAATATTGATTTTTAAACAAATGGTAGCCGCCTGAAGTGAAAGTACCAATTTTTGGTGGAAAAACGCTTTATTTTCGTTGATAAAATAACTGTGCATCGAAAAAAAATTCCCTCATTCAAACACTGCTTTTTGATATACAAAAGGAGCTTGTGACAATTGAAGTTGATTGGTGCAGTGATTTTTGATGTTATTGAAGTTTGCATCGTTGGAACGCAACGAAAGTTTTGTAGCTCAAACTTTGTTTTTTGTGAATTCACACTACGAAAATTACTTAAAAGTTTTTCTGGTCCCTCATGAGAAATCAACAGCTCAAATTTGCATGATAAGATTTTGGATGATAGAGAAAGTAAAGAAATGAAACTATAAAAAAGAATTTTCATTGCATTCCAATGATGCAAACATCTATATCGTGAATTTAGAGACATTGTGGTCACCAATTTTGAATGTTGAAGTTTGCATAATAAAAATGCAACGATTTTCTTTGCTTTTCTTTTTTTTTGTCCAAAGTCATTTTCGATCGATTTAGGTTGTTGGTCTCTAATGAGGTTCGTCAACAAAGTTTGCTCTAGCTTTGTTGTGCCAAGAAAAATTGGCAATTGGAGAAAATTCTTTTGTGTTGCATTTCGACTATGCAAATTTCGATATCATGAATTTGAAAACGTCATTTTAAGAAAAACGAGTTCAAACTTTGCCGGTTCGCAGAAATTACCTTTAGCAAGCAAACACCCATAACTCTCTCAATTTACAAACGAGCATCGTGAAAACTTTCAGAGAATATGTTCGAAATTTTATACTTTGAGATTAGTCGATTTTGAAAATGAGAAAATATCTGGTTTTCGACAGATAACCGATATTTTCAAAAATATTGATAGAAAACTGATATTTTCCAAAACTTCAACTACGTGTAAGGTCTTAAAAACAAATATCAAGCTTAAAAAATGTCGATTGTAATTTTCAGCATGAATTGGGTACGATACTTTATCCAGTGTTGGTGCATATGTACCTGGAGCTGGTGTACAACAATCACTCGAAGGAAGCAGCCCAACTGGTGGAGAAATTCAGTGGTAATTTGGAACAGTATTGTCAGGGAGATCTTAAAAGATTGTCCAACGTGACGACCCGCGAACAAATGGCAGGCAACGAGCTCACCGATACATTCAAGTGCGTTGAAAATTACCATAGCCATCCGCGGTGAAAGGCCTCATGATTTTTAGTCCCAATTGAAGGAATTCGATACATTGCAGGAAATCTTATTTGCAGATCCAACCAGTTCATTATAAGGATATCGAGAGATACGCTCTCGATACTCAAGCGACATTTGCAGGAAAAGAAGCACAGCGTTCTCCTGAACATTATACAGGAACACTTGTACTTCGATATGTACGAGGGCTTGGCCAGGAACAAGCAACAGATCGAGGCAACTTCCGGAGCAACGGTGGGAGAGGCGACAAGGCAAGGTCCGAGTATAGCCGAAATAAAAATCGTCGAATGTTCGCATGAATTTACCAGAGAACAACGATCCCACGAATTTTCTTCCTTGTTCAGACAACAAGACGAAAGTGTATTACGGTTTACTGAAAGAGCCGGATATCCAGTGCGCCGCACCTGCCGAGGAAGAGGAGGACGATACGGGCGGTGGTGAAGGCGGCGACAAGCCCAAAAAAAAGAAAGCCAAGAAAGATCCGTTATTCTCAAAGAAAACGAAATCGGATCCTAACGCACCTCCGGTTGGCAGGATGCCTCTCCCAAACTTGTTAGTTTTTTTTCTTTCTCAAGCAAATTTCTCAGACTTTATCTCAATGTTTCAATCCTTGTCAAACTGCAAAGCATAGATTCCTAACCGCCCTTTTTACTCGTCTCATCGTACCACATTTTCGCTTCCATCGTTACAAATACAGAAAAGATGCTGACAAACTGGAAAAAGTCAAAGCTCTGAGGGAAGCGTCCAAGAGGGTGGTGGTCGGCCCCGACGTACTCCCGTCAATCTGCTTCTACACTCTCCTTAACGCTGTCCAAACGTGAGTTACGCTTTTTCGGAGTTACACAAACGCCGTGGTTTGAGATGGAAAAGAGAAGGCAACGTCGATGCAAAATTTCAGCGCTACGGCCGCGGAAGTGGCAGAAGACTCTAGTATACTGGCTGTGGGCTTCTCCGATTCGACGATCAAAGTTTGGAGCTTGATACCCCAAAAATTGAGACTCATGAAAACGGGAGAGCAACTGCAAGACATTGATCGAGACGCTGGTGTGTTTTTTTCTCTCTACTTTGAATAATAAAACTTAACAATGACAATCCTGCAGGCAAGACGCGAAAAAAACTATCCCAGTTTAATAAGTATAATATATACCTAGTTAAATCAAGTTCAATAAACACAATTTAGAATGAAAACGTTCAACAGTGTAAAATAAATTTGGAAAACACACATTTAATTGAAAATTCTGAAATCTTCTTCAATTTTCATTGAATCTGTTTTTTAAACATGGTGATTAAGACGACGTGCTGGTCAGAATGATGGACGATCGAACTGCGGAAACGTCGAGAACGTTGTACGGCCATAATGGACCCGTTTACGGCCTATCTTTCAGTCCAGATAGGAATTTGTTGCTATCCTCCTCCGAAGACACGACACGTGAGTGATTGAAAAAAATCTCATCGCAATAAGCTGAACGAAAGCTTCAAATCGAAATATTCAATTTGCAGTTCGACTCTGGTCTCTCCATACTTGGACATGTGTCGTTTGTTACAAGGGCCATTTGTATCCCGTTTGGTCCGTGAGATTTTCACCCCATGGATATTACTTCGCTACGGGTTCACACGACAAAACGGCGAGACTCTGGGTCACCGATTCTCATCAACCTTTGCGGATATTCGCCGGTCATTATTCAGACGTCGATGTAAGCGGATCGACGTTTTTTTTTGTATTTTCAAAATTTAATTTGCAGCTATATAAGGGATTACAACACTGTGACGGCCCGGAAGATTCTAAACTGTAGATCGGGTCTGGGAAGAAGACTAAATATTTCATCGATTTGCAGCTTTCACCGTATTTCCGTTTATTACGTAATAACAAGTAAAACACAATTATACTAATTGAAAGATCATAAACATTGCTATGAGGAAGCGCCGGCTTGTCCTTTTTGCCAGAGGTTCGAATGGCTTATCTCACCGCCTTGGATCGTCCGAAAAAAATCAATTTTGTTTCGTTAAAATACTCTTCTGAGCCTTAACGGGGGCATTTGTCAATTTTTGGACCATTTGCACAACGGTGTTGGAAAAAAAAATTTAGCGAAAAAGACCCTTTTTTAAATTCCGTTATTACACGAATATTCCAAAAATTAAAGTATGGCTCGATTAATGGTCAGGTATGAAAGTATATTGAATTTTAAAAAAACCCGAAAGCCATTACAAAGTCTGGAAAAAGGGCTAGTCGCTCGGCGTCCGCTCATGGCCATAATTACGATGATTTTGAAATCATCCCAATTTGTTGTTTTTTATGATAAACTTAAGGCGAAGTAGAAGATGTACCATATGACATATGAGTGCGAGAGAGATAGCTGAAATTTTCGAACAGAGATTTCTCAGAGATGAATAATATTTCGGGCAAACGGAAATCATCAAGCTCTGCGTCAGGGAATTCTCCGGAGCCTAATTCTTTGTTTTTCCTAAAAAAATCAACCATCTATGAGAAAATAGGGTTGAAAAATTTGTGAGGTATGTTGACCTTGTACATGCCTTTAACTGCAGTGCGAACTGTGAATGATGGGATGTTTATTGGTTTTCACAAACCGCATCTAGAAATTAGATATCTTTTCGGGGCGTCACATTATTTCAATCCCTATGACGTTGAAGTTTGCAACCTTGGAATGCAGCGAAAAAGATTTTTCTTTATTTCCCAAATGTTTCTTAGCAGATTTGAATTACGACAATCACGCAAACATTTTTTAGGACTCTTATTTAGCGATCTATAACAAATTTGCAAAGTGTGATTTTGGATGATGAAAATAAGAGATTGGAAAGAATTTTCGTTGCATTTCCACGATGCAAACTTTAATCCCATTAGTCCCTCAAGTAGATAACAATAGTCAAGTATTTTCAAATTCCTGAATTGAATTATACGTTTATGATATAGTTATATACGTTAAAATGATATAGTTACATTCTTCACTCAATAGGTTGTACAATTTCATCCAAACTCAAACTACATAGCTTCAGGCTCGAGCGACATGACGGTGAGATTATGGGACTGCGTATCCGGAAATCAAGTCAGGCTAATGACCGGCCACAAAGCACCGATATTCTCGCTCGCGTTTTCGGTCGAGGGGCGGTTTCTTGCATCGGCCGGCGCTGACAATCGGGTCTTACTTTGGGATTTGGCGCATGGACATCTCGTTGCCGCGTTGTCCAGTCACGAGAGTACCGTCCACTGTCTCTCGTTCAGCAGAGACGGCAATATTTTGGTCTCTGGTAAGAGTGCCACATGAATTAACGAGCGCCGAGCGTTTCACTGATGAATGTTTTCGTTTTTGAAATGAAAAACCGTAACTATAATCGCAGTTTATATTTCTCGCTGAGGACTGCGTTCAGGGACAATCCATCAATATCGATTTTCATGGCAGGCTGCGTTGAATGATTTAGATTCTTTTGTCTCGCAATCGATGTAATGAAACTTATAAAAACGTCGTAATCGAACTTCCATTGGACACATGTGCGTCTAAAAAGATCGGTATACTTCAATATTCATCGGTAAAACGCTCCACGCTCTCTCAACTTGTTTTCTTATTTGGATTTCTCTAGTTTCATTTCACTAGGTTTATCCAAAAATCGCGCCTCTCAATATTGAAAGAAATAATCAATGCGTATTTTTTCTTGTCTTCCTGATAACGATGGAAAACCATCAGTGAAGTTGACTGGACTTTCTTATTATTCCAGCATCATTGGACTGCTCCATAAAACTCTGGGACTTCACGAAACTGGCGGACGAGATGGGTCTCGAGGACGTGAACGTTTCCCACAATCCGGACGTTAAGACGTCCGCCGAAGCATATCTTCTTCGATCCTTTCCGACGAAAAATTCGCCAATTTTGGCGCTACACTTTTCCCGAAGAAATCTCTTGCTTGCCGTTGGTATGTTCGACTCGTCGTGAAGACCGACGAAGGATTGGAAACGCTAATTATCGCCAGAAATCATTGTCAATAACGAGTGCGTGGGGCACCAACATACAAACAAAAACTTGTATCATTCATTCGTGTACATTGTACGAGAATACAGACATTTTTTTAACCAAGTATTTGTATATTGTGACACTGAAAAATTTGGAAATGTGACAAAAAAGTGAACCTCGACAAATCTTTAGTTCCCAAAGCTGCCGCAGCGCGGATACAGTAGCGCGAAATTTTTGAACGGTACATATACACAGGTATGTGTGCATGCAGCGAATAAATGTTTCACAGATCTGTAGTTGAATGAAATCGTGGGCGCTTCGCTTCCCACTTCATTCCCAAACGCATTAATTTAACGAATAACGAGAGGGAGAGCGTTTTGCGGATTAATACGATTGAACGAAAGTGGGTTTGTCTGCTCGTGCGAAGCTATATAGTATCCCTCATCATGGACTTGCGTAATGGCGTTTGATCGTATCGTAGCAGAAGGCAACATTCGTCAATAAGCCCGCCTCCCTCTACAAGACAGGAACGTAAAGCCGGTACGACGTGATAGTTCGCGAATCGCTGCGGTAAAGAGGGAAAAAAAAGCAAAAGGTAATAAAATGAAAAATGTCGCGCATGAAAGGAAGTGAAACGTTGCGATTCCGCGCTTCGAATCGTCGATAGAGAACTAGTTTGCACTCGGGCGTTACCTTTTCACTCTCCCGCCCGTGGTCGATTATTTCTTCACGATGGACGAAAACTACATAAGGTTAGGTAAGTCCAAACGAAAAAATCGTACGCTTTTACGTGAAATTTGATCGTATATTGCCATTTCGGAACAACAATAACAATTCGGCGAGTAAAAAGCAATTGTTGGCTTCACCTTGCGTTCACAGAAAACTACGAGATGTTGAGAGCCGATTATGACTTTGAGGCGACTTTCGCAAGGACCATGGGATTTCGCAAGAACGATCACTTCATTCTTCATCAGACCAATGCGAAGCAAAGAAATTGGTGGCAAGTGATCAATGCCAATGCCCAGATGGGCTACGTTCCGTCAAACTATGTCACCACCGTCAAGGTGCGTTGTTGAAGGACAAATCAAACGAGTTCTATCGTCCATATGCGTACGATATTGACGTTTGCATTGTTGGAACGCCACAGAAGTCAATTCTTTTTAGTTTCTCTAAAGTTTTTTCAGCCAATTTAGACTACGAAAATCACTGACAGGTTTATACGTTTCTTTTTAGTAATATTGCCGGCTATAATTTATTTAAAAAAAGAGTTTGGTTAATGAATGGAATAGAGGAATAAAAAAAATGGAAAAAAATAGATGCATTCCAACAGTGCAAACTTCAACATCATGAGTAAATATGTAAAAAAATATTTTAGATGATAATGAAAATGAGAAAATAAAAGAATTAAGAATTTTCGTTGCATTCCGGTGATGCAAACTTCAACATCATATTTGTCTTGTGTGCATATAGTATAGTCGTGCTGTATATTGGAATGGGAAAAAATTATCAGAATTTCAAAATCAAAATTATCAGAAGGCAAAATGAACTTCTACGACTTTGGTGCTGTGGACAAAACTAAAGACCGGACTTCTTTCATCCCCTAAAAAAAAAACCCTACACCCCAATTTTTAGGCAAACTTGGATTTAGCACCCACGGCACCTACAAAATCACCTGTCGAAAAACTAGCCTTCTAATTTTCTCCGGTACCTGGGTTTTTCGGCGACAGCATGACTGTACGAATAGAATATAAAGGCATCAATTTTAATCATTGTATTCTCCTATTGCTCTGTATCGATAACACAATGCGAAGCATCCCTGAGAATGTTATTGTAACAAACGTTCGTGCAGAATTTGGCATCGACCCACGGACCTGTTAAAGAATTTTCAATTTGCACCATTGCATGAGTTTTTGCCAGCCATTGTTTAATTCTTGAATATAATGAGAAAAAGCATAATGGAAAGATGGTATAAAAGGGTTGAGATATTTTATGTATGAAACAAACTTTTTGGAAAGTTTCACAATCGTACGCTACACAAGCATAATGTATTTAATTATAATGTATTAACATTATGCCTACTATCTCATTCGCCTTTCACATGTAGCCTTACCAAACTGTATAGCAATGCGGTGAACAATTGATCATCGTTAAAATTGTGACTTTTGTGGAACGTGGCTCAACAGTTTCACTCTCTTAAAGATAATTGTTGGAAAAACATTCAACTATACTGCGTTCAACGAGAGAACGACACGCTTCGGAATCTAAACTCGTCTGATACGGTCAGACCCCATCTACTCTTTACCCTCATGGTATCGAAGTTTACATAATTGGAACGCAACAAAATCTAGGCTACGAAAATCACTTAAACATTTTTTTTAAACCTTCATTACAAATTCATCACCAAAAGTTGCAAAAAAAGATTTTCAATAACGACAAGAATAAAGAAATTTAATAAATCAAGATTTTTCATTGGCTTTCAACTATGCGAACTTCCACACCATTTACCTTCTCCACATTGCCACGTTGGTGCAGGACCCAATGCGGTATTGAGCAGCAAGCCCCACTACCCCCACTCGACCCACAGGCCGCTCAAAGCTGCAAGGCGCTGTGTTGTTTTTTCGTTGAACACAGTAGAGAAATTTGAGGCCTAGTCCACACCTCTAGCGTGCGACTCATGTCATTTTATATCTGGAATACATTTTTGAGAATTTCAACTTTAGCTGAGTTTGCCTGTGATTGTATCTCCCATACATTCTGGAGACGAATAAATTTATTCCAAAGCAGCTCAGCTCCAGAGCAGTGCAATTAAGTGTTTTCAAAGCAGCTCCAAAATGCAGTTTTTTCATATGACATTACAATTTTTCTAAAAAATCGATTAGGAAGTTTGAAAGTTGGATGATCCAAGACCCCACAATAACAATAACGCAAGTATTATCCCAACGCGATGTCAGGTTGAGCCTCAGTACCTCATTGACTTTCTGGACGAGTGCATAAGCAAGCTCAGCAGAGCGGACGAGAATGCACAGAAGGTATTAAGCGCGGACAAGCAGGATCTCCTGCAGAGGCTAGTGGAGAAGAGACGCCAGGCCGAGCTGAGCAGAAAGCCAAAGAAGCAAGCGCCGGTACCACCGAGTCTCGTTAAATCGTCGCCCAGCGCGGATACACCTTCCAAGGTGAAGATTGAACGTCAGGAAACAGACGCGACATCAACAAGTTACGCGACCTCCAACACGACCCTAAACTGCGAGGCTGATCCGATCGAGCCGAAACTTCAGCAGCAACAAGTATCCAACGCCAGACGCAGCTCCAACGAGAACAGATCGCGACAGGCGCCGCGCCAGACATCCTCCGAAACGATACAGCCTACGCAACCGAAGATCGAGGAGACTCGCAAGAGTCCGTCGCACTCGGACGTTCGACAGAGTCCCAACACATCTCCGGTGAAGAGCAATTCCTCGAGCTCGTGCGAGATCGATTCGCGGGCTGCTTATCATTTGCTCGACGAAGTACGACGGAACACCGAACTGAGCTACGAAATGTCAAAATTAGCCGTTCAAGTAGTAGTCTCGGGTCTTCAACAATTGTTCCCCAACGGCATGAGCCAGTATTTCGATGCCGTGCTCCAACAATTGGAGACACCTATACCCATGTCGAATTTACGGATAGAAGAGACTTACGACGCGAACAGATTGAAAGTCATCTTCACCGAATTGACCTCGTGCAAAGAGGACGCGCAACAGCGCAGTTGGATGCTCTACGAGGACGAGGCCATCATCGTCGAGTACATAAAAGAGCTCACCTCCATTCTCGTTAGTATAAGTTTTTCAATATTATCTTCAACGTTCCTTCGTATGCCTTTTGGGTTTTTCACGAACACCCTTTCACGATTCCCCTTTATCACGCTTTTGTCACTTCACTGTTTCCAGTTCCTGAGCGATCTCCCCGGAGTGTTGCCCACAGCCTATCGTTTCCCAATGCGCTACTTACCAGGGCACAGGGAAACTGTGGAAAAACTGAGCCGATACGGACCGCCATATTTTCACTGAGTTTCAGTTGTGCTAACATCGGAAACTCAGTGAAACTGGCTCCCGCATCGGTAGTCGGCGCGCAAGCCAGTGCGCGGCTAAGCGGTCACCCATCCGTGTATCGGGCCCAGGCTTAACGCTGCTGGACACGGGAGATCGCCACTGCCGCACACCGACCGCGCGCGTCCACTACTATCGGCTGTTAGTATCGTCATTCATTTATTTTTCATTCTTCATCGAATCATTTCAGACTTTTGTCCGCCGCATTTACCATTGACACGGTTGGCAAACAATTGTGAACGTATGCGGAATTTTTTTTGTTCGCTGATATCGAATTATGTTTTTTTGATTTGAAAAGACGAATGCAGATGCGAATGTAACGAGGCACGCGTTGCGCCAAGATCAGTACAGCGGAATAACAACGCTGATACAGTATTATCAGATGGAAGCAAGATGGACCATCAGGCAACTGCTTCTTCAATCCTTCGGCGTCATGTGCAGCTTGGATCCAGTCGTTCTCACTATAATGCTCAATAGCATTCTGCCAATGGAACTGGCGAGGTAAACGACACTTGTAATCCGCGTGATAATGTTTCCTCGTACTTCGAAATCTCTGTTGCTCGGAGTCTCGTATGATAGTTGCGTGGGTGAAGTGATCTCGTTAAAATAATTTGCTCTTCCAAACAGGGATATGAGAAGTAATCCCAGAAACGTGCCAAAGCTCAATTATTCCTCGTTACTGCTCACGATGATTTTTTCGATGGCGGAACCCATGCCCGTAACGCACTTGGGTGAGTCGAAAATACGAATGTGCACCTATCGATCGAACGACTGCTAGCGTTCTTCAGCCAGGCACGTTTGTTTTTTTCAAGCCACGTAGTATACACGTGGTTGTGCTTTTTCAGAGCAACTGGGCCCGGACTTCATATCGTTCCTCTTGGATCTCATAGAAAATCCACCGGACACGGATCTCGAAGAGCAAGTACCCGATCTATTTCTGAATCTTATTCTATCGTACAATCTACAGTTCACTACGTCGGAGAACGTAGTCCTGAAAGCTCTCAGGGAAACCACGTCCGCAACGACTTTCACGCAGAAAATATTGTTTCTCCTCAATAGAGAGGGTAAGACTATTTTTGTGCACGTTCTTTTTCCTGCCCTTGCGGGCTTTTGCGACCTCAACCCTTTCAATACCCTGTCACTTCGCTATTTCCAGCTCTGTAAGAGACGCCCTTAGGGTGTCGCCTGCAGCCAGTCCTTTCCTAATGCACTACCATATCGCATGTACACGAGGGCACAGGGCAACTGTGAAAATCCGGTGGCGATACAGGCAGCTATGATTTTACTGAGTTTCCGTTGTGTTATTAGGTGCGCAAGTAAGTTCCTGGGTTTCACACATGGATGGCACTAGCGACACATGTAGTCGGCATACAGGTCTGAAATTGGGTGTCTTTATAGCTTGGACATCTGTTAAGAATACCCAGTCGTAATATAAACAAATATCGCAACGCAACAACCTTTTTTCTAACCTCGAACATATCAAAGTTTGTGCCAAACAAACAGCATTTGCGGGAAGCATTGCTTTTCTGCTTTAACCTTAAAAAAACAGCAGCTGAAGCACGTCGGTTACTTGCGGAGGCCTACGGCGAACATATACCATCAAAACAACGTGTGAAGATTGGTTCAAGCGGTTTAGAAGTGGCGATTTTGAGACTGGGGACAAGGAGCGCTCGAGAAGACCGCAAACATTTGCGGACGCCGATCTGCAAGCGTTATTGGACGAAGATGACACTCAAACAGAAGATCAAGTTGTTGAGGCATTAAATGTGACTCGGCAATGTATTCCGAAACGTTTGCACGCTATGGGAAAAATTCATAAGCAAGGAAAGTGGGTGCCGTATGAGTTGACTGAGAGACAAATGGAAAATCGAAAAGCCACTTCCGAAATTTTGCTTTTGTGGCAGAACAGAAAGAGTTTCCTTCATCGAATGGTTACTGGCGATGAAAAATGGATATAATTCGAGAATCCTAAACGCAGATATTCGTGGCTTTCACTTGGCGAAGCGTCAACATCGACGGCACGGCCAAATCGCTTCGGAAAAAAGACAATGCTCTGCGTCTGGTGAGACCGGAAAGGAATCGTGTACTATGAGCTGCTGAAACCGGGCGAAACTGTCAATGGGCATCGCTACCGACAACAACTAATCAATTTCAACCACGCATTGCTCGAAAAACGGCCAGAATGGTACACGAGACACGAACGTGTGATATTGCAGCACGACAACGCTCCGTGTCATCGCAGTTCCATCTTCTAGGACACCATAAAAACACTGAAATGGGATTTGCTACCGCACCCGCCGTATTCGCCAGACCTGGCCCCTTCAAAATATCACTTGTTCCGGTCGATGGCGCATGGCGTGGGTGGGCTACTCTTGGCCAATTACGATGCAGTACAAAATTGGTTGGACGAATGCCTTCAGTCCAAAGACGCGTCTTTTGATCGTTGCGGTATTTATGTATTGCCAGAGAGATGGCAAAAATGTGTAAATAGCGAGGGACAATACTTCGAATGAACCATTTTTTGTATTTGTCTTGATATTTTCGATTTTTTATTGGTCCAAAAGACCCGGAAACTTAGTTGCGCACCTAGTACCATCGGAAAGTCGGTGAAACCGCCTCACCGCTCGGTAGTCGGCGCGCAAGCCAGTGCGCGGCTAAGCGGTCCCCCATCCAAGTATTGGCCCCGGCCAACGCTGCGTAACATGGAAGATCGCCGAAGCCGCACACCGACCGCGCGTCCACTACGTTCGGTTCCTGTATATCACTATATATTTGTTCCATCAATGATATGAGAGTTGATTGAATTACCGATAAGGATTTACATTTGTGAGATAATACGCGTAAACACTTTTCGTAGAGGATCCCGTCAGAATATTCGATCACGAGCCAGCACCACCGCACTCGATATTGAAGCTCTTCATTGATCTCTTCAGCAATGACTTCACGGCTTCTCTATTCTACACCAACGACCTCAAAGTCCTGATCGACATCGTCCTTCGGGCACTCTTCGATATTGCTCCGGGAGACAAGGTAAGACGTAAGGCTCTCTACTCCCGTTCTCGGGGTTTCTCCGTACTGCTACGAAACCGTCCAACATTGACCTCTTTTCACGACAGAGGAGATGTTATTTGGAACTCTGCCGTCGAGTTTTGCGCACATCCGGATATGACGAGCATCGACATCGATCCGGGGATTTGCTAAAGTGCTTCACGAGGTTAGTACGCCCCGTTAATTTTGGTATGTGGCACGTTTCCAAGGATTGTGCGTACTGAGTCAAAATCATCGAGATTGATGATGGAAGACTTGCACTATACGTTAATTCTTCGTATCCGGATAATATGGATAGTAGTGAACCTTACTATCCGGATTTTTTCGGATAATTCGAATAATTTTGACAAACGAACAAAAGAAATCCGTTAAAAAGTAGTTTTATTCGTATTTATTAAAATTCAACCAACATTTTTCTCCCTCTACTATAGCTAATGGACGACATTAACATTTTTAATATCATAAAATGATCGATCATAATAGTATGCTACTATTGACCATCAAATATTAAACGAAATATGAATCATTGAAAACAGTTAGGCAGCTATTTCCTCTAAAACTTAAACTAATTATCATAGTAATAATGAGATCATAAAATATCAAATAAAATGAAAAACAACCATTAGCAAATAAAAAACATAAAACTTATTTCTTCTAGGATTTAAGAAAAAAATCATTCTCTGCTCTGAGACAAAAACTAAAAACAATCCATATACTTAAAAGTTATAGTAAGTGAGATATCAAATAAACTTAAATGCACAATTAGGTGTTTCAGACTTAATACACATAGACTCATACATTTTCAATCGCGTGGCATTTTCTGAATGAATTACTATTGAATGCGTTATACAAAATATTAAAAACAAAGAAAAAAACACGTTTTAAATTAAGATTACTTGTTAGCTATGTGTACTGACTGCACACAATGCCGAAATTATTGCTTTACTATAGTTAGTTTCATGTTCGAAGCGTAATTTTTTTATGAACTTTACTATCTGTATTATCCGAATTATCCTCATTCAGTTGCCTTCAGTATCCGGATTTAAAAAATTGGCGAATATCTGGACTGCAAGCCCTATGTAAGACGTATGAGAGGTAAATTGATTTTTATTGAGGGAGGGCATAACTGTGACGGGTCGGAACCAGCTCGTTTTTCCGATGATTTTTTGACTACTAGATTCTTTATTTGGGATTTGGAAAGAAGTTAAGTTATTAAGCATACAATGAACGTATTTCGTGTAATTTTTCATTAAAAAATTAAATATTAACAAAGTTATTGAGGTATAATAGAGCCTCTGCATAAAAAATATGGTCCAACGAGCTGGATCGATAACTTGATAATGGTTGGTATGAAAAAGAAAAATAAAAAAGTTTTATAATCTATATGAATGTAGTTCTCGTCGAACGTAGCCGTTAAAAAAAAATCACAAAAAGGCAGGTGTTAAAAAAAAAGTGCAGTTGAGGCGAAATTTTTACTTATATTCGGGGGCTTCGAAAATACTAAATATTACAAAAACGGCTACATACAACGGTAGTTACTGCAATTAAGAAAATTCTGTTTCTTTTTAAATTGAAAATCGGACAATTATAGCCAGAGTCATGATTCGGGACAAGTCGAGAAAAGTCGTTTAGAGAAAAATGCGATTGAAAGTTTTAGTATACGTAAACCGTTAAGTATATGTTAACCCAAAGAAACTCACTAAATCACCTGTAACTTGGTCAATTTTCAATATTTTAACTTGAATTTTTTTCCACATATTCTTGGATATATATACTTTGTGAAAATGCAAAAAATAATTCATTGTTTTTACCCGTCACGGTGGTGTCCCGCCTTAACAGGAGACCTCTCGTTCGTAGATATCGTTCCGAATATTCAAACCCCTTAAATAAGTTTTCCTTAAGTGGACTCACAAGGAAAGGTTGCGAGGTCGATATCTCCGATTTCGATGAAATTTGGCATGCTTGTAGAACGGGTAAAAATAGGCGGCACTTTTTTTTATATCTGCAGAACCCGATTTTTAAGGGGTGAAACGCACCCTCGAAAGTAGGGGTGTTTTTAGTTTTTCGTCGATAACGTTATCGTTCTCATCTCCAATGTATATTAAACGAAAAAATAAACATTGTTGCAATTTGAATTTTTTCATATCTCGTACCGTTAAAACGATATCGACGAAAAACACCCGAATTTTCGAGGGTGCGTTTCAACCCTTTAAAATCGGTTTCCGAAGATATAAAAAAATACGTGTCGCCTATTTTCACCCATTCTACAAGCCTGCAAAATTTCATCGATATCGGAGAGATTGACCTCGCAACGTTTTCTTGTCAGAAAAATCCGTTTCTTGCGCCCAAAAGCCATTTACCCCGTTTTATCTATACGTCGATCGATTTGCTTCATTTCTACTGATGATTTTATCTAGGATATTCTGCGAGGAATCATCACAGAGTCAGGAGGATCAGAAGCTCGTTCGTGAAATCAGCAACGAATTTCCGAATATCTTCATGATGTGACATTTGCTGTCGGACTCCCCGCCCGGGGATCTCGATTACGAGGACGATGATCTGCAAACTCTCGTATAAAAAAGGAGGAGAAAAAGCACGGGATGGAAAACGCACGTATCGATATTTTTTATTGCACGCATTTATTGCGTCTTTTTTTGGTAACGCGGTAATTTTTTATCAATTTATTTCCCTCAAAAATTATTTTTGAGAGTTTTCCTCGACGCTGTTCACTTCGACCACAAACGGATAGGAAATTTCGAAGTATACGATGATCACGTATACAGGTGATAAATTTGATATTAGTATGAGTATTCTTATTCTCTCTACATCGTTGTTTCGTCGTTTTATCATTTTTCGCACAGTATTTCCACGAAGGTTATTGCCATTCCGAATTCAGCAGTCCATAATTCGTGTCGAGCTATAATTGACGATCGAATTTGCGGTGCGAAAGGAAACAAAAAGGCATAATATTCGAATTCGAATCTCCTGTCGTTCCGGACGAATTATACGCGAACGACAATGAACTTTGAATGACGCTGTTTCCTCGTGGTGAGATACTACGAGATGGCGTTGAATGCTGCATCGTTGGAACGCAACGAAAGTTTTCTATTCCATTTTAATCTCCTTATTTTTATTACTCCACAGGATCTTTTTTCGTAGATTTTTATTGTAGATCGCTAAACGAGTGTCTTGAAAAATGATTGCGGTATTTTTCAAAGCGAAATATGGCAAAATAAATCAAAGAAATTCAGAAATATTAATTTTCATTGCATTCCAACGATGCAAACTTCAAGCTCATTACCACGAGTACGTACGTGCAGAATCTAATCTAGTCGGCGTAATTATCGCTGTATGAAATCGTCACGGGCGTTTTGAGTCACGTATGATCGATACTAAAAAAATTCTATATAAATCGTTTTAAATATGTGTAGAATTTCGTAGAATTCGGTCGTGAAAAACTTTCGACTCAGCGTAGACAGGCAGCTACGTAATTCTGCGTGTGCCATACGAATTTGTCCCATCAATGAGCAGGAATTATAGAAGAAAAAGTCTTCGAAGAAAATTCTTGTCGTGTATGTTGCTTGCTTAAAATGAGATTCGATGAGTTCGAGCGCTTAGGGCTTGGATAAAGTGCAACAAAATTGAGATAATGTAGATGTAGGCTAAAAAGGGAAAGTATTAACCGTATAATCGATGAAAAAATTCCCTAGGACAGACTTATTTTTCTCGATTTTTCGTAAGTATTTTTCTAAATATGTAAAATAAAATTGTTTCATTTTTTTTTAAATATCTACGTCGTATCGCGAAGTACTCGGAATCTCATTGCGTTAACTTTGAGTGGAAATGTATACATAGAAGGTCGTTAAAACTCACCTAGTCGAGGGGACCTGTAAAGATATATATTATGAGCATTTATTATATATAAATATATATAAATAAATAATCTATCCACCGTGATGCACCGTTATGTTTGCGATTATGTCAATTATTGAGAGGATTATGAATCTAAAGAATTATTGTGGTTCTGATAGATCAGTTGATAACGAATAAAGCATTTGTAATAAAAAGAGGAAAAAAGAAACACAAATTCGTTTTTTCGATGAGTTTTATTAATAACAATAAATACTGTCCCTGGAAATATCGCAGGCACCATTTGTCTGATAGTTCAGTGCTCCCTATGAAATAACAAAAAAGTGATGTGCGTACGAAAGGATAGTATGTTTTATATTATATCAGCCGGAACAACGAAAAAAATAAATAATTATTATCGCCGATCATCGTCGATGATGATATAGCGGTGTTGAATATTTCCGAAGGTATTCTCTGTTTGTCTCTACGTTTTTGAGACGCGTCATGATGTGAATTATTTTTTCATCGCTCGGAACAGAGCGATCTTCGGTGCATTCCAATGGTTCGATTGGCGTAACTTTGGCACAGATAGTTTCTTTTCCTTATTGACACGACGTTTAGTTTGGCTGTAGAATCTCCTTATTCTCCGGTCATCATTTCCATGAACTCTGAAACGATTGAATTATTTTTTGATGAAAATGGAGCGTTATGGCATATAGAGCGTTCAGGATATCGCGTATTGTTTTAAACAATAATGAGGAACAAATTTGAGGTTCGAGCGTTTCGTCGATCGATGTTAAAGGAAACAGATTTTTCACAATGAGAGTTAAGGGGCTATACCAGTGTGACACTTAAAAAAAAATCAATTTTTTCCTGTAAAAGTTTCAAGGCCGTATCTCTAATCATTTTATCTTGCAAAAATCGATAGTTAAATCTTTAAACGCGTTTTTCTCGAAATTAGATTTTTCAAATTTGCTGACATTCCAACTCAAAGAGCAACTATCCGATTGACTTGAAATTTGAACTGAGTACTCTTGAATATATTTACTCTACAATGACGTAGGATATTTTTGAGTGGATGAAAATTGACGATTTGGCATTGAAAAAAACGACCATTTTATAGGCAAGAAAACAGACTTGTTTTTCATAACTACGCCATTTTGTTAGATTTTGATATTTTTCGAAAATCCTACGTCATTGTACAGGAAATACCTTCCAGTTTAACGACATTTTTTCCTTTTTCGGTTTCAGCTACTCAATCGGCCGGAATCATGTCAGCAGTGGAGGCACTTTTTTTTGGCGCCTCCGAAGGCAGCGCATAAGTCGCTTGGATCTCAATATTTTTCTATGAAAAAATGATGTAATATAAGTCAAATATAGCCAAATATATTCTTCATTTCTCGAAACATTTAATTGAGTATTTTTCTTCCAAAAAATTCCCGAAAATCACCCAAAATTTCAGTGTTCACACTGGTATAGCCCCTTAAAGGCGAAATTTTTCGAAATTGTTTCGAATAAAATTAGTTTTCTTCGAATATGTCGTCGAACTTACGGAAACTTTGAAGTTGAACTTTCATTGAACGTATCGACGTCTAAATCGGTGTCCTTTAGCATTGATCCGTGAAACTTATAACTTTTTTTTTTCTGAATCAGTATGACTTTTCATACTGATTACGAAAGGAATGGTGGAATGTTAAGTTCGAGAGACTAGAAGAGAATTGGTGTCGAAATTTCATAACGCAGATTTAAAAAAAGCAAAATATATCTAAAAAGTGTAAATATTGTTGTTAAACTTCGCCTCGAAATTTTTCAACACTACGATCGCCTTCCAGTGTAAAATTTATGAAGTGAAGTCTAATCGAATTTCCGTGTCTATGGAACTTTATATCACGATGAGTTATGCGTGTTTATTCAAAGCGCGCCTTTCAGCCCATCCCCGCTGGTTTACAACGAGTGGCACGTCCGAAAATATCCACTTGACGTACAGGACTTAACGTTATCGCTCGGATATAAATGATTGGAAATGCTCAACGTCTACATTTTTTCTCGAAACAAATTGAAAAATATTGTTTTGCACTTTTTTTTAAAATAAAATTGTAACGAATATAAAAACAGTGTTCGATCGGCCACGCAACTGCGTGTCGAAAGCACGGTTCGGACACTTTTTGTTTCATTCGCCTCGCGTAAAAATAGCGTTGGTGCGTACGTGATGATCGCTCCAGTTCTTGCGCTCTTTCCCCTCGTGTGACGTATAAATAAATTGCCGACAATTCGAGAGGGCGGATCCCGTACTCGAAATCAAGTTGAAGAAAAACGGAGACCATTTTCTCCAATTGCCACGATAGTGTGCGAAAATCCCAATGAAGAGATCGAAATTTCGCGGTTACGCGAACTTGTGCTTCCATATATTTACATTGTTTCGAAATAATTTATGTCCTGCAATTTTATTCGTATCCGTATGGCTGAGAGCGCGAGAGATGAATAATTTTCGCCCATAGCTCGATTAAAATTTTGCATAAGATTTTCAAGAAAAATAGGTCATTGTATTTAGATATTTTTCAAAAGTGTCAACCTCCCCAATATAAATCCACATCCGGCAAAAAATATGTCAAAGACCCTAACTTCGCTGTAGATATTTGTTTTTTTTTCGCGAGGGAGATTTTTCCCACAATTTTTGTAACCAGTATGTCTGCTCTTCCTCACTGCACATCAAATGAGAAGAAAAAAAATGGAATTGACTTACCGTCAAAGTCGACAGTTCCCGATCCATCGGAGTCAATTTCCTCGATCATTATGTCGAGTTCCTCGTCCGTCAGTTGGTCGTCGAGTTCCCTGAGGATCTCTCGTAAACACGTCGTGGGGATGTATCCATTACCTGCAAGGGATTAGAAATTTTTATCAAAATCGCTTAAAAATTAATCTCTCAAGGGAGAAAATTCGATGATTTTGCAAAAGATCGAATATCGTATTAAAAAGATTCAAGAAAATGTCTTTTTAGGATAACAGTCCAATTATATACTCGTAATATTTAACGGTGCGTCGACTGTTTCTCCAATAAATTTATAAGGATACAGATTTCTATCAGGCGTAGATACGCCCATTAGAAGTTCAACTTCGAAATGTCAATAACTTCGACCAAATCGTTTTCGCGCAGAAGAAATCGATAATACGAAAAATTGAACCATATTTCTTAAAAAGTGTATATATTAATAATGTAGATGTAGGCGAAAATGGGGAAAGTATTAAGGGGCGCCACTAGTATGACACTTTTAAAAAATCGATTTTTTAAATATTTTTCGATAGTGTATATCTTCAAGCATAACATACTAAAATTTCAAGTGCGGATCTCAAATAGTTTTTGAACTACAGCCTTCTAAAGAGGATCGATTTATAACAATGGAATAAATATTTTCATCTTTCAACGCGTTTTTCTCAAAACGACATTTTTCAAATTTGCCGTAGCTCTAACGCGAATCCAAGTCGTCCGAACGACTTGAGTCTTGTTTTAGCATATTTAGTACTTGTTGCTTCATACAATGACCCTCCAGTTTTTCGATTGGATAAAAATGTCAATTTGCCATGCAAAAAAACATCAGATTTTCAACCGTAATTTGAAACTTTTATTTCAGAACTCCACCATTTTATTGGATTTTAATTTTTTTTACAATCCTGCGTCATTGTACAGGCAATACTTTCTAGCTTAACGGACTTTTTCCATTTTTATTTCAGGCACTCTGAAGACCGCAGTCACTGCAGCAATGGGAGAACTTTTTTTTTTGAGACCCTAGGAAGGACTTCTTTTACTCGATTTTTTGTAAATATTTTTCTAAACATGTAAAAAAAATAATGGAGAAACTTTGTGATTTTATTTTACATGATCGGTGGCATGTAATTTTACATTCTCATGAAAAAAACGTAAATCTAGCCGAAGTAATTTATCGTCCCGCTGGATCGAAAAAGTATCAAAATCTGACGTTTGAGTATTGGCATAGTGTCGTTAATGAATTTGTCCTATTACGGGCGATTTTCTTTTTGGCGTGCACACACTGCGTAGCATACAGCTAGTAGTGGAGATATATAGAACTCCGCCGAGTTTAGTGGCACGAGAAGTTCCGCGACGTGCGTAACGACAGGGAGGAGATGAGCCGCGGGACAGTAGAAACGGTCCGTGTTGGCCGGCCGAAATGCTCAGTAGCTTCGAGCTCGAAATTGTCCCGAGTTTCCGACGAGCGCAATTGAGATCTTTGAAACGCAAAGTCCCC
Organism: Ophion ellenae; assembly: GCA_963210295.1. Lineage (NCBI taxonomy): Eukaryota > Metazoa > Arthropoda > Insecta > Hymenoptera > Ichneumonidae > Ophion > Ophion ellenae. Next base: position 26,875,881 of record OY723391.1, on the reverse strand, counting down.
GAGCCCTAAAATAAGTACTAGTTTTCGTTGTTTTTCAAAGTCCACCCGCTCTTTTTTCGGCGGCAAGAAATAAAATATGACTTTGCTTCTGGTATGAGAGGATAAGGACAAAAGCTCGTTAATAAGCTTTGATAATTCCGACCTGATTCGAGTATGGTAATTAAATATTAATTATCGTACTATACATGTTAAAAAAAAAAGTTTAATATTTTTAACACCTGCTTGTCTTGTTTTCAGCCTGGTTAATTTTTCGAAGCAGTTGACAGCGGAATGGGATTATAATATTGAACTATTTCGGCAGAAAGAAATGAAGACGAAAACGAAGAGATCAGCAAGAGAAATCCAATCAGTACTTTGGAAGAATAATACTACATCGAACACGATCAAATTAGTATTCCATATTCCGTTCAGTGGTCCTCAGTGAGATTCTCCTTCAAGATCTCGCAACGATGAAACCGTCGCAGACATAAGCGAGAAGATGGAAAAAAATAAACGAAAATTCTCGTGCGTCATTCCTGGTTGAGGTTTTCGACCGAGTTGTCCGAATTGCGATGAGCGACACTTCCCGACGGTTACGAGTGCTCGGGAATTCCGTTGAATAAAGTCGCGAGCTGTTGCGAATACGGGCAGGTGGCTCGTGTCATATTTGGCTCTGGCAATCGTAGATTTTTGGGCCTCGAGCTCAAAGACGAATCGATAATACGCGAAACTCTTGTCAGCAAAGATGAAGTACTTTTGGTACATCCAGAGACGTTTTGGTAGATGCTGATTCGGCGCTCTAGCTACCTCGTCTCAAAATTGGCCGAATTACGGACGTTCTGGTATGCGAATCGAGCAAAGTTGCGGCGGGATGATCGTTTGGAGGGAATTCCAAACGACTTAGGCTTCTCGGAAAATCGCGAGACGACTTTCTCGCGAAAATATTCGAAAGACTAGATTACGTCTGCTCGATCGAGTTCGACGGCATCGTCTTTGTTTTATGAGAAGAATTATCGGCGAGACACTCCGGGTGAACAAATATTTTTAACAACGACCACCTCATCGTACAAAAAAGAATATCTTGTAGACTAAAAACTCAAATACGTTTTGATGATTCTTTAAATAAGTGAGTTTTCCGAAAAATGAGCTTAAATGTTTGTTGTTGCTATTTTCTCATTTACTGGGTTATAAATGATGATATTCAGTCGGGGGAAGCTGCAATCCACCCCCACCCCCCCCCCCCCCCCCCCATAAAAAGTTATGGGGCTTTGAATTTCGCGGGAACACGTGATAAAATAGGGCATTTTTGAAATTTTCGACGCCTATATTGGGGATTTATAAAAGAAACCTTTCTGAATACAAACAAACCCAAACAAACCCAACCCCCTCTGGCGTCAGGGGGTTGTGTTTGTTTGGGTTTGTTTGTATTCAGGAAGGCTTGTATACATCCCCCAACATTTGAGTTTTAATACAGAAGTTTTTGAAAAATTCTAAATTATTTTTAACGACAGCACGTAAAAAAAATTGTTAATGAAAAATGTCAGCTTCCCCCGACTGAATATCATCATTTATAACCCAATCAGAAAATAGCAAAAAAAATCTTTAGGCTTATTTTTCGGAAGTCTAAAGAATGACCTAAATCTTATTGACCTAAATCTTAGGCTTATTTTTCGGAAGTCTAAAGAATGACCTGAAGAAAGATCTAAAGAATGACTAACGTTTTTTTTCATTGCACCAAAAATCTTTTTGGCGTGGTAATGGAGCAGTTGAAACGCTGGTTTCAATAAAATTATATTTTTCTATGTGATTTTATAAGATTGTGTGATTCAGCAAAAATTATTAGAATCTACAATATATTGTGTTGTCCAAAAAGTTCGTGTTGATTTTTCAACGTGCCACCTACCGAAAATCGGAACGACCTTTACGGACAGTTCAATAAAACGCACTAGAGACAAATTAATTTCGTTATTAGGATTTGTCGATGGAAATGAATATTTCAAACCAAAATATCTTTCCAATCTTCATGGAATGAAAAACTTGAATGAGCCGCCGGGCCAGCAATGCGGACAGTCATTTTTATCGAAGAAATATGTCGCGACACTGACTAAACCCCTTATCACAGTGATGACCGTGCGAACAAACTATTCTTCCAAATTGTATTCGCGCGCGAAGCTCTCCATTAGCTAATGCAACTGCGCCGAATTTTGCATCGCATCAAAACGGCACGCTGCCACGAACGATTTGTTCGAATCGAGTGAATGTAGCACATTCATTCGTGACGAATAAATTTCCATCCCCGGGTGCCCGATTAATAAATAAGCGTTATTTTGCACGGCGGGGCCAAATATGTTTATGTAGGCAAATAAAATATCGGTATGATCGTAAATTTATTTGTACGATCGTAAAGTCTGTTGAGTATATACGACTATTCTTTTTTTGTACTTTCTGCAATTGAGCTTGCGAGAGGTGGCCTACATGCGTAACGCAAAATTCGTCGGGGAATTATGTGTGCATTACGGGCTCGTTCTCCGCATAGTAAGTTACGAAATGCAAAGTTGGCCAGTCGCCGGCAATGAAAGTGCCCACAAAGCGTCGTTTCTCTCGAAATTTCAACTGCATCTCTCTTTTATTTCGCGGCATGATATATACGCGAGATATATATTCAGAACGGACATTCTGAACTAGTTATATCTACGTGATGTTGACTATCGGCACATCTTTCTCTTTTAAGGACGGTCCGTTCATTTTTTTTTCAAACGAATCGTTATTTCGAGAAACGGGACGGTCCTTAAGGGGGGACACTACTGTAATGGTTTTAAAAAAAACTTTTTTTTTTGTTTTTATTTGCAAGTTACAGACGATCTAGTGAGGGCAGGTAGCGCAACGATTTACGTATACTAAAATTTTCAATCGCGTTTTCCTCGATACGACTTTTCTCGACCTGGCCGGAATCATAACTCTAGCTATAATTTCCCGATTTTAAATTTGAAAAAACTAACATTTCCTGAATACAGTGCCTATCGTTTTACCTAGCCGTTTTTTTCAACATTTTTTAAGCCCCCGAATACAAGTAAAAATGGCGCCAAAATTACACTTTTTTTTAACACTTGTTATTTTGTAAAAAAAATTGTTTCGAAAAACGGCTACGTACAACGAGAACTACATTTATACAGATTATAAAACTTTTTTATCTTTATTTTTCAGACGAACCATTGTCAAGTTATCTATCCGGCCGTTGGGCCACATTTTTTATGCAAAGGCTCTATTATATCCAAATAACATTGTTAATTTTTCTTTTTTTTTTTAAATAAAAATGTAGACGAAATAAGTTTAATTTATGCTTAATAACATGCTTTTCTCCAAATTCCAACCAAATAATCTAGAAGATGAAAAAAAATCGGAAAAATGACTTTTCGGCCTGTCACAGTGGTAGGTCCTTCCTAAAAATGACCTCTGTATGAAAATGCTTACGTCTAGCCAAAAGTGACTTTAAAGACATTGGGATATATATAATGTCGAGTATGGAGCCAATGGCCGACTATGTGGACAGTCCTCGAAGTCGAATGTCTTCAAAATCCACTTTCTGCATAAATATAAACATATATGAGTGCGTTTTCTCGCTCGGTACTATGAATATTCCTGGAGCAGTTAGCTATTCCCGTCACTGCCACACTTCTCCTCTTTTCCCTCGATTCGTCTGACTATATACGCACGTGACTTTTATATACCGTACAACTCGGCTTTCCAGACCTCCCCGAGCTCGTTGCTCTTCCCGAGAGTCGCGTGTTACTGTTTTGTTGAAAGCTCAGACTTTTCCCCTCTTTCTCTCGGTCGTGCTTGAGCTCCTTGCCTCGCGTATTGGCCACGATCCAATCGGACGCGAAAGCAAGAAAGAAAATTGTGCCGAGCTGGGTTTGCTTTAGGTATACCCGACGATTATCCAAAGACTATGCGACTATTGTGCTCTACCAGCACAATTCACTCAGTCCAGCAATCTCTTAGGGCGGAACATTGTTTTTTTTCCCTTCATTTTATCAAAGCATACATATTCGAGAATATGGGAAAAATGTTAATTTAACATATTGAAAATTGAACAAGTTATAGGCGATTTAGAGAGAGCAGGTAGTGCAACGATTTATATATACCGAAACTTTAAATCGCGTTTTTCTCGAAAAGACATTTTTCGACCTGATTGAAATAATATAGTTACTATAAAATCAATCTATCTATCTCTAAAATATAACAATTTTAGCTATAATTGTCCGATTTCCAGTGTTAAAAACCAAAATTACCGAAGCTATCGTTGTAAGTTACTGTTCGTTTTTATTTAATATTTTTCAAGTCTCCGAGTATAAGTAGAAATTTCGCTAAAATTACACTTTTTTCACCACCTGCCATATTGCAGGAATTTTTTTTTTTCGAAAAATGGCTACCAGCAGAACTATACTTATATAGATCATAAAACTTTTTTATTTTTATTTTTTAGATAATAAGATTTCAGATTCTCTAGTTACCGATTCGGTCCATTGGACCACAATTTTTATACAGAGGCTCTATTATACCTCAATAACGTTGTTAATTTTTAATTTTTTACAATGACAATTTACACAAAATAGGTTCAATGTTTGCTTAATAACATACCTTCTTTCCAAATCCCAAATAAATAACCTAGTAATTAAATCAAAATCGGAAAAACGACCTTTTTTGGCCCGTCAAAGTGGTGTCGTTCCTTAATAATCGGTGTGATACGAGCGTGGGAGCTCGACTGGATTGAGAACGAAAATCCGCGAGCTCAGAGCATTGGCGCCTCAATTATTTAACTTGGCTTTCTGTGAGATGCAAAACGGAAAATCGATATTTCACCCACTTCCCGACTACTTGGAGCTCTGGAATTTTCGCACACATGCGACCAAACGGTGACAATGCATGATTCAAGTTAAAAAAAATATCCATCACATTTTCAACTTTTCATGTAAAATTAGTGATATAAAATCTCACTAACACATACAAACAAATTCGTAGCCGACTGTGCTTGTATGCGAAAAGTTTATATGCAGCAATTAGTCGTAAGTTCAATCCCAATTACAATCTTTGTTTTTTTTTACAAGCATTCCATGTTCCCAACGTACCAACTCGTAAAATAGTAAACTACTAGTAACAACTAACTAGTAAAATCAAGTCAAGACTGACAAGTAGAAAACAATTTATATGTAAAAAATATATTTAAAGAAAATAATTTTTTATTTAATGTACTAAAAAGTAGAAAATAATTTTTATTACCAAGTCACCTGTATGTGACTATAAATAAAAGCATTGGGCACTCCAAATTTAGACGTATAATCTTTAATTTACATAAATCCGTTAACATATCAACTGTATTTAATTTACTGTAAAACAACCTTAGATTTCTTAAATAAAAATCCCGAAACTGAGTATAAATGTGTTATGATAATTTCTCTAATTACTATTGTGCCAAATTGAGAGCGGCTAATGAAGCTGAATTGATCAAATTTATTAAACATTTAGAAAGTTCAGCGTTCCAAGCATTTATTTATAGTCACATATAGTTGAAGTGGTAAAAAATTTTTTTTTTACTACATTTACTTTAAATTTAATTAAATTATTTTCACTACAATTTTTACTACATTAAGTAAAAAGCTTGTTTTTTAGAAATATTTTTTAACATATAAATTTATCAAATGATGTCGAACGCAGCTAGAGAGCATTTATAAATACTTGGAAAGCTAAACTTCGCCATACATTGGTTCGTACGTACTCGTTAACGAAATCGTTAAAAACGAAGAGCTTTGGAATTTTTATAGCGTACACTTGAAAGTTTTTAATACGATTTTTCGAAGTCTCGTGTTTCGTGTTCGCAGCAACCGATAATGAAATTTGAAAAGAAATTCTCCGTGGGTTACCTTCTTTGTCGTATAGTCTGAACGCTTCCCGCAATTCTTTCTCCAGAGCTTCCGCGTCCTCCTCAACGATGAACTTGGCCGCTAGCGTCACGAACTCGTCGAACTCCAATCTTCCGGATTCTACAATATTGAGCTCCGAGTTAGCATAATTATATTCATCGATGCAAACGGAGTATTCGAAGATCTCTTTGCAAAGAACGATCCACCATGATCGGTCGACCGAATGGATCGCGTTTTGGCCCGGGTCGTTCATCGTATCGGGCAAAAATTGCTCTACGTACTGTCAGCGTCGACCTCGTCGATGAGCTCGTCGAGAATCTTTTTGTTGAACGGTTGGCCCATGAGTCTGAGAATATCAGCTACCATGTCGGTGGGGATGCTTCCGCTCTTTTCTCTGTCGAAACTGTCGAACGCCTTGCGCAGAACTACGGCCGAGAAAGAGAGTAACGAAAGTTCGTCAAAGTCATACGAAAAAATATAAATCCACTCCGCCAAATTCTGCAATTAAAATTCCAACACGAACGAATCTGAACATTTTTTTCAGCCCGAACGAACGAATCTTCGCCGAGCTCGAAAAAAATCGCGAATGAAAAAACAGACGGAAAGAATGCTCGGGCATTTTCGAAAATAATTTGACCTCTACTCCGATTGACTTTATAGACAGTCGGTGATGAATTCGACAATTGTAACATGGTTTCCCGTCAAAATTGGGTTTATGGAAAGTTTGTTCGCGCATGGAATAGGGTGGTAGGGAAATTAGAGAGCGTTTCAATTATGGATTTCGGAAACATCGCGTTGCATCCTTTCGAGGCGATTTTATCGCGGCTGAAATGAGCATGATAGTGAGAGAAAGAGAGAGGGACAAAGACAGAGACGCGAAGAGTCGACGCCAATGCGGTTCGGATTTAGATCGGATGTTAATGCCCTTCTTCCATTCCCTCTCGTGCGAGTTTCTGGCGCTAAGCTTATTTGGCTCGAGTCAACTATCTCTCTTGAACCGATTCACCTGATTTATTCAGGATCCCCCGCGCTCCGACACTCCCTCATCTATCCAACGCTCACGAGACGTGCTTTATTCCTCCATTTAGATCGACGAATAAATGCAATCTCGAGCAACTCTGATAAACAGTGACGAACGGTGTAAACAAAAGAGGAGAAGAAAAAACTTTTGCTATTATTCGAAAAAGCGATTTTTTTGGGTATAAGTTCGTGCTGTATTTTTATCAGGACAAATGGACGGATTAATCGTCACTTGATACCGTTTATAAATGAGCTATGATCGGAATAGGCCTCGATCTCTACCCTTCCTCTCTCTCTCTCTCTCTTTCTCTCTTTCTCTATACTTAGGCCAAAGCAGCTGGCGACTATCGAATCAAACGTAAATAAACCCCAGAGAGCCTGAGGAACGAGAGGCCGTTGAAAAGAATTGAAAGCAGAGCCATTTCTCAAATATACGTAAGTCGACTGAGGATATAAGAAAAGCTGGGAATGAAAAAAAAATGGAACGTTACGAGCGATATTTTATTCGAAATCAAGGAAAGCTTGAATTGAAGCTAGAACGATTTTTTTATTAATGTTGCCAAGATGCTCTCTTGCGACAATACTTCAAGGGGCGAGATGCAGCCAGAATTAAAAAAAAATCGATTTTTTAAACATTTTCTTGAAGTATGATGTTTCGAAAATATTCCCTGAAAATGTCAAGTTAATCCGATGAATAGTTTTCGGGATATTCCACAATTAGTGAAGGGGCGTCGAGTCCCCATGGCAGGTAGCGGCTGACAAACGCGCAAACGACAATACCCGGGAAGGCAGAATGCTTCGAAGACAACAACAAATTGATATTTTGGAAACATCCACATCGGCAGAAGCCCTATTGTATGGGCCAGGAATTGATGATTCGATGTAAGTAATTTTTAATTAGTATTTCTATACATAAATCAAGGGTAAAATTAGAAAACTCTTTCAGAGATGTTCAAAAATGTATTGCTCAAGAATTATGAACTTTAGCAAAACTTTATAAAGAATACTTTCGTTTTAAAATTGCCCAAAATGTTTAAAAAATTATAATTCATCCGGAAAAACTTTAATTTTTTGAAAAATTGTTTTAACAATTGGCTATAAACAATTGAATGCTCCACTTTTCGGCAAAAAATTGTGATATTCGGCTTCAGCGGATCAAAATACATAAAAAAAGTTCAGCTTCATCCATCGAGCTCAAAATTTTACGAACATATAATGCCGTATCCACATCGAAAAACTTTAAGCGCGTTTTTCTCGAAACTATGTTTTTCAAGTCGGTGACCACTATAATTCAAAAATCACTCGATGGATTTTGATGAAATTTGGTGTGCTTATTGATAGCATTAAAAACTAGTCCTTAATCGAAGAATTTTCATTTTTGTTAAAAATTCCTATTTTTTTATCAATGAATGAGCGATTTTTTGGTCGAAAATCGAAAGTTATCTGTCGGAAGCCGCCATTTTGTTAATTTTTGAAAAAAAGCTTCGATTAAGGACTAGATTTATTATTGAACTAGCGATTTTTTTTGGTTTTGATTTCCGATGATCCAGTGAAATTTTATGATGGTCACCGCAAAGCACTACATGCCGAAGGGGGTCCGACTCACATGGCGAAATTTTTATAAATAATCAATATTCTTCTTTGAAAATTTGTACAAGTCAAGTTGAAACATAACATAAAAAGTCTGTGTAACCACTTTTGTAAAACAAACTTGATTACTATAAACATTTTTTTTATTGAAAATGCTCGTTTTTTCACGCCTCTGACTGCATCTCACCCCTTTAAGACCCATTGGTCATTACTGAATACGATAGGAGCCATTGGAAAAAATCCGTGTCGCAGTGTCAAGGGATCAATGCTCTTCTGCTCTCCGGTAGAGGAAATGTTTCAGTCTCATTCTACTCGATTTTCGTGAACACATTTAGAAACTCCCACGTACCGAATACTAGAAAACTCGAGAAAATATGAACTTTTTAAAATAGATTCCCTTGACAAATTTAGAGTTTGGAACTTTTCGAATATCACTTACAGCTACTTGTAAGCTTTTCATCTTCTACCGAGCAGCCTGCGAACTGTTTGATTTTATCGACTAGCACGCGATCGGCAATTTCCATTCGTTAATACAGGTCGTCGTCAAACATAATAACGAAAGTTATAATATTTGATGGAGAATCGGAGAAAAACATTATGCAAATGACATTTCTTGGTGGAGAATCGAAAAAAAATTATCCCAGTGAAAATATTTGACGGAGAAGTGAAAAAAAATAACGCAAATGATAATATTTGGCGGAACAACGAAAAAAAAATAATGCAACTGATGACATTTGACGGAGGATGGAAAAAAAAATAATGCAAGTGACAATATTCGATGGAGAAATGAAAAAAATAATGCACGTGATAATATTTGACGGAAAAATGAAAAAAAAAGTAATGCAAGTGATAATATTCGACGGAAAAATGAAAAAAAATATTGCAAGTGATAATATTTTACGGAGAAATGAAAAAACATGCCGTTAACCTATTTCCAGTATCCCATTGATAGTAACGACAACTAAATTGGAAACTTACCAGCAATTTGCTCTGGGGGCAGCTCGTCGGCCTGCGAATAAATCCAAGTTTTTGTTTTTTTTTCGAATTAGACATGATGAGAAAACGTTCTCCGGCAAAGCAGCGAACACCGATATGCCGAATTTTACACTCTCAGCGCGTGCAGCTTTACATACATCTATTGCCAATTGGTTAATTTTCGTAAGATTTAGACAAAAAGAGATAGAGAGAGAGTGAGAGGCAGAGAGTAACAGATATAGCGAGATGCAGCGACAGAGATGCACACGGTCGTTGAACCTCGGAAATAAATTTAATTTCCATCGTTTCCACGATGAATCTTGCTTCATCGGACTCCAATGTAAAATTTAGCAGAATTTTGAATCTCGGTATTGCCGGAAGAGCGTTCGATCTCCCGCCGGAAGTAGTAACGCCGGGAACAGGTCAGACATTTCACCGTCATAGCATGTGAAAGTATACATTACAATATATTTCTTTTCCTACATTTCTACAGTCGTCATGATCTTGGTAAACGCGCACCTTGTGTATAAATTCATAACTTTCCCCTCGTATACGTAAATACGATAGCCGCGCGAATAATTCTCGTTACTTCCGGCAAGCAACGAGTCAAAAAAAAATTCCGCGCGCGATGAGGTTTTTCATGCACCGACCAGCCTTTTTTGTTCACTGTTCAACGGAGCACTACGAGTTGCAAAGAAAAAACGAATGTAACGAAACCATTGAGCACCGATACATCGACGGTTAAAATAGAAAAAAAAAGACGAAAAAACGAGTGTTATGGAGAGAAAGAATTCCGAGTGAGGAATCGAGTGCAGAGAAATCGCTTCATCGCGAAGAACGTTGAGTCTTGTTACGAGAAAGTGGCGAAAGAAGTTTAGAGATGTGGAAACAAAAAAAATTAATTAAAAAAAAACCATATGTAACGTGTGTGTTTACCAGGGCGACGACTTACAAGATCATCATCAATGGAACATACCATCTTGGCGATTGTCACGTGTATTACAACAAGATTACACTGATCGTGGAAGTTTTACAACTCAATAACCTAATGAAAAAAAAAAACAAAACAAAAAATATGAAACCCCCAACTGGTTGTTGTTTCTCGACGTATCGCAAGTGTTTACGGTGGTCTTAGGGGGGTGGCGAGAATGGACCAGAGTGTTTTGGATACTGGCGGTGCGCGGCCAAGCTCACTCGGTAATATTCCCCCGGCGACGATATAGCGGTTGCGTACGTACCTTCGTCCCTTGCCCGTTCTCAGCACCCCCCAGCCCTCCTCTGCCCCCCTGGAAAGCTCTCGCGCAGTATAGATCGAGACTAAATGGCATATTGCAACCGACGCCCATCCCACTCCCGCTCAATCTCCAGCCAATCCCCAAGCCTCGCGCTCGAAACGACAGCTCGAATTTAACGAGACACACACGCGAAGAAGAGAGAGCTTTTGCTTGCGCTATTCTCGGACTCGGAGATTCGGAGGCGGGAGAGAGCGGAGCGGAAAAAAAACCGTCTCGTAAGGGGAGCTACAACGGTAGCTAATGGCTACGTTTCTTTTGCTTCTTTCGCTTGCCGGAAACAGAAAACTCTCAGACGCGATGTCTTCCTCGCGCGCGAAGACGAAACGGAAGGTCCCGATCGAGGAAAAAGAGCCACATTTCTGCGGGACCGGGCGAAGAGATTGAGCAATTACGGAGGAAGTTTCTTTCAACGCGATTTTATCGAGGTCGTTATCGTTTTTGTACAGCCGAGACTCTAGGAAATGATTTTTATGCATTATTTGATTTGATATATTTGATAAGTTTGATGAATTTAAGTACTTCGAATGTTAATTCTCATTTAATTAAAAAATAAAAACAATCAATATGTTCGATAAATCAACGTTGCTGTTTAATTTGCTAGGTGAAAAAGCATATCGAATTATTTTATACATTTTGTATTACTTTATGGGTATAAATAGTTGATTAAAGCGTAGGTATTTTTGAGCGATGGGCAAATATTGTTTTAGTAATATGGCGGAAAAAAAGACTGATAAAAATAATATGAAGAATAAAAAGGGACAATAAGAGGTTAGGCTACTATGACGAATAAAAAATCAGTTATCTAAAAAAAAAATTATTTCGGAGGAATAAGTACGATGATTGAAAAATCGTTTGGACATTTATTTTTATGCACATTAACAAATTTTCGTCCCAAATTTCATCAAACAATATTAATGATTAAAGAAGTTATGAACGATCTCGTGAAGGGCCTTAGAACGTGAAGGGCTCAACGGTGTACTTGATTTTGGCCACCCAGTTGATCCGAAACAAAAAAATGATTTTTTTTCTGAAAATAGATAATATTGGCTAAGACTTGATCGAGCTCCTCTTCGTTATCGTGGTTCAATCGTGAAAAAAAATGTTTGAATTTCTTTTTCGAGGAAACATAACATCGTTATTGTTAATAACTAATAAAAAAATGTTAAGGAGAAAAACGTCGGTCAAGACTAAACTACTATTACACTGAATTAGTGCACCAAATTTCAGGTCAATCCATTCATTGGACATTGAGAAATCGTGTACACAATTTTGAGAAATATAATTTTAAGAAAAACGCGGTTAAAGGTTTACCAGCAGTTCTATCGTTGTAATTATAAGTTTACCTTCAATCTGCGATTCCTGCACTATATGTTCGACCTTCCTGTTGAATTTGAGTTGCCTCAAGCGACGATCAAGTGTTTCTTATCTTTCATAGTGGGCCAACCCCTTAACGAATTCAAATACTCGAGCTCATGACGATACCGATTTTTACATTTGTCTCTGCGCATTGGCCTTGCTCAATGGCCAGTAGTAGAAAGTCGATTGCTCTGCGATGTTCTCCACCAATGAACTACGTGTGAAAATGGCAAAAACCATTACGTTCATCAATGTAATAATTGAATTAAGGGGTCTTCTCACTTTTCACGCTAAAAAAGGCTATGTTCATGATTTTTTTTTGTAGATTATATTATAGATATTGATATAAAAGTTGTTACACTTAATAAATACACTTTCGAAATACATTGAACAATTTTTTTATGTATTTATGTAACGCAAACAAACTTTAAACGCGTTTTTCTCTCCGAAACTACTGAACCGATCCTTGTGAAATTTTAACCACGTGTTCTTTACAACTATAGCTATAGCGCATATAAAGGATTTTTTTAAATTTTGATATTTACTATTTTTTTTGCCAAAAACGGTGAAAAAACACGTTTTTATTTGTTTTTTTTTTCGAAAAATGTCCGCCATTTTGTTATTTTTGCGTATATAAAAAATCGTATGATATGCGCTATAGCCATTAACATACTGAATCTAAAACCGTTTGATTCTTTTTGTTTCGTATGATCCATCTCCGAGATTTCATGAATAGCGCAGACCTACAATTTTTTTAGGACATGTTTTTAACTACCATTTTCGTCTATAAATAGTTACTTGAAAAAAATATATTTTAAAAAAATCCATTTCGAAAGTGTATTTATTAAGTGTAACAACTTTTATATAAATATCGATAATATAAACCTATTTTAAAAAATCATGTAAATAGCCTTTTTTAGCGTCCAAGGTGAGAAGACCGCTAATAGGTTTTATGTCCACTTCCTAATTGTGTAAATATTCTATGTAGAAAATTGTTCCTTTCCAGAGCAACACTCTGCGATATATACCTAATATGAACAAAATATCTGTTCTCTGTTGACAGGAAAATCGTAAAAACATTGAAATCATCGATCGCCAAACGATCGTTAATTTAAAACTATGGGTTGCAACTATTCGCGCATTCACAGTGAAATAAGGTTGTGTCTGTTAACATTATATAAAAATACGACGTCCAATTATCCCGCAAAAAGTACGCGAAGGGATTGGGGATAAAAACACAAGTGTTCACAGGGATATCCAACTGCGAATAATATTGCTTTTCAAGGTCCGCTCAGTCGCCGAGCGTATCCACTTACAGACAGTAGTCTCGAAAGTTTCGGGCCTCGTCTCACGTTTCCATGACCGAACATCATTTTTCCGTCTAGTCGGTTCGAAAATGTTTGTAAACATTTTTGTCGAAAGCTTGACACTCGATTAATTCGATAGATCGGCAAGATGTAAAGAATATATTTTCATTTATTTAAAAAAAAGCCCCAATAATAGCGTTGGCGAATCGAAAATAGATCCCAGATGTTTGTGAAGATCTGCCTCGAGTTTGTATCAAACTTATACGTATTTTTCGAACTTTTCGTCTCTCTCTTTTTTGTTTTCTCGAGCAGACTCATAGATTTCCGAGAGCTTCGCGTATTTTCATTCTTAAATCGTTCGACCGAGGAGCTTTCGAGCGCATATCGACGTGCCTCGTTCGAGGATCACGAATACGCACACTTTAACGAGTGCTCGCTCGTTCGCTCATGGTACAGAAATAGAGAAACAAAATCCCATGCCCAGTGTAAACGACAGTAAGACGTGTGTTGGGCTATGGTATTATTTTCTGGGTGTTTCGAGGGGAGGATCGGCTGTACTGTCGCTTTCAGCAGCGGGCCACGACCAGCTGTGAAAAATGAAATATTCACGTACGAGAATACAATCGTACGAGACGGAGAAAAAATGACACTGCGTGGGTGTATCACGCTTTACGATATCGAAAATATTGACTAATAAAAGAGCCAGGGAACGTTCGGACCGACGTCCTATTTTTTTTCGCGCAGTCAAAATGAATGTTTAAACGTGTATTGTTTCGAAGCATTTCTTATCTCGTCGTATACACAATTTATCAAATTCTTCCTTCATTTCTTTACATAATTTTTGCCATTCCTAACTCTACTTCAGCTGAAAATAATCACTTTCGTTTAGCCTTTTATCGCAAATTTTATTCATTAAATATTTGACCCGTCATCGGTCGATACAAATTGAATTTAGGATTTCCGATTTGTGACGAACGAGCAAAAAAATCGTTATCGTGCGATCAGACGCTCCATTATACCGTGACAGTTGTTTTTCCTTGATACTGTCATATCAAGGAAATTGCGGATTTATTGCTTGGAAACGTCAGAAAATTTGACACTTGATGCACACCACTTGCACAGCTTATAGCTATTAACTTGGGATAAATTCTTGCAGAACGATTATTCTTAAAGCAATCAAGAGAAATTTACTACTCTACGTCGTATGGAATATCATGTCGTAAAATGCCCCTTAAAACGTGTCTGTCTATACATATGTATGTATATACTACGAGCCGGCAGTGACTTTCAGACGATGCCAATTTTGAGATTTATCTCTGGCCAGAATTTCTTTGCCAAGGTGCATTCCCATCCTTCCCTTGTGTCAACAAACATTCACACTCTTCAACGCTCCAGAACTCGAAAATGACGAAATATTGGAGCCAGAAGTAATTTGCATGCTGCGCAAGGATTCTCGCAACGGCTGAGAACAATAAGTAATCGGCGATTACTCAGGACGAAAAGGATAAGAGGATAAGAGAGTTGAAGAGTACGTGCAAATTAAAAGAATATGAATTGGCTATCGGAAAACGATAAAAATCAGATCGGTCCATTTTTTGAAATTTGTTAAGGGGTTAGGCTATTGTGACGAGCCGAAAATCAGAGATATTGAAACAAAAATTAATCTTTAAGAAATAAGTAGGATGATTGAAAAATCGTTTGCACTTTTACTTGTATGTACATACCAAATTTCATTAAAAAATATTCATAATTAAAGAATGTATAAACAATCTCGTGAAGGACCTTTCAATGTGAAGGGCTCAATGGTGTACTTGACTTTGGCCACCGGGTTGATTTGAAACAAAAAAAAACTCGTCTTTTCTTTAAATAGATAATATTTGCTGAGACTAGACCGAGCTTTTTTATCATGTAACAATCAGCAAAAATACATTTTTGAGTTTTTTTTTCGATTTTTGATGGAAAAATTATATCATTGTTGTTAATAACTAATGAAAAAAAATGTCAAGAAGGAAAACGTTGGTCAAGACTAAACCATCATTACACCGAATAAGTGTACAAAATTCCAAGTCAATTCGTTCATTAGATGTCGAGAAATCGTGTGCACCGTTTTGAAAAACATAGTTTCGAGAAAAAAGCGTTCGAAGTTTAGCTGGCAGTTCTATCGTTGTAATCATAAGTTTACTTTCAATCTGCGATTCCTGCGCCATATGTTCGACCTTCCTCTTTAATTCGCGTTGCCTCGAACGACGAGCGATTTTTCAAAATTTGTACACTAGCCCATCACCTTAAGGCTGATAAAGCTCCTTTCGCAGAATCGTCTCGATAATGCTAATAATGATTTTTTAATATTATTCATAGAATTTGTGTCATTTTTTACAAATTAAGAAATACAATCATGTAAAACTTCCATGGGTTTGAAGTTTGCATCGTTGGAGTGCAATAAAAAATTCTTTCCAATTCCTTATTTTGATTATTATCCAAAGTTATATTTTGCAAATTTAGGTTGTAGATCGCTGGATAAGATTTCTAAAAAATATTTGCGTGATTTTCGTAGCTCAAATCTGCCAGAGGAAGTTTGGGGAAAAAATCATTTTTGTTGCACTCCAACGATGCAAACTTTAACGTCATAAAATATCGTTTTATTTATAATACATAATATTCGATGGGAACGAATTTCTTCGTGAGATTTCTATATAATATGCGAGTTCACGTTGCTTCATTTAAATCAATTTTCTAGTTTCGAGTCCACAAATAAATAAGGAGGTGAAACAATTCGGATGAATGGTTCATCGTTAAATTGACAATAAGAGTAACTTTGACAGTTTTAGGGGCTACTTTAACAGAGCGCCAAAATACGTTACTAATTATTTAGTAATAAATAATATTTTCTATAGTTGCTCAAATGCGTTATTCAAGCTTATTATAATGTTGCCCAAGTTGATTTTGATCTCAATGATAATTATAGGACTGATTAAGTGCCTATAATAGTACCCTAGGTAAACGATATTTTTATGTACAATTTTTTCTCAATAAAGATGATGATCTGATTGGAAAAAATCGTTCTTTCATTTAATTCCATGTATAATGCATAAAATATCAATTTTTTATCAAAATTATGTCAAAGTAACTCTTAATCTTTTATATAAATAGTACGATGCCTTGTCAAAGAAAACCCACACTCGAGGTTACTTTGACACTTTTTTTAAATATAAAATTGTGGGAGGCTGATGGGGCTTGACTTTCTTATACATTTGATAGCCAAAGGACACATTGTTCCATTGAAGCAAAAAAGTTGGAATTTAGGATGTTAAAAAAAGTTACCCACAAAAAACTTCTCTCTGTTTATCTGGCGCTATCGTCGGCGTCGTTATTGCCATATCTTTCGCACCAGTATTAATTTCACATCACTTAAAGTAAATATCGCATTTTCGCATAATCTTATTCTCCCAACCGCATTTACTCGTCATTGTTTTTCACGGTGCGACATATTTGCCGAGGATTCACGGGCAGTTTGACAGAAGATGCGATCCACATCTGCGTCCGTTCTCTTGGCAACCAAAGTCATTTTTCTCCAATTTGAGTGGAGAAAATTCTTCATTTTTATAGTGCGCGAGACCCAGTTTTCGATCATACACGAGATTAACGTGCCAGAGCGTCGCGATGCTTTGGCAAAAATTTCGACCTAAATGACCAAAGTGAAATAATTCACGATGGAGCAACGTGCAACGTTCTATTTGCGGGATATTTTCTTCCCACGTTGTACCCCAACAATTTGAGAAATTTACGATAATTAAAATATAATGGACAAAAGCCATTTGTTATTTAATAATTGAAAAACGGCAAATTCATGCGTTGAAGAAAAAAAAACACGATTAATTCGATGGGTCATTTTGGGGTGATCCTACTGCAGACGAGGGTTCCGCACACGTTTCGGATCGACGAAACGTTTGACTGGAGAAAATCGGCGAGAATTTTTTTCCTAGACGGATTAAATTTCATAGGAACAACGAGAGATACACTGCGTTCGCTTTTCAACAGAGAGCAGTGTGGTTCTCTTCTTCTTCCGAAGTATCGGTTGTTCAGACAAAGACTTTGAATTTTCGAAGCCGTAGTCATTCTCACACTTGTAGAGGCTCCGTTGATGCGCACGTCGTTCTTGAAATGAGGCAAAACACGTTCAGCGGGTAACCAGAAACCGGAGTCAACCTTTTCCGTAGATTTTTCGTATATTTTCATGAGAACGCCAGACTACTGCAAATGAAGGGACTACGTGGGTTTCGAAGCCAAAAAAGCATCTTTTCTGTATTTAAAAAAATAGAATATATAAATTATTTTATTCAAAAAGTTAAGCACATAAAAAAGCGACATTTCAAAAATATTTTAAAAAAATTTCA
This sequence comes from Ophion ellenae, assembly GCA_963210295.1. NCBI lineage: Eukaryota > Metazoa > Arthropoda > Insecta > Hymenoptera > Ichneumonidae > Ophion > Ophion ellenae. Next base: position 26,858,044 of record OY723391.1, on the reverse strand, counting down.
TCCATAAATTTGGGAAATTCAACCGGTGGGACCTGGTTTCCGGAGACCCCTAAAAAAAGTGTCCTCGTGGTGGTCAGGATAACTCATGATAGCTTTATCTGAAATTAAAAAACCAACTTTTTCTGTTAGTAATTTTAGTTAGGAATTTTTGGCAGAGTTGTATGCAAAATAGTTCAATTGTTGGTACAATTTACACTACGTATAGCCTTGAAAAATTAGTTGTAATCGAAAAAAAAACCTTCGTGCAATCACTAGTCAATGCTATTTTGAAAACGTGTGCAAAATTTCAATGAGATCGTTGCATTCGTTTTTTATAAATCGTGTCCACCGACTTCAAAAATAGTGTTTTGAGAAAAATGCGTTTACCGACGTCGCTCCCGGCCGGTCTTTACCAATAGGGGGAATCCCCAAATGCTCTCTCCTAGACTTTTACTTTGATTGACTTAAAACTTTGGGAGAATATTCTACTATTAGATAACAGAATTTTTTTAAATGAATTTTTTTATATTTTCAAACCCACGTGACCCCTTAAGGGGTTACTGTGACGGCCCAACAATCAGGGTTATTTGAAAAAATTATGACGACTCAAAAATCAGGGTTATTTGAAAAATACTTTATGTACTTATTTGTATGGTATAGATTTTATTTATGCATTTTATGTATTTATTTGTATGGTAATATATGGCATTAACAAAGTTGTGTACCAAATTTCATTGAAAAATATTAATCATTGAAGAAGTTATAAACATTCTCGTGAAGGACCTTTGAACGCGAGGGGCTCAACGGTGTACTTATTTTAGCGACCCGGTTGATCTGAATTAAAAACAAACGAGGTTTTTCTTAACATTGATAATATTGGCTAAGACTTGATCGAGGTTTATTTGCCACCGTGGTTCATTTAAAAAATATTTTTTTCGATTTTTCGCGCCAAAATGACATAGTTAATAACTAATGAAAAAAAAACGTAAACAATAAAAACGTCGGTCAAGACTAAACGAATGTTACACTGAATAAGTGTGCCGAATTTCAAGTAAATCCGTTCCCTAGATGTCGAGAAATCGTGTACACCGTTTGTAAAAGTACAGTTCCGAGAGAAACGCGTTTAAATTTTTACCAGCAGTTCCATCGTTGTAATCGTAAGTTTACCTTCAATCTGCGATTTCTTCACCATACGTTGACCGTCCCCTTCAATTTGATTTGCCTCAAGCGACGAACGATTGTTCGTCATATTAAGTAGCCTAACCCCTCAAGTGTTATAATTTTCCAACGGGTTGGTGAATCGAGGCGAAATATTACATATATGCACAGTTAATATTCGTTTGAAGACGTCCCAAAATGACTAATGACGTTCCCTTCTTTGTTTTGCTCTTCGTCTCCCTTCGTGACATCCCAGAGCTGCACACCTGCACTGTTAAACAGATCTAGTTTTTTGCTAGTCGAACAATAATAGATTTCTAACTGATCCAGCGAGTGTGAGAAAAACCAAACACAAAGTCAGTTCTTTCGTAAACTCTGGACTCTCTAATTATAGAGAGAATTGGCCATTGTGAGCGAGCCCGGAAAATTCGAGAGAGAGCCGCGTTAAATTTCATCCTCGCCATCTCCACCGTGTGCAACTTTCGGGAATTCCTCTCCCGCGATTGCGAAATTAAAACTGCGCGTCGAGGGTGAGGAAGCGCTACGATGAGATTGTCCATTTTCCTGGTAACGTATTTATGAACCGCGCAGTCTGACAAGCCTGACAACTAGACGATGAACGTTTTACAAGAACACGTAGGACGAACGTTAATCAAACGTTTGCCGGACCCTCGGAGTAGAAACAACATGTTGCGGTGTGATACAGCAAATAGTGGCAGACACGAAATTAAAGCTTGTGTCGGCGCTATAGATAACGAGAAAAGCTGCTAGTATACTCTTGCACATTGTTTGGCTTTCGCCAGTTCTCCTAATTGAATCTTCCTCCAAGAATATCGTTCGTCCGAAGGTGTATTGTTTGCAGGAAATAAATGTTGTCGCCCAGCAAACATATGTCGACGAGCGATAAACAAATATCCACGTCGTTCACGACACTTTCCCGAAGACCGGCATACGGAAAGTCAACTCGGAAGCCTTACGACGTCGAAGTTTGCATCGTAGAAATGCAATGGAAATAAATCCTCGGAGATTCTTCTGCGACGGAGCCAAAATTAATTAATTTATCATTGTACGATTTGTCAGCTTTTCTCAATTATTTATCCAATACTTTTGCCTATTTATTGGAGGAAGCTTTGAGAATTGGGCGAAGTTTTGAGCCAGCGTATTAAAACTACTTTCGTCAGACAATAGTCACGTATTTATTTATTTGGGTTTTTGTCTCTACTCTTGCAGGAAAACATGTCATTCACATCCCTGACAAAAATAGACAACGATGTACGACTAATTATCGATAACGTATTATTTTGTCGAAATACTCGATCTCCGACCGACTGAGGACCAAAACGTCTCAATGCGAATAATGTTGAAGTTTGCGTCGGACAAATGCAATGAAAATAATTAATTTCGAATTCCCTACGTTTTTTCGACCGATTTACGTTACGAAAACCACTCAACCGTTCTATAAGGATCGTTATCAGAGATCTACAATCTCTACGGGAACATATTTCGGGCAATGATCAAAATAAACAAATAAAAAACGAAAAAGTTTTTTCGTGCATCACAATGTTTGCAACATTGTGATTACTTCATTATCGTAATTTGAATAATTCCAATACTCGTCGGGACGTCGAAAGAATTAAGCGCCATTTCTTGTCATTCAATTTTTATTATAAATAGGCTATTTAATGTTCAATCTTGCACATTCGTACGTATCAAAAGACATTCTTACTGAACAGTCGCGATCACCTCTTAAGGATTAACTTAACAACGTTATATGCATGTGGAATCTCGTAAAATAAACGCGATCCTCATTGTCGATATTAGTGAGAGCCCGTGGACAGTAAGGCGAGAAGAGCGCTCGTGGCGCCGACCGAAATAACGTAATTGAACGCAGGCGTGAACGTCTTGAGAATGTAGAAAGATGTGACGATCACGAGAGTCAGGAACAAAGCGTTGTTGTAGAAAATGGAGAATGTCGTCGCTTCGTAATCAGCGACCTCGTTCTTCTTCCACAATATTCTCTCGTCCTTCTCCTTCTTGCTCATCTTCTTGTCCTCCGACAGTTTGCGATTCATCTCCCGCGTTATGGCATCCTCGCGCTTCACGGCGATCTGCAATTCAACGTTAATTCGCGTTAATAATCCGATAGGAATATCAAGAAATAAAATTTTTTGTGAATAATTTCCTGACGATAAATCGTCGGAGTAATTATCGTACGAATTAAATTAAATTAGTATCGTTCAGTTGTTGATAAAATATATGCTATAAAATAAATAATGGAATAGTAAAAAGAAGGAAATATCTCAAAATTTTCAGTGCTTGGAGTTCATATTTTTTTCTTACTCTTTTTCAGCTATGCCAAATAAATCGGAGTTCAAGATCGCATAAGCGAAGAGAGGCTGAAAAGTTCTCGGTCTAAGGACTAAAGAACAAATAGGACGAATTCGTATAACGTACGTACGAATCGTTTGCATCGTTGGAATGCAACGTAAATGATTTTTTTTTATTTTCCAAATTTGAGCTCCAAAAATGATGCAAACATTTTTTAGAAATTTTATGTAGCGATAAACATCGTAAATTTGCGAAATGTGACTGGATAATAATGAAAGTACGGAGTAAACTTCAACCCCATCCTTTCAACCTCTTCTTGTATTTTACATCAATTTTACTCCTGACAAGCTTTCCTACAAATATCTGGTTGTTAAAGTTTGTATTGTTGGAATGTGACTGAAATTTTGTTTTTTCAAATTCCCCTATTTTCATTTGGCAGATTTGGGCTGCGAAAGTGGCTCAAATGATTTTTAGGATTCTTGTTAGGGATTTCCAACCTAAATCTGCAAAAAAGAAGAATTTGAATGATAATGAAAATCGATTTTGTTGCATTCCAACAATGCAAACTTTGAAGCATTAAATCTCTAGATTTTTATGGTATCAGAGTTTGCAGCGTGAAGAAGTGAAAAAATGGTAGTTTTCTTTTTGAAGGCTCAATTTTTATTATGCACAATCTTTCCTTTTTTCTGCAAGTTTCGGTCGACAATTTCTGATAGTGTGAATTTTTTCTACTTCCTCATTTTCAATTGGCATCGAAAATCATATTTTGTAGATTCAGGTTGTAGATCGCCAAGTAACGAGCCCAAAAGATGCCCACAGGGTTTTTATAGCTTAAATATGTAAAATAAAATTTGACAAATTCAGTGGAAAAACATTGCGTTGCATTCCAACGATGCAAACTTCAAAATCATATTTTCATAGCAATTTTATTCTCTCAGGAAAGGAACAATTTTTGTCTTTTTGGACAATAACTTGTTTATTTTAATTCTCGCTGAGTCTTCTTAAGCATAAAAAATATCTACTGGAACTAATAAAATTGGTCAATTATTTTCTACCTCATCGAGAAATGGAATCCAGCTTACCTTATGTTTCAACACAAATTTGGTATTCTTGTAAGCAAGCGCCAGAGCGTACGTGCTGATCGAGGTGACCACGAAGAAGAAGATCAAGTTGGAGTACAGGTCGATGAGATGAATCCTCCAGAAGAGCCCTGTGGATGGAGTCGCAAAAGGTAAGACAAGCAGAGCTGATTGGATCGGCAAAAAAACGTCCCGGAGCCAAAAAACATTGCCCGAAAGCAAACATATGATCGACCGATCATCGATCAAAGTTTCGAAAACACTGACAGAAAATCCTCTCCGCATAGCTCGATACTTCCCAAAAGCGATAAAAGGCAACTTCGAAATATCGCAGAATCGTGAACAAAACACGACAAACATTCAGTAACGCAAATTCGTGTGGACTTACAGATTGGAATCGCCGAAACGATGAAAGCGTTGCCGTAGAACAACGCGGATGATTTCGTCGAAACGTTTCTCGAGAAATCCTGAAGAAGAAGTTCTTCCTCCTTTGTGAATGCTTTCGATTTTCCTGCCATTGCTGCACGTTTCATTGATCAAACTTGTCTTCCTCGACACGCGAGACGGCGATTATTCACGTACGAAATGCGACGGGTAATCAGGTTGCTCGTACAGCGATCGACGCTCAACTCGTGTACGCCTGCGATCGTGTGGATTTTTTGGTTGCGCATGCGCACCTCGTTTTTGCCGTGTGGAAGCCCGCCTGACGACGTGTCCGAGTAAACGTCATTTTCAGTCGCGCGACCAATGTGAAAATCTTGCTTTACGATCGTTGGCCCTCATTCTCAAACTACCCGAGTTCCCGAAAAACCTCGATTAGTAAAACAGAGTGCCCGTGGGAGGACGCGCGCTGAATAAATTCGGCCGATAAGAAAGGCGGTGGCCGTACCTTCGGTCGATAAAAACGGACTGTTGTCTTATCACGATCGATAATAGACGTTTTTCGAAGATTCATATAGAAAAAGTAATATGAATGAGTAAATGATAACTTTTTTTGTAATCAGACTGCCGAGCCGTTTCGCAATCTCGCGGCGAGCCATTCGGCAGCTTCAACCGGTAGCGTCACTTTCTCCGTTACCGCGTGCATAGCAGAAGACATTCTAGTACGAAACGGGTCGTTCGCGCGTCAACTGCTCTCTTCGACCGCGGTCTCGACAAATATTCCGTTGTGTATCATCGAAAAATCCATGTAAAAACAACCTACCGTGATTTTTTGTCATGTATTCGCAAAAAAATGTATTACTTCGTCCTCGCTAACGCAAGACCCGCCTTTCCCCTTGAAATCCTTGAATCCCCGTTCTATAGCAATTCGCGAGAAAATCAAATATCTCTGCAGAATGATTTTCTCTCCTCGCATGTGACGTAATTGTATTGTTTTCATGGTGAGGAACAGAATTCCTTAGGCAACCGTATGTCCTGAAACGTGACTCATGCTAATTGTTTGTTTCGCATACTTCTAATGTCCAGCGTTCATTGGAACAATATTTTCAGAAAATCTCATATTTCATTCGAGACAAGCCGAAGTTGGCAAAGCGGCGCGTTAACGATGGTTGAAAAATCACCACTCAAAGAAATACTTAAGGGTCTGAGTCTGCCCGCTATCGTATGCTTTGGAAATCCTTTGCTGGATATCGTTGTGACTTTGGACGGAGATGGTCTCCTCGAAAAGTATGGCCTTAAGGTGGACGGTGAAGTGGAACTATTGGAACGCAAGATTCAGGATCTTCTCGCTGAACTTCCACCAGAGTTACTATTTTTTCTTTATTTTAGATAATACTTTTAATAATAAACATAATCCTGATAGTATAATAACGATAACAATAGCAGTGGAGTTATTAATATACGTAATTCATTTATTAAAGATCACACAGAAGGTCCAAGCTCTCTGATCTTCCAGAAAACAGCTGATTTTTTTGCCACTAAAAAAAATTGTTATTGCAATATATATATATATATATATATATATATATATATATATATATATATATGATAATAAAATCCTTTTTTCAATGTAATTTCTAGATACATATATTTGATACATATTTCTATTTTGTCCGTATACATATATTTGAAATGTTAGCTTCAGCTTATAGAATATTTTATGGTATTGAAGTTGCAATGAAAATATATTTCTTTCGTATTCCGGTTCACATTTCACATTTTTTTTCACATTAAGTCTACGAAATTCACTGACATATTTCCGGAAATCCTTGTTGAAAATTTAGAACTAAAAGCAGCAAAAAAAAATGTGTTGCATTCCAATAATGCAAACTTCAACACCATAATATTTTACATTAAATTGAAAAAAAAATGCATTTCCTATATATTTCCTATATATACATATATATAGCGAATAATATATTTTTTTTAATTCAATGTAACATATTATGGTGTTAAAGCTTGGATAATTAGAAGGCAACAAAAAATCTTCTTGTTTTCATAATTTCTCTATTTTTATCATCTAAAAAATGTTTCTGACGCTTTTGTTTATAAATTTCATAACCATTTCATATATATATTCACCTAAGTAGCATAAACATTTGAATACATGCTTCTGTTATTAGTTGTGTGAAAATAAATATATATATATAGCAAAAAATTACAAATAAGTTTACTTAGCTGCAAAAAAATGTTTGCCGGTATGAAAGAATAAAGTGCTCAATTTTTCTACAATATATATGCATATATATATTCTTTCTAGACTCAATCAGCGAATCAGTCCCGGAGGATGTGCTCAGAATACTATGAGAATAATCCAATGGCTCGGTGGAGGCGCGAGTTCCCCGAGTATCGGTATCTACTGTGGCGGACTGGGCAAGGATTCCAGAGGTCGGACTCTTGCAAGAATGGTTCAAGATGAAAACGTTAATACAAAGTACGTGCAAATTATTTTGGACTGACAAGACTGATTTTCTCACACTTTCACCGGAGCAAGCTCATTCAATTCGTTTTTTCACTCATATGGATTTTCCTTGGAGGCCGTCCATATATTACGTCATCGATTTTTGCTGATTCCCCCCCCCCCCCCCCCCCCCCAAATCATTTTATCCTTCCTATCGTCATAATCCAATTATTGTTACCGTCATCCAACGACCAGACTCCCCCCCCCCTATTTTAAAATGACGTAATTTATGAACGGTCCCTTGATATTTAATTACAAGATGCGCAACGCAAAACGAACTTCCCAAAAATTGTTCTACGCTGAGAAACTTTCCGTCTTCCCTTTATTTTTGCAGGGCGTGACGCGTGTACGAGAAAGAAGAGGGAGATTTCGATTTCTGCGAATCAACCAGATTCCTTTGATTTCACAGATACGCGATGCACCCCACGCTACCGACTGGAGTTTGCATATCGCTGATAAGCGGTTCCTCTCGCAGTCTCGTGGCGAATTTAGGAGCCGCGTCTTCCTTCACCCTCAAAGACTTGGAGAACAGCAATTTGCCTCTGGAGGGGGTGAAGATCATTTACATCGAGGGATTCTTCATCGTGCACAGTTTGGATGTCGCGAAAGCGGTCGTCGAAGCGACGCAAGACAAGAACGTCATCGTGGCGTTCAATCTCAGCGGCGAGTACATATTCGAGGTGAATTTGGTCAGCATTTGTTGCAATTCCGGATAGATCTTTCACCCAATGACATTATGGAGGATGGACGGTAATCAGGCGATAAAGTTGAAATGATTCGTCGATAAAAATCGTTGATTTTCCGTTGAAGGAACATCAAGATGCGATTTGCGAGATGGTCGGTTTGGCGAAAATCGTATTTGGCAATGCTCGCGAGATGACGGCGCTCGCCAAAGCTCTGAATCTCAAATTTCGCAATGTCTTGGACATACCGTTTCTCTTGAACAGCTCGAAGAGAGTTACGGTGGGTGTCTCCAGTGCAAAGTGCACGAGCAGCGACTGGCTCGCGGATAACGACGTATTTGTCATGACGCAAGGAGGCTCGGATCCGGCGATTGTTGTTTGGGGCCGCGGTTATAACGTTCGGGTATTATTGAATTTTCTATCTCTAAGATTTCGTCGTGAGTATTTTTTCTCGTTTAAGGGGAGATATACACCTAGGAGCCGGAAAAAACGTCATTTTTGTGATTTTTTTCTAGGAATACTATTTGAAATTTCGTATTGGGGTTTTAATTATCTAAAAGTATATACATTCAAAAATATGTTTAATTTTCTTTATTTAAAAATATCAAAAATATACAAGGATATTGTATGATCCTTGGAGCGTCGTAAAAAAATCTGCGTATACGGTACCCACTGGCGTTTCTTCAAAAATCATCTGAAAAAAAACCAAAATGATTAATAAATTAGATACTATAATGTAGTACTTGTCATAACCGATTTTGAAAATATCGATTTATGACAAAATGGCGGACGTTTGAACATAAATAGTGATTTTTGGGCCAAAAATTAGTTATTATTTTGCCTATAAAACCAAAACTAAGTAACGGGAAAAAATCCTGACAAGTACTAAATAATGGTGTATAGAATAACCACACAAAACCTCAAGGCAATCGGTTCATTGGTTTTCGAGAAATTTTGGGTACCGATTTGAAAAACGTGGTTTTGAGAAAAACGCGTTTGAAAATTTGGGAATGAATAAATCATGAAATTTGTCAACTTACATGGAATCATCGATACCAGGCCCATAGTGTAGGTCTTCTATGGTCGACGGAATGTTCATAGCTTCTAAATCCTCGACCTCAGCCTAGGTGTATATCTGCCCTTAAGGGGCTACATCTACTTAGGGACCCGAAAAAAATAGCCAAATTCCGATCTTTTTTCTGGGACATGGTTGGTGAAAAACGAACGCATTTTTTTCAACAAAGGTACATATTTACGAGCCTTAGAAAAAAAATACTAAAAAAGACATTTTAGCTTGAACGGTCCATCTGAAATCTAAAAACCGAGTTAACAATACCTACGAATTGTTGACGATCGTCGATTTTTATAATACAATATTTTTTTTTAACAAAGTCGCGACCAATTGAAACTCGAACATAGAAAATCTATGGAAAAAGGCGTCATTTTTACGTAACTATTAATAAATGAAGATCGATTTAAAAAAGTGAGATCGTCTACGACCTTCAAACGTTTCTCATCGTATCTGCTGTAAATTTGGAAACAATCCATCAAGTGGTTCTCGAGATATGTTCACCGACTTTGAAAACAGTATAATCTGCCGGCGGCCATGTTTTTGTTGTTTTTCTGTATATTTTGATGATTTTTTTAAGAATCTCATAGTACCTCTGTGTTAAAAAAATGCGTTTCTTTTTCATCAACCGTTTCCCCAAAAAAAAAATTGCACTTCCGCCATTTTTTGAGTCTCTAGGTACATGTAGCCCCTTAAATCACATGCACTATATATTTTTATTTCTTCATTCCTTCATTTGCAATTTTTCAATGACTCGTATTTCCCTGAAGAAATGTTTTATCGAGTGGAATGATTAATTGTTCAAAGGTGAGTCCGGAGTCCCCGGCGGATCCGATCGTCGACACGACGGGAGCCGGTGATTCGTTGGTCGCCGGATTTTTGGCCGGCGTGTTGGCGCAATGGGATCCGAGATCGTGCTTAGCCTACGGCTGCAAAGTCGCCGCGATGATGATCACGAGATTGGGCGTTACGCTTCCGAGCGAAATTCCCGAGGACCTCTTGTAGTGCATTTCCCTAGTCTAACAAAAAGAAAACCCTGTGATTTCATGATGTCGCACTCAAGTGTTGAGCGCAACTTTAGTCAGTGTGTAAATAGGAATCGTAAACAGAGAGAGAGCGATGATAACGAAACGAAGAGAAAGGAAGGGTCGTCGCTCTCGCAGAGAAATATTTATGAGCCGTTGAAAAGTGAAATCTCCAGATTTATTGTCACATTTACGCGGTTTACTGCTAAGTACAAAGGAAAAAATCTAACGCTAACTATGCGAAGCCTACAATTTATTTCCCGTGTAAATTGAAAAGTACAGTATTGATTTTATTGGGACTACCTTTGGTTACCATTGGAATGTATATTTGTTAATTTTTTTAATCGCCATCTGCGGTGTAGCTGCCCAGGTGAACTCCGATCTCCGTAAGCTCAATATTACCACACTACATTCCGTTACAGTTTTCCCCGTTTTTTTCACGAGGTGTAACGCAACAAATAATCTTAATGGGGTAGGAACTACAAGTATGCGCTTACAAATGTTGTGAATTACTTAAATGTAATAATTGGTAATAATTTATTGAAAAATACAGTATATTTTTGCTTCTCGTATTCAGCTTTGATGATCAGCCGCGGAGTGCGCTGAAGGCGCGCGTCTCAAAATGACTCCCATCGATATTCCTTAAGTCACGCGTCCAATCGGTAAAAATCCTAGTGCCAAGTTTTCTCCTAGACAGATCATATTACGGGCAAAAGAAGAGAAAGCGGCTGTTCGTCGTTCAACAGAGCGGAACGTGTTTCTTTTCTTTTTTCCCAAAAATCAACCGTTTCAGAAATCATTGGGAATCTGCAAATCAGCTATCTCTCTCACACTCATGGCCGCGCGGTCGGTGTGACACTTGGCCTTGAAAACCCATCATTTTCATTGCTTGCGCTCCGGGCGGCTGATGCTTCACGAAAAAGGACCTCGTGAGACGATGCTTTTATTTGTCCCGAAGTATTCTCCCACTCGAAGAAAACAGTTGAATGATATTTCCGCATATTTCAAATGCAGTATGTGCACAGTAGCTGGTCGAAAGAGAGTTTCAGTATGAAAATGATCGAATACTTCTATTTGCATTTCGAAGAAGTCCAAATTGAATGACAGACCAATTAAACCCGCAAACATAACCTTTGAAATGTAATTTAACGCGTCGTGCCTAGTTGTAGCAGTCGAAAATAGCTCATTTATGGGATTCTTAAAAAGAAAATCGTGATGATTTCTCCACAAATTAAGTATTTGAAAAAAGTAAATAAAAGTATTTAATTATAATCGATTTACAGTCGATGTCCGGGAAGCAGCTCTCGAAAACGTCTTTTGCGGTGAGCCAATAAATATCGCGATATTCGTGATCCTGTCAGTAATCATCGATGGCGAAATGCATCAGCAACTATATTGACTAAAAGTCCGGATTTTCTGTGATCCATCAGTACTCGTCAATATTTATTGATAGTGTCAGCGACACTATCAATAAATCACGAAGGCTAGAGTGGGAGGAGGCCGATCTGTGCATTTCAAAGTGGCTACAAAAATGTGGTCAGACCGGGATGGCGCCACTATCTCTAAGACCTCGAGCAGGAAGCTGAGTATCGATGTCGTGTAAGAGAAATGGAAGAGGATCGAATACGCATCCCAGCAAGCAGTGCAGCAAGATCGCGCGCAAAAGTTACCCCCTCGCTGGTCTCTTACGCGCCCATCACACAATCATAGTAGCGCGTGTCCGTGAGCGAGCGACGCTCGGACATCTTCGGAAAGAGCCGAGCGCGCCGAAGTTTCCCGACCGCTCCTTCGGCAGCTACACCAACACATGGACGCCGAGCTCGTTCATGTGCGGCCAAGCCGAAACGAAGGCTTCAAGGGAAAAAGCAATGTGAGCACGACTCGCGCGTGACGTCACCCGACGGAACGCGCGAGGCTTTTAGATGATTTCGATGCTTATTTAGCTCTTGATTCTCTGCGTTATCAATGTATACAAAAAAATGTATCGCGCACCCTCATCGCTGATTTTTTTAGTTTATACGTTAATTTAAATATAATAATGAATCCAAATTGCAACTTATTTATCTTCTCAAAAATTGTTTACGCTTTACTCACACCCGTCCTTATGCCGAATAAATTATAATTAATAAAAGTAAGCGGAAATATATTTATATTCGTATTATTATATTAATTCTCATACTTTCATCAAGCGATAAAGCATTATCCCTAAAAGCAAGCCAATCAACCATCCGGCCGCGAATCGTCAGTACCAGAAAGTGGAAATTCTACAAGCCATGGGATGGTCCCGTTGGTAGCGTTCCTGGCTTTGGTCCGCAGAAGCGCAGGATCGTTCCTCGCGCTCAGTGCTTTTTTTAAAATTATTATTACTATTAATTCTTGTTTGATTAGTTATTTTTATTAAGTTATCATTATTATTTTTATTAGTTATCTTTTAGTGCCGAAAAATTTATCGCACACTCCGACCGCTTATTTGATTAGTTTGTACGTTAATTTGAATGTAATAATAAATCTAAATTACAACTTATGTATCTTCTAAAAAATTGTTTGCGCTTTATTCACACCCGTCTCTATGCCAAATAAATTGTAATTCATAAAAGTAAGCGCCCTGTCATTTTGGTCAACCGGTTGTACAAGACAGTTGAGTCAACGTAAAAGTTCAACGGTTGAATTTGGACAGCTTCTCAACTGTTCATCTTTGAAAGTCGACCATCCTGCGTTTTCTGTGGATGGTTGACTCGATGGTTGACCCGGCGGTTGATTGGATGGTTGACTCGACGCGATATATTTAATGATTCATCAAATTATACTGTCTTGATAATTAAATTGTTGATTTGCGGAGAATTGAGTCATCAAACACTGGGGGGGGGGGGGGGGGGGGATATCCGCAGCAGATTGTGCGACGGAGTGAGACAACCATCCAGCGAAAACAAAATGGCCGCGGTTAAACAACCGTTGAATCAACCATTAGGATTTTTTTTACGGTCGACTTTATAGTTGTAAAGCTGTCCAAATTCAACCGTTAATTTTTTCGGTTGACTTTGCAGTTGCCAAAATTGCTAGCGCGGAAATATATTTATAGTCGTATTATTATATTCATTCTCGTAAGTTACGATTCGCGGCCGGATGGATGTGGCTTGTTTTTGGGGATAATGCTTTATCGCTTGATGATAGTATATGAGAATGAATATAATAATGCGAATATACATATATTTTCGGTTACTTTTTATGAATTACAATTTATTTCGCATAGGGACGGGTGTGAGTAAAGCGCAAACAATTTTTTAGACGATAAATAAGTTGTAATTTAGATTTATTATTAAATTAAAATTAACGTACAAACTCATCAAATAAGCGGTCGGGGTGCGCGATAAATTTTTCGACACTAAAAGATAACTAATTAAAATAATAATGATAACTAATAAAAATAACTAATCAAATAAGAATTAATGGTAATCAGAATTTTTAAAAAAGCACTGAGCGCGGGGAACGATCCCGCGCCGAAGCGGACCGAAGTCAGGAACGCTACCAACGGGACCATCTCATCGCTTGTAGAATATGCACTTTCTGGTACTGACGATTCGCGGCCAGATGAATGATTCGCTTGTTTTTGGGGATAATGCTTTATCGCTTGATGAAAGTATGAGAATTAATATAATAATACGAATATAAATATATTTCCGCTTACTTTTATGAATTATAATTTATTTGGCATAAGGATGGGTGTGAGTAGAGTGTAAACAATTTTTTAGAAGACAAATAAGTTGTAATTTGGATTTATTGTTATATTTAAATTAACGTATAAACTAAAAAAAGCGATCAGGGTGCCCGATACATTTTTTTGTATACATTGATAACGCAGAGAATCAAGAGCTAAATAAGCATTGAAATCGTCTAAAAGCCTCGCGCGTTCCGTCGAGTGACGTCACGCGCGAGTCGTGCTCAGATTGCTTTTTCCCTCGAAGCCTTCGTTTCGGCTTGGCCGCACATGAACGAGCTCGGCGTCCATGTGTTGGTGTAGCTGCCGAAGGCGCGGTCGGGAAATTTCGGCGCGCTCGGCTCTTTCCGAAGATGTCCGAGCGTCGCTCGCTCACGAACACGCGCTGCTATGATTGTGTGATGGGCGCGTAAGAGGCTAGAGAGGGGGTAACTTTTGCGCGCGATCTGGCTATATATCATTTTGCATCTCTCTCGCACGCAGCCTACTTCTCAAGTATCATGCTGCCTTATGCACAGTTCACTTCTCATTATTTACTTGTTCCGTCTCTGTCACACGCAGCTCACTTCTCGACGTCTTAGCAATAGTGGCGCCATCCCAGATGACCACATTTTTGTAGCCACATTTTTCAAGTCTCTCCATAAGAGATTGGACTCCTCCCACTCTGCCTCCCTGCATAAGAGATTGGACTCCTCCCACTCTAGCCTCCCTGCATAAGAGATTGGACTCCTCCCACTCTAGCCTCCCTGGTGTCAGCGCTCGCTTTGGTTTTGTCCAGGGAGGCTAGAGTGGGAGGAGTCCGATCTCTTATGGAGAGATTTGAAAAAAGTGGCTACAAAAATGTGGTCATACCGGGATGGCGCCACTATTGCTAAGACGTCGAGAAGTGAGCTGCGTGTGACAGAGACGGCACAAGTAAATAATGAGAAGTGAACTGTGCATAAGGCAGCATGATACTTGAGAAGTAGGCTGCGTGCGAGAGAGATGCAAAATGATATATAGCCAGATCGCGCGCAAAAGTTACCCCCTCTCTAGCCTCTTACGCGCCCATCGCACAATCATAGTAGCGCGTGTTCATGAGCGAGCGACGCTCGGACATCTTCGGAAAGAGCCGAGCGCGCCGAAGTTTCCCGACCGCGCCTTCGGCAGCTACACCAACACATGGACGCCGAGCTCGTTCATGTGCGGCCAAGCCGAAACGAAGGCTTCGAGGGAAAAAGCAATCTGAGCACGACTCGCGCGTGACGTCACTCGACGGAACGCGCGAGGCTTTTAGACGATTTCAATGCTTATTTAGCTCTTGATTCTCTGCGTTATCAATGTATACAAAAATATGTATCGGGCACCCTGATCGCTTTTTTTTTAGTTTATACGTTAATTTAAATATGACAATAAATCCAAATTACAACTTATTTGTCTTCTAAAAAATTGTTTACACTCTACTCACACCCATCCTTATGCCAAATAAATTATAATTCATAAAAGTAAGCGGAAATATATTTATATTCGTATTATTATATTAATTCTCATACTTTCATCAAGCGATAAAGCATTATCCCCAAAAACAAGCGAATCATTCATCTGGCCGCGAATCGTCAGTACCAGAAAGTGCATATTCTACAAGCGATGAGATGGTCCCGTTGGTAGCGTTCCTGACTTCGGTCCGCTTCGGCGCGGGATCGTTCCCCGCGCTCAGTGCTTTTTTAAAAATTCTGATTACCATTAATTCTTATTTGATTAGTTATTTTTATTAGTTATCATTATTATTTTAATTAGTTATCTTTTAGTGTCGAAAAATTTATCGCGCACTCCGACCGCTTATTTGATGAGTTTGTACGTTAATTTTAATTTAATAATAAATCTAAATTACAACTTATTTATCGTCTAAAAAATTGTTTGCGCTTTACTCACACCCGTCCCTATGCGAAATAAATTGTAATTCATAAAAAGTAACCGAAAATATATTTATATTCGCATTATTATATTCATTCTCATATACTATCATCAAGCGATAAAGCATTATCCCCAAAAACAAGCCACATCCATCTGGCCGCAAATCGTAACTTACGAGAATGAATATAATAATACGACTATAAATATATTTCCGCGCTAGCAATTTTCTCAACTGCAAAGTCAACCGAAAAAATTAACGGTTGAATTTGGACAGCTTTACAACTATAAAGTCGACCGTAAAAAAAATCCTAATGGTTGATTCAACGGTTGTTTAACCGCGGCCATTTTGTTTTCGCTGGATGGTTGTCTCACTCCGCCGCACAATCTGCTGCGGATATTCCCCCCCCCCCCCGTATTTGATGACTCAATTCTCCGCAAATCATCAATTTAATTATCAAGACAGTATAATTTGATTAATCATTAAATATATTGCGTCGAGTCAACCATCCAATCAACCGCCGAGTTAACCATCGAGTCAACCATCCACAGAAAACGCAGGATGGTCGACTTTCAAAGATGAACAGTTGAGAAGCTGTCCAAATTCAACCGTTGAACTTTTTCGTTGACTCAACTGTCTTGTACAACCGGTTGACCAAAATGACAGGGCGCTTACTTTTATGAATTACAATTTATTTGGCATAGAGACGGGTGTGAGTAAAGCGCAAACAATTTTTTAAAAGATACATAAGTTGTAATGTAGATTTATTATTACATTCAAATTAACGTACAAACTAATCAAATAAGCGGTCGGAGTGTGCGATAAATTTTTCGGCACTAAAAGATAACTAATAAAAATAATAATGATAACTTAATAAAAATAACTAATCAAACAAGAATTAATAGTGATAATAATTTAAAAAAAAAGCACTGAGCGCGAGGAACGATCCTACGCTTCTGCGGACTGAAGCCAGGAACGCTACCAACGGGACCATCCCATCGCTTGTCGAATATGCACTTTCTGGTACTGACGATTCGCGGCCGGATGGTTGATTGGCTTGCTTTTGGGGATAATGCTTTATCGTTTGATGAAATTATGAGAATTAATATAATAATACGAATATAAATATATTTCCGCTTACTTTTATTAATTATAATTTATTTGGCATAAGGACGGGTGTGAGTAAAGCGTAAACAATTTTTTAGAAGATAAATAAGTTGTAATTTGGATTCATAATTATATTTAAATTAACGTATAAACTAAAAAAATAAGCAATCAGGGTGCGCGATACATTTTTTTGTATACATTGATAACGCAGAGAATCAAGAGCTAAATAAGCATCGAAATCATCTAAAAGCCTCGCGCGTTCCGTCGGGTGACGTCACGCGCGAGTCGTGCTCACATTGCTTTTTCCCTTGAAGCCTTCGTTTCGGCTTGGCCGCACATGAACGAGCTCGGCGTCCATGTGTTGGTGTAGCTGCCGAAGGAGCGGTCGGGAACCTTCGGCGCGCTCGGCTCTTTCCGAAGATGTCCGAGCGTCGCTCGCTCACGGACACGCGCTACTATGATTGTGTGATGGGCGCGTAAGAGACCAGCGAGGGGGTAACTTTTGCGCGCGATCTCGCTGCACTGCTTGCTGGGATGCGTATTCGATCCTCTTCCATCTCTCTTACACGACATCGATACTCAGCTTCGTGCTCGAGGTTTTAGAGATAGTGGCGCCATCCCGGTCTGACCACATTTTTGCAGCCACTTTGAAATGCACCGATCGGCCTCCTCCCACTCTAGCCTCCATGGTTTTGTCGTCCATTACGACGTGTGCGCGCGTCTGTTTGGAACGATGACCGTCTTGAACTGAGAATATTGAAATATATTTATTGACAGTCTAATTGAGTCGTAAGTTGATAAATATTGAGACGGATATGGCGATACCGGATCGCGATATTTATGAACCGCGTAACCCTTGCCTATGTGATGACATACTGTCAAAATATATTGCCTTCGAAAACGTCATTTTTCGACTTTTACAACTAGGTATAAACCCTTAAAATCACAATTGTGTTGCTATAATTTGCCGTGTCGCTTTAAATTTGCAATTAATTCATTCTCACAGAAATTCGTCGGCTTTTACTCCGTTTTGGGCGGCATTCCCAAATGTCACGTGGTGCAATTTCTTTGCGGCGGCGGTTATTTAAAAGCCGAAATTCGTCATCCACTAGGGGCGCTTGCGTCACCCGGCGCCAGGAGGTCCGAAAACTCGTGAAATTTGAGGTTATGTTGTTCTTCCAACATCAAAACATTGTCTTGATCGCTCCATCATCTCGATGAGACACGACAATGAACAAAATTCTCTCGCTGCCGATACGAAAAGTACGCGAAAAGTTCGTAGGCGGTGAATTGCGTCCGTCGGAGTTGTGTTCGGCGACGTTGAAGTTGAGCGAGGCGTTGAAGCCTCTCAATGCGTACATCAAAGTAACGAGAGGCCTGGCGGAACAACAGTTCCGCGATGCCGACGAGCGATATCGCGAGGGAAGATCAATCGGTGAACTAGATGGGATCCCCATCGCTGTCAAGGACAACTTTTGCGTCCAGGGCCAACCCACCACGTGCGCTTCGCTCATGCTGGCTGATTTCCGTCCCGGCTATGACGCAACCGTTTACACTCGTCTCCGGGAGAACGGAGCGGTTCTGATGGGAAAGACGAATCTCGATCAGTTTGCCATGGGTGCCGGCACTGTCGACTCTCACTTCGGGCCGACCAAAAACATATGGGGCTCGGAGCTACGCAAAGACTACTACATCCAAGAGACAGAGACGTGTAGCGGCAGCGAAGAAAAAGGGTGGTCCATCGCAGGTGCACAGCGCAACTTATTACAATTTTAATATTGAAAATACTTTTAGGCTCGTCGGTCGGATTTTTTCATGTCACGAGACTGGACAAGCCAAATCGAATGACACACGCTAGGGGAAATGTTGTATATTTTTAGCGTAGGGAATTTTGTACGATGGGGCATGATGCATATATGCGTGTAGAAAAAATACAGAGTTCTCTATGGATCAAATAGAGTATAACAAACATTTCAAAATACATAATTATCTTCAATATTTCAGTCTCTTGCATGCTGCAAAGACTGTACATTTTTTAAAAAATTTGTCCTCTGGTCTCGTTCGAGTCTTCTGCATTTCTTTGTACAATTACTGATACAAGGATATTTTCTGTACCACAAACAATAACAATGTTATAAGAAAATGAGCTTTACAAATCCGAGACGGGCTGATTACTTTGTCATTGTTCTATTTTGTTCACCAACCTCTGGAAGCCAGTACTAAATTTAAAGCAAATGGTGATTGAGTTTCTTCAGGTTTATGTGCAATTTCTTTCATTATGTCTCTCAATTTATTGGAGTTGGAACACAAGTGAGATTGTATACGTTCCATTCTCTTTCTAAGAAAAAATAGATTTCCATTTATGAATGTCTATTTTTTCTTAACTCGAATGTGATTTTGCTAGATTTTCTTATGAATATGATTTTTGGACATACTAGAACGTTTAGAAGGTATTTCTGTTGAAATGAGAACTCAAAATCCACAAGTTTTATACCAGGATAAAGCAGCCTTTATGGGGGAGAAATACATCTTTGTTATTGCATTTATTTTGTTACAGTCATTGAATTGTTAGAGCAATGTTTAGTCTGGTAAAAAATTACGACAACGTTTGCAGCATTGGAACGCAACAAAAATTCTGTTCATTCTTTTATTCATTTATTTTATGAAAGATGTTTTTTTTTGCACATTTTGGTAACACACCTACAATGGGGATCCTAAAAAACGTATAGGTCATTTAGATGGGCTAAATGCGGGTTTTTCGAAGTTTGAGTCATTGGAATGCAACAAAAATTATTATTATTTTCATTATGCCGTTTTTTTGGCACATTTAAGGCTACAAATATCGCTAAAATATTTTTGAAGATCCTTGCTAATGATCCATAACCTAAACTTGCAAAAAAGAGTTCAGATGATAATAAAAATAAAGAAGGATTTTCGTTGCACTCCAACACTGGATTTTTAAACATCATCAAAATCTGCCAAACAAAAATGTAGGCACTTTAAAATGACATTGAAGTTTGCATAGTTCGAAGGCAACGAAACATTTTTTTATTTCTCAATTTTTTTGGCAATTTCGTGCCATGAGATCCAAACATTCTTTAGGAGTGTTATTCAGCGATCTACAAGTTTTCAAAATATGATTATGGATAATGCTGAAAATAAGGAATCCGAAAAAAAATTCATTGCATTCCAACGCTGCAAACTTCAACATGACGTTGAAGTTTGCATCATTCGAATGCAATGATTTTTTTTCTTGATTCTGCATTTATTAATTTTTTTGATAATTGTTTAACGCATTTTTTTGCCTATTTAGGTCGCGAATATTTAATAAATATATGTAAAAACGTTTGAATGATTTTTCCCAGCATAAAGCGGCCAAAAAGAATTGAGCGATTAAACAGAATTTATTTTTGTTGCATACCAACGATACAAACTTCAACATCATAACTTCAACCTATGCTCAAAAAATATTAACCATAGGGTTCACTTATTCCACCGACACAAATATTGTCACTGTTTCACCCGAAAAGGATGATATATGTATTAACATTTTTTTCAAATATCAATACGAGATAATATTGTAATCTTCAAAGCAGCTGTCTCCCTCCGAAAGTTGCATGGTATTGAAGTTTGGATCATTGGGATGCAACGACAGTATTTTTATTCCGTATTGACCAATGTAGGTTACAAAAATTGATGGGACCTTTCTAAAGATCCTCTTTAGAGTTCCATAACCTAAACTTGGAAAGGAAGGCTTGGAATAGTAATCAAAATAGAAGAAATGAAAATACAAAGTAGGATTTCCGTTGCATTCCAACGGTGCAAACGTCAACACCATAAAGTTGCTCGTTCATGGGTCGCCTCACCTCAGAAGCTTTTGAACACAGGGGATTTAATTTCAAGGTGGCAGCAGCGGCGGTTCGGCAGTGGCAGTGGCTACGGGAACGTGTTTCGCGGCCCTCGGATCGGACACGGGCGGTTCGACGAGAAATCCAGCGTCCTACTGCGGCTTGGTAGGCCTAAAGCCGAGTTACGGCCTGGTGTCTCGTCACGGGCTAATCCCGTTGGTGAACTCGATGGACGTGCCCGGTATCCTCGCGAGAACGGTGGACGATTGTCTCGTCGTTTTGAACGCGATAGCCGGACCGGACAAATGGGACTCGACGACTCTCCAACAGAAGTACGAGGCCTTGGAGCTCTCGGACTCCTGGAGCATACGGGGTCTTCGTATCGGTATACCCGAGGAGTATCATCCGGCAGAATTAAGCGACGAGGTGTCCTCCACTTGGCGTCGCGTCACTCGTCTCTTGGAGGAATCCGGTGCGCGTATCGTTCCCTGCTCGATGCCTCACACTCGATGGTCCATCGTTTGTTACTCCGTTCTGAATCAGTGCGAAGTCGCCAGTAACATGGCTCGCTACGACGGCCTCGAGTACGGTTTTCGCGCCGATGAGAATTCCTCGACCGATGAACTCTACGCGAAAACTCGTTCCCTCGCCTTGAACGAGGTCGTTCGAAGTCGCATCTTAACGGGCAATTATTTCCTACTCGCTGAAAATTACGAGGACTATTTCGTCAAAGCGATGAAAATCAGGCGTCTCATTGCCCAAGATTTCGACAACGTTTGGAACTCCAATGTCGATATTTTGCTCACACCCACCACACTCTCCGACGCGCCATCTTACGATGATTACGCGAAATCCGACAATCAGACGCAATGCTCGATCCAAGATTTCTGCACGCAGTCCGCTAATATGGCGGGTATACCGGCTGTTAGCGTACCTATCGAAATTTCGCGAAAAGGAATGCCCCTGTCGTTGCAACTCATGGCACCTTATCTTCACGAGGAAAGACTGCTTCTCACCGCCAGGTGGATCGAACGGGCCGTACGGTTTCCACGTTTGAGACTCAAAAACTCGAAGCTCTTGGAGTAGACGGTAGAAGAAAAGTACACGTGTAATTATTATTGTAAATAAACGTAAGTGTATTTATTGTACATAGTGAATATCTTTGAAGGTTGACAATATCCATAAAAAACTGGACTGTTTATTTTTGCGGGCTTTTGTTTGCAGAATTTATTCCAAGATGAAAGAAACACGTTATTGGAATTATTGTGTGAATTGAACAGTTCGAAACTTCATTTCAAAACGGGGCTTGTATACTTTTGGACCTTTTTTATTTGCCAAAACATTTGATGAATTTACGAAACGTTGAACATTTATTTTACATGTTGAACATTTTTTAAATTTGTAATTAACCAAAAAAAGGGATGTGTCTTTTTTCCGGACTCTTTTACGTACAACATTTATTACACGAGACGAAAAATGTAATTATATTTACAAGGGGTGATCCAAAAGTAATGATAATGAATATCAAACACGGTGATTATAGTTAAAAAAATTATTTATTTATCTACATAGTCTCCTAACAAGTCAATACATTTAGTCCATCTTTTTTCTAAACCCAGAATTCCTAGAGAAAGAGATAGATTTTTTCACTGGGAGCTAGTAGCCCCCAGCGACTTCTATCTCTTTCCTCGGCTCAAGGAACACCTCCGAGGCAAGAAATTTGAAGACGATAGCGAAGTGATGGCCGCTGTTGAGGGGTTTTTTGAGGGTCAAGACGAAGATTTTTTTCTAAAGGAATTCTGGGTTTAGATAAAAGATGGACTGAATGTATTGACTTGTTAGGAGACTATGTAGAGAAATAAATTATTTTTTTTAACTATAATCGCCGTGTTTAATATTCATTGTCATTACTTTTTGATCACCCCTCGTATTTGACCTATCGAACATTTTTGAAGACTCTTTTTTGTTAATACAAATTATCGCGAGGCTTCAAGAATCCATTATATAATAATTATCAATACAACAATTCTATATAATTCAATATTGATATGTAGCCTTTTTCAGTTTTCGACTACTATAATTAATGTTAATGAATTTGTAAAAATTGATTTCAAGTTTTTAAAAAGCCTATCACCTATTGCTGTAGCATTTTGACGCCACGTAACAAAACAACGAAAGTTATGAACGTATGGCTATACCTTTTTCATATATATATATATATATATATATATATATATATATATATATATATATATATATATATATATATATATATATATATATATATATATATATATATGTATATATATATATATATATAGCTCCGAATACTCTGAAAGCAAATTTATATACAGACCCAACTGTTTAAAAAAAAATACTTGAAGAAAACACCCAATTTTTAACTCAATCTGATGGAAGTGCCCAAACAATATTAATATTATTTTCTGTCGCGTTATTTCCGAAGACATAATACCGAGCCAAAATCATCTAGATCAAATACGCAAGACGAAACGGAGAGGAATCAACGTCATTGTTAGTAGTTTATTAGTCCGGAGAAATCAATGTGATTATTCGACTCCCTTAATGAGTTTTTTCAAAGTTGAGAATGAGCAAACTCTCGTTTTTCGCGCCGGTATCGGTGGATTCACTCAGTCATGAAAATCCTCGATCTCAAAATAAACTTTACAAATCGCTCGTCCATTAAAAACTTGTCATAGCACAAAAATGCTGTTATGAGAAAAACGCATTTTAATTGTTTCCTTCACATTCGCGAGGTCACTGTGACGTCAATATTTATCTAAATGAGCCTGTAATGCTTTTATTTATTGTGAAATTTATTATTATTTCATGGCATAGGACTCGTCTTAAAATATTATTTTTCTGTGTTATGACAGTTTTTGAGAGGATGAGCGAAATGGGCATTGCCCGACATTAACGGGTTATACCTGGCTCGTGGCCGGAAAATAGAGGATATTTCGTAAATTTTTTTTTGGCAAAACGTGTGCAGGTTTCCAAATTTGTTTTTTTTTTTACGTTGAAGAGTATGGTTTTAAGTATCTTTTACATTTTTTAAAATAGAGAAATAAGTATAAATATAATAGATACAATATTTCGTGCACACCGTTGTTTGAAAAACGTCGTTCGCGGTGACTACTGCTGCGAGAAATCAAACGCATTTAGTTTTTGCATGAAATAATCGAGTGCTTGGTCGAAGGATTCGATAAAATATTGATTTTTGAACAAATGGCCGCAGTCCAAAGTGGAAGTATCGATTTTCGGTAAAAAACCGCTTCCTTTTCATTGATAAGGAAAGAATTATGCATCGAAAACAAGAATTCGTTCAAGCATTGCTTTTTGCTGTGTAAAAGAAGTTTGTAAAATTTGAAGTGCAGTGATTCTCGAGATATCGTAGTCATCGATTTCAAAAAAATTATTTTATCCCTCCCTTGACACACTGGGTCAATTTGACCCAGACGAATTTAAAATAAAATGCTCGCTTGCCCAAAATCAAAAGTTTTCAATAATTTTTTACAACAATTCCATTTTATATTCCCCGAATTTTAATTATGCAGACATATTAAGAAATGTTCAAAGTGTATTCCGGATTTTTTTCAATAAAAACTGACCGAAGGTTTGTTAAGGGCAGGTGGATGAAGTACTATCCGGGTCAAATTGATCAATTGTGCCGAAGCCGTAGCCAAATATAAGTGTGTCGAGGGAGGGTTAAGAAAAACGCGTTTAAAGTTCGCCGGTTCGCGAAACTTATAAACGCCCACGACTCCCTCCATTTCGAACGGATCGATGGGGAATATTCTCCGACTACCTTCAAAATCAATTTTGAGAATCCGTCACAACCAAAAACCGACATCCTCCAAAATTCAGGTAGATTCAACCCTTAAATATACACGAAATTCCCCGCGGTCTCCATTCTCACCCATAGCGCCCTCTTTATTTACGAGCTCGCAATTCGCGCCTTGACTTTCGTTATCGGTCGCTTGGAATTTCGCATCCGGCAGAGCGGCGAGTGCAATCGTTTTTGAGAGTCGGCAAGCGAATGGACAGAGTCGCGGTCACCGGGAATCCTTTGAGTGCTGTACATACGAAAATATGATAAACATATTGTACGCGCGAGTGCAATCCGCGGCATCGAGGGGGAGCAACCTCATTTCCAAAAACAGGGTTGGGCACGGGGTTGAAAGGGCGCATGCGTCGACCCGGGCCGGGGGCTGTATTTCGCCGCGCACACACGGGCTTACATACGTGCTCAAAAGCGTCACTCATTCTGTTCAACAGTCGTCGGGACGATCTCGCGCCGCGACGTTCTTCCTAATTTCCGCGCACGCGTTGGACCCGCGTGTCAGCTGGAACAATTTTCCCGCAATCGAGTCACCCTCGTTCATCCCCGGTCGAACAATTTTGCGGAAGAAAATCGAGAAAAAAAAACCTCGCCATTGTTTACCGGAAGTCCTCAGCTGAAGATATTTACCTTATTTTTTTCGTTATTTCTCTGGCGAAAAGTTTCTTTTTTTTTTGTCGCGGTGTTACGACGAGCGTGCAAAGACTGAAGGACAATTATCAGAGGGCACGTCATTTGCGTCGCAGAAAATAAAACACGAGGGGTGAATCGCTCGCTGTGTGAACAAAAAATATACATACGCACGTTTCGCCACCGTGTGTTCGTTTACAAGTCGGCCATTTTGTTTTTATTGTCGTTGTTATCGAGTTTTTGTTCACTCGACGAGTTTCGTGAACAGTGCGCTTTTGTCAAAATTTCGTGTGACCGGAAAAGCTCCCGATCGCTCGTTCGTCCTTCGTCGCCCTGTGCCATCAGCTGGAAAGTTTAATACGCGGATTTCATCCCCCGCTCGCCCGCGGCCCGACTAAGAGGAGACTGAAAAGGTGTGTTTGTGTTTGTCCCCTACGATTTTTATCATTCGTATACATATACTCTACATATTACGAGCTTTTGACGACAATAAACATCTCGAGAGGGTTCCAGATGTTCGGAGAAACGACACACACGCCGGAGAAAAATTTACCTCGAGTTTAAGATTATTTTTCATCGTGCACACGAGCACGCAATCGTTTTGGATAGAAATTTACGAGTACCCGGCGATAGTGTCGTGTCTCTACGGATCGAACTCCCTAACCTATATTTTCCACGTCACTTTTTTACGTCTTTTGAACACGAGCAAGTGTCCCGGGCTTGATCGTCCGTCGATAAATACGCTGCAAAAATGTTCCGTTTACAAAGCCTACGTCGCGGAATTTAGTATCTTCAATATATGTATTTTATTTCAGTAATTCGTAATTTCGTTACGAATACGACGAGTAACGTCTTTAAGGGGTTAAGCTACTGTGACGAGCCAAAAATCAGGGTTTTTTGAAAAAATTCATTTTGAAGGAATAATTAGAATGATCGAAAAATCGTTTGGACATTTATTTTTATGTACATTGACAAAGTTGTTTACCAAATTTCATGACCAAATATTAAGAATTCAAGAATTTATGAACATTCTCGTGAAGGACGTTTAAACTCAACGGTGTACTTGATTTCGGTCATCCGCGTGATCTGAAACAAATAAAACGAGTTTTTCCTTAAAATAGATAACATTGGCTAAGACTCGACCGAGCTTTTTTTTGCTATAGTGTGTTTTTGTTATTGTGTTTTAATAATCAGAAAAAAATGTTCAATTTTTTTTCCGATTTTTCGAGGAAAAATTACATTATTGTGAATAACTAATGACGATGATGTTGAAGTTTGCATAGTTGGAATGCAACGATATATATATATATATATATATATATATATATATATATATATATATATATATATATATATATATATATATATATATATGTGTATATGTAATAATGAGGGAGAAATATATATATATATATATTTCCCTTATTTTTCTCATTATCGAAAGGCGTTCTTTTGAAACTACGCATCTAGATTTCCAATAAGACGATGTCAAAACGTTTGAGTAATTTTCGTAGTCCAAATCAGCCAAAAAAGCTTTTGAGCAACTAAAAAGAATCGACTTCCGTAGCCTTCAAACGATGCAAACTCTAACGTCGTTTGTTCGAAGCCATTTTTTCGCTAATTTAGGTCATGAATCTCTAAAAAGAACACGTGAAAACGTTTGAATGAATTATACAGCCAAAGTCGAGCAAACGAAAGTAAGTAATTAAAAAGAATTACTTTTCGTTGCGTTTCAACGATGCAAACTTCAACGTCATATATTTTTAACACACGAGAGACATTCAACGCTTTATTTGGTACGTTTACATCACCATTTTCCGACTTTATTCGACCACTGACTTTAACGCCGGAGAGAAAAAACTATTTGCGTAAGTATGATAGAAATATACTTCAATAAATGATTACCAATTATATTAATTTCTTCATTTTTATCATTGTTCAAACGGCGTTGAAGTTTGCATCGTTAGAACGCAACGATCACTTTTCTTTTTTATTTTATTATCGGAAGGTTGTTTTTTTATTACGGTCATTGATTTCCAATAAACATACGTGAAAACTTTTCCTTAAATTAACGAGAAAAAAAATTGAGCGAATAGAAATGATTACTTTTCGTTGCGTTCCAACGATGCAAACTTGAACGTCATAGAAAAACGTCGGTCAAGACTAAACTTCTATTACACTGAATAAGCGTATCGAATTGAAAGACAATCCGTTCGTTAGATGTCGAGAAATCGTGTACGCCGCTTTGAAAAACCTAGTTTCTCGGAAAACGCGTTTAAGGCAGGCCTGAATTAGAAGGTCCGAAAAATCGTTTTTTTTATTGTTTGAATCGATAGGCAAAATATCCAAGAATATATTTACAAAGTTACAGAGGCCAATTGTAAATATTTGCGAAGATACACGGTCAAAAGCAGAGAAGCGATTGATATTTCTATTGATGTTTTTTCTCCAGTTCTCATTTTCACGATTTTTCCAAATTGGCGGGCGTGATAGCAAAGAAACTAAACGACCTATTGAATCAAACCAAAGTTTATTTTTCTTCAGTATGAAAATCTATTGTAAGTGAATTAAAAAGGTCGTTGAAAAAGTCTTTTTAAATCATTTTTTTAGCACGTTGAAGTATTTTTTCTTAAACACATTTTTTTTTCAAACCTGAGAAAAATTACAATTTCACGATTTTTCCAGCTTTTTCTTAATTCACCCAGAAGAAAAATATATGACAATTGAACATTTTATTGGTTTATTTGGTTCAGTCAAGAATTACGAGCTGCATCTTTCCCGCTTCAATGCTTCAAAGAAGATGCTTCAATGTTTAGTGGGCTCACTTGTTCTTTTTTCTTCCAAAAAAAAACTCCCGAAAAAAAACGCTTTTTTTGGACCTTCTAATTCAGGCTCCCACCTTAAGGGGAGATATACACCTAGGAGCCGGAAAGAGGTCATTTCTGTGAATTTTTTCAAGGAAAATGATTTGAAATTTCGGATTGGGGTTACAATTATCTAAAAGTATATACATTCAAAAATATGTTTAATTTTCTTCATTTAAAAATATCAAAAATATACAAGGATATTGTATGATCCTTGAAGCGTCGTAAAAAAATCTGCGTATACGGTACCCACTGGCGTTTCTTCAAAAATCATCTGAAAAAAAAATCAAAAATATTATTAAATTAGATACTATAATCTAGTACTTGTCATAGCCGATTTTAAAAATATCGATTTATGACAAAATGGCGGACGTTTGAACATAAATAGTGATTTATGGGCCAAAAATTAGTTATTATTTTGCCTATAAAACAAAAACTAAGTAACGGAAATAAAATCCTATGACAAGTACTAGATAATGGTGTATAGAGTAACCACAAAGAACCTCAAGGCAATCGGTTCATTGGTTTTCGAGAAATTTTGGGTACCGATTTGAAAAACGTGGTTTTGAGAAAAACGCGTTTGAAAATTTGGGAATGAATAAATCATGAAATTTGTCAACTTACATGGAATCATCGGTACCAGGCCCATAGTGTAGGTCTTCTACGGTCGACGGAATGTTCATAGCTTCCAAGTCCTCGATCTCGACCATCTAGGTGTATATCTCCCCTTAACGAGTTTCGGGACAATTGACAAAATATCATCATTTGATTTAAATTTATACAGCAAATTCTTTGTCATTTACTGAATATACGCTCCAAATTTTGAATCGATCGTCTACACCGTTTGTATAAAGTTTACAATTGAAAAAGAAAACTTTTCAACATAGAGAGATGCTCATCACTGAATGGCAGCCTTACGCATGAAAAGTGTGAAAAAAAAGTTCAAAATGTTACGCAAAATCGTCAAATCACTCAGTACATTATGAAAATTTTGTCATCAGTGTCATAATGTACTCCTTATATTATCTCATCTTAGGCGTCGCTCTATGTTAAAAACTGTTTTCTTTTTCAATTGTAAATTTTATAGAAACGGTGTAGACGATCGATTTTAAACTTAGGGGGAGCATTCAGCATATGACAAAGTATTTACTGTATAAATTCGAAGCAAACGGTAACATTTCGGCATTTGCCCCGAGACTCCTTAAAGTTTCACTAGCGGTTCCCGCGTCGTAATCATAAGTTTACCTTTAATCTGCTATTCCTGAACCGTACGTTGGGCCTTCTTCTTCAATTTGAGTTGCCTCGAGAGACGAACGGGAGTTTCGACATTTTCACATTAGCATAGCCCCTTGATATTAATTTCTCACATTACTCCGACATCTATCAAATTTCATTATCTATTGCGTAAAATATCCGTATGTTCTGTCGCGTCGTCACGGGTGAAAGGTGTTTGGAGACACGATCTCATTAATATTCACTTTAAAAAGGTATATAGATCATCGAAAACCTTCATTTAGAAATATTCGATAAGACATCGATCTGTTTGGACAGAGACCATAAAAATCGCTATTATCCCCCCGCATTTCCTCCGCACAAATCCGAAATTTCTACCATCATCTTATTATGACGTTGTAGTTTGCATCGTTGGAATACAACGAAACTTAATTCTTTTCAATTTCTCGATTTTTTTGGCCGATTTAGGCTATGCAAATCACTCAAACGTTGCTACGTATTGTTATTAAAAATTTACGACCTCAATTTAACAAAGAAAAAAGGCTTTGGGTATGTATAAAAATAAAGAAACAAAAAAGGAAAAAAAAAACACATCGTTGCATGTCAACGATGCAATCTTCAACGTCATATTTCATTTTTCAAAATATTCTTCAGTTTTTTTTTCGCCGCGGTTGTTAACTATAAACAGAGACAGATAGAATAGACACGTCGTTAATTATCGCGAGGATTACGCATCGCAATTTATGTTCGCGTGAATAATTCATACCACGCAATTAAATTTATTTCCCGTCGATTAACAAAATCGAAAAATAAATGGAATTCGCGAAATATTCAGTTTCGGGATACGGGAGAAATATGTATGGAGAATTCTACAGGTGTGTTGTTAGTGTCGATTTGCGTTTCAGGTTTTCGTCATTGAGGCATAAACTATAAAACGAACAATTGCCTATAAACTCGTCCAATTCCCCCCTCCCCCGCTCTTTCGCTCGCTATCGCTTCCTCTTTCCCTTTGTTTTTCTCTTCTTTTTGCACGGGTATTCATTCATGTGCAATTACGTTTGTGCATGTGCAAGCAAATGGAACCGGAAATAATCGCGAACTGGAGTGACAAGAGTCGCGATAATGGCAAAAGGAAAGATAGCGAGGGGGATGGGGAGAGGAGGCTGGATAACATTGTAACCGGTTAGGACTATGTGTATGTGTATGTGTGTCTGTGTGTGTGTGTGAGTGTGTGTGTGTGTGTGTGTGAGTGTGTGTGTGTGTGTGTGTGTGTGTGTGTGTGTGTGTGTGTGTGTGTGTGTGTGTGTGTGTGTATATACAGGGTGTCCCTCTCGTCTCTGCCACCTGAAATAACTCGGTAATTATCGACATCACAAAAAAATGTTCCAAGCAAAAGTGTACTTTGTAAAGGGGGCCATCAAATGCGACCAATTTTTTTTTTTTCGGTGAAGGCGCTGACGCACAGTGAAGGTCACCTCCACTTTTTTTTAATGGAATGGTACATTTTTTTCAACCATCTTGTGGAGCACCTCACGCCGCATAAACAACATTAGGGGGTGAAAGTCGTTCAAGGTCATTCAAGGTCAGTATCGATTATACTAATCTAAATATCTCGGATCACTACCAGAAATTTGGTAGTGATCCGAGATATTTAGATTTGTATTTCATGTTAATGTGTCGCTGAAGTTTGCGACGTTGGAATGCAACGAAAATTCTTGTTCATTTTAATTTTTCTCCATTTTCATTGTTATCCAAAATCACTTTTGATTGATTTAGGTTGTAGGTCTCTAATAAGGATCTTAGAAAAGTTCACGGTAGCTTTGATTTGTGAGAAATAAAAATTGGCAATTGGAAAAGAATTATTTTCGTTGCGTTCCAACGATGCAAACTTCAACATCATATTTGAATAGGTGTTCGAAATGAACATGAACGACTTTGACCCCCTAACAACCCCTAACCCCACAAGATGGTTGAAAAAAATGTACCATTCCATTTAAGGGATATGCATAACCTTGAAATTAAAAAAATCGATTTTTGGTTTATTTAATTTTCTTATTGCGTAGTCTTAACTTTCATTTGGTTCAAGGATTTTGTAAAAATTCAAAAAATTGACTGAGTTATGACGATTTTAGTGGATCAAGTCAGAACGTCCCATTGCGTTACGGCTCTAGCGCTGCGCGGTGCATTGTATGTTTTCTAAGGGCATTGATATGACTTTGTCCAACCAGGCTGGTTGATTGTTATACGGTGCAGGAATCGCAGACTGAAGGTACGAAGAATAATTGTGATTTTATCTCAAGCAAGTAGTCCATACACCAAGGCACTTTCTTACAATTAAATTTTTCAAATAACCATTGGGACGAAAGCGTGCATTTCATAGATAGAAATTATAAATAAATGATGTTTTTTACTAGGTCCATTAGTAATGGGGATATAAGCGACGAAAATTAATCGCATCACCTCACACTCATCGTTTCGTCCCTTTAACTCATCGTTCCGTCTTTCTCGTAGAAATGTTCCTTGTTCATATCTCCATTACTAATGGAGCTAGAAAAAAGAATGAAAGAGACATTTTTTGTTGTCAATTGAAAAAGAAACAACTTTTATTTACAACTTTTTTCTACAAAATGCACTTTTTCGTCACAATCGTCATTATAACAATTAAATTGTTTATAACGAAAAAAAAACGATTCTAGAACAATATAAATGTCCTACTCGTATTGCCCGTACCCGAAACCATAAAGAGCCACCGAATATATTGAGCCCATTTATACGAAAATTGTATAAGGAAAAAGTGGATTTGGTACATTTTCTTCTCCTGCGTTTATCTCGAAAGTACACTTCAAATTTGGGCTGAACATATTTTATAACATATTCAATCGGCTGACCGAATTATTTTTTCACATATTCCTCTGTTTGTTAATAACAGACGTTTAAAGTCATTATTTTTTGTCAAAGATCGACTTTTTTGTTTTAAACAGTGCAACTAATGCAAATATTAAAATTTCGAAAAAGTAATCGGTGGGTTTGTAGCTTCACCATTGTACTAAAAGTATATTTATCCATGTTTTACTTTAGATGAATCTAGTTACCGGAATCATGTACGCGACGG
Source organism: Ophion ellenae (assembly GCA_963210295.1). Taxonomy (NCBI): domain Eukaryota; kingdom Metazoa; phylum Arthropoda; class Insecta; order Hymenoptera; family Ichneumonidae; genus Ophion; species Ophion ellenae. Next base: position 26,825,565 of record OY723391.1, on the reverse strand, counting down.
AGTCGTGCGGAGGCTACAGTCCCGAGATCTAATGACAATTATTACATTGTTTATATATATATATTGCGATAAAAAAAATACAGTTACATGTCAAGAATATGTACTATCTGTGTGCGAAAGATCGATCTCATCATCCTAATAACTGAGATGAAAAAAATAATTGAAAATCGATCTGTTTTTTTAACTTCAAGGTTATGCATACCCCTTCAAAAGTGGAGGTGACTTTCACCGTGCAGCAGCGCTTCCACCGAAAAAAAAAAATTGGTCGCATTTGATGACCCCCTTCACACCGTACAATTTTTGTCTGGAACGATTTTTCGTAACGTCGATAATTACCGAGTTATTTCGGGTGGCAGAGATAAGAGGAACACCCTGTATATATATATATATTTAGGTTTTATGTTTGCATTATATACCTAACGCCCATCCAACCGGTGATATTACTATTGTTTAAATTATCCATATCAATTTCGAACTTTTGAAATCACAAGTACCTTTTTAAAGGCTCATTTGATAAGTGTAACGTCATTTGACAAACGAAAGTCTGCGAGTAAAAAAATCACTTCCAAAATTGGGATATCACGAATATCTCGTGGCTTCCCGAATAATGCGAGTGCATAAATCGTCGATATTGTCATTACAAATAGTGTATGTGCACACACGGACAGACACACAACGTCAACGAATAAGGGGCCAAGAGCTTCGAGGTGACCAACATCGAGCAAGGATAGACTCCGAGACCGCATCCACGAGCGGCCACACGGGCACCTTGAAAGTGTCTCAGATGGCACGAAATCGATTTTTCTCACTCACGGAGTCGCACGTTGCGGAAGAAGCGGCGGCAACCCGATAGTTCGAGTGAACACAACGCGTTTTTTTGCGAGCGAGTGGGTGGCTCGCGGTGTGTATGCATGTGCGATGCAATCGCCAACGCAACATCGCACAATCAGAGCAATGCGGTCAATTGAGCTACAAAAGGGCCGTTTAGGGACAACACGCGACCTGGAATTCTTCGTATGTAATTATTCATGATCAATCGTATCTGTGGGCTTGCCGAACCTTTATTTCTACATCATCGCAGCCTCCGGTGGATCGAACGGGCTGGAATAGTAATTTGATTTTGCTGATTGACACGGCCGCGCTCATTTGGAATATACTTGGAGATTAAGGCGGGGGAGATGAGTTTAGGGGCACTTTTGTTTTTAGTGATTTTTATGTTTTTTTTTACAAGGAATGAATGAATAGAATTCATTCACAATTTGGGAATATTTTATTCATATTTTCGATCAAATATTTAAATTTTTTCGAAGCATTTCTTCTGTAAATATGGAAGATATAGTCTGCCGCCCATCGAAGGTCGACATCAGATTTTGGTACTTGTGTACACTCTGGAGGCCACAGTTTTCATCAGAAATCAATACAATTTGAACATTACTTTGAAAACATGTTTTCCTTCCATATGAACCTAACTCTGATAAAAAATGGAAGATTTCATTTTTTACAAGTGTTTAAACAAAACGGTATCATTTCTGCCATTATTTTATAACCTCTTTTGCTATAAAAAAATATACTTTAAACAATGATGATACCTCAAATTTAGGTTCATATAGAGCGTAATTATATAAGGAAACTAACTATCACTTTATACAATTATAGGTTAGAAACTTTTTGAGCTAGAGTGTACACAAGTTGAAAAAAAGTTGTTTCGAGAAAATGGCGTTTGCAAAAAAAATGACCGGAAACATAAAATTCAAGGCAGTAATGAATTATTTATACCGCTTATCGGTTAATCAGCGATTAGTTCCACTAACAATTTATGGAATTAAAAAAAATCGTTTTTTTTTCGTGATGACCCCGAGTTTCGGCATTTCGAGTTTAGATAACGAATTCATTATCGGAAAAAATCGATAATTTATTCCGGATAACGAGGATCCATTTTCACGGGTCTGCGCAAACTTGGGGCCCAAAGAACGGGATGACGTTGAAGTTTGCAACGTTGGAGTGCAATGTAATATTTTTTCTCTGAATATCCCAATTTCCTTTTGCAGATTCAAGCCGTAAAAAAGCACGCGAACAATTTTTAGGATCCTTTTTTAGCGATCTACAATCCAAATCTACACAATGTGATTTTCGATAAGAACAAAAATAAGGAATTGAAAAGAATTTTCGTTGCATATCAACGATGCGAACTCCAACCCCATAAAGCAGGTCGATTTTTAATGTTTTTTTTTCTGGTGAGAATATTGGGATAGAGAGATCGGCATTTTACACACAATTGAGACGGTCTTTTGCCAAGATTGAGGTTTTTTTTTGTTTGAAAAATATTGATACTGAATGAAAATATTATAATTCGAACAAAGGGCCGCCGTTGCTGCATGGGCAATCGATGTAGGTGGTTCTGGCAACTAGGGTCATCTGAAATAAAAAACAAAAAAATGTACTTTCAGTATAATAATGAAAATTTCGTAAGATCGGACACTTTTCAGAAATTTTAAAAATTACGAAAATGGCAAGCTGTAGAAAAAAAGTTAGATTTTTGACAACGAAAAAACAAGTTTAATCCTCACTTGTCACGCTCCTGTAAAATCACGTACTTGCCACACTGGGCTTGATTCACACCCCAGCGCCAAAAATCGTTATAAAAAATAAACTATGGAATATTTTTACTTGGAAATTTTGTCAGATCATGCAAGGAGTTCACTTTAAAAGACTATGCAGGTTATTTAGCCAAAAATAAAAATTAACCCTTACTTGCCACACATCTGTATAGTACACATCAATACATTTTCGCATAAACAAAAAGGTGGATGGGGTGTTTCGAACCCCACAGTGGCAAGTAAGATTTAATCATTTGTTATCAACAAATCTATAAACATGTGAGAAAACTATCCGGTCATACGATAGAAAATGTTATAAACTATTCTCTGTCCCAACTTAAGGGGTCTTCTCACTTTAGACGCTAAAAAAGGCTATTTTCATGATTTTTTTTGACAGGTTTGCATTATAGATATTGACATAAAAGTTGTTACACTTCATAAATACACTTTCGAAATACATTTAAAAAAAATCAATGTATTTATGTAACCCAAACAAACTTTAAACGCGTTTTTCTCGAAACAACGTTTTGCGACGGCTTGTTGATAAAATCCTCGAAACTACCGAACCGATCCCTATGAAATTTTGACCACATATTCTTTATAACTATAGCTATAGAGTATATTTAGGATTTTTTAAAATTTTGATATTTACTATTTTTGTTGCCAAAAACGGTGAATAAACACTTTTTCGTTTTTTCGAAAAATGTCCGCCATTTTGTTATTTGTGCATATATCAAAAATCGTATGATATGCGCTATAGTCATTAACATACTGAATCCAAAACCGTTTGATTTTTTTGTTTCGGATGATCCATCTCCGAGATTTCATCAACAGTGCAGGCCTACAATTCTATTCGGACTTTTTTTAACTACCATTTTCGTCTATAAATAGTGACTTAAATAAATAATTTCTTAAAAAATGTATTTCGAAAGTGTATTTACCAACAACCGTATTTAGAGATATACCTTGAAGAATACTTATTCCTTGTTCTTTGTTCAGAACAGAGACCAAGGACGCCTTATTTCTGAAGGAACGACTATGAATACGGGTGTAAGTGCAACAACTTTTATATCAATATCTACAACATAAACCTATCAAAGAAATTCACGAAAATAGCCTTTTTAGGGCGTCTGAAGTGAGAAAACCCCTTAAAGGGAATCGGACGAATGGAATTCGAGATACGACCTACAAAAAATAAAAGAAGCGTAAATCCCAGGGGTCGGTTCGCAGTAGCGCAAGTGGGAGATCTGACACTTCACAAAAATCGTCATATCTTTGTCAATTTTTGGATTTTTCGCAAGATCTTTGTTTGAATTGAGTTTAAATTGAATTTAAATCCCTAGGCTATACAAATATGCAAAGAAAAAAACCTATTAAAAAAAATGTAAATCTCACGCAGACCCCCAAAGTCTGATATCCATTTCCCTCACCATTCCGGTTTCCGGTGCAATCTCTCCAAGTTCGCGTTTTACCGATCAATCACGATGAACCGTCCTATAACAAGCTCTCGCCGAAATGTCAGTTTCGATTGCGCGTTGTTCACCGCGTTTTTCGCTGCTTCTCATCCGACGTTACGACTCTGCGGCATTTCCATGAAGGAAGAGATAAAAAATAAATGCGTTGATAAATTTTGAATGGTGGGAGGAGTATCGTTGGAGAACAATGGAAGAATAGGCAAGCGAGGATGAAGAAGGGGCCGCGACGATAGAAAAGGTGAAGGTAAAAGAGTAATATGGCCGCCGTGACTACATACACATCTAGGGGATATTCCTCCATGGAAAAAGTAACCTAAATACGTCGAATATATACATCCACGTGCGTAAGTGTGGGTGAGTATATACGTATATGACAGCTCGATGTTCCAAGACAAGACGGAAGCTGAGGGTCGAGGAAAGATGCATTATGTTGCAGCTCCCCAAACGACCTTAAATCTCCCCACAAAGAAGTCTCGAAGTAAAATCCCTCGCGGTCGGAACAATAGCGATTTTCGATCAGGGATCAAGATGTTTTTTTTTCTTCTTTCGTTCCTCGCTCGCGAAGTTGGCCGGAGTGGCGGAAGAAAAAAAAAAGGTTGCCTTACGCGATATTAGAAATTCCGTTCTCGTCGATTCGGATCGATACTCGCGCGTTGCAGCGAAAAGAATATTCCTCGGTTTTTACGGTCGTCCTTGGCAACCGACGAAACATTTTTTTTCCTTCCTTTTCACCGTTCCCTCGTATCTCGGCATTTACACTCGTGCAGATCTCCGTACACTCACTTACGTACGTTAAGGGGTTAAGCTTCTGTGATGACCCGAAAATCAGGGTTATTGAAAAAAGATTCATTCTGCCGCAAAAAGGGAGACGATTGAGAAATCGTTTGGACATTTATTTGTACGTGCGTTAAAAAAGTTGTGCAACGAATCTCATTTAGAAATATTGATAATTAAAGAAGTTATAAATTGATTTTGCCAACCCGGTTGATCAGAACCAAAATAAAACGAGTTTTTCTCTCAAAATAGACAATATTGGCTAAGATTTGACCGACCTTCTTTTATTATCGTGTTTCTATCGTTAAAAAAGTTTGATTTAAAAAAAATCGAGGAAAAATCATTATTAATAATTCATGGCAAAGAAGTGTAAAGAAGAAAAACCCCCGTCAAGACTGAACTACTATCACACTGACTGATAAGGAACATCACTTAAGTATCCGCCTTCGATTACGTTGAAACTAATATATGTGATAAAGCATTAAAAACTATTAGACACGTATTTTTTTCATCTGCGGAAAAACGTTTTTGAGGGGGGAACGACCCCTCAAAGGCAGGCGTGGCAACCCCTTAACTAGTTTTTTTTTAAATATTCTATGGTGGATTTTTCGTCGCTTTACATTCGAAGAATTTTGGTTCTTTTTCCATTTAGGTCGGTGCTTGTGGGTGATACTTCGACCCCCCCCCCCCCCTCCCCCCAACACGCCTTTCTTTGAGGGGTGGTTTCCCCCTTAAAACCGTTTTTTGCAGATAAAAAAATACGTGCCTAATAGTTTTCAATGTTTGATTACATATATGAGTTTCAACAAAATCGACGGCGGGCACTTGAGTGACGTTCCTTGTAAGTGTACCAAATTTTAGGTCAATCCGTTCATTAGATGACGAGAAATCGTGTACATCGTTTTCAAAAATGCAGTTTCGAAAAAACGTGTTTAAAGTTTTACTAGCAGTTCTATCGTTGTAATCACAAGTTTACGTTCAATCTGCGATTTCTGCACCATATGTTACCTTTCTCTTTATTTGAAATTTGAGTTGCCTCAAGCGACGAACGAGTGTTCGTCATTTTCACAGTATGTTTCATTTGTGGTCACATTTCTGCACCATATGTTCCCTGGCCCTTTTTACAGCAGTCATTTTTACAGTAGCTTAACCCCTTAGTTCCTTTTTGGTGACGCGACGATTTTTGGATAAGGTTCCGAAACCTCTTCCCTCCTCTGGTCGAGCTGAAATTTTGCACAAACCTTCCTTTCAATATTTTAAGACATCCCTTAAAGGGATTTGGCGACTCGCAATAGTTTTCGAGTTATTTAATTTTTAAGTTTTTTTTTTTCAAGCGTAAGGTTCCGAAACGATTTTTGGATAAGGTTCCGAAACCCCCCCCCCCCCCCTCTTCCCCCCTCCGATCGAGCTGAAATGTTGCACAAACCTTCCTCTTAACATTTTAAGACAACCCCTAAAGGGATTTTTGGCGACTGGCAATACGTTTCAAGATATTGAATTTTTAAGTTTTTTTTTAACGCGCGCCTATTATGTCTATATCCGCTACGTCTCCGTTCATACCCATATATTTTATCGCGCCCTCCGTTTTTTCCAAACAAACAAACGCAAACCCAAAGAAACAAACCCAAACCCAAAGCCAAAAACTATTCCGCGTCGCTAAAAATGCCTTCAGGGGTTGTCTTAAAGAATATTAGATGGAAGGTTTGTGAAAAATTTCAGCTCGTTCGCCGGGGGGTGGGGGGGGGGGGGGGGGGGGGCTCGGAACCTTATCCCGATTTTCGGTCGGTGGAATAGAAAATGACTGCTTTTTCTTTACTTTTTAAAAATCGCGTGCCAATTTTCGCGTTCCCAATGCGCGTATCGTGTGGCATATGCGGCCGATCGAATGCTGAAGGCACGGGCCTGATGTTAATACCGCACTGGCCGATTCAGAGCTAATGAGGGAGTCGTCGGCCTACAAGCGTGTGGCTTCGATGCTTTGTCGGTTTTGTAGACTGCTCGACGACTGCCCCTACGTGCGCACACCCGATTCACCGATTCGTGATCGTCGACAATTTCGACAGACTATTTTCATTGCATGGCAATTCGCAGCGATCTATACGAGGGATCGTAATTTTTTAAATAAGTTGCCATCATTCGATCGAGAATGTTTTTGATCGATACGCAAGTAAAATTGAGAATTACTTTTCACCCTTTACAATTTTTATTGAATTGAATGGGATTTTTATGGGATTGAAGTTCGCACCGCTGGAATTCAATTGGAATGTACAGTTCTGAATGGCTCTAATTTTATTTTGGCAAATTTGCTTAGAAAAATCACTCGCACATAAAAGAAAATACTTTTCGGGGGATTTACTATATATATATTTGGAAAAAAAAAAGATTTTGTTTAGCGTTATGCCTAGCTCGTGAGCGAAAAAAAGAGAAATGTCCGTGAATTTTGGTGGGAAAACGTGTGCAGGTTTTCAAACTTTTTTTTTTTACATTGAAGAGTATGGTTTTGAGTATCTTTTACTATTTTTGTATTGAAAAATATTTATACATGTGGTTGATACAAGGGTTTGTGCAGACGGCTGTTCGAAGACGATGTTGAAGTTTGCATCATTGGAATGCAACGAAAAGTGTTTTAGGAATTTTTATTGCCCCATTTTCTTCATCACCCAAAATCTTCTCCAGCAAACTTGGGCTTCTCTAAAAAAATCTCTAATCTTAAAAAAACATTGGAGTGTTCCTCGTAGTCCCAATTGGCCAAAAAAAATATCAAGCTACTGGACTTTCGTTGCGTTCCTACGATGCAAACTTCAATACCGTGCGTGAAAAACATCCTTTGCGGTGACCACTGCCGCTCGGAAACTAATCATCTGAAATAAAAAAAAGAAACGCATGTAGTTTTTGCATGAAATTATCTAGTGCTTGGACGAAGGATTTTATAAAATATTGAGTTTTGAAAAACCATCCGTATGCAGTCCAAAGTGAAAGTATCGCTTTTCGGTGAAAAACACATTCTATTTTCATTGATAAAAAAAGAACTACGCATCGAAAAAAAAAATCCTTCGTTCAAGCACTGCTTTTAGGTATGTCAAAGAAGCTTGTAAAATTTGGAGTTGATCGGTGCAACGATTTTTGCGATATCGTGCTCACCAATATTGAAAAAGTAATTTTGAGAAAAACTCCCTTAAAGTTCGCCGGTTTGCGGAACCTACCTATAAACTTACTCAATTTTGAATGGATCAACTGGAGATTTTCAGAGAATACTTTTGTTACTGTAAAACGAGATTAAATCGACATTAAGGGTAGCGTCGACAGTTTGTAGGGCTACTTTAACAGAGCGCCAAAATACGGTTTCAATGTGTGCGCATTTAAATGTGTTTAAATGTGTTGTTCAAGTTTATTATAATGTTGCTAAAGTTGAATTATAACGTTGCTCAAGTTGATTTTGATGTCATTGATAATTATAAGACCGATCAAGTGCCTATAAAAGTACCCTGGGTACTTATGGGGCTGAAGTTTGCGTCGTTCGAATGAAACAAAAATTCTTATTAATTTCTGATTATCATTATTATCCAAAATCATATTTTGCAGATTTGTTGTAAATTGCTAAGAAGCACCCTTAAAAAATGTTTTCGTGATTTTCGTAGCTTTAATTTGCCAAAGGAAATTTTCGAAACAAAACAAAAATCATTTTCGTTGCATTCCAACGATGCAAACTTCATCGTCATAGGTACTTGATATTTTAATGTAAAATGTTTCCTTAATATAGATGACAATTTGATTGTAAAAAATCGTTGTTTTCCATTTAATTCCATGTATAATGCATAAAATATATATTTTTTTAAATCAATACAATGACATAGTAACCCTTATTCTTTGACATAAGTTGCATTTCAATGCCTTGTCAAAGAAAATCCACACTCGAGGTTATTTTGACACTTAAAAAAATATATATAAAATTGTAGGGAGTTGGTGGGGCGTTAGTTTCTTATACATTTGATAGCCAAATGATACATTGTTCTGTTGGACCAAAAAAAGTTGGAATTAAGGTTATTAATAAAAAGTGACTTACAAAACACTTCCAAAACCTGTTCCAAGTAACCCAGTTTTACGGTATACTTTTAGAATTCGTCGAAAACCAAAAATCGATATTATAAAAAATTTTAACCCGGTGTAAGCTTAGTTACACCGGATTTAAATCTTCTTATTTTACTGATAAGGATAAGGAGATGAGAATATAAAATGAGGTTGAAGTTTGCATCGTCGGAACGCAACGAAAATTAATACTTGTGAACTTCTTTCATTCCTTTTGGTAAATTTTGCCTACAAAAATCCTTGATACATTTTTTAAGATATTTGCTTAGCGATCTACAATATAAATCTATAAAAAAAGATCTCGTATAACAATAAAAATATGGAAAATAAAATGTGAAAAAGAACTTTCGTTGCGACTGGTGCGATGGTCTAGTGGTTAGCGTGCTCGCCACTAAACCAGCGGACCGGGAGGTCCCGGGTTCGAATCCCAGTCGCGTACATTTCGTCGTGAAATGTTTTTCTTCGGCATTTCGCGGCGAAATAAGACTAGTTCCACGACTGGGGGGCGAACTCGATGACCGGCTGTATTGGTATAGGTTTTCCGCAGTTTCCCTATACCCATGACAGAAATGTCATGATGAATGTAATACAGAGGGGGAAGTCGGCTGCGGCCGCAACAGGGGGGAACAGGGAGAAAGATGGAGACAAAAAGGAGTAACAGTAGAGGAAAGAACGGTCATAATGATGGGAAAGATAGGTAACAAACGCGAAAAGCGTGTACCTAAGGAAAAAAACCAAAAAAAAAACTTTCGTTGCGTTCCAACAATGCAAACTTCAACCCCATAATATAAGACAGAACTTTCGTTGCGTTCCAAAGATGGAACACTATTTTTTCGTCACAGCTGTCATTTCGCTATTTCCACTTCCTCAGAAACTTCACGAGTGTTGGCGACAGCCATTCATTTCCAAATGCCTTATTGTACCGGCAGTCACCCATCCGAGTATCCCACCGACCCCGCTTTATTCTCGTCTAGGATATTCCACCGCGCTGCAGAACACGATCCAACATCATTTTATTTTGAATTTACCGCGATAAAAAAGCGATTTTTCATTCAGCCCCTTCATTAAAATTTTTTTATCACACCGAATGGCAAAAGTTGGCGCGAAATTTCCGTCCGAATTGCGCCGCAATGTAATATTCATGCAAATTGTAGAAAACGAGTAAGAGTCGCGGGTAAAAATGGTGATAACGTCGATTTGGCAAGAAACGTTTCTCGTGTACAGTCTGTACTTTAATGTGCTATATCGTGCGGCGCCGTTGACCCGTCACTCGCGTGATATATCTATATTTCTGTACAGTCGAACAAAAAGGGCTCTTTTACATACCAGAGCGGTACAGAGCGCGACTGGTACGTACAGTGGACGACGGGCGTGTGACATTTGGATCGATATCGTCTACCGGCTCTCTGTATACGTGCGAGACTTGGGGTGGTCGGTGACACACTCACTTATCGAACCGTTCACCTTCTTTTCCTCGTGCAGGCGACCGCGCTGCCACAACACTAATCACACCTCATTCTCATTTTATTTTACAAATCGACATGGGCAGGTCGAAAAATACATTTCGTATAGATGGTGTTTTCGACGTTGCAGGAACAATAGGGACACTTACAAAAATGCGAGATGATAATAATGATTGTCGCCCTCGGAGGCTGAAAATTCGAATTAAAATTGAAAAAAAAAAGGATTCACGAATGGGCTGTGAGTCATAGTCGCGCGGCATTCTCAGATCGATAAAGCTTAAGGCGTTAGGCAACAGTAACGGGTATACAATCATGTGCGAATTTAACAACTTTTTTTCGTATGAAAAAGTAATTCACTCATAAAATTAATTCATATCTATTTAGTATGAATATCAAGCTGTTGTAATTTTTTTTTATGTACAAAATGGCCGACTGCTAATATTTTCTTTTTTTATCTTTTTTTAGGCGCTCCGCGGCGTGACATTTAGGATCCACAATTTTTTACCTAGAACAAAAAACAAAAATGCTCGTCAATCTACATTAGAATACCTAGAGAAGTACGTACGGAATTGAAAAAATGTTGTTTCATTCAAAAGTTTTAGGTATTTGAACTTAAATAATGAATTTTTAGTGAAAAATTTCGTTATAACTGCTCATAAATTGCTCATTAAATGAAAAGTTTTCGATTCATTAGAAATTCCGTACAGACTTCTCTGCGAAATGCTATTAGGAACATAACTTTTAAATTTGAAGTAAATCGAGTGAAAATTGTTGAAGTTATTTGTCACGCCAATTGGAAAAAAGCTGTTTCGAGAAGTTTCGAGTAGTCGGCCATTTTGTACATCGGAAAAAAAACATATTTTCTAACAGCTTGATTTTCATACTAAATAGATGTGTAATTAATTTTATGAGCGAATCGCTTTTTCATACGAAACAATTGTTAAATTCGTATATGATTTTATACCCGTTACTGTGCAGTTTGAATCTGATCCACAGTACCGTTTTTTAATTACATTACGCTTATGGAAAACTCCCGATCATTTTTCAGTACATTATTAATATCTGCTAAGTGAATGTTACCACGGAGCTGAAAGAATAGGTACGGTTCAACTGATTATCGGACTAACCCGTGGGTATAACGGACTTACCAGTACCGTTATAAAATTATTAATGTTTTTCAAAGCGAATTTGTGCGAAAATCAAGCACACAAAATATTAGAGTATGCAATCGTGGCAACGTCGCAGACGGCACAAATGCTACCTATCTTATCGGTATTCGGTAGTTATGCCCGGGAACTTCAAACTACTCGGTCAGGATAATTAACAACGAATATTATTGGCACTTATTCTCTTAATTAGTAATAATTGCTTGATATTAATTTGACAATTATGTTCAGAAATTATATACTTCTAGACATTTCTAGGCAAAGACAAAATAACGCGGATTTTTTTCATATAAAATTTTTTTTGTTTAGAATGTCGGAAAATTATTAAAGTTTTTGATTTCTTTGAGATTATAGACAACTTTAGTACACACTTTTTCTTTCCAGCGGATGTTTTTTACTCGGACCGATATTCATTTTTGACAGCTCCTTGGGCCGATATTGAGGTTACGAACGGGGCGCATATGTCTCTAACTTCGAGACACTTCTGCCAACCTGGGCATTATGATACCACGATTTACGACGTTGCCAATTCGTTTCGCGTTAACTGAACGAGAAAAAGTCATAGAAAATAATTATACAAAGTAATGAAAATCGTAATGTAATCACCGAATGTTCCGATCACTTAATGTAATCCCCGAATGTTCAAAAATGCATATTTTTACAAATAGATGTAGAAAAATCGTCCGAAAATGGACGTTTAATATGACGATTATTTGAAAGCTAACAGTTGGTAACAGTCAATTGGCTCCGTGCATAAGCATAGGGCGCTCCCCTCGTACTTCACGGCTAAACCCCATAACAATCTTAAAATTTCGCGATGTAGTTTACGTCATTCGAGTGCCATGAAAATTCATTTTCTCGTGTTGCTTGATTTTTTTTTGCGGCAGATTTAAGCCATCAAAATGACTCTAATATTTGTAGGATCCTCATCAACATTCAACAAGTTAAACTTGCAAATGAAAAGATTTTGGGTAAAAATAAAAACGAATGACGTTGAAGTAGGCATCGTTGCAACGCAACGATAATTAATTCTTTTTAATGGATATAATTTTTGTCGCCGTAGTAGACTGTGAAAATCACTCAAACGTTTTTACCTATTGTTATTAGGTTATTGTTATATTCACGATCTCAATTGGCAATAGAAAGGCTTTGGATAATGATAAAAATAAAATTAAAAAACGAAAAAATCGTTGCGTTCCACGCCGCAAACTTCAGCGTCGTAAAACCGAAGGAATGGCGTTGAAGTTAGCATCGTCGGAACGCATCAAAAGGTCTTTTTAATGATTTATTTTCTTCGTTTTTATTATGATTAAGAAAGTGGATCTCTTATAAGGATAAGAAGAAACCGTTTGAGTGTTTTTGGTACCCTAAATCAGCGAAAAAAGTGAGAAATAGAAGAAAAATTAACTTTCATTGCATTCCAACGACGCAAATTTCAACATCATCCGAAGGGATACAGAAATAACGATGTTGACGTTTGCATCGTTTGAGTGCAACGTACATTCTGCTTTATTTTCTTATTTTCTCATTTCCATCATCATCCAAAATCTTTTCTCACATAGTAAGGCTGAAGAACTCTAATAAGGATCCCGAAAGACGTTTTACTGGTTTTGGAGGCCTAAATGTGCCAAAAAATTGGGCTACGGAACTTTCGTTGCGTTCCAACGATGCAAACTTCAAGATCATCTATACATATAAAACAGTTGCGTGACTGATTGACTGACTGACATATAGACAAAGCACAGGCTACACCGCTGTGTAGATGTGCACTAAGAAAGGTTTTTTCGAAAATCATCTCTAAAGGGGGTGAAATGAGTCATAAAAGTTTATATGGAAAATTGTATTCCTTGCGCGTATCAACGCGAGGGAAGCAGCCAGCGCAACCTAGTCAGAAATTGAATAAATCGCTGCCTTTCACCGATGCAAAATCAAAATCTTGAACTTTTCCTAATTGCGCGCGTTGAAAAACAAAAAAAGTCACGACTTATTGCGTCCCAAAAACAAAACAATATACTGTTCAATAGCACGGTATAAATGTCAATGCTACTGAATTTTGCATTATTGCAGTCCAACGAGAACGATCTTTCATTATTTTCACTGGCATTCGAATTCCTCATTCCGCATTCACCTCGTACGTTTCTAACAATGATCTCGAAAAAAACGAGTTATTTTCCGTAGTCCAAATCCGCTCACCAAAAATATGGACAGTTTAAAAAAAATAAATTTTCGTTGCATTTCGACGATGCGAATTCTAACACGACAGATTTCTTCATAGGCCAGCCCAGACCATTTATTTATTTATTTTTTTATTGGTTTTTTCCTTAGGTACACGCTTTTCGCGTTTGTTACCTATTCTTTCCCATCATTATGACCGTTCTTTCCTCTACTGTTTACCTCCTTTTTGTCTCCATCTTTCTCCCTGTTCCCCCCTGTTGCGACCGCAGCCGACTTCCCCCTCTGTATTATATTCATCATGACATTTCTGTCATGGGTATAGGGAAACTGCGGAAAACCTATACCAATACAGCCGGTCATCGAGTTCGCCCCCCAGTCGTGGAACTAGTCTTATTTCGCCGCGAAATGCCGAAGAAAAACATTTCACGACGAAATGTACGCGACTGGGATTCGAACCCGGGACCTCCCGGTCCGCTGGTTTAGTGGCGAGCACGCTAACCACTAGACCATCGCACCAGTCATACCAGCCCAGACCATTTTATCCCCCAATTTTTTTCCTATTTCCTCAATTTCGCTCAACAATCATAACCTCTCAATACAAATCGCGCTCGTTCCGATTCCAATTTATTCTCGTCACCAAACCAAACAAACCCATACAAACTCTCTTCGCCAAAAAATCGAGAAGGCGGAAGTCGCAAGATCCGGGCCAGGGTTGAACTTCCATCCTTCAATCGTTCCATAATCGTCCATCCTTGCATAAAATCATTCTCGATAGATTTAGATGGTGTTGAAGTTTGCATAGTTGGAACGTAAGATGGGACTTTTCTGTTTCTTTTTCTTTATTTTTATCATGATCGATCATTTCTTGAATAGATTAAAGCCGTGGATCTTCAGTGACAATAATGAAAGCCGTTTGGGTGATTTTTGTACCCTAAAACGCCGATGAAAATAGAATCGATAGAAGAAAAATTGACTTCAACATTGTAGATTCGGGTTGTAGCGGAGGTAGGGGATGATAACGCTAAGGCCATGTTCAAATAAAACAATACATATATGAGTCAGTCAACTTTAATTATTTTAAAAACTAATCAACACTTATTAATCTTTTAATTTTGGGAGCAAAAAAGTCAGTTTCTGATTTGTACCATACAATATATATTTTTAATCAAACTTTTATTTTTCCCATCATACCCCGTATGCGGGTCAAGATGAAACAGCGCTGGGAGAATGATGGGACACGAAATATTGGCATCTTTCGCATATAAAAGTGGTTTCATCCTCAATACCAGCAATTTGATAAGCCAATAGTCTAAGTTCTGTAAGATTACTCCGAATAATCTTGCTTCCATATAATGTTAAGGGGTCTTCTCACTTTAGACGCTCAAAAGGCTATTTTCATGATTTTTTAAAATAGATTTGTATTATAGATATTGATATAAAAGTTGTTACACTTAATAAATCCACTTTCGAAATAGATGAACAAATTTAAAAAAATGTTTTTATACAACCCTAACCGACTGTAAACGCGTTTTTCTCGAAACAACCTTTTTCGACGGTTTGTTGATAAAATCTTCGAAACTACTGAACCGATCCTTATGAAATTTTAACCACATATTCTTTACAACTATAGCTATAGCGCATATCAAGGATTTTTAAAAATTTTGATTTTTACTATTTTTTTTGCCAAAAACGGTGAAAAAACACGATTTTTTGTTTTTTTCGAAAAATGTCCGCCATTTTGTTATTTTTGCATATATAAAAATCGTATGATATGCGCTATAGCCATTAACATACTGAATCTAAAACCGTTTGATTTTTTTGTTCCGGATGATCAATCTCCGAGATTTCATCAACAGCGCAGAACTACAATTTTGTTAGGACATTTTTTTAACCACCATTTTCGTCTATAAATAGTGACTTAAATAATTTTTTTTAAATGTATTTCGAAAGTGTATTTATTAAGTGTAACAACTTTCATATCAATATCTATAATATAAACCTATGAAAAAAATCATGAAAATAGCCATTGTTTTTAGCGTCTGAATTGAAAAGACCCCTTAATCATTTGTGAGTTCTTTTTCTTCCCCTGGGTGAAACACCGGTTGAAGAGGAAACAAATGCTTTACTAGTTTCATTTGACCCTTTCTAACGTAAATAGTGGTACGTTGTAAAATAGTTCGGCTTTGCTATAGATTGTATTGATCTTGCCCCATTAGATGGTTAACGAATTAACAAAAAATCACGCAATAATCTTGAACATTTCTGACAAACCGTTCTAATTATATTAATAATCAGTAATTTCATTGCGTTTACTTACCTGTCTCTAATCAATATCAGCAACTCAAATGAACTAAAACGATGTTAAACTTTACCAAAAATTACATCGTTTTGTCAAAAAATCGATATTGTTTTCTCACTCGAGACGCGTGCTTCCACCAGGGTCGATACTTTCACACTGTTTAGCAGCTAGGTTCATGATTAATCTTACCCCGCGTATTCGTTTTGCCCCGAGTTCCCCTCCATCTTTAACACAGATCTTAAGGAGTTAAGCCACTCTAGAGGCCGAAAAAATAGGCTTTTTGGGGATTTTTTAAAATAAAAACTACAAAATTAATCGAGATGACAAAAAAGGGTGTTTATCATACATATCAGTGACTGTATACAATAATTTTTTCGAAGCGTTTAATTTCAAAATGGCGGCTGTGCAGCGTTTTTCTCAAAACTGCATTTTTTAAGTTGGCCGGAAACATAACTCAGACAATTTTCAACCGATTCACTTGAAACGTTGAATATATCTTGAAAAATACATTGTCTATGGAAGTACGTAGGATTTTCTGTATATTGCATAGTTCATTTGTTATTAACAATTATCTGACGAAATTTGTCACTTTCCAAAAATTTGCCTAAAAACTCGTCAGATAATTGTTAATGACAAATTTTTCGATTTATTTTTTAGTTTTTCTGAGAAAAAAAAATCCCTAAAAAGCCTATTTTTTCGGCCTCTTGAGTGGCCTAAGGCCTTAAAGAAAGTTTGCTGTAGCATTGTTCCGGTAAAGAAAAATGTCTATTGGAAAAAAACATTATTTTCAATGCGTTCCAACAATGCAAACTTCAATATCATTTTCTCTCACGTTTCGAATTGGCCCTCGACGACCGTGGTGAATCCGTGTGTGACAAGATAGTGGCTGAACGACGTCACCAAGGCCAGGGCCGCTCGTTGCCCGATAAAATATAACGGCTGGAGTGCGGATGAAAGAAAAAAAATCATGGAAAGACAGAAAACAGAGAGAAGCAGAAATGGAAAGCTCACGCAGGAATAATAGTGTGTGGCCGAGAATGCCCTGCGGTTGGATGATATAACATCCGTTCCCGCTGCTCTCTCGCCGAATGATATTCCTTGCTACACACTCCGACTCCACACATGATTTTATAGTGCGCTCGTGTGTACACACTTTTTCTGTAATAATGAGTGACGTCAGCCGTTTGTCCGCTTGAAACGTGTGGGGGCATGTACGTACGTATATGCCCCCCCCCCCGACCTCTCCACGATACAACAGCACCCGCGTTAATTCATAGTGGTGGACGACAGTCTGATGGCGGTTTGTAAAATATGTGGGCCAGCATATCACGCACTCTAAGGGAGCATATCGTTTTTAGCATCAGTTCTCGTACCGCCATGCACTGGATAGTTTCTTGCTTGCATCTTCGTTTTTGCTCTTCTGTGTCGTGGTTGTACATTGTTTATTCCAATGTTCGTGTTTCCTCGTTGATCTGGACGCTGCGCTTACTGTGTTTCTTATACGTCAACGTGCTCAATCTCGGTTGGTACTTATGTGTACATATGTAAATAAGTATGGATATCTCTGGTTTTCCCGTTCTTGAGAGGAGTACATGCCTCCTAGAGTATTTTTCCTCGCGGGAGAACAATCTTGCGATGTCGAGAGGGGTGAGGATTTTTTTAAAAATAATTCCACGCTTAGCAAGCAACATTCGTAGTTTTGAAGCTTGCATCGTTGGAATGCAAAGAAGATATAGTGCTTTCGGATTCTTATATTTGTTTTCGGCACATTCAGGCTACGAAAGTCACTGAAATATTGTTGAGAATACTATATTAAAAATTTGTAACCGTAAACTGCAAACTGAAAGATTCGAGATAATAATAAAAAATAAAGGAATTAAAAAATCGACAAGAATTTTCATTGCACATATAAAATATAATTCAAATTGTACAATTTAAAATAATGTTGATTGCAATTGTATAACTTAAATCGTACAATTATAATCAACATTATACTTTCGCAAATGTACTTTCCCCATACATGTATATATGGGTAAAGTATGTTTAATTCCATTATATTTATCTAATGTCAGCTATTAGTACAGCCCCCTGTTTTGTGGGCAATCCTCGAAATATATAAAATTATACATAATTTTATATGAATATAAATCTCAAGAACGTATAATTTCGAATTCGCGGATACTTACTTCTCGAAGTGCTTATAATGATAATGTTTTATATACATATAGCATTATGATATGAATTACTTCGGCAAATTATTTAATCATAATGTTATATGTATATATGAGATTACGATAAAAATTATTTCGAGAAATTGGTGTGCGTGAATGCAAATTATACTTTCGTAAAATTTTTTTTTTTCATTGGAAATTGTAATGATAATGCTATATGTAGCTTTGTAACTAAAATTACTGCGAAAAATCGGTCTGCGCGAATAAAAAAAATAGTTTCGTACAATTTAAATTAAAAGATGATTATAATTAACATTATACTTTTGCGAATGAACTTTTCCCACATATACATCCGGAAAGTGTGTTCAAACTCATCACATCTATGTAATGTTGGCCATTAGTACAGGACCCTGTGCTGAGAACAGACCTCGAAGTTGAATTACTCCAAAATTATCTTGCTCATTACAATATATATATATATATATATATATATATATATATATATATATATAGCTTCATCGTTAAAATTACGTCGAGAAAATGGTTTACGCTAATTAAAATAAATTTAGAGAACTTCAGTCTTATTCCTTGGTTCTTAATTATTAATTATGAGTCTTTTACTCCGTCATTTTTGTGTTTCATTATATATATATATATGTTTATTTCGCGAAAGATGGTTACTAAACGAAGGTAAAAGGAGTAATTAAATTGCAGTCAGGTCAGTCTCGTGAATTCTCCTTCGGGCAATCTTCCGGAAAAACACGCGGCACATAGTACATAAAGTGAATAGTAGCTGGAAGAGCTGAGCTCCCTAAAAGTTATGTTTTACGGACTATGTTCCTTCGGACATTTTCTTTCGTTTCCCTTTTCATCTTTTTCCCGCTCTCTTCCTTTTTCTTTGCCGCGCAATCAAAGTTTACTGCTACGTCGGGCGTTCCCAGTCTCGAATGTACAAATTACAGTTTTTCGCGGCCATCTCTCGTTTGCGCAAAAGGCACTCGTTAATTGCGCTGATAGAGAAGTTCTGTCGTTGGAATCTCGCCGGGACTTAATACGAAATTTTCTATGAAATCTCGTATTATATCGAGTATAAAAAAGTCGTTTCGCGAAAGAGGCTAATACGCGGGTAAATAATGAGCTACGTTGGTACAACGAAAATGGGATGTGTGCCTCGACGAATGGAAGAATAAGTAGTGAGCTTTTTCGAGAATTGTTTTTTATTCCTTCGGAGGCGAGTTTTGCGTTTATTTTTGTTTATCATGTTTTTTAAAAAACTGTACGATGTAGCCATGCGCGCTATGCGCTAGAACATACCACAACTAGGTCGCCACTTCCTTTTGCGCTTAAGCGCACTTCCGCATGCCACGTTCGTGCAGTTTGTCGCGAAGACCGTTTACGAGAAGTTTGCCTGCACGTGGATTCTACCATTCTCGTTTTTGCGCTCTTCTTTCTCTTCATCTCTGCCCCTCTCTCTAGCTCTCTACCCGACTCATGTTTCGTGCAAAACTCAATTTTCTCTTGATCCTCAGTAACCGTTTTATGAAGAAACGAATGTCATTGAATTTCGTTTTCTCCTCGAGCAAACATTTATGATGAAAAAAAGACTTCCGGTCGAAACAATTTTCCGAAAAAGAAGTCTCCTTCAGAATATTTTTCCACGTATTTCATGTAATGCAGAGTTTTTATTCACGTGAAATTCGTTTTCTTACATTTTCATAAAATTGTATAAACTGCACGCAATAAAATGGTTTCGGAGTATGCAAATAATGTACCTAGGTAAATATGAAATAATATGAACTTCCAACGCAAAGAAAATGCATATTTGCACGGCTCTACTTTCTTCAACAGAGGTCCCTTTTTATTAATAATTTTGCGCTCGTAGTATCAAGTACATCGTGTAATTATTACGTTCCACTTCGGTAGACGAACCAGAAGTATAAGGGAGGACACCACTGTGACGTGCCAAAAAAGGTCGTTTTGTCCGAATTTTTTTGTCTACTAGATTATTTATTTGGGAATTGGAGAAAAATGTATGTTATCAAGCATACATTGAACTTACTTCGTGTAAATTTTTATTTCAAACAATCCAAAATTAACAACGTTAATAAGGTATAAGAAAGCCTCTGTATAAAAAATGTAGTCCAACGGCGGGATCGATAACTTGACTGGTCTGAAAGATGAAAATAAAAAAGTTTTATAATCTTTATAAATGTAGTTCTCGATGTACGGAAAAAAATCACCAAATGCCAGGTGTTCAAAAAAGGGGCTAATTTTCACGATATTCTTACTTATATTCGCGGGCCTAAGAAATACTGAATTGCAAAAAATAAAAACGGCTATGTACACCGATAGCCACTGAAATTATAAACATTTTAAATTTCTATTCTATTTCTTTAAATTCAAAATAAGATAATTATAGCTAGAGTTATGATTCCAGTCAAGTCGAGAAAAACGCGATCGAAAGTTACAGTCTTGAAGTTCTTTCGAACGAAAATTCTTTTTTATATTTTTATTTTATCAATTTTGCTATTTTACAAATTTTCATACTTCATATTTGCACCCTAGAAGACTGGTTTTCGTGACGAATATTTTGCACAAAGAAATCCACAATATTGAAAAATCATCATTTTCAATGCATTCCACCGATGCAAACTTCACTCTCATCGAAAGTTGTGTCATACGTTAAGCGTTGCGCTACTTGTTCTCACCAAATCGTCTGTAACTGAGTCAATTTTCAATATTTTAACTTGAAGATTTTTTCACCATTCTCGAATATGTATACTTTGTAAAAATGCGAAAAGATCGATTTTTGGACCCGTCGCAGTCCCGCCCATAATGCGATATCCTGGTATCGTTTTTTCGCATCTTTTGTGCTAGGCATATGGTCAGTATATGCCCACGTGGCTTGGCCGTCGAAAGATGATACAGCTCGTATTATCCACTGTACTTGAATCCCCCTTCGGAGTATCCGAATACACCCTGTCTTGTGCCCACCGAAAAAGCCTTCCGTGTCTTCTCACCCTATTTCCGCGTCTGCACGGACACATATATGTATGCATGTGCCCGGTACCGTGTTTGGGTCAAGTAACAAGGTTACCCGTTAATGGACCACGCATGCAACGAGACAGACATCAGGAGTCAAAGAGCGTGCGTGTTTGCAGACATTGTCGTACATGCGCAATCAAGTTAATCGAATTAATGAATCATGGGAAGAGAGTTCAAAGTTGTTTGAACGGGAAGAGACAACGTTTTTGCGCTTATTTGATGAAGCTGTCACATCTACTCTCATTCTTTTCCACTTCGTTAATAATTAAGAACGTTGAATGGCCGGGTAAACGGAGAATAGACAGAGAGCGAGAGGGGAGGGGGGGGAGGGCTTTGAGGTTTCCCCGGCCTTTTACCAATTTTCCCAATTGAATCTCCCTCCAAGAGTATGTTTGAAGTAAAGGTTGAAAGATACTCTTTGCTGGAAAGGTTGTTTGCAGGAAATAAATGTTGTCGTCCAAGCAACTCACGTTGCCGAGAAATAAACAAATATCCACGTCGTTTACGACAATTTTCACCATTACGGGCAAACGTTATTTTTCAACATTTCTTTATTTCATTGCTATCTATATTTTATTTGGTGCAGATTTCGGTTGTAGACACCTAATACGGATTTTGAAAAATACTTCAATGACTTTTGTAGCCTAAATGTGCCAAAAAAAATTATGACGTTGAAGTTTGCATCGAAATTTGTTTGTCCACTTCCTAAGTTTTCTTCAGTAGATCAAAGCTACGAAAATCAAGAAAACAATGTTTGGGATCCGTGTTTAACGATTTATAAATCAAGTATGCAAAAGATGATTTTTAATAATAATAAAAATGATAAATGACAAAACGAGTATTTTTGCTTTGGAAAGATGCAAACTTGGACTCTACAAAGAATTGGCCAATACGGAAAAACGATATTTTCGTTGCATTCCAATGATGGAAACTTCAATACCATGAAATGCAATGGCAATGAATCCTCGGAGCTTCTTCTGTGAGGGAGTCAAAGTTAATCAATTCATCATTGCACGATTTATCAGTTGTTTTCAATTATTAATCGAATAGCTTTTATTTGAGAATACTTTGAGAATTGGGCAAAGTTTTAAGGCAGCGTTCCGAAAGTTGTTCCCAGCTAGATAACGATCGTGTGTTTATTTATGTTGGAATACGTGTCTCGCCCGTTTTTTATGCACTTTTGCAGGGAAACATCCCTAGTGTCGTTCGAATGCGTGGCAAAAATGGACAACCATCCAAGACTTGTTATACATTGCATATTATTTCGTTGAACCACTAGCCCTTCCTCAGACTGACGAGTACGTCTCATTTCAAATGTCGAATTTTCCATTATTACTCGAGAATTTTTCTCCGGCAGATCGGCAGCCTGCAAAGATCGCACCACCATTTTTTACGATCCTTCTTGCACATTTGCGGTCTGGATCTTCGAGACCTATTCGAAATAATAATACAAATATGGTATTGAAGCTTCCATCGAAATGCAACAAAAATATATTTCGTTTCATATTGCCGTATTTTTTTGGCTCATTTAAGCTGAGAATCCTCATGGAAATTTTATAATCAAAAGCTGCAAAAAAAGATTCTAGATAATATCTAGATAATCTATATGAGATTCTAGATAATAATAAAAATAAAGAAAGAAACAAAACAAGAAGAATTTTCGTTGAATTCGAACAATGCAAACTTCAACACCGTATAGGGGAAAGTAGGGACAAGATGATAACGCTAAGATCATGTTGAACAAAAACAATACATATATGAGTCAGTCAACTTCAATTATTTTTT
The DNA here is from genome assembly GCA_963210295.1 of Ophion ellenae. Lineage (NCBI taxonomy): Eukaryota > Metazoa > Arthropoda > Insecta > Hymenoptera > Ichneumonidae > Ophion > Ophion ellenae. The sequence continues at coordinate 26,802,529 of OY723391.1, read as the reverse complement.
AAACTAGTCAACATTTATTAATCTTTTATTTTAGGTAGCAAAAAATCAATCTTTTTTATTTGTACCATACAATATATATTTTCAATTGAGCCTTCATTTTTCCCATTTTGATGGGACTCGAATGGGACAATTTTTTTTTCGTATGAAAAAGTGATTCACTCATAAAATTAATTACACATCTATTTAGTATGAATATCATGCTGTTAGAAAAAATATATATTTTTTTTTCGATGTACAAAATGGCCGACTACGAATATTTTCTTTTGTTATCTTTTTTTGGCGCTCCGCGGCGTGACATTTAGCATTCACAATTTTTGACCTAGAACAAAAAACAAAAAGTCTCGTCAATCTACATTAGAATACCTAGAGAAGTACGTACGGAATTTAAAAAAATATTGTTTTATTCAAAAGTTGTAGGTATTTGAACTTAAGAACTGAATTTTCAGTGAAAAATTTCGTTATAACTGCTCATAAAATGAAAAGTTTTCGATTAATCAGAAATTCCGTACGTACTTCTCTGCGAACTGCAATTAGGAACATAACTTTCAAATTTGAAGCAAATCGAGTGAAAATTGTTGAAGTTATGTGTTACGCCAATTGGAAAAAAGCTGTTTCGCGAAGTTTCGAGTGGTCGGCCATTTTGTACATCGAAAAAAAAAAATTTCTAACAGCTTGATATTTATACTAAAGAGATGTGTAATTAATTTTATGAGTGACTCCCTGTCTCTAATCAATATCAGCAACTCAAGTGAACCGGAACGATGTTAACCTTTACCAAAAATTACATCGTTTTCTCAAAACATCGATATTGTTTTCTCACTCGAGACGCGTGTTGCCACCACAGTTGATACTTTCACACCCATTCACCTTACCGCCACCCCTCCAAACACCAACGGGAGCACTGTGTTCGCACACACTGTTCGTAGCTATTCTTATGATTCATCTTACCCCGCGTATTCGTCTTGCCCCGAGTGCCCCATCAAATAAAGAAATGCGAAAAGAGCAAGAATGTCCATTGCATACCAACCAAGCGAACGAAAAACAAACCTCCGCGAATCCGGAACGAAAACGCGCGTCACCTGTAAATGAATACCCCAACATGAGCTTGGCGCGAACTCCAATCGATGTTACAAAGAGAAAACACATTTTCCCTATGTAACATCGATGGCTCTTCGCGCCAAGCTCATCTCCATTTTGATTAGTTTTCTTTCGGTCGAGCGTCTGCGCACGAGTCGTATTGAAAGTTCGCAAGCTCTCCGTACTCCCTTCAGCCTGAGGTTTCGTGAGGGTGGCGAACCGCAAGAAAAAATTCCTCCAAGAAATTGTTCGGGGTTGTCCGTTACGGTCTCCATTGTATACGGAATATTGACGCGATCCAACGTAGACGAGAGAGCAGGAAGAGCAGAACAAAGAGACAGCCAGAGATAGAGGGGGTGAAAGGGCTTGAGGCTGAGAATCCACTTACGATGCGTAATTACGTGGCTTCGTGTCTCTTTGGGACGTCATTATACGTATTAGTGCAGTTGAGAATCAGAGGTGTCATTGCGGACGACAGCCCTGTTGGAACGAGTATAATATCCACCGAGGAGGTTCGTCGGTAGGGTAATTGGCCCAACATAGGGCAATCAAGGGCCATTGATTCTCTCCGCGAATTCACCGTCGGGACTTTCACTCTCCCCTATGCCCAACTCTTCCAGTCATCCCTCTCGTCCACGTGTGGTGGACATTGGTCCATAGGTATATACAGGTTGGAATACACGCAAAGCACCATCACACAGCCATCCACCTAATTCCATTCGTTGGGCTTTCGTCCCTCCGGGGAACCGCGAGAGCTTTTATCGTTCCTCTCAATGCCTCCGCGGGTCCCTTCATCCCCGTGTCATCTGTTTTTCCTCGGCTTCTCCCCATTTTCGTCCAGTGTGTCCTTCCACGATGTGAACCGAACGGCGAAAATATTTTCACAAAGTTCATGCGATCGAGAGCACGCGGTGCCCTTCGCCTCCCTTATCGTCGTCCTTTTTCTCTACCTCTGCGCCTCGCTGACGGGATGAAAGACCAGAGGCAAACCCTATGGCTGGATGAAATAAAAAGTAAGGAACAAAAAAAAAAGAAACAGCAGCACCCGCGCAAACCGAATGTAACGTTGGCACGTCCAACCCTCCGATTTCATCCCTTTCTCGCTCCCCTTCGCGATCGTCTATCCGTGTCTCTCTCATCCAATTAACCGCTCTCCCGTGGACGATATAATCCGTCCATCAGACACAGAGAAACGTTGGCCAAGCTGCGTATGTATTCGATGTTACTTCGAGCGAAAAACCTTTTACAGACAGAACACACTTCGGGCTCACTGATTAAGCGAATTTTGCGGCCCGTACATGAATTATATATCACTGTGCGTAGGCAGATGTAGGTATATATGTAATCGGGCAAATCGAAGCTCGCTATTCAAAATACTTCGGTGAACCTTGCGTATGAGGTGGACTCGGGGTGGACTTGCCTAAGCTGTACCACGAATGTACTTCACATATCGCGCCTCGTACAGCAACATTGATTTATTCAAATGAAACTACCAGTCAGCCATGTTCGGTAGCGAGAATAACAAAATCTGATGTCGTTGCCCCGTAAAATATTCTGAAGGTAAATATTTGATTATAGTTCACTATAGGATGTCTAAAAATGACCTGACATTTTAATTTATTAGTGAAACGTATTATTTATTTGAAAAGTATGAATATTTTGATTTTTATATAAGGTACAAACGTGAAGGTTATGTGTCTTCCTGTTTGCAAAGTCTCATTAAGGGTGCGTCCAATTGCTTCCTTAATCTCCGGAATGGTCTGTGGATCATTGGCAGGTAGAGCCATCTTGTTGAAAGAATATGTCTTTCAAGTCCATGCCGTTTATGCCATTTATCGGATATTGTGCTCCACACATAACCTCCATGTTTGTACCTCATATTAAAATAAAAATATTCGTACTTTTGGATATATAATACGTTTTAGTAAAAAATAACGATGTCAGGTCATTTTGAGACACCCTTTATTAAGACGTTGAATAAGTTCTCGCTGTTTTTCAACAGATGGCGTTACCGGACCTACGTGTGTGTAGTTTAAGGGGGAAAACCCCTCTCTGGAAACTTCAAAAAATCGTTTTTTGCATATTGTTGTAGTGTGAACTTTCAAGAGTATTTTGAGGCCAACCGGACCCTGAAATTCTAAAAATAGACGAAGTTACACCCATTTTAGTGGAACAGTGTGCGTCGGGTGTACCCCGATCCGTCGAGTTTGAACGCTACTATCTCGAAACTACATATCTTGACACGGCGCGATTGATATCTTGAGTAACTTTCACACTATTGACTTGAATTTGCACAGTTACCGTTCAAACAGTAGTCGTTCTCGGTTTACGAACGCATTTTTTAATTGGATGAAACATTTGTTAATAACAATGACTTCCGCATGCTGTTTTTCAAGAGAAAAAGGAGGTTTTCTTTGGAGAAGCTGTCGTTTTTCGTATTTTTCGAGATTTCGAAAAGTGTATCGTGAACCCATAGCCAATTGGATATATTTGAAGAAAACATTTTTAGTTTTCGTTTCAAATTACGTTTGAGCCTGGTAGACATCCCGCTGTTTCGGGCCTCACCGCTGGAGGACTGCAACGCCAATTGCAGCACCACGAACACTTTGAAAGATTTTCTTCCGAAAAAATTACATTGTAACCTCAAACATGTGTACAACATGCTGGGGAAAAAAATGTATTCCAACGTGTTACTAGAAAAAAAATGCATCATTCTGACCGTTCAAATTGGGCTTCCAGAGAGGGATACCCCGTTAAGACCCGAACAGCTGTCTGCCCCTCAAATGTTCTGAATTTGAGGGGCAGACAGCTGATCGTCTATGTATTTGACGTCGTTTGGCAAAGTTTCGACGGGATCTGAAGAGCCGTTTCAGAGATTTTTGGGTATCCATAATTGTACTACCATACCGACCGCGATGAGGTGTCATTCCGTCTTAAGGCGGTAACCCATCCATTAAGAAGTACAAGCAAGCTTGAAATTTAGTGTATGTAGTTTCGCGAAGTGTAAACAACCTTTTCTTTTAAAGTGTCAAACATGTCAAATTTCGTGCCAGAAGGAGAGTATTTTCGGGAAACTTTACTGCACTAATTCATTCAAAAAATTCTTGTTAAGGCTTACGGCAACCATGCTCTGTCGGAAACAACATGCAGAGATTGGTTTAGACGCTTCAAAAATAATGATTTTGATGTGTTGAATTGGAGGCATTACTTCAAGAAGACTCATGTCTGACGCCAGCTGAACTTGCAGAAACATTAGAAGCTGATCACACAACAGTTTCGAAACGTTTGAAAGCATTAGGAATGATTTTTTAAAATGAAGAACTAATTTTCACGAAATACGGGGAGAACTTATTCAACACCCTAACAATATTTTGGTCACATCTGAAAGGCTGTTTTCGGTGGTACAAAATAGTATTCTTGAGCGGTACGTATAGAGGACTTTATATTGGAGGATGGCATAAATTTTGATAACCACAAGAACGACAAGCCGGCGGAAAAGGGGTGGGAGGGGGTGGATTTATTTAATTGCCAGTTGGGATTTCTCGGTCAATGCCGAGAATGTCACAGTGCTGTGCCGGAAATCTCTCGTTGCTTTCAATTGAGCACGGCCGTATGCGCGCCTCCATTCCAACGAGACCGGCATTTCCGTCATCATCGTATGTGGGATCAGATTTTGGGTAGCACACTAACGCACTTTTTCTTTCACTTTTTTTAAATGATCACCTCGTACATACACGAAGGGCATCAAAGCAGTGACAAAATCTACGAAATGCACTTTCATGGTCTTCGTAGATTGGACCTTCTTTCGGAATGAAGTGCCAACCTGCTTGTTTTGCTGCGTCGTTCGTTTTAACAACGATTGTGAAGTCGACTAGACCATATTGAGCGAAAAGTTCACGATATACCTGCAATAATCGAAACCCTCGTGATGAAATGTAGTTTGGTAAAGTTGATTATAGTTTATTGGCAGAGCCCTCGTAATGTGGCTGACGTTCTAACTACCCTGACGTTCTAACTGCCCTGACCATAGCTACTCTTGCTGCGCTACCTTTTAACAATGGTGTCAAAGCCTGCATCGTTGGGATACAGTGGGAAGGTTTTTTTTTATTTCGCGAGATACGATTAGTCGAAAAGTTACTGAGGATAATAATGATTCAACTTTTTCTTGGAAATATCGTAAATTCTAATTGGAACTCGAAAAAATTGATCAACAAATTGACTGGATCAGTATCAGTATCTTTATTTCAACGTATACCCTAAGGGTGTTGCACAGTTATTTCCTTTCTATCGTAGAAGACCCCTGCAATGTTAAGGGGTCTTCTCACTTTAGACACTAAAAAGAGGGTATTTTAATGATTTTTTTGATAGGTTTATATTGTAGATATTGATATAAAAGTTATTACATTTAATAAATACACTTTCGAAATACATTAAATTTTTTTTAAATTTATTTTAGTATTATTGATAGACGAAAATGGTAGTTAAAAAATGTCCTAAAAATTGTAGGTCTACGCTGTTGATAAAATCTCGGAGATGGATCGTCCGAAAGAAAAAAATCAAACGGTTTTAGATTCAGTATGTTAATAGCTATAGCGCATATCATACGATTTTTGATATATGCAAAAATAACAAAATGGCGGACATTTAAAAAAAAGTGATTTTTTCACCGTTTTCGGCAAAAAAAATAGTGAATATCAAAATTTGAGAAAATCCTCGTCATGCGCTATAGCTATAGTTGTAAATAATATGTGGTTGGAATTTCATGAGGATCGGTTCAGTAGTTTCGAAGATTTTATCAACAAGCCGTCGAAAAATGTTGTTTCGGGAAAAACGCGTTTACAGTTTGTTTGGGTTACATAAATACACAACATTAAAAAAAATGTATTTCGAAAGTGTATTTATTAAGTGTAACAACTTTTATATCAACATCTATAATATAAACCTATCAAAAAAATTCATAAAAAAGCTTCTTTTTAGCGTCTGAAGTGAGAAGATTCCTTAAATCATGGCATTGAAGTTTGTGTCGTTCGAATGCAACGAAAATGTATTTTTTTGTTCCTATTCCCATATATTTTTTTGGCACATTTAGGCTACGAAAGTCACTGAAACGTTTTTGAGAATCGTCATTGAAGATTTATAACCAAAGCTACAAACAAAAGATTTCAGATTTTAATTAAAATGAATAAATTAATAAATAACGAAGAATATTCGTTGCATTCTAACCATGCAAACTTCAACACCATGTTGTTGAATGTTACCTCATTGTGTTTGTACATCTCATTTTTCACGGCAGTTTTCGGTTGTTTTACTACAATTTCTATACAGCGATAATATTTTTCCCTTCTGCTCCAATCCTTTCGAAATTTTGTAGATCTTTTTTTTGATCAATAAATGTTTCGCCCAGCCAGTTAAGACGACGAACTTGACTGTCACGTTTTTTTCAAATCCTCGTTAAACATCTACAACCTCAATCTGCATAAAAATAATTTGCATAAAAACGAAAAAATAATGAAAAAAAAACAAAGAAGCGAAAAAAATGTTCGCTGCGTTTCAACGATGCAAACTTCAACGCCATTTACACCACGGGCGTTTGTCGCAAGCGCAATGGACTCTTTTCTCTCGGAGAGCGTTCGGTCTTCATCAAACGTGACGCTGCTCCATAAAAGCCGCGCCGTATTATCGCCACTTCCGTTTTTCTTCTTGCCGCTCCTGTCGTCGTCCATTCCGCGAGTGACACCGATGACGTTATCTCTCTGCCTTTTCCCTGCGCTTGAAGAATTTTAAAAAAGTAACGCCTTCGGTGCCACTTCTCGCCAAGAATTTCACAAACTTCTGGAACTCGTTGGACGACCGCGATCATCGCCGTTGCCATGAGTCCGCGAGACGGAATTTTTATATTTCCATGGGGGTTGGGCGTTGGCCTCTTAGTCACTCGGACGCCGATAAATTTGAATGGAATTGCGGAAGTTTCGCCTGAAGGAGTACCAGTGACAAAATCGAAAAGCGAGACAGAGTGGGGGAAAGGGCGAGGGGGTGGAGGGTGAAATAGCTTTATTCGGGAATGTGGTAAAAGCTGTGGTTCCACCCCCTCCTCGACCACCCTTCGGCAGCCGCGTTTTAATCTAAAAATGTGATGGACCAACCAGAGCGAAAAAAGCCGAAAAAACGTGTGGTATATTTTTTTTTTCATCCCACAGGGTGATTTTTTAAACCTGCAGCCTCGAGCTGACCGATGGTCGTTGCGATGCTTCGTTTGCCTAGCGGTTCCAGTGCTTTGATTACAGAGTTTTCGCATTTCCATTTAAAAAACGCAATACATCGTAAATCCGGGAACGGTTCGCGAATTCCTACATTTTTTTACTTTCCACCCTCACCGAACATGATGAACAATTAATTCTTATTTTTTTATTCCTCCGTGTTCATCGACATCCAAGATCGTCCGTTGTCGATCTTCAGTGAGGATCCTAAAAAATATTCGAGTGCTTTTCGTAGCCTATATGCGCAAAAGAAATTTCGGACGGTAGAAAAAACAGTTTGCATCGTTGAAATGCAACGGAGATACTCGTTTTTTTCTTCGTTTGTATTATGATACAAAATCGTTTTTTTTGCAGCTTTGGGTTCTTGATGTCCAATGAGAGTTCTTAAAAATCTTCGAGTCACTTCCGGTCCTTCAAATATAATTATGAAGTTGAAATTTGCATCGTTGGAATCCAACTATTTTATTTATCGTTTTTATTATTGCCCAAAATTCTCTTCTGCATATTCAGGTTGTATATCGCTAAATGAGGATCCTACAAAATGTCTTTCTGATTTTCGCAGCTTCGATGTACTGAACGGAAATTGGGTAGTTACAAGAAAAGAAAAAAATTCGTTGCATTTCAACGATGCAAAGTTCACCGTCATATATAAACAACATTACGGCCATTTTTTTAAATATATTTTTTTCATTCCGACGTGGCAAGCTGCAACTTCGTCAAATTGTCAACGCACTCCAACCCTACAATTTTTCCGAGGCCATGATAAACGAAATTCGAAAAATACTGTCAAATTTGTATTCCTCCCGCATCGTATGTCCAAAAGCGTGCGTTTTCGTGAAGCTAGTGCAGAATATTTGGTGCTATCTGTGAATCATCGAATATATATGGAATGGCCCCTGATGAGGAGAGCGGAATGCCAAAGGCTCTTTTCTCTTGGAGTACACCGAGGGGATTCGGCGGCTATGCGATCGAAAGTAGGGGGGGGGGCTGAAGCGACACCCTAGTACGAGCAAGGGCTGGTACAATGGCACCCCTACGGACGTTTCCAAACCTCCCTCGCAAACATTGACGCACTTTTTCTCTTTTTCTCTCCCTCGCTCAACTTCCTCCTCTCTCTCTCTCTCTCTCTCTCTCTCTCTCTCTCTCTCTATTTCTCTCTCCGCGGTCGTTCATGACGCAAACGTGTGCAAGGGAACGAATGGCACGAACGTTTTCGTTGTTTGCCGAAATTACACGACGACTAGAGAGAGAAAGAGAGAGAGAGAGAGAGAGAGAAATGCGCTCGATACAGTGAATCACCATTGTGGTCCGCGCGTCGATGTCTAAATGCACGTGCGTATACATGCTCCCCACAAAGAGTCACGTGTGTACGCCATTTGGAAATAAAAGTGAAGATAAGTAGGACGTACATATAGTTGGTGTAGATACCAACGTATATACACACGCACACGACTGAGCCTGGGTGTACCACCGGCGCGTAATTACTTTTCTCTCGTCGTTAAATAGTGCATTTTTCGCGCGTGCAAACTGCCAATTTCGAGCAGCACTCGGAACGTTAATACACGTTATATTAATTAACGTGTCCGAACGCATAGGCGCAATTTAATTTTACGTTCGACGCTTCCTGGTCAATAAAAATGTGCTTTGACTCACAGACGATTTAATCCCGACATTGATGTGACATTGCGTCCCAATAGTGCCCCTTCCGTTCATATTCGGTGTTGGGCTGCGGTTTGAAAAATTGGCACAAACACATTGACAACCGTTTGGACGGTATGGCCTCGTGTCGTCCAGTGTTTGAATTATTTAAATGCCTGAAATATTGTAATATTGCGTTATACAGTCAGAACATATGCTTATTGCATCATGTATTGAATATGACAGTTCCAGAAATTACTGGTTCGTTAGGAACACATGAGCATTGCGAATGTTCGATCGAATAGTCAAATCGGAAGTGATATTATAATAGGAAATCATTTATTGAAGTACATTCTTGTCACAATTACGCGAATAATTATTTTCTCTCCGGAGTTAAAATCGGTGGTAGAATAAAGTTGGAAAATCGTCATGTAAACGTAGCAGCTAAAGTTTCAAATGTCTCTCGTATGTTGAAAATATATGACTTTGAAGTTTGTTTCGTTGAAATGCAACGAAAAGTAATTCTTCTTAATTGCTCAATTTTTTTTGGTCGTCTTAGGCTGTGAAATCCATTCAAACATTTTCACGTATTCTATTTAGAGATTCATTACCTTAATTAGCCATTAAATGGCTAAGTAACCATTAAAATGGCTTCGAGCAAACGACTTTAGAGTTTGCATTGTTGGAAGGCAACAGAAGTCAATTCTTTTTAGTTGCTCACAAGCTTTCTTGGCTGATCTAGACTACGAAAATTACTCAAAAGTTTTGACATCGTCTTATTGGGAATCTAGATGCGTAGTTTAAAAAGAACGCCTTTTGATATTGAGAAAAATGAGGGATAAAAAATATATGTATCGTTGCGTTCCAACGATGCAAATGACGTTGGTCATGAAAGTACTGGGAATATTTTTTCTACTATATGTATACATATATACATATGCACATGTTCTCCGTGTGGGAGTCACATATATCTAAATAAATAAATACACAGAGAGCGATGAAGAGAGAAACAAATACGGTATGCATATGGAATTGAAGTTAGCATCGTTGAAATGCAACGGAAATTCTTTTTTATTTCTTCTTTTTATCATAATAAAAAATCATATTTTGCAGATTCAGGATGTAGACTGCTAAATAAGACACCATCCATGCATCCATCCATCCATCCATCCATCCATCCATCTCTCTTTCTACATGTAATTTACATGTAATTACACCACATTACATTTCACCACATTCAGACCACAGTCGACATTTTTCAACCAATCACAGGCATTTAGCACGTCGCAGCTTCCCCACTCTTCTTTGGGTATGTTCCGATATTGACTGTAAGTTCTGATGACTTGACGTCAGACTGTCGAACTGCAGAAGTCGTTCCGATATTACTTTTACCCCCTCTATCGTACAATCTGACTGGAATATAGGAACGCAATCCACACCTCGGCGTCTATCAGGACAACGCTCTCGTACGTTCCCGCAATTTTTGTTTTACTTCAGATGCCTCACGTCGCGAACGGCAGTAATCGCAGCAGGAAGTGACGACAAAAACAATGACGTCATAAGATCACGAAAGCGAACCCCGAGCTTACTGCGGCGTATATCGGAACGGCATTCGTGGTGCTCAAAGTACTGTCAGTAATATCGGAACATACCCTACAACACCGTGGCAGTGGAGTGGGGGTAGCGTTAGTTCCGTGTGACATCCAGCTAACTCGGACCCCTATACCCAGCCAACCTCAACAAACATATACAGTTTTTAAAGCATTTTCAATGCTAAAATGTTTGCACATGTTTCATAGCTCAAGCCTGCCGAAGGAAAATTGAAAAATTAAAAAAAAATCATTTTCGTTGCGTTCCAACGATGCAAACTACAACGTCATGTATGCATGGGTCTTTAAAGCGTATGAGTACCCACAAGCGCAAGAAAGTTCTGCGAGATATTTTAATGCGTGTAGAAAAAAGTCACTTGGCGAAAGGTCGTTCTCACGGATGAATCGTTGTCGACTTCCCCGTTTTCATCATACCGCATGGATATACGTAACTCTCGTGTCGGGCGCATCGTCACTGTTGCATAGACAGACTACAGCGAAGTGTTATCTAGTTATATATCGCGAAATAATACGCGGGTTCGGGTTGTGGTATTTGGAAAGACGAAACGACAGAAACCGGATCCGGTTGACGCCATCATGATGTTCCATCGCAGTTGCTTCTTCATATATATATATATGCATGCACATGTATATATATCTCTCTACCGTTCATGCAATATCTAACTTCCTTGGCAAATCCGATGCACATCTGCGTCCCTTTTGCCACTTCCGTTTGCACACCACCAGGAGGGTCTAGGTCTTTACGGAGCTTTGAGTTCTGCGGAGCTTGCTGAACTTTAATTGCGTTACGGCTTGAGATCGAGTGTGTAGGGACTAATTGACGTGATGGCGTGATCTCAAGGATGTGCAAGAATTGAATGTGAAGCGACATATTGATGGGCAAGACTGGAGAAATCTCTTGAAATGTACGGTAGACTCGTCGTAATTGTACTGTTCAACGACTTCGGTTGTTATTTGCAATATCTTGAATGGTAAATGAAATCAATTCGTGTTGATGCATTTAATCGTTTATTTTTAGTTTATTTTTTAGTTTATTCATTAGTCGATGCATTTATTTTTCCGTTTAGCACGGTGGAAATTAGGATTGGCGTGAATTTCAAATAATTTTGAAGTCGAACACCCCAATGGCTTTCCTTGTTATCTGCAACACTTTTGATTGTAAGCACCAACAATTAGTGCAAGTAGTATTGATGTATTAATTTTTCGTGTTAATGCGAACTCAAAATGAACAATTTGTTGCCACAAAGATATTGCCTGCACAATTTTCAAAAAATATTCCAAAGGTACTATTTAGGAATCTTGTTCTTTAATTGTACCAGACTTATCCTAAATCGTAATCGTATCTGAAAGAAGAGTTGACAAAGTATTCATTGCCGCATTGCATTATTGCTTCCTAGTTGATTCTGACACAAAATTCGGCAACCCAAAGCAAAATTAAATCTACTTCGACATTTATGAATATTTTGTATAAGAAATCAATAGATTTGTATTTTTTTAAATTGCTTTGTAATGCCGAAATACGTAATGGAATACCCCAAAAGTTCAAAACGATTCGTCTCATTGTAGCAAAAAACAATTACAATTTCGTCAGCGTTCTAATCCAGATCGCCCCTTTGAATCAATCGCAGAAATATTCTTGAATCGTACCAGTACAGTACTATTGGGCAATAACCCTACTGGTATATAAGTTACAGAGCATTCCTCCGCCAAAACTGCTCAACTGGCTGATTTTTATCTTGTTTTACATATCAATTGTTAAATATCCTTATACAACGTCAATGTGCTCGAACAAAATTGAGTCTACTTAAAATAACGGTACGATATTCTTAAATCATATTGGTCTAATTGGGGACAATGCTACCGGTACGAGTTAGGCGCAGTATCCAACCGCGACGTTATCACCGCACCAAAAATATGACTTTGAAGTTTGCATCGTTTGAATGCAACGAAAGTGATTTTTTTATTAATCTCTCGAATTTCTTATGGCAGATTCGAACTACGAAAATCACGCAAACATTTTTCAGGATTCTTATTTAGCAATCATACAACAAATTTGGAAAGTATAATTTTGGATAATAATGAAAACGAAAAATTAGTAAGAATTTTCGTTGCGTCCCAACGATGCAAACTTCAACCTTATCGAAAAATAGGGTTCTTGTGGTCATGGAAAGTGTGGTCTGAAAATAAAACTTAACTGATGGCATAACTTTTTTGTTGGCATTGCTGCATGTACTAATCAAGAATACAATTGCGTAACACTGAATATTACAGAGTCTTACTTAGTTATAATACTAAGCAAGTAGTAATAATGCATACTAAGCAATAATTCTAAGTAATACTACTAAGTAAGTAATAATAATAAATAATGTACTCAATAATTCACTATTAGCAATACTACTAAGTAATAATACTAAGTAAGTAATCCTGATATATAATGTACTCAATAATTTACTATTTATTTATTTCCTGTGTTCCAACGTAGACCCTTGCAGGTTTTAACGTATTCCCCTTCCCAATTGAACCCTTTCCTATCACTCCGTAGTCGCACTTCGCTGATTCAACCTAACATCCGTTGCGTCCATAGCCGTTTTAAGCTACACTATACGGCATTTGCCGAGGGTACGAGTCAACTTTGGAAAACCCTGCTTAACTCGAAGTACCGCCAGAGCCAAACCCCGATCGCCCATCCGCCAGTGTCGGTTACTCAATAATTTACGAATGACTAAAATATGAGCAAAAAATCATTGTTTATTAAATTTTTTTCTTTTTCTTCTGAAGCATTGGCAAAAATGTTTGGTTATTCTTGCTAATCAACATGTTCGACCAGTTGTTTCATTTGCATTCATCAGTGGCGGTGATTCCAGTGTTACGATTGAAACGCAGGTTCTCTATGGAGGAGATAAAGCTGAAAAAAGCTCTTGAAAAAATTCTATCGTGCAGAATTTACAATTTGTTATTTATTCACCGAGGAATTTTTATGCTTATAGCGAAAATCTAGCGGCTGCTGCGGCCCTTGCCCCCAGAACGATGTGTTTAGTGGAATATATATGCGTGGACTCGCATAGGTAAACCACGGCAATCGCGAGTGTGGGCGGGCGCGTTCAAGCACCGGCGCAAGTTCTCAAGCGCACGTTTAACGAGATAGCTGTGCAGTATGTACGTATATACGTAGTTTGCTGGACCGCAGGGAGATACGTAGCCGGAATTTGTGTTCCTGTGTTCATAGAGCACCACTACACATAGCGTGCTACATGCGCCTCTATGCACTTGGAACTTCTGCGTTCGCACGTACGTACTTCACGGTGTTGAAGTTTGGATCGTTGGAAACCGGATGAAAATTCATTTTTTTCAATCTCCCAATTTTTTTTCCGATAGTTGTAGGATACGTCATCCCATAGAACGTTCTCTGGGATCCTCATTAAAGGTTGGCTTTTGTTTATTACGCAAAATTGTCAAAAACTCGTTATTGTAAAAAACACGTTTGCTGTTAGTTAAAATAAATAAAATACGTACTCCACATAGTTTAAAAACCGTTCGCTGGATTGTTTATACATACTCATAATCTCGTACGAAAAGTTAATAATTAAGTCGGACAGTGATTGAAGTCAATGAAACTGTCTTACATTGAGAATTTACCAAAGAGCTTTGGTTTTTCAAAAACAAAAATTGCACTTTGTCAGGTTCTACTCGATCCGGATCCAGAAGATAAAAATTGCAGGCAAATTCCGGAAGTGTGTATTTTCCTATACCAAACCTGAGGTATGTGAAATGGTTGAAGCTTATTTTTTTGACGATGTTGAAGTTCGCGTCGTTGGAATCCAATAAAAATTCGATTTTATTTTTATTTCTCCATTTTCTTCACCATCCAAAATCTAACCCTGCGAATTTAGGCTGTTCATTTCCGATTAGGATCGTAAAAAATGCTTCAGTGTTCTTCGAAACGCAAATATTCCAAAAAAAGTTTGGCCTACTAAACTGTCGTTGCGTTCCAACGTTGCGAACTTCAATATCATTTTTTTCGAACCGTCAAAGCCCTTAGAACCTTTGAACGGGAAAAAGGCTTGGGACTCTTAACGCCCACTGCTCGGACGGACGAGCGGACAAAATTTCGAAAAATTATAGATCGTTTTATCATCGTGTTCCAACTCTCCCAGCTCAATTTCAGCCTGGAGAAACGAATAGCCAGATAGTAGAATAAAAATATATATTAGTGGAGGGCTGCAGCCTAATGTGACACGGAGACTCCGGATCATGATAGAGGTAGATAAATAGAAGAGGAATTTTCGTTGCATTCCAACCACGCAAACTTCGGGACCTTTGTCCTGCATCGAATTCCTCATATTGTACTCCCAAGTACAGAAGTATCAAGGTATACAGATATGCGAGTCGTAACGCTGTCGCACGATCGACCCTCTGTGTACCACGCGAGTTTTGCGAACGCGACACGCAAGGCTTTTGCCAAATGCGTGCCCTGATCGTTGAAATGCGGGGGTCGCTTTTGCGATAGCTCTGCCTGGATGCACTCACGACAACATAAGATCCAGGTACCGAACGCCCGGAAAAAAACGCGTCCTAATGAAAATTACTACCGCGTTAAATGAGGAGGTAGAGAATGAGAGAGAGAGAGAGAGAGAGAGAGAGAGAGAGAGGCGAGAGAGAGAGAGAGAGAGAGCAAACGCGTGCCGCCGATCGTACAGAGATAATTAGGTATGCAACGATGCCAATGTGCTACGGTCACGAAGAGCCCTTACAGGGGGATGGCAGGATGAATGCACCGACATCAAATGATGCTTCTGTATCAACGCCGAATCAAAAGGAATTCATTGGATTCAATTGCATTTGGACCAATTCGAGGTTTGCTCGGTTAATCGTGCGTATCATTTGCTGATGATCCTGTTTTACAATTGCACATAGGTATAGATGATCATCGGTAGTACATAAATGCCTTGAATAGGGGCTCGAAACTCCCGTTTACATTTTTTAATAATTAATACTCTTCTTTGGCACCCCTCAATATTATCCCAGGGAGCTGATGCTCCAATGTACCTGAATTTTATGTTAAATGAAAAAATTGTGGCTCATTTGTTTCAGCATCGGGTTAGTACCCTCCAATTGAATTTCTTCTGATTTTGAGCCGTGGGGTCACGGGTCTGCATGCGCTTGGGGCCCAAAAAACAGGTCGGTGTTTAACATTTTTTTCCCATAAGAGTATTAGGATGACGAAGTCGGATTTTGACTCTGAGATCAAGAACTATGAAGTTCTTGATCTGGCAACTAGGGTGGTTTGAAATGAAATATAAGAAATGTACTTTTAGTATGATAATGAAACTTTCGCATGATCGGATACTTTTTGACATTTGCAATATTACGAGAATGGTAAGCTGTAGAAAAAAAGTTCGATGGTGGGCCAAAAAACAACTTTAGTAATTTGTTATTAACAAATGGATAAACTCATGAAAACAAAGACCGGGTCATACGATAGAAAGTATCATAAACTATGCTCTGTCCGAATTTGAAGTGAATCGGACGAATCGATTTCGAGACTCACACCCTCCGCAAAAATCGCCGTAACGCGGTAAATTTTGGAAACCATTTGATCATCCTTATTGCAAAACAATGTTATGGCTATTAGTGTATGAAAAAAAAATCGTGTTTCTGGAAATGTTAATTTTGATGACGTTTGCATCATAGGAATGCAGTTTTTTGTTTTCCTTGATTTTTTAAAATTTATTTCGGTTGTAGGTCTTCAATAATCAAGTGAAAGTCTTTAATAATGATTTCGGTTGTAGGTATTTAATAATGGCGCTAAAGTTTGCATCATTCGAATGCAACGGGAGTTCTTTGTAATTTTTTTTATTTCTTCATTCCTATTGTGATCTATTTTTGGTCTTTATTTTTCGAGGTCGAAGATTTCTACTAAAGATAGGAAAATATTGTAAGTGATTTTGTACCCTAAAGCAGCGAATAAAAATGTGAGCAAGTAAAGGAAAGTTATCTCCCGTTGCATTACAACGATGCAAACTTCAATATCATCTCTAATGAGGATCTTAAGGAGGGAGATACCTTTAGGCGAGTAAAAAATGGCTGGTTTTCATGATTTTATTTGTCAGAGAAAATATTTCTTCACCTTTTTTGAGACTTAGTGTATGTTTTATTACTACTTTTGACTGTTACGTGGTATTTCCATTAATAATCTTACAAATAGCCCAGGTATGGGACGGTCTTCTAAACGGGTTGCGACTGATGTTGTCAGACGGCATGACACGTAGCGACGGCGGGATTAATCTGAAAAAAAAACCAACGAAGATTTTTCTTTCATTAACGCTCATACGCAGAATACGAACCAAGAAAAAGTAAGAAATGTTGAAAATCGATTAAATGATAAGCTTTGAAACAAAAAGATTAAATTTTCCGAAAAATTGCTAAATTATGCAACAAAAATACTGTTTTCAAGAATTTTCAAAAACATTTACGGTCATGTTTTAGACAATAAGGTTAGAAATATTTATACCAAATTTTGGTTTAAATATTTCTTTCTTTGTCAAAATTTATACCAAAATCAGAGTCGGTCTATTAGTTTTTTAGTTATGCATCACGCCAGTTTTGAAAATGCAGTTCAGAAGGCCGTACCATACCAGCGCCATTTTTTAAGATTAATAAAAACAAATACCATGTAACAGCCAAAAGTAGTAATCCAACGTACCCTAAGTCACAAAAATGGTGAAGAAATCTTTCCTTTAAAAAAAATCATGTAATTTTTTACCTCGCCTTAAGAATCTGCCTTCTTAAACAAAATTTGCCATAGGTTTGTTTTGCCAAATAAATATGTCTTCGAAGTTTGCATCGTTGGAATGCAACGATTTTTGTTTCGTTTTCCTTTTTACTCAATTTTTATTGGTATCCAAAATTATTCTTGATAAGTTGAGGATGTAGGTCTCTAATGAGGATCTTCAACAAAGTTTTCCGTAGCTTTGTTCTGCCAAAAAAAATGGGGAATTAGTGAAAAATTATTTTCTTTGCCTTCCAACGATGCAAACTTCAATATCATAAATAAATGGCAATTAGAGAAAAGTTATTTTCACATGGTATTGAAGTTTGCATCGTTTCAATGCAACGAAAATATATTTACTTCGTATTTTCGTTTTTTTTAGCACATTTAGGCTACGCCCCAATGAAACATTTTCGAGAATCGTTATTAAAAATTGTATTCAACAACAGGAAAAAAATTGGGATTACAATAAAAATAAAGAAATTAAGAAATCAAGAGGAATTTTCGTTGCATTCCAACGATGCAAACTTCAGTACCATATTTTCGTTGCGTTCCAACGATGCAAACTTCAATGTAATACATTTCACGCATATGAAAATCCCTTTTAAGGACACAGGATTAGAGCAGAGGAATTTTTACTTTTTACAAACAAATATTATTTATCGAACGCAACTGTTCCAAAGGACTAGTGTTTGGAGCTCTGCATCCATTTTGTCCATGGACGCCATTTCGTCTATAAACATGCGGATTGGTCAAGAAACCAACGTTGACACAATGGCTCCTGTTGGAAAAGAATGTTTCTTTTCCTCGTCCTGTCCACCTTCCCCGGGCGCAATAATTCCGCATTGAAGAACAGTAGTGAGCATTGTCGGATGTCATGGACGAGAACCGATAGTGACAAATGTGCATGCGTCACTCGAAATTTTGGGGTACACAGGTAAATACGCATGCCAGAATAAATCATGAGGGGAACATAGCATGTTCCGATAATCGACGTAATTTACTGCGCCCAAAACGCTCGGTCCAGCGGAGCTATGACAACTCGCTCGTTTCGTGCTGCATTCACACTTTGATCGATCGCCATTATCTCTCTCGTTCGACGATCGATTCGCGTCCACCGTTCGGAACGAGGCCCCATGTACGATTGCAAAATCGCCCCATTGTACCGGGCAACGATTATCAATCGGTTACAAATATTCTTTGGCCGGGCGACCCAGGCACCGCTATTTGTTATTGCATTTTATGGTTCATCCGAAGTCCATGGGAAAAGATGACGTTGAGCTTGCATCGTTGCGATGTTTGCTACTTTAGATCGTGAATTTCTATTAAGGGGTCTTCTCACTTCAGACGCTACAAAAAGGCTATTTTTATGAACTTTTAAAATATGTTTATATTATAGATATTAATATAGTATTTGTTACACTTAAGGCGTTACCCCCACTTGTAGCGCAAAAAAAGGCCTTTTTCATGATTTTTTTTAAAGAAAACTACAAAACTTTTTTAATCGATCAATATACCATCTTAAAGAACACATCTTGAAGAACTTTCAGTAATTTTTTTATTGAAAAATATTACATTGTTTAGTGGCAAATGGCCGTCAATGAAATAATGTTTTTATATACACGGTTTGCGGTGACCAACATTGCGGCGAAGTGGATCATCTGAAAAAAAAATGCGGATGGATTTAGTCAAATATAAGTATAAACTAGTCTTTAATCGAAGGATTTTAAAAAATATTAATTTTTCACAAAATGGCGGACAGTCAAAGTTAATGGTTCGATTTTAACGAAAAAACGGCCGTTTTTGGCTATAAAACGGCCATTTTTTTTTCGAAAAAAAATCGAACGATTAAAGACTACATTTTTATGTATTAAATAAGCCTACGAAATTTCAAGAAGATCGGTTCATTAGTGTTCGAGTAATCTTGGTCACCGACTTCAGAAATGCCATTTTGAGAAAAACGCGTTTAAAGTTTCTCTTTCAACGCTCTTTCAACGCGGATTCTTCTCTTTCAACGCTCATATCTCAGTCAATTTTGTTCGGATCGACTTGAAATTTTCAGGACATATTCTCAGATACTTATACTTCGAAAAAATGCAATAAAAAAATCGATTTTTTCCAAATCGCAAGTGGGGGTAACCCCTTAATAAATACACTTTCGAAATACATTTGAAAAGAAAATTTCATGTATTTATGTAACCCAAACAAACTTTGAACGCGTTTTTCTCGAAACAACGTTTTTCGGCGGCTTATTCATGAAATCTTCGAAACTATTGAACCGATTCTTATGAAATTTCAACCACATATTCTTTACAACTATAGCTATAGCGCATATCAAGGATCTTTTAAAATGTTGATATTTACTATTTTTTGTTGCCAAAAACGGTGTAAAAAACACGTTTTCTTGTTTTTTTTTATAAAAGTGTCCGCCATTTTGTTATTTTTGCATATATAAAAAGTCGTATGATATGCGCTATAGCCATTAACATACTGTATCTAAAACCGTTTGATTTTTTTTTGTTTCGGACGATCAATCGAGATTTCATTAACAACGCAGACCTACATTTTTTCAGGATTTTTTTAACTACCATTTTCGTCTATAAATAGTGCCTTAAATAAAATTTGTTTTAAAAATTAAATGTATTTCGAAAGTATATTTATTGAGGCCCTAGGCCACAGTAACGGGTATAAAATCATGTGCGAATTTAATATTTTTTTCGTATGAAAGAGTGATTCACTCATAAAATTAATTACACATCTATTTAGTATGAATATCAAGCTCTTAGAATTTTATTTTTTCGACGTACAAAATGGCGGACTCCTAATATTTTCTTTTGTTATCTTTTTTTAGGCGCCCCGCGGCGTGACATTTAGCGTCCACAATTTTTGACCTAGAACAAAAAACAA
Source organism: Ophion ellenae (assembly GCA_963210295.1). Lineage (NCBI taxonomy): Eukaryota > Metazoa > Arthropoda > Insecta > Hymenoptera > Ichneumonidae > Ophion > Ophion ellenae. Next base: position 26,782,271 of record OY723391.1, on the reverse strand, counting down.
AAATTCTCGTCATTCTACATTAGGATACCTGGAGAAGTACGTACGGAATTTAAAAAATATTGTTTTATTCAAAGGTTGCAGGTATGTGAACTTAAGAAATGAATTTTCAGTGAAAAATTTCGTTGTAACTGCTCATAAACTGCTCGTAAAATGAAAAGTTTTTGATTAGTCGAAAATTCCGTACGTACTTCCCTGCGAAATGCAATTAGGAACATAACTTTTGAATTTGAAGTAAATCGAGTGGAAATTGTTGAAGTTATTTGTCACGCCAAGTGGAAAAAAGCTGTTTCGAGTAGTCGGCCATTCTGTAAATAGAAAAAAATATATATATAGTTTTTCTAACAGCTTGATATTCATACTAAATAGATGTGTAATTAATTTTATGAGTGATTCACTTTTTCATACGAAAAAAATTGTTAAATTCACACATGATTTTATACCCGTTACTGTGGCCTAAGGCCTTAAGTGTAACAACTTTTATATTAATATCTACAATATAAACCTATCGAAAAAAATCATGAAAATAGCCTTTTTTAGCGTCTAAAGTGAGATGGTCCCTTAAGACGGCTATGGACGCAACGAAAGTTAGGTTACATTGGCGAACTGAGGGCTATACGATAAAACTCAGCAAAAAAATAGTCAATAGTAATTGATTACGAGCAATGTAGTTGGGCATTTTTTTTACTTCACTGTTCTCCAAACAACGATTGTCTACGAGTTCGGAGCCTCGAATAACCAAAAGGACAGCTCTCCGCAAAATCCCGTTGGCTAAACGTAGAGCGATCAATCGGGGAACTTCGATCGAACTTGAATCTCAATCGAACGGAGATTAAAAGCCTTCTATTTTTATCGCAATGTACTCGAGAGCTCGTTCGTTACGGACGGCTTTCCCTAAAATTAGTTTCTCGTATTACTCGTTGAGCCTCGTATCAATTTCACAGACTTTTTTGCAATTAAAAAACTTTATCCTCCGTTCGACTATCGAGACAAGACGAGCTCTTTTCCCCTGCTTTGACATTTAATCGCCCACGAATTTTGAAGCTTTATCGTGTACTTTGCTCTGTTTCTCGCCTCGCGAAGTTTCGAAGTACGTGCCCAACTGTATCCGGCAATCTGCAAACTTATCCAAAAAATCTCGATAGTTCGGATTGGCTTTGAATTGGTGCGCGATTCGTGGCTATATACACGCGGGCTTGAAAATCATTTGGCGCTGGTGTACATCGGCCTGAATCGGAAAAAGTTTCGAGCATCAACGACACAACGCACTCACATCCCTCGTGTCTCAAGCACATTCTTCACTCGGTCGGTTGCGCGAATTCAAGTCGGGGTTTCGCCATTTCCCGCTGCAATTCGAGGTCTGGGAAGTTTTGCTTCAGGCGCCCGGTAAATGTGATGAGTTTAGAAAAGCTTAAGGCGCCCTTTGAGCCTGGACTCAAAGAAGAAATGACGTTGAAGTTTGCATCGTTGGAATGCAACGCAAATATGTTTTTTTTTTTATTTTACGAATTTCTTTTGGCAGAGTTGAGCTACGAAAATCGCGCAAACAATATTTTAGAAATCTCAATCAGCGATTTATAACCTAAATCTGTAAAATATGATTTTGGATAATAAGGGAAACAAGGAAAGAAAAGGAATTTTCGTTGCAGTCCAATGCAAACTGCAATCCCATAAGATAATAGTCGATTGTTACGTTACAATTAAGCTCAGCAATAATCGAATTGCTTTAAAAGACGTAAATATTGTTAGCCTGCACTTTTCTACCAAGCAAGAATCTCCGTCATAGCACAAGTGACGAAATCCATTTGTAAAATAGCGTGAAAAAAGATGATTTTGCATTCATAAGGCCGTCAGATTAAAATCGGTCCTAGTCGATGGAATGCAAGACCTGAAAAAATATATTTTTTTATTTGTCGCTAAAATGAATTGGGCATTTATTCGATGCAAAATCGTTTGTTGATCACGAATTTCCGAGGCCCAATTTTGTCCATGCCTTATTCAGCATAGTAGAACGATTCTCATTCTACAGGGTGTTCCCAGAACTGATGGTAGTTCCTGAACTAGGGGGTTGGGGGTGAAATTCTGAGTCGATTGATATAAGTATGTATGGGTCTCAGATCAACCCCTGAATTATTATTCATTTTTAAAGGCGGGCCAATCAGCGATACGTGCGTGTGTGGTGGCTGACGGGAGCACCGCATCTACCGGCACCGCTACACGCGCGTATCGCTCACCGACGTACGCTGGCTCATCGGGCGCACCTGATTGGCCCGCCTTTAAAAATTAATAATAATTCAGGGCTTCATTTGAGACCCATACATACTTATATCGATCGACTCAGAATTTCACCCCCAATCCCCCCATTTCAGGGACGACCATCAGTTGTGGGACATCCTCTATAATCGTGTTTCGGAACAAGAGTTTTGGTCCGATCGAGTTCTACCTGGGAAAATCGTAATCAGCGGATGATTCAGCATCGACCAGGTTATCGGCAACTCGATTGGACCGCTAGGTTGAAATCGGTCCTGATCGGTGCGACACAAAAACTAAAAATGGACCTTTTTTGTTTCTCGCTAAAATAGATTGAGCAGGCTCTCATCCGTTACAAAATCGTTTGTCGGTCACGAATTTTCAAGCCTCATTCTCGTCTAGGCCTCTTTTAGCCCAAGAGATCGATTTTCGGTTATTCCACATATAGTACTCAAGCTCCAATCAACCTCTCCTTGCACTACGTACATCGTAATCATATGCATGTGTAGAGCCATAGAAAAAGCTTATCAAAGATACAGAAGCCTAGGCATAAACATGAAACCGGGCGTGAAACTCGAAAATATTTCGTGGCCATAGTGGCACAGTACCCATTCAAAGTAGTAGGAAGAGGGGGGGGCTTTTTGTGTGTACGTGTCGAGGTGGGCGTTCGTGTAGATACGAGCTTTTATACACGGGCTGCGTGTACCGAATGAAAAGATTTCGAGTCCGCGAGGGATCTCGAGAACACGTGTGTGAGAAAGAACATTGCGAGACTCGACTCTCTTCTTATACGTCAGTGATGCTAGGAAAGAAGAGCAGCAGCCGGTCTGGAGAGCTAGACTACTCCGGCTGACTATGGGGTAGCTGACCCAGTTCGAAACTCCTAGAGACGTGAAACTCTTTTTATACACGCGCTTAAACTTCCGGTTTTTTCACTCCTGCTCCCTCCAACCTTTCCTTGGCAACGATCTCTCGACGCTTTTCGACACCGAATTACGCGGACGAGGCGGCAGACACGCGCGTGTAATTGCAATTCCGCGGCGGAAAATCTCAACCAACTTGTTCTGTTGTTCACGTTGTTTGGAGGAAAGTGGAAAACTCTGGATGTACTCGACATGTGGATATGACACTTTGTTTTCGCGTTCATCTGCTGAGTACAACGAGAGCTCGAGAACGGTGGTTCCGAAGGCATAAATAATCATGAAATGGATTTAAGAATACGTCTTCATTTAAGGGAAGGTTCTGCCTTGTTCGGCCAAAAAATGTTCGATTTTTCACCAATTTTCTATGCGGAAAGTATTAAATATAGAATGTTGATATTTGGTATGTTGACTAAGCGGTCTTTATTGAACATCAAAATATTTTTTAAAGTTTGACAAAACATGGCGGTGGGAGTGGGAGCAGCCACGTATGTTCTTCGCTTGCGGAAGTCCTAAGTCCCGGACAGGTGATCTGAAGCAAAAAAATCAAACATATTTTTACTTTGTACAATATTATGTATAAGTTGACCTAGAATCAAGAAGAAAAATTGAAAAATAAAAAAATAGTGAGCGATCGAAAGGAAGTTTGTTTTTTTTTCCCAAAAATTTTCGCAGTTTTTTGCTCACAATTTTTTTATTTTTCCAATTTTTCTTCTTTATTCTAGGTCAACTTATACACAATATTGTACAAAATATGTTTAAATAAATATGTTTGACTTTTCTGCTTCAGACGACCTGTCCGGGACTTAGGACTTCCGCAAGCGACGAATGTCATCGTCCGCGCACCGACATACGTGGCTCCTTCCACTCTCATCGCCATGTTTTTTCAAAGTTTAAAAAATATTTTGATGTTCAATAAAGACCGCTTAGTCAACATTCCAAATATCAACATTCTATTTTTGATACTTTTCGCATAAAAAATTGCTGAAAAATCGAACATTTTTTGGCCCAACTAGGAAGAACCTTCCCTTAATTGACAATCTTAAGAATAGTTGATCATTTTACGTGTCGATAAAAATAGGCGTATCGTTTTTATATGAAGGTGAAAAATGATGTATCGTCTTACGTAGATTTATTATCTTATGTTTCAATCAGTTGTTTTTCGGTACGCGTCGTGTCGTTTTCACGATATTGAAATTGGCATCGTTCAACTGTAAAGACTCTTTTTCAAAGTGTCGATTTTTTTCGGTGGATTAAGGCTGTGAAAAACACTCAAAGTTTTTTTAGGGTTTTTATTAGAGATCTGAAATTCGAAATGTTTGATTCTGAATTCCCAATTTGAAATTCGGATTTCGAATGACAATAGACATCAAGCAATGTCAAAAATGGAGAAGAATATTGAAGTTTGCATCGTTGAAACGCAATGAAAATTTATTTTTTTCATATTCCCGGATTTTTTTTGCGACCTTTAGGCTACGGAAGTCATTGCAACATTTTTGAGAATTCTCATTACAAATTTATACAAAAACTGCGAAAAAAAGATTCTAGATAATAATAAAAATATAGGATCGACAAAATCAAGAAGAATTTATGATATTGAAGTTTGCATTGTAGAAATGCTACTAAAGTTAGTTGCCCATTTTTTTTCAAGGGCTGAATGTGCCAACGTTTTTCAGGATCCATATTAGAGATCTCCACCCTAAATATACAAGAAATTATGTTGGTTGATAATGAAAATGAGGAGAGAAAAAAAAATTTCGTTCCATTAAAACGAAGCAAACTTTAACACCGTGAAGAACTTTTGTTGCATTCCAACAATGCAAACTCCAACAACCATATTTTTTGTTGCATCCAAATTAACCAAACTTCGACACTCTCCTTTTCGCCGATGTACCAAAATATTCGTACGCCTGATACTCACAAATTCAAATGATGTTGAAGTTTGTATCGTTGGAATGCAACAAAAATAATTTTTTTCAAAATGCCAATCTTTTTCCTGGCAAATCAAAGCTACTGTGAACTTTTTCAAGATCCTCATTAGAGACCTACAACCTAAGTCTATCGAAAGTGTTTTTGGATAAAAATTAAAATGGAGAAAAGCGAACATGAAAAAGAAGTATCGTTGCATTCCAACGATGCAAACTTCAACAACATAAATTGAATATAACATTGCTCTAATCACTGGTGATTTTTTCATCTTCAAATTTCAGTATTTGGCATTATCAGAATTGAATTAATTTCCCCGAGTACTCGTTCACAATTAACGCAACGCTTCCTCTTTGAAGAAGACAAACAGCATGGTCCTTCGAAGTTTCACTAATCATGAAATATCGGAGCTCTTTCTTCCGATTGGAGGTTTTTTCCATTAGCGGGTTTTTCGTTTAGTGGTTTTCATGCTCGTGGGATGGCTGCGTGCGTTAGGGATCCTTTTATTTTATGCACAGTCAATGCACGAGCTTGCGATGCTTTGAATCGAAGCTCAATACAGCGCTGGCTTTTTCATCTCCTCCCTGAATCTGCTTGTCGCGTCAGCACGTTTTGAAGAGCCGAAGATCCACAGGTATTCCGTGTCAACGCCCGAGTATTCATTAGTGCGAGGAAGAAGCACATATATATGGATGTCTGCCGCTGTGGCACAAAATGGCATAATGTGATTCGATACGTGAAGCGACGGCAGCTCGTTCGTGTCTGTATCTAGACGCGAAAGGTGATTTTGAAGACATTCGACTAGACAAAGCCTATCCTCGTAGCACCCGATTGTTCCTAAATGACCCCAGCAAGCCCAACATTGTGTAAACCCCAATGTCTACAAGAATGCCTTTAGATGAACGAAAACATATTTATAGAGAGGTCGTTTCAAGGACAGCCCTACTGTTCGCAAATACAACGACTCGTTTTGAAAAAAGTCAAGTACTGTTCTCGAAATCGCCAGGTGTAGTGATAGACAACATAACGTGTTATCGATTGCTACCAAACGACTGCTCTCTATGTACATATGGGTGTCGACTGCTACTAAACGGAAGCGTCGCTTTAAGTTTTGGATGCATATAAATTACGCCATTTTGTTTCGCAGCAATAGCAGTATAGATATGCGGTTATCATATATATATATATATATATATATATATATGTGTGTGTGTGTGTGTGTGTGTGTGTGTGTGTGTGTGTGTGTGTGTGTGTGTGTGTGTGTGTGTGTGTGTGTGTGTGTGTGTGTGTGTGTGTGTGTGTGTGTGTGTGTGTGTGTGTGTGTGTGTGTGTGTGTGTGTGTGTGTGTGTGTGTGTGTGTGTGTGTGTATATGTATATGTATATATATATATATACATATAGGATCGATAGTCACAACTGCAGCGCTCTTTCCGACTATGGTTGTCGTGCGTGCTTTCTTTCTGGTACAATGCATAGAGAATCGAGCGACCATCCCCTCATTGCCACGGCGAATTATGGCATAGCGCGAAAGGTCTCCGCAAAGAGCCCGAATAGGGGACGAAAGAGCAAGGGGCAGGGGGGTGGAACCCGAAAGGCTGAGTCCTAGATGAAAAATATGACGGTGGTGGCATGATGTGGAAAAGTCTGGAACGATGAAACGACGGGAGATTCGCATTGCTCGAAAACGCTATGCCAAGGTACAAACGTCACCATTTTTTTCTCGGCTTCTACAACGCTGCCGAATCTTTGAGAGATTCTCGAACGTTTTTTACCAATGATTTCTGCCGATTGACTCGAAAATCATACCGGTCCGATTAACGACGACCGTACTAGCATGAATTAGACGCAACATCCGAACGACGGTTATCACGACACCAAACGAACAATGGTTCTTGTGGTTATCAACATTTCGGCAATCTTTCCATACAAAGAACTACTTTTGTGTACGTATCACTCAAGAATACATTCGTGCAACACCCAATAAATATAGTACAAATGTTTGTACCTTGGTGCCATCATAACTGATGTGATCGTGACTTCGTAGACCATTCAAGCAGTTAGAGTTTCATCCATTTTTACTAATATTTTCGTCACATCATAACTGATGTGACCATAACTGAAATGATCCATTTTTACAGATATTTCGGTCACATCAGTTATGATGTGACCAAAATATTAGTATTAGGACAAAGTCACATCAGCTTGGTCACATCATAACTGATGTGATAGTGACTTCGTAGACTATTCAAGCAGTTAGAGTTTCATTGAATTTTACTTATATTTTGGTCACATCATGACTGACATGACCATAACTGAGGTGATCCATTTTTACTAATATTTCGGTCACACCATAACTGATGGGACCAAAATATTAGTATTAGGACAAAGTCACATCAGCTTGGTCACATCATAACTGATGTGATAGTGACTTCGTAGACTATTCAAGCAGTTAGAGTTTAATTGATTTTTACTAATATTTTGGTCACATCATGACTGATGTGACCATAACTGATGTGATACATTTTTACTAATATTTTGGTCACATCATAACTGATGTGACCAAAATATTAGTAAAAATGAATGAAACTCCAACTGCTTGAATACTCTACCAAGCAGCGGTGGGAAATTTTCGTAGTTCTGGCTACCCGGCACGGCTGAATAGTGGTTTCATTTACATCCGTCAGTGGTGATGTTGGGCGAGCGATCTGTGAAATACGATCGTGTTTCGATTTAGGCAAGTCCACTCTATCCGCGTTAGGTTTAGATGTCTGTGGCATCGATCTCTACAATTGTAGTTGCTCTTTGAAATCGTATGACGTGTATTTTTTTTCTACGTTTTCGTCATACTCGAGCGGGCGAAATCGGCGTTGTTCTCGAATCGTTCCGCGGTCGCCTGGTCGGGCTGTCTTCGCTTCGGCAAATGCCATATCGTCTCGACCTTTCCGACCTACCGATACATGCGCACATGGATGGACACATGCGCCCTGGTACACCATAAAACAACTCGCTCCTTCACCTTCACTCCTCTCCATGGTTGCATCACGGCCGAGCCTCCTTCTCTTTCTCTCACTCTACCTCTCTCCCCTCTTTCTCATAGCTGAGAAACCGCGCGCGCGAGAGTATTGATCGGGTTGGCGCGTGTGCGCTTACCCTCACTTCGCCGTCCGCCCATGTTGTATATATAGATCGGTGGCGAGCAACCCCTAACGCGGAGGTGGCCTCCACGGCCCATGAACTGAAACTCTTCCCGACCCTGCAAACCGAACTGAGCCTCCCTTGCCATCGCAGCCGTAGCCCCAAGACCATACATGTCAAATGGATATAGTTTGGGGCAAATGTACGTAGATATATGTTGGGGAGAAGTATTTTTGAGCACATACTACTTCGAGGGCCGTTCTTGTTGGCCCATTGGTCCCAGACGCAACAGTATGTACACCTTAAGGTTTTTGAAAACACCTTGAGGTAATTGTAAGCATATTCTCGTTCATGTCATTTCGAAGGGTAAGTCATATGTTGGGGAAAAGTATTTTTGAGGACATATGACTTCGAGGGCTGTCCTTATTGGCCCATTGGCCCAAAACGCAGCATTATATACATCTTGGGGTCTTCAAAAACACCTTGAGGTAATTGTAGGCATATTTGGTGACATGTCATTCCAAGGACCGTTTAGAACGCAAAATTGGCGATACATTTTTCATAAAGTTGAGCACTGTCCTCAAAAGAGCCAGATGTGCTGATAGCCGACATTACGTAGATACAACGGGGTCAAAAACACTCCTCCCCCATCCATGTCCATATATGTCCATATGTGTCCTCTTAAAGTGTTAACAACCAAATGGCGTAGCCTAGGTTCTTTAACGGGCCCGACCGTTGGTATTACGCCTTTCCGCTTGCTAGAAATCGATACATCATCTTTCCTCTCGGCCCCGTGGTCGTATCACTATGGACACCAACACCGTTGCGTTTCCAAAATACTACAACACTAAGGAAACAGCACTTGCCTAGGGTTCACCCACTACACCAATCCCGAATCTTGTATCGTTACATTTCATCCCCCTCGATCTACTTTGCTCGCTCCTTTTCTCCTTGCCTCCCGTTCTCCCTCGTTGTGTGTGTATTTCCCTCATTCACATTCTCCGCTTCCCTCCCACCTCGCTGGCCTCGTATAACCTAAAACGTTGCACCCATTGCCCAGCTACCCTAGTCGTTTCAACCCCTTGGCTCGCGCGCCCCCATATTCACCCCGACACATTTACCCGGCCACCACATGTACATATTTTACAGGGCAACCCTGCACTATACCTGCACAGCCACAAATATGCGTACACATGATTGTGTTCGACGGGGGGCGGTAAGGGTCGGGCAAAGTAATAGCTATAGCGCGTGTTTTTTTGTCTTGTTTTGTTTTATGCCAGTCTGCGTGCGCAAGAACGACCGTTTTGTTTTTACAATCAACCAAATTGCTTCTAATGCCCGTATTCGTTCGACAGAACCGCAGTTTGCTGTGCCTATATGTTTATGGTCACCCACGCGTCCACCCGCTGACATGATCATTACAGATATTTCAATTTGGTCGAGTTTCGCGTCAGTGTGTGTTTGTGTGTTTGCACAAATCGCCACGCATGGCCGCGGTAATATTCCCGAACGTATGCACGAAATGTGTACTTTCGTACGGGAGATCCGGGGGATTGGTACACGTCGTGCAGGCAGGTATTAATGAATGGTTCGCTCCGGGCCAAACCAACCCGCCGTTACTCTCAACCCTAAAGTATTCATTTGTTCTAGCCGGAAATCGGAATCCTATAGGTGGTAAAGCGTTATTTTAGCACCCTCTGCTGATCAGGTCATTCTGGCTGGAGGTGGATGATTGACTGTACAAAATAATTTATTGAATAACCGAGATTCTTTGTCTTGGCCCAGACAAACAGGAGCAGGTTGTCTAGTTTGTTAAGCTCCAATGCTCTTCTAAGCCAGCCGGTCTTCAACTGTGCCGCAGCATAAGTTCTTCAACGCCAGCCAGTCTATAAGTATTTCCCACTAACAGTTTTTCATTACCGTATCAGCCCCCAACTGTTTCGCACCAAAAGTTCTTCACGGGCAAACAGTCCCCCACTGTTTGGCACCAATGCATCTTCAAAGCCAGCTAGTTACCAACTGTGGCGCGTAAAAAGGTTTTCAAACCAGTCGGTCTCCAACCGTTCCATACCAATTTTTTTCCGAGCTAGCCAGTCTAGCCAGCTAGCACCAAAAGCTCTTCAATGCTATCCAGGCTCCAAAAGTAGCGCTCAAACGTTCGGTAGTCTCCAACGGTTCCACACCAAACATTCCTTCGAGCCAGCCAGTCTCCAATTGTTCAGTGCCAAAAGCTCTTCAATGCCATCCAGTCTCCAACCGTTTCACTCCACAAGCTCTGGAAAGCCAACCAGTCTCACGGCTGTCCAATTGTCATTACTGAAAGGCCCACTTCCAATACATCAAACGATCAGGATAAAAAATCTTTCAAACTTAGTTCAAGCGTTATAAATTCCTGTCCATCATAAGTTGAGACCTCAACGGCGATTAAACAATATTGCAATTGCGTCCAGCCTCGATCTCTTTCCCGTACATGGCCGTGTGTCGCTGCAGCTACTATTTATCCTCAGTAAGCACGAATTCGCGTAAAAATGGCAATCAACGTGCACGCGAATGACGGGAGCGTTTTACGAGGGGTCGAGCTGTTCAATGAAATAAAGCAAAAGAACGCACCAAGTCTTGTTTTACTACGATCCCTCCCACGGTAATTGATGGCGGGGGATGAAAACGTTGGAAAAGTATTAAGGTAATGCTCGAACGGGCTCGTATAACTCGTAAAATGGTGGAGAGTCCTAGTTTAATGCCGGAAACGTGTACGCCATGTCCTTTGGGTTAAGGTTGGACACTATGTCTGGATCGCGGAGAAAAAATACCCGGATAAAGGAAGGCCATGTAATCACGTGGGAGGGAGCCGCAGGATAGGAAAGAACGCGAAGGAAAAAAGACAAGGCAAAACGTCGACCACCGAGGAGATCCTCTCTTGCGAATTTAACCCTTCTTTATATGTGTACACACCAACGCACACACATTCGGAGGCACACATTTCTACACAGCTACCGTCCGTCCCAGCAGAGCAAAGAGATTCATTGTTGATCCGGTGCGCGACGGTGGAGGACGGGGGGGGCTCCCAATAAGAGACGCGGGAAAGGACTCGAGAGCCCTTTTGAACCGAAGGAAGGAGCCGGAGAAAAGAGAAAAACGGAAGTGGAATAGAAAGAGGTAGAAAGAGATGAATGTATATGTAGAGCATCGTGCAGCTTTGACTTCCGAGGGGAAGCCGTAGAAACACAGACATAGGAAGAGCAAGAGTAAATCGCACGCTGAAGACCGAAGAGGGAAAAAGACTGGAAATCCGTATAGAAGCGACAAAAAAAAGAAGATTTTTCATCGTGAACTTGCGACCTCCACTTTATATTCCTCCTCCGCGTTTCACAGGACGATCCTAGAATGCACACTGCTTTTTATCCTTCCTTCTTCCCCTGCAACCGCATTTGAATTTTCTTTTTTCGACAATATTCAAAGAATTCGTCCAGCCTGTAAACTTTTGTATTTCATATTCGTCAGTGGCAATCCTTCCCGCAGCGGATCTTGGCCCGAAGCTTTTTGTTTCGCGTCTCCATACATATGTATCTGTGACGTCAATTTATATTCATGATGGTTGAAGCTTACGCGTATACTTCACGTACAAGATTTTGTACTCCCATACAGGCGACGGGGCGAAGGATGTATCGAAACTTTTGGGTTATGCCTGTGTCCTTTGTTGGTTTTCCATCTCTGGGGAATGCGAGAAGCATCAACCTGAGCCAAGTCGAAAATAAACCCAAACACACACTCGCGTGTGTATACGTTTGATGGTAAACTGTAGCGGGACTTTTGAACTCTTTCGCGGCAGCGACGCGAGTTTGAGATGCTTCGAGGAATTGTTCCTGGATCTTCCTGTATGCCGAGAAGCTGAGAATGGAAAGCAAGACAGGGAAGAGAATTGCGAATGGAAGCCACGGAAAACCGTCAGGATAACGCTCCCTCCCGGATGCATCCTGGCAAATTCTGCGGCTCGCAAAACTCACACTTTTGCCTCAAAGCATGCTGCTCCGCATAGAGATGGAGATGAAAAGGCAGAGAGAGAACGGTCTCTCCACCTTTTCCAACTCTCCCTCGACTGGCAGTCCACTCAATCTCGCGATTCCTCGCGCACCTCATACAACTTGATAATCTAGTTTCCTCAACTAACTAACTAACTACTTATTAGGCGGGAAGTATATTGCCTCCGGAGGGGCACAAGCAGCGTTGTATAGACGCAAATACGTGTGTCCTCAAAGCTGGCGAACAAAAGGGCTCAAGCTACCTGGCTTCAACCGTTCAAGCGTACTGGATCGAGGCCTTTGGCTTGCCAGAATTCGATATTTAGCAAACTTCCTCCTTCATTTTCGCATGTATACATGCGGTTGCTCGTTCATCCCCGCCTCGTGCCCGCTCTTCGAGCAACGCAGACAGGGGAGCGTGGAATATCAAAACCGCGCGATTACTCGAGTTCTGTGTTGCAGTTCGCTAGATACCGGCTTTGAACCAACAAGGGCTCCCAGTCTAGTCGTATTAACGCTAAGTACAGCTTTCTGACTATTAGGAGTGGATCTCAAGTGTACACCGACAGAGAAGGCAAGCCGCAACATGTTGCATTTTAGTGAGCTTTCTCTAAGCCGGTGCGAAAGCAGCTCAGTCGGTAAAAGTCCCGTTGCCTAATTTTCTTCGAAATCAACACGCTGGGAAATACAAGGGACTCGATATGTTCTATTTCTTTTGAAAAGTGGATGCTTCACGGGTCGTTTGTTCTGACACTGCATGCAAAGTTTGCAATTGATGTGGCCAATCGTTGAAAAATTAAAAGACTTGATTTTACTTTAGAGGATTGCAAAAGTTTGTGGCTTTCGGATGGAGGCCGTGCTGAGAATCAGCGTTATGGCCACTCCTGGATTTCTCAACAGGCCGTATAAGCAGCTGCCTAGGGGCGGCGGACTTGGCGGGCGGCGGATTTTAGAGGTACCTAGAATGGCCTAGGAAAAGTCAAGTGATCAAGATAGGAGAAGCGGTACAAAGTCCAGTGGGGTATACTTGAGAAAAGTATAAATCCGGCACTGGTTATGACGACGTTTCGCAGACGTTGCTGTCTGCGATACAGAAACTCTCGCGTTTCCGGTTTTCCATATGTAGTTGCAGTAATCCTTCTAGATCACTGCATCAGCCAATCGGATGTTTTGATTGATCAGCTGGTCGATTGAAAAACCGAGAAAGACGATGTACCAAATGGGATTGGTGCGATACCTTCCGGGTCTGATTCAGATGATCTGGATATTTTTTTATTTACCAGGCCATATCAGTGTTTCCTGGAAAAATATATGTTTGAGGGACCAGCCTTTGGGGTTTGTTGAAGGGAATGGAGTGGTCAAGTTTTGATTGACCGGTTGATCAATCGAAAATATCTGATTGGCTGGTGCAGTGATCTGGAACGATTACTGCAACTACCTATATGTGGGAAACCTAAGACACAAGAGCTTCAGTATAGGGACTGTCAGCCCTGATGATGTAGACTGTAACGTTTGCTAACTGTCAGCATAACGCTGGGTCTCAACATGGCCTCCATCCGGAAGCCATAAACTTCTGCGATAACATCAAAAGTTGTGAAAGCCTCACAACTAAAATATCAGGGGATGCTATTTCACTCTCAGATATCATGAGAAAAAGCACCATGAAAAAATGGCACGGAATGTTTTGGATTTTTCGTGTGGTTGGCTCATGTATTGAAGAAGCTTTTTGGGAAGTTTGTCAATCGTTCACTGATTTTTGTATTGGCTTATAGGAGGCTGCGATATTCTGCCTGTTTCTAATTTTGAGCCAATTAAGGTATTTCCGTCTGTGACTGGCATGTGAAAACCCGTTGAAACAAAGAACATCGATGTCATCATAAACGAATGGCTTTTTCGGTCGGCACGGTCAATAACAGCCAAACGCGGAGCTGCTTCTGGCATAGAAGTGGTTTGGATTGGATCATCTCCAGTTTCTTATGCATACCAAGAGGTCGCTACTGTTAAAAAAAAGGCAAAATCAAACGAAACCCTTTATTTTGCAATTGCCTAAATATGGAATATCCAATTTTGATTCCGATACACATCTTGTCGTATACTATTAAAAACCGAATTGTTCATATTTTCTTTTGAAACTCTTTTTGTTGAGCCATACCTCCAACCCACACCGAGCTCGGTAATTATAGTCAGGCCTAGAGCGATCATAGTATTAAATCCGCCCCTGGTTGAAATCATTATTTGTTCACAGCAGAACCCACAGCAGAAAATTATTGATAAATTTGGCAGAGTTTGTTTTCTGATTCAATATATTTTGTCAATCACCGAAAAAGTCACCAAAGGCACACTTCAGTCCACCGTAGACTGCTCAGGTCCATTCGTTCTCTCGAGTCACCATATTTTACCGAGAAGCTTCGGCATTTGGTCACTACTGGAATATCATAAAGGAGTTGATGTATGCGCCTTTGATCCAGGTTAATGTTTTTCACTTGTTAAAGGTTTCGCCCTATGACATCGCAGGGTGATTTTCAAAGGGTTGAAAAGCAAGGCTCGCAGAAGTACGTCGAGCGAGATATCGCGCTCAATTTCATGTGAACTACCTCGTACCTACACAGATACGGCTAACGATGTATATCATGTTTAAAGTGGTTGCCAGGGTGAGCAGTTACGCCCAGGAAACTCGCGGCGTCAACAGCAAAAAAAAACAGGCGACTCGTATACCGCCGAAACACCGCAAAAGCTTTCGACCATCCACCGTGTATAGGGCCAGCAGTGGAGAGAACTTTAGGACGAGTGCGGGTATATAGAACGCGTGGGGGAGGAATGGAGGAAAGAGATTGGCAAAAGGACTTTCGAAGAGCAACCGCGCTCAATCGATGTCGATTTATTCCACCCCTCGTATACCGAGATCTTTGATTAGTTTCGTCCCGTTATTTGGCGGGGTACGTATATAGATATAAAAATAGGTGAAAAATATTTGAAACTCGGTATACCTATGCAATGTTGGATATCATCGCATCTGGCTGTTTTGAGGATGGTCCTGGAATTTAAAAGAAATAATGATTGCAGGATATTGGAGACCGGACGGTCTTTAGAATTACCTCCGTTTGTACATTTGCTTCAACTTATTCAAAGGTGAAATTTGAGGCATTGGGTTTTACGTTACGTCAATTATGGACATCATTGGCTGCTATGAGGAGGGGTCTCCGACGGTACTTCGAGTTAAGGATGTACTGCCCGTACATTCCCTACCAAAAGTGAGCATCGCTGAGAATCTTGAGCACTTTACTATAACGTTAAAATCTGAAAAAAATCAACCGTATGGGAGATGCTAAGAACATTGCTTTTGAATAACAAGAATGCCAAAAATTTATAAATAAAATGTTTTAACAAAACATTATTTAAAAAATCGCCGTTAGACTTGATTTTTTGTGACATTAAATGAATTGTGATATTTTTCCGAATTCATATGATTTTTTACAATAATTTTCACTCTATTTCGAAAATCCCGTTTTTGGAATTTTTCAGAGGCTCTAACTATGACACTGTTCGTTGAAGACCCCGTACACTTCTTGGATTTAATATGGAACATTACTCCGAAAACATATTGAACAGTTGTGACTCTTCATCCATTTTTTTTAATTAAAAAAATTTCAATGAAAATAGAAAGGAAATTCTAAAATAATTCATATCTATACAGAAAAATCTACGAATTCATTTTGTAACATAAAAAAAAGTAGTTCACCGGATATGTGTTGAACAATTTCTTTTTTCAACGATTTACTTGTAACTTTTTTGCATTATTATTACCGGAAATTATTGTTCTTAGCATCTGCAGTGTGGTTGATTAAAAAAATGTAATCTCGTCGCAAAGTACTCAAAATTTTCGCCGAAACTCACTTTTGGTAGGGAATGGCCGATATTCAGACCGGTGACCGTTTCACCGTACACCGGCTGGCGCATCTACAAGTCCGCGGAAGGCCTACTTCTGAGCCCTTGGTGTAGATACTTGAGTTAAGGGGCTATACCAGTGTGACACTCCAAAAAATCGTTTTTTTTGTTGCCTTTTTCGACAGTTTATACTTTCAAGAATATCATTACCATTTATATCATTTATATCAATGTCATTATATCTTGCAAAAATCGATAGTTAAATCTTTAAACGCGTTTTCCTCGAAATGAGATTTTTCAAATTTGCTGACATTGTAGCTCAAAGAGCAATTATCCGATTGACTTGAAATCTGACCTGAGTACTCTTGAATATATTTACTCTACAATGACGTAGGATATTTTTGATTGGATGAAAATTGACGATTTGGCATTGAAAAAAACGACCATTTTATAGGCAAGAAAATAGACTTTTTTCATAACTACGCCATTTTGTTAGATTTTGATATTTTTCGAAAATTCTATGTCATTGTACAGGAAATACCTTCCAGTTGAACGATATTTTTTCCTTTTTCGGTTTTAGCTACTCAATCGGCCGGAATTATGTCAGCAGTGGAGGAACTTTTTTTGGCGCCTCCAAAGGCAGCGCATAAGTCGCTTGGAACTCAATTTTTTTCTATGGAAAAGTTATGTAATATAGGTCGAATATAGGCAAATATATTCTTAATTTTCCGAACCATTTAATTGAGTACTTTTCTTCCAACAAATTCCCGAAAATCACCCAAATTTTCAGCCTTCACACTGGTACCGCCCCTTAAACGTCTGTGCACTAGAGAATCAGAAGAATATGGGACCGTCCATACCGGTACGGGATTTCCACAGTTTCCCCGTACCCTGGGCAAATGCGATATAGTATAGAGATATAGTGTAGTATATGCGATATAGCTTAAGACGGCTGTGAACGCAATGAAAGTTAGGTTAGATTTAGCGAAGTGCGGGTAGGGAGTGATAGAAAAGGGCTCCAATTTAGAAGGGCAATAAGTAGGGACCTGCAAGGGTAGACGTTGAAATCGAGGAAATCAAAATAATAATGCTAATGCATAACAATCATATACATACATAATGTAATCAACCCAGACTTCTCCGAAAAATTATTTTATATTATAAATAAACATATAAATAAATAATAAAATAACGATATCAAATAAATTATATTAAATGAGTTATATTATTCAAATTGAATTATAGTATTACTGCTTGTTATTCCAAGTATACCCCTTTAGGGTGTTTACACAGAAAGTCTACATATACAGTGGGTAAAATAAGTATTTGATCATCTCACAGGAAAGTGTTGTTAATTTGGTTGTATTTTTTTGTTCGTGTTTTCCCAACATTTTTGTAAACAGACACCATCTATATTTAGGATAAGCTATCGAAGACAGAAACTTCATAAAGCATTTAATTGATTTCGAAGGATAATTTGAAAAAGACGACGTGTACGAATACTTTTTTCACCCGCTGTATGTTCTCCCTTACCAAATTTTCTTATTTCTAAATTTATACTCTACTGTCGTTTCGCTTTTACTTCCCTTCCATATTCGTATCGAAGTGCTTTATGAACATATACAGTTCTGTCGCAGGCTCCTTTGTTAGCACCGTCTGTATCTTTCTGTTGATTTCCGTTCCTCTTTTATCTCCTATCCATTTCTCCAGACCCTCTACTATTTTTTTTCCAATGTTTCCCTTGACTTTTCCGCACATTCATATGTGCACTAAGTTTACCATTTCTATTTTACCACCCCTGCGCTCATCGCTATACCTCTTATTTCCTTCTTTCCCTCCATTTTCACATCTCAATCTCGCCCAAGTTTCTTTTGTTTCGCCTACTATATCCAAATTAAATTATATTAAATAAATTATATCGAAATAAATATAATAAAATAATAATATAAATAAGGCTCCAGAATACATCCTCCAAATGTTGTCCATCTTCGATGACCTTGCGTCTTCTGTCGGGCAACATAAAGATACCATTGTGAAACAATTCTAAATGGCACTGCGAATTAAAAAAAATGTAAAAACCGAATTGTTCACCTGATATTGTACCACATATTTTATTCCCCATGTTTTTCACTCTCTTTCTCCCTCTCCATCCCGTTTCTCTTCCCATCTTGCTTCTCTAACTGACCTCGTCTTTCATTTCACCGAATAATTCCGTGAATTTTAACAATCGCGTCTCACTTTCATCTCGCACCCTCCTCGCACCATAATTGTTTCCAAACTTTCCGCACCCCCGTTGCATTATTCTCGCGGTAAATATGTTGGATTAATGCCGGAAAGAGAAAGAGCGGGGAGGGTTAAGAAGAAAGCCGCGCTCTATTCACCGCGAAGCGTTGAATCGCGAGGAAAAAGGAATGGTGATTTTCCGCACGCTGGGCGAGATTTGATCGGACGAACAGCCGGATGATCTATCTCTATTAAAGCTCGAACAATTGGGCTTGCGCGCTCTACTTCACCTACACATCTTGCGATGTACTTCACACACACACACACACTCACACACACACACACACACGCACGCACACGCACACACACGCACACACGCACGCACACACACGCACACACGCACACACACACACACACACACACACACACACACACACACACACACACACACACACACACACACACACACACACACACACGCACACACGCACGCACACACACACACACGCACACACACACACACACACACACACACACACACACACACACACACACACACACACACCCACGCACACGCACACGCACACACGCACGCACGCAAGCACGCACACACACACACACACACACACACACACACACACACACACACACACACACACACACGCACGCACACGCACGCACGCACACACACGAAACGTTGAGTTCAAGCAAGGTCGTAATTCAAATTGCTTAAGATCTTGAATCACTGTACTTTCGCCCTTTTTGTACCCATATGACCCATCTTAGGGACGTATATATAGAGTCAATAAGTCTCCGGCCCGCTTCTTGTCGATGCTGCGCACAATTAAATTCAAAGGCCTGAAGGGATTGGAAGTTGCACCCGTATATATGTATATATATGTACACGTAACTACTATACAGTAGTGAGAAGGAAATCGATTCCGATGAGAAGGAGGTGAGCATCTCGCGATTCCATCAGGAGGTAATAATCCTACTTGCTGAGAATCGGAGCGAGTTCTCTCCATTTTCTTTCTCTCTCTTTCTCTTTCCCACTATCCGTCTCTCGGACAGACTTCTCGTTCAACGAACTGAATTTTTCTATCTCTCTGTTCGGCTACAACCGATACCTCGGAGAGTAATGGAAAATCCTATTGTCCCTGGATAAAAAGAAATCCTACGATTTTTTCAAGTCCAATTAATTGAACCCCTCGGCTTCAAAGTGAAGTTTTTCTTTTTCGGGGCTGAGGGGGTCACGTGGAACTTCGTGACGTTGGTTTATAACGAGAATAATTGAGAGTTTTCTGATTTCCCTGGACGTTTTCGCAGACTCGGGACTGCGACATCAGGCGACTCTTTTTATTTTCGAAATGTTTCGAGCTCCCTCTAACGACCAATTGGTGAGAAGAACTTGTGGAATTAATTTTCATCAAGGTTTAATATTTAGCTGAAGCCGAGTCACTTCATCCTGGACATTTTCCAACTTTTCCCAATTACTTTCGCGTCTTTTCAAGCCCGAATAGGGCGAAAACGATTATCGCACGTTCAGCGCGCTTCACCGGCCATACGTTGCTTCCGGTGATTAGTTTTCCACACGGTTGAACTTTCCCCTCGTCGTTCCCATCTTCGGGATAATCGTCTTCCGGGATTTCGAGGATAAATTCGGCAAACTCGTGATACAGGAGAAATTCGCATTGTTCCGGATATATACGAGGGATAAACAATTCGATAGTCCTCAGCTGTTAAATAGCTGTGTAGTGTGACTTGTGGACACGTGTGATCTTTTTTTTGCCGCGAATTTACGAGAGGCAAAGATGGAGAGAAAGATAACAAAAATTGGGCAGTATGGAAAAATTGATGGTGCCGAAGTTTGCATCGTTGGGAGGCAGTCGAAATTCTTTATTATTATTTTGAATCTTTTTGCAGATCTCTGTGACTTTCGTAGGCTAAATCTGCCGAACAAGAATTTGCGCGAATGACGGGCTTCGGCTCGTGGGCGGAAAAAGAGGAATTTCCGCGATTTTTTTGGGGGAAAATGCGTGAAAAATGCCAATTTTTTTTCACATTGGAGAACATGGTCTTAAGTATCTTTCACAATTTTTGGATTGAAAAATATTAATTAAGTGGGAGTATCGATTTTCGCTAAATAAACTTTGCTCTATATTCATTGATAAAAATAAAACTATGCATCGGAAAAAATTCCGTCGTTCGAGTACTGCTTTTTGATACGTAAAAGGAGCTTGTAAAATTTGAGGTTGGTCGGTGCAGTGATTTTTTAGATATCGTGATCACCGATTTGAAAAAGTAAATTTGGGGAAAACGCGTTTGGGATTGTCGGATTTCCGGTTCGCGGAACCTACCTATAAACGCTCAGAACTCTCCAATGTTTGAGCGGATCAACTTGAAAATGTTCAGAGAATGTTTTGAAATATTATATTTCGAGGATCCGTCGAAAACCAAAAGGCGATATTTTGTGATGTCGAAGTTTGCATCGCTGCGATTCAACGATTTTTTGTTATTCTCGACTTTTGATAATCACCTTGCTTCATGTGTTTGGCGTACAAAAAACTTGTATTGGCCATGTACGAGTCCCGGTACTCACCCTTAGGAGCGGGTGAAAAATCGAAAGAATTGTATCTACCGATGTACGTCTATCACGCATTTACTTTTTCGATATTCACATTAGGGAGCGCCAAAAAGTAGCCTCAACGTTTTTTTGACCATTTTCGAATCGCGGACGCCACCCTTGGGAGGGGATGGAAAATCGAAAAAATTGAATCTAGCGATGTACGTAGATCACACATTTACTTTTTCAATGTTCACATCAAGGAGCTCGGAAAAGTATCGTACAAAAAAAAATAGACGACTTTCGAGTCACGTACGCCATCCTTGGGGGGGGGGTGATAGATCGAGAAAATTGTATTTACCGATGTACGTCTGTCACACATTTACTTTTCACATCAGGGGGCACAAAAGACAATCGTAAAAAAAATTAGACGATTTTCGAGTCGCAGAGCCACCCTTAGGAGCGGGTGAAAAATCGAGCGATGTACGTCTACCACACACTTCATTTTTCGATATTTACATTAGGGAGCTCGAAAAGGTAGCCAAAAAATAGACGATTTTCGAGCCGTGGACGCCACCCTTAGGAGGGGGTGAAAAATCGAAAAAATTGTCTCTGCCGATGTACGTCAATCACACATTTACTTTTTCGATATTTACATCAGGGAGCTCAAAAAAGTAGCCTGAAAAAATGTAGAACATTCTCGATTCGCAGACGTCACTCTTAGAAGGTGGGGGCGGGGGGGGGGCATTTTTTAAAATTGTATCTACCGATGTATGTCAACCACACATTTACTTTTTCGATCTTTACATCATGAAGCTTGAAAACATGGGCCAACAAAGTTTATACCATTTTCGAGTCGCGGACGCCACCCTTCGGAGGGGATGAAAAATCGAAAAAATGGTATCTACCTATGTACGGTAGACGTTTAACTCAACTATCTACAGCAAGGTCTCAGAAGTATTGGCCTTCCGCTGACTGGTTGATGCGCCAGCCGGTGCACGGTTGAGCGGTCACCGCTCCGACTATCGGCCATGCACAGGGCTGCTTAACTCGAAGTATCGCCGGAGCCGAACCCCGACAGCCCATCCACCAGTGTCCGTTAAATTGTACGATAGTATTTTTAGGAATTAAGGGCGGAAATTGCTGGTGGAGCTTTCTCGTCAAGATTGAGACACGTGAGCCAAGAGTGACCTCTTTTTATTTAGAGTTATCGAACACGAGAGAATCAAGCTCGAGTCTGATGGCCTGTGAACTGCTCTACCTCTCGTGTATCCATACGAACCCTACACACACATCTTTTCCTCGCGTTTTCCTTTCTCGGCCACGTTTCCCGCGGGTGCAAGCCGCAAATGGCTTTTCCAACGCTCCGGTGATTTCTCTCAGCGTCATGTATCCTTGCCCTCGCAGTTTGCTGGTATATATGTACATACGTACAAACCGGGTAGAGAGAAATAACGTCAGCACGTGTACGTTACTCTTATACAGCGGGGTGTGAAAATTGCTGAAACATTGTTCCACTCCTCTGCACCTCTGATGCATTCTATCCACGATGCGGCTTCGTTTCGCGCTCATTTATTTTCCGCCCTGCTCCATTTACGACTACTATGATGTCCTCGTTGATGCACGGAGCTCACGGTCACCCGAAATACTTCACATTTGGAAAGAAAATTTTTTGCTGCGATAGTTCCCTCGCTTGGTCCAATCGGCGGCTAATTTATTTCGCAAGACATACATAATTACTATTTTGTATCGAGAGCATTCTACACTTATCACATTTGGCGAAATGTGCACATGTTAATTCTGCTTTTTTTCGCAATTTGAACATTTTTCGATTGACATAATTCAAGAGTATTTTTTCAACATTTTTGGAACGAAAGTTCTCGTTGGTGTAAAACTTGCCGGGACTCCTGTGTCTATTGGAGAAAGATAGAGACCAGAGAGAGAGAGAGAGAGAGAGAGAGAGAAATGAGCTGTCTTTTTCCAAAATTAAATGAGACCTTTATAAACTCTTAGACTTCTATATTTAGGCATGTCGATAATCTTCCACTATGTACCTATATATAAATATATGAAGAGAAAATACTTTCAACTCGTCATATCTATGCAATGTTGGCTATCAGCAGATCATGCTGTTTTAAAACAGCTTTTAAAACTAGCTTTTAAATCTAGCTGTTTTAAATCAGCTAGATCTGCTCATAGTCAACATTGCATAAATATGACGAGTTGAAAGTATTTTCTTTTCATATATTTATACATAGGTATGTAGTAGAAGATTATCGACATGCCTGAATATAGAAGTCTAAGAGTTTATAAAGGTCTCATTTAATTTAAATTTGAAAGACTGTCCTCGAGGACAGTCTTCCAATTTCGTTCAAACGAATAATTCATTTTGAGCATAGGGTAGTCCTCGAAGTCGGATGTCTTCATAATCCCTTAAATCTATACATATACAGGGTGTCCCAGAACTGATGGTAGTCCCTGAAGTGGGGGGGTTGTGGGTGAAATTCTGAGTCGATTGATATAAGTATGTATGGGTCTCAGATCAACCCCTGAATTATTGTGAATTTTTCAAGGCGGGCCAATCAAGTGCGCCGATGAGCCAGCGTACGTCGGTGAGCGATACGCTGCCTCATCGGGCGCACCTGATTGGCCCGCCTCTAAAAATTGATAATAATTCAGGGGTTCATCTGAGACCCGTACATACTTATATCAATCGACTTAGAATTTCACCCCCAACCCCCCACTTCAGGGACTACCATCAGTTCTGGAACACCCTGTACATATATATAGATCCCTCAATGTTCATTCGGTCTATCAGGATAATCCTAATACCAAAAGATTGTACATAGTCTACTCTTCCGAGTTTTTCCCGGTCTTTACACCGTTCCGATCCTCCTTCCACTCTCCTATATACCGTCCTAATTTCTCTCCATTTTGCGGTGTACTCGCTGCGTCGATCGATCTCAGTCCAGGATACGAAACGTCGAGGCACCGTCTCTTTAACGAAAGCCCGGGAGACACAGCGAGATACTGACTAAAACATTTTTCACACTCAAACGCGTTTTCGTCGACTCATCTTCCTTACGTGTATTTGCGAGCAAACGAAAAGCGAGAAACGTAGAAAGTACACAACCGTTTTGTACTGAGCGAGAGGCGGTATAGGGTGACAATTTCATGCTTCGCGAGCAGTGAGCTGTCGATTAGAATTATATCCTCGAGATTATAGCTTTCCTCGGGACGACTTTGCTTTCATTTTCTCTTCTATCCCGTCCTAGTTTCACATCGCGCTCCGAAGCGATTCGCGCTCGCTTGATCCTCGACAAATCCGCGATGATATTTCTGCACCTCGCGTACCGACGCTCTTCCCGTTATATTTTGTTATCTCGCTAATCGTGTCATACCGATAGCTGGCCCGGTGTGAAAATTCGAATTCATGCTGAGGTGAGAATGCGTTTATCGAGGAACGGAGATCTTTGGTCCAGGCCTGTCCAAGAGTCTGCGATGAACAACGAAGTAAGAAACTTTGGTCATCCGTCTATCAAATTTTGATTCGTGGATGGTCATCTCTTGTCGTTTATTCTCAATCCACAAAAGCAAGTCTCCAATGATCCGGAGAGCATCTTTTTCAACTGGGAAAAGAAACCCTTATCACGTGGAATTGGAGTGTCACATTAACCAGCCAGTCCAGTTCATTGGCACTTGCGTGCAAATTCGCAATCCCCTTAAGGTAGTACGAGCGCGCAATCTTGATTTCGATAGATTTTGTTCAAATTTTAACCAGACATTGTTCATATCATTATGCATGTTTGAGTGAAATTTCAGAACAGTCGACTATTTAGATTGGGAAATAATGGCATTTAACCCAATAATGGGGTTAGCCCCACTTGCGATTTTGAAAAAATCGATTTTTTTTCTATTGCATTTTTTTTGAAGTATAAGTATCTGAGAATATGTCCTGAAAATTTCAAGTCGATCCGAACAAAATTGACTGAGATATGAGCGTTGAAAGAGAAGAATCCGCGTTGAAAGAGCGTCGAAAGAGAAACTTTAAACGCGTTTTTCTCAAAATGGCATTTCTGAAGTCTGTGACCAAGATTATTCGAACACTAATGAACCGATCTTCTTGAAATTTTGCAGGCTTATTTAATACATAAAAATGGAGTCTTTAATCGTTCGATTTTTTTCGTTAAAATCGAATCATTAACTTTGACTGTCCGCCATTTTGTGAAAAATGAATATTTTTTAAAATCCTTCGATTAAAGACTAGTTTATACTTATATTTGACTAAATCCATCCGCATTTTTTTTTCCGATGATCCACTTCGCCGCAATGTTGGTCACCGCAAACCGTCTATATAAAAACATTATTTCATTGACGGCCATTTGCCACTAAACAATGTAATATTTTTCAATAAAAAAATTACTGAAAGTTCTTCAAGATGTGTTCTTTAAGATGGTATATTGATCGATTAAAAAAGTTTTGTAGTTTTCTTTAAAAAAAATTCATGAAAAAGGCCTTTTTTTGCGCTACAAGTGGGGGTAACGCCTTTAAATTGAGACAGAATAATCTTCCGTAAAAAATATTTGTCCCCCATAATAAGAAGACATACGGCAACACCGCATCGTTCCACGTATCCAATGACGTGACTTTGCGCGGCATATTTAAAATAATACTGCAACACAAATTATTATTTGGAAGTAATTTTTAATCGAACAAAGTTTTCAATTAGTTGTGAATGAACCAACACTTTTATTTGTTAATGAAGATAACATAAACAATATAAAATATTAATATTGATAATGCAAGCATTTTTTTATGACAACATCTCTAACTTTAGAAACACGATAATTATTTTTTTCTCGAAATACTGAACAATACTGTTCTGCGGTGTTGCCATATGTCTTCTTATCATAGGGGACAAATATTTTGTACGGAAAATTATTCTGTCTAAATTTCAGTGCAGACCCTGTAGTGTTAAAAGTTGCAATTTTAAAACCCATTATCTCCCAATCTAAAAAGTCGACTGTTCTGAAATTTCATCCAAATAGGCATAATGATTTGAACAATGTCTGGTTAAAATTTGAACAAAATCTGTAGAAATCAAGATTGCGCGCTCGTACTACCTTAACGAGACTTCTGAAGTAATCGAACAACAGTAGGAAAAGTATTCTTAAGAGAGAAAAAAGAAGCGTAGAGAATTGAATTGAGGCACCATGGGAGTGGGAATCTCAGGCTCGTTCAGTAGAGCATACGATAGAGACAAGTATCAGAGTGCTTGGTGGGCTCCCGTCAAGCACCCCACGGGCTGTGTGTGTTGCACATGCGATTTAATCCTCGGAGCTCTTCCGGCTTTCCATTGTGTGATCTCTTTGTCGCGAAGCTCGAATTCATCCGTTTGCACGCGGGAAATGAACGACCAGAAGAGCGAAAAACGATGTCCACAGGTAGAACCCCGCCCCAGCCCTTATTCAACCCAGGAGATCGACGCTTGCCTTCAAACCTCAGCTGCCCTAAAAATTTCGCTCTGATCGGGATCTGACTGGGAAATTCGTAATCAGCGGCTGATTTTGCATCGATGATTTGCAGAAAGTCGATTGGAGCGAATCGCTGAAATTGGTCCTAGTCGATGGGACCATAAAATGGACAATTTTTTATTCCTCGCTCAAATGGATTGTGCAAGGTATACGATGCAAAACTATTTGGTTGTCATGAATTTTCCAGTCTCATCCTTCTCCAGCTCTTATTTAGCCCAGGGGACAGCCCTCGGTCGTAGAATGGAAAGTTTTAGTCCGATCGTAACACATATCAATGGGGAGAGCTGACTTTGTACACATTCGACTTTGAGAACCGGCTTTCAAATCCTCGTAGATGTCTGCGAAATCAGCTTCAGATACATCAGCTTTGGATCAATATAAAGGTCATTTTAAGGATCGTGCAGTGTTCGAAGTGCAAATGAATCGATGGAAGAATGCCTTCACCTATGGGATGATAACTGTCAGCACATCTGGAGGTTTTGAGGCCGGTCCTGAAGGCATTTTTTCATGGGATCGTTGACTCTGGACACATTTATGTGTACATACATACATACGTACATACACATGTATATATATATATATATATATATATATATATATATATATATATATATATTGATTTAGTGTTAGGTTCGAGTGTTTTCCATTACTATAGATATATATATATATATATATATATATATATATATATATATATATTCGTGCATATATGATGCATACATATCTATAGTAATGGAAAACACTCGAACCTAACACTAAATCAATATCTGCACGCAACATGCATGTAGGGTGACTCTGTCCTGTCTAGGGTGTGTTTCCAAAGCTGCGCGAGCTCCAACTCTCGCTTCACTCTACGACACCATACACAACCATATGATAAATACATTATACAAATATATTATATTTTCGCAGTTCGAAAGTCACACTTATACGATCACTTTTTGAAATATGTATTTATCGCCTTTCTCCGTTTGCGGGTCGGGTGCAGGAAAGTAAACCCGCCGCGTATTCTCACAGGTATCCGATAATTGCCGATCGATCAAGTTCAGCCAAAACAGGAGTTAGGCAGGGGTGCAGTGTTGTTCACTCGAGATAGGTGCTGATTTATAGGGGAATATCCGAATGATAACGAAAGAGAGTGATACTCAGAAGATCCGGCAGATTAGGCTTGCAACATTTTTTGAAATACTTGTTCGAAATTCCTTTCACTCAAAATAGCGAAAGGAATTATCTTGATAACTTTTCGCTGTGGTTTGGTGAAATCATTTTGGTGTTGTATATCACTTCGTTTGTTCTGGCTTGTATGAGAAATTTGCGAGGGATTCTCTAACCTGGAGGAGAATTATAACACTTTCAGTCTACGAGATTGAAGTTTGCATCGTTGGAAGGCAATGGAAATTAAGGCGTTACCCCCACTTGTAGCGCAAAAAAGGCCTTTTTCATGAATTTTTAAAAATAAAACTACAAAACTTTTTTAATCGATCAATATACCATCTTAAAGAACAGATCTTGAAGAACTTTCAGTAATTTTTTTATTGAAAAATATTACATTGTTTAGTGGCAAATGGCCGTCAATGAAATAATGTTTTTATATACACGGTTTGCGGTGACCAACATTGCGGCGAAGTGGATCATCTGAAAAAAAAATGCGGATGGATTTAGTCAAATATAAGTATAAACTAGTCTTTAATCGAAGGATTTTAAAAAATATTCATTTTTCACAAAATGGCGGACAGTCAAAGTTAATGGTTCGATTGTAACGAAAAAAAACGGCCGTTTTTTGTCTATAAAACGGCCATTTTTTTTCGAAAAAAAATCGAACGATTAAAGACTACATTTTTATGTATTAAATAAGCCTGCAAAATTTCAAGAAGATCGGTTCATTAGTGTTCGAGTAATCTTGGTCACTGACTTCAGAAATGCCATTTTGAGAAAAACGCGTTTAAAGTTTCTCTTTCAACGCTCTTTCAACGCGGATTCTTCTCTTTCAACGCTCATATCTCAGTCAATTTTGTTCGGATCGACTTGAAATTTTCAGGACATATTCTCAGATACTTATACTTCAAAAAAATGCAATAAAAAAAATCGATTTTTTCAAAATCGCAAGTGGGGTTAATCCCTTAATATTTCTGATTTTCCTTAGTGGGTCTGAATGTGGGGGCCAAAAAACAGGTCGATTTTCAATATTTTTTCCTGATGAGAGTATTGGGATGACGAGGTCGGGTTTTTACACGCAATTAATACGTAGTCTTGACACGTTGGAGTTTTTTCTTCATTGAAAAGTGTTGATAAACAATGAAGTTATTATTGTTTAAACAAAACTGCGTGGCCAATTCGTTGCAGGTGGTTCTGGCCCCGGTGATCCGGAATGATAAAAATGTACTTACAGTATAATGATAAAACTTTCGCATGACCGGATACTTTTAAAAAAAATTTAAATACAAAAATGGCAAGCTATAGGGAAAAAATTCGATTATTATTAAAAAAATGGTCTCTGCTATACATTCTTGAAAAATGATGTACAACAAGACACACACTGTAATTGTTCCCATTCATTTACGAGCGAGCCAACGTCACCCCCTCGTAGTCCCGTGCTAATGAGAGCCGTGTACGTTATCGATGTCTTATTGTCTTGTGCCACAAGCCACCTCACATACGAGTCAACCAGTACGACGAATGAGTCGACAAAATAGTTCGGCGTATATATAGATCATTTTCATCATTGCGTCTACAGCTCGGCAATCCCCTCGCTAAGCCTTGTCCTTTTCACTGTCGGATCGGATTTCCGAGTCCGTGTGTGCCACGTCGTGTAGATCCAAGAAGAGAGAAAGAGACAGGGAGACCCGGCGACCCGGATAGAAAGCTTGAATTAGGGCCTATGCGGATATTACGGTCGTCCATACTTCCTACAAAATATTCATCCGCAAGAGTCGCGTGAGGTCACGAAGTGAGGAATTATTTGTAATCTGATACCTCATTGTTAATTACAGCCAATTCCTCCCGTCTCCCCAACAATTTTTTTTTATCATTATGGAAATGAATAATCCTTAGTGCTAATCTCGTAAAAAAGTGCGCATTTGCATATAATAAGATCGTGAATGGAGAGTAGTGAAGAAGCGATCGGTGTGCAGCTCTGGCGATCGCTGATGCCAAGCACCGTTGACCGGAGCCAATACTCGGATGGGCGACCGCACAGTTGTGCGCCGACTCGCGCGCTGTCGGGCGGGAGCTCGTTCTCCTACATTTCCGGTTTTAAGGGGTTAGGCCACTCTAGAGGGCGAAAAAATAGGCTTTTTGGGGATTTTTTTTTCAGAACAACTACAAAATAAATTGATGTTACAAAAAAGGTGTTTATCATACATATCAGTGACTGTATACAATAATTTGTTCGAAACGATTAATTTCAAAATGGCGGCTGTGCAGCGTTTATCTCAAAACTGCATTTTTTAAGTTGGCCGGAAACATAACTCAGACAATTTTCATCCGATTCACTTGAAATATTGAATTGATCTCGGAAAATACATTGTCTATGGAAGTACGTAGGATTTTTTTTTATATTGCATAGTTCATTTGTTATTAACAATTGTTTGAATTATTAACAATTGACGAAATTTTTCGCTTTCAAAAAATTTGCCTAAAAACCCATCATTTGTTCATTTGTTTAATAGTTCATTCGTTATTAACAATTATCTGACGAAATTTTTCACTTTCTAAAAATTTGCCTAAAACATCGTAAGATAATTATTAATAACAAACGAACTATGCAATATAAAAAAAAATTGGAAACAAATGGCTGTGGGCACTCAGGAGAGTTCTCTCCGGACCTCGAGAGAGTCAAGTGACAAATGTCGACCGAAAAGAAAAAGGGAGGAAGCCTAAAAGTCCGAAAGGGCACGAAGGAACATGGACGACAGGGAAGAAGAAAAATTTGTAAATACGCATGTCAAAATCATTAGGCAACATCAGTGAACATCTGGAATAGTCAGCGGGAGCAGCGACCCACGCAGTAACCTTTTGTTTCTCGAGGATCCCTTGCAGCCTGTGAGAGGAACTTGATCGCCCACAGCGATCGACAATATTGATCGATCAATCGCTGTTTGCACATTCACTCTTATCGAATTCATCTAATCAGCCTTATCGCACACTACGTTGTCGTTGATCGATCGATTTGAATGCTCCGACACGGACGCACACCCGCCGACAATACAAAAGAACGAGAGACACGAATGGGAGAATTTTATGGATACAGTTCCGATGCAAGTGTGTGTTTTGAGCGAGAACAAAAACTGGACGATTCGCCGGGGGGTGCGAGAGACTTTGTTGGCCCCGTCATCCCCCTTGTGATTTAGCCCGAGGGGCGGGAAGAGGATCAAGGGAGGGCGGGGGGAGAGAGAAAGAGATAGGGGTGGAGAACGACAGAGAGACAGATAGGGGAAGGGGGCGAATGAGAGAGAGAAAGGGAGGGAAAGAGAAACAAAGGGAGACAGGGGGAGGGGTTGAACAATTATTCCAAAGAGAGAAGAAGGCACGAGTGGTATTGAAGTTTGCATCGTTGGAATGCAACGAAAATATATTTTTTCATATTCACGTATTTTTTTAGCACATTTAGGCTACGAAAGTCACATAAACATTTTTGAGAATCCTTATTCAAAATTTACAACCAAGAAATGCGTACCAAATTTTTTATAATAAAAATGAAAAAATGAAGGAGACAAAGAGTTTACGTTGCATTCCAATGAAGCAGAAGACTATCAAGAGGCGACGAGGGGGGGGGGGGGGGGGATTATTGCAAAGATTTAGGTTACGTAAGTCACGAAACCATTTTTGAGAATCTTTATTCAAAATTTACAAACCAAAAATGCAAACAAGAATTTTAGTAACAAAAGTGAAGAAATGAAAGAAACATGCAGAGTGTACGTTGCATTCCAACGAAGCAGAATACGATTAAGAGTGGTCGAGGAGGGGGGGGGGGGGGCGAACAATTATTTCAAAGATAGAAGTCACGAATGGTATTGAAGTTTGCATCTTTGGAATGCAACGGAAATATATTTTTTCGTATTAACGTATTATTTTAGCACATTTAGGCTACGAAATCCACGAAACCATTTTTGAGAATCCTTATTCAAAATTTACAACCCAAAAATGCAAACAAGAATTTTAATAATAAAAATAAAGAAATGAAGGAAACATAAAGAGTTTACGTAGAGTTTAGAAAAGAGTTTAGAAAAGAGTTTATAGAGAGTTTACAAAAGAGTTTATGCAGCGAAGACGATTAAGTGGGGGGGGGGGGGGGGGGGGGATTATTTCAAAGATAGAAGACACGAATGGTATTGAAGTTTGCATCGTTAGAAAGTACCGAAAAAATATTTTTTTTTCGTATTCACGTATTTTCTCAGCACATTTAGGTTACGAAAGACACTAAACCATTTTTGAGCGTGGTCATTAAAAATTTGTATCCAAAAGCGGCAAAACATTTTTACGTAACAATAAAAATGAAGAAATGAAAAAAAAACAAAAAGAAGCTTGCACTCCAACGATGCAACACCATAGATGCAAGAAGAAATTTCGGTCCTACATCCTGTGGCTAACCTTAAACCGTCTGCCCTTATGATTTTGAATTTCACTATTTTAACAATAATTTTTAAATAATTTAATTGTAAAATGAACAAAAACAATGATCAACCCTTTACTCGTCCTTTTTACAATTTTTACCAATCGCGCGCTACGATCGTCTCTCAAAGGCAAAAAAGTTAAAAAAAAAATGCTCAGCCACTCTACACGAGAGCTCCCGCAGTGCACCAAAATATATGTCTATACACGCGCCGATCTCTCGCCCGTTTTGATACGCACTTAGTCAGCCGACCCGGGACGATCCAACCCTCGGCTTTTTTTTCGCGCACATACACGCGGATTTAATGCCAACTATGGTAGAACACAGGAGCACTCCGGACCCGAATATACGGGCCGCGAGCTTAGTCAGAATATACGCTAGGACGCCGCTATTTTTTTCAGCAAAAAAAAAATGCCCCCCACGCAACGGAATTTTTCTCTCTTGGTTTCCCTCGGGTGCCTTCGTAAGCGCGCACCCTCGTTTTTTCATCTTTTTTTCGTTCTTTTTCAAACGTCCTCGACTCCTCGCTGAAATATCAAGTTTTCTCTCAACTCAGCGCGTAGGTGTACGCATCATATCCTACCCATCATTTTTTCGAACGGCTTTCCTTGTCGAATAACTTTACACGCAGTGTAATTCACGTGATGCTTCGCAATGAGAAAGAAAAAAAAAGTTTCGTATGCGCCGCCTGAAGGTTTTTATGGTATTTGAAAAAAAAATTATTTCCACCGTGGATGCCTGAAGGAGTTGGAGGAAAAGGGACATCAATGCTGGTTTGGTTATTTACGTTTAAAAAAATTTATTTCGTTCATCGCTCTTGTGTGTGAATACATGCACGGGAAAATTAAAACGTAGCCATGTGTTCGTTTAAGGGTTTTCGTGCAGATCCTGCGAGCAAGGAAAATATGATTTTCAATGATTTTTCAAGTCCTTTTCGAAAAAAATGTATTTTTGTCTGACAAGGAAAGCTTGTGGGTCGATCTCTCCGATTTCGGTGAAATTTCGCATGCTTGTAGAATGGGTAAAAATAGGCGACACGTATTTTTTTTTATGTCTGCGGAACCCGATTTTTAAGGGTTGAAACGCACCCTCGAACATGGGGGTGCTTTTCGTTTTTCGTCGATAACGTTTTAACGGTACGAGATATGAAAAAATTTCAACAATGTTTATTTTTTCGTGTACTATACATTGGAGATGAGAACGATAACGTTATCGTCGAAAAACGAAAAGCACCCTTATTTTCGAAGATGCGTTTCACGTCTTAAAAATCGGGTTCCGTAATATAAAAAAAAAAATACGTGTCGCCTATTTCTACCCATTCTACAAGCATGCCAAATTTGATCGAAATCGGAGAGATCGACCTCGCAACCTTTGTGAGCAGTATTTGTCAGTAAAAATGGAGTATTCTCGAATTAAATCAAAATTCCATTTTGAGTACAGCAGAATGAAGATGATTAAATTCTGAATACACTTTACTACTTTTTAGGTATTTTTCTAGACGCGGTTAAAAAAAATAACGCATATATCGACAACTTTTTTTTTACCGATCATTTATGCACACGATTAAGTATACGTAAAAAAAATCAGAAATATCAACAAATGACGGAGATAAAACATAATAAAGCAATGTATTTTTTTGCGCGCCCGTTGATGGTGAAAGTTCTCGGCATCGATGTGAGTGTCTGAAATAAACTAACATATTTATAATTGTATAATGAATGTATCTTCGGTGTGAACTAACAATATTATTTAAAAAATTATTATAATAAAAATTCGAAACTTAAAAATTTCTTACTCAATTTTCTGTCAGTATTTCATTTTTTATATTATTTTGTGTCATTGAAATTTTTGTTTCTGTGGTTCACATGATAGGTGATGACACTAAGAATATGTTGTAAAAATCTCAAAGCGATCGGAATCTTCGTTCAAGAGTTAGAACTCTCACAAGGTTCAAAAAAGTGAATCGTGGAAAACGGCTTTCAATTTGGCGGTTAGGCGCGCCGCGCGGTGTCTATTATAAATGCAATCTTACCTCATTTAATAGCTTTACAGAATTTTTGAATTCTGTAAAGCTTAAACTATTCCTAACCGTTCAGGCTAATGGAATCAAAAATAAATAAAAAATGAAAAATTACGAAAATTTTCGCGTATTTAAGGACTTAAAAAAATCTTTTTCAATTAAATTAAACTCCATTTGTCGCAAAAGAAATTTTCCAGGTACATTTTATATTCCGAATGCAATTATTCTCATTATGCTTTATTGAAAATGGAAAAGTGATTTTTATTTCCTAAATGCTCAATTTTTTCTGGCAAATATTGCTTCTCAATACGTCATATTTTTTTCTCGAAAAAGATTCGTATGAACATTGAAAATCAAATTATTTTCGGTCGCAAAATTTGCGCGTAAGGCTCTTGAAACACGCATGGCCACCTTGTAATTTTCATTCTGCACACGCACACACACACACACACACACACACACACATATATATATATATATATATATGTGTGCATCCTGTATATATATCAAGGATGATAATACAGGATATCCTTGTAATTTTCATCCTGTGTATATATATATATATATACACACACACACACACTCCTAATGTGTGAACAAGTATGCGGGAAATGAACGTCAGTAACACAAATCCACGATCAATGCGGACCACTCGGATCTTCTATATATCTTCCGGTCGTGTGGTTATTGCCCGTGAGGCTTTTGGAAAATAGAGTTACGCTCGAATCCTGGACCCTTTGAGTATCGAGACCGCACACGGGCTCACGTCCTTTATTTTCGTGAGTTAGAAACCCCACTGATATTCCGCTCCCGATTTCTGCCCTCCCGCAGTTGGACCCTCGCTTCACAAAGATCTTTCGTGGGGTTGACTCGAAAGCTTTGTGGGCTTATGAGATTTTCATAGGGAATCTTTTTTTGCCCTGTTACAACAGTCTTCTGTCGCATACACAATCGCGGGTTCAAACATTTTTGACAATGTTTCAGCTGAAAAGTTTCGAAGGAAAAAAAAATGAATCGTATACACGTCGAAGGAGCTTTCCTAAGGTTTTACGATACAATTTTTGTGCATATCAAAATTAATTGAGACAATATGATAAATCATTTATACATAATTAAGATAATTCATTATTTATAAACAAATAAATAAATGAATGAACAAATGAATAAATGAATATATAAATAAATAGATAAATATATAAATAGATAAATATTTATATTCATATGAAACGAGTACGAACAACGGGACGCAACAAAAAGAAAAAACGAACCAGCAGATTTTTCCCACAGCGATTGTCATCCCCTAAGTGAACGGGCTCCTCGACTATCCGATTGGACTTGTTTCCACCAGAAGATTTGATCCCTTCTGGCCGAC
The DNA here is from genome assembly GCA_963210295.1 of Ophion ellenae. Lineage (NCBI taxonomy): Eukaryota > Metazoa > Arthropoda > Insecta > Hymenoptera > Ichneumonidae > Ophion > Ophion ellenae. Next base: position 26,746,815 of record OY723391.1, on the reverse strand, counting down.
AGTGAAAAAAAAGAAGAAAAAAAAATGACTGCGTCGATTCGTTCATAACAAGGTACAGACACGGGGAAACTTCGATTTGTCGTTCAAGCCCTCGAATGCGCGGGGACGTAATTGAATCGATACACAATAACGATATTTCACTTTGGCAAATAACGAACGAGATCACCGTCTCTCTCCGTTCGTATTTCCAGCTCCCGGTGCACAGGATAAATAAGCTCATGGATGTAGGTTGCAAACAAACAAAGAGAGCACGCTCACACAAAATGAAGAATTATTACGAGGTGATTGGAGGATCCCGGTCCCGTCGAGAGTAAATAAATAAATGTCGGGGCGCAGCGGGAGGGCCCGGTTGCGGGAAATATTCGAAGCTTCAATCTCGTTAGAGAAGGAACGTGATCTCGCGCGCAAAATAAAAATTTCTCGTATAAAAAAGCGACTTCGCCACTCCGGTTGATTTGAGAGGGACAATAAAAAGTTTCGGTGCTTTTATTCGCTGTTGGTGTGCGAGGGTCATATCCGCTACACCGACACACACACACGCGCGCGCGCACACACATTTATATATATATATATATATATATATATATATATATATATATATATATATATATATAAGGGTAGTTAAAAAATCGGTTTTTTCTCACCGGAAAATTAAATTATGTTAAGAAAAAGAAAGTTTTGCAAAATTTGAGGATTTTAAACAAATTTTTAGTTCGTGCTCAAACGCCTTTTTCATTTTTTTTTCATGATTATCGGAGTATTAATTTTTTTTATCTCGATACAGAAAATGTTAGTGCGTGATCCAATGTAAGTCTTGATTTAATTTTTTTCTGTAACAATACACAATTTTTATTTGAATATTTTTTTTACCATAAACAATTTGTATTTGCAGATTAAGAATCAATATCTGTAATTCGGTTGTGAAAATTATATCAACCACTTGATGAACAAGAACACGGTTTTTACATCACTGAACGTCTAACAAGTATGCGTGTTTTTTTGGAGTAATATGTTGTTTTGGAGTATAAACACAAAATCATACGAATTCGAGAGTTACAAACGGCGGCGCTGTTGACGCTACTGCACCTTTGTTTCTCTGACTGTTCGTGAGTTCTTTTCGCGATTCATTTGATTGTTTCCAGTCGTTGCTGTATTGAGGTACGTCACAGCACGAGTAAAAATAAAGATGTACAAAATGATCGCCGGGTTGGACGATAGTGAAAGTGCCGAAATCTATCTGATTGGGTCGGAAATCGAAGAATTTGTGGAGCAAAAATTACCCACGAATAGAGAAGCATCAAGTCTATTATTTCAGCATCATAAACTCTTAAATTTTCTGTTCGAAAGAGTACACAAAACGTTATCGACAAAATAACTAATATTTGGAGCGAAACCGGAATAGGAATTTCTCTACCTTGCATCAATTTCGAAAGGTTACAAAAATTACGATTGGAGTGGGCAGCATTGAAAAAAAAGTATTTACGGAAAAATCAAACTCAATCGTTCAACGAAAATCTCTTTTAACATAAGTTGGATAGATTATTTGAATTATATTATTATGATTTCTATTGGCGGGGAAAAAAATTGACGAAAAATCGAAAAAAAAAATTAAACGTCGTTTGAGCACTACCTAAAAAATGATTAGATCACTCAAATTTTGTATGAATTACTTTTTCATAACGTAGTAACATTATTCATTGAGTGCGGCGAAAAAAATTATTTTTTTTTGAACCACCCTAATATATATATATATATATATATATATATATATATATATATATATATATATATATATATATATATATATATATATATACACACACATACTAAATCCGTAACTATATCGCGTCGGAGTGCCCATGTGTCCTCGAGAGGCTCGCAATGCAGCAGGTGGTACATTGTGAGCAAAAGGCCTCACCTGGACCTCTCGACCTGCCCCCTCTGCCTTCCCTCGCACACATGTGCATGTCCCGACTTCCAGTGTTCATAAATACTGAAACTTCGCCTTCTCAGCGACATGGTTTTTCTACGAGATGGCCTAGGGTTTTTTTTCAGTCCCGGAAAAAATATACAAAAACTCGTTTCAATAATCATTATTCGATTCGTCGCGCACGATCCAACAAGAAGAATCGGAAGGATAAAGATTAATCACGATTGCCCCCTACAACGATATCGGATATCGTTGGGTCTGGGACGAGATACAAAAAAAAAGCGGGAAGGGATAAAAAAAAGAATCGTCCGGTTGATTCCTCGATCAATCGTTCCTTTTGGAGTCTCACCGAATAAGCCAGTGTCGACTGTATACGTCTCTCGCGTCTTTGATCGCTTTATTTATCATCTGAATTCAATGGAAGCTCACGTCACAAACTTTGTCGAAGATTTATCGTTACCGAGGGCTGAATGAAATACGTTATGGTGTGTGGGAATTGATAGGAACGGAATTCTGCAGTATCGCTCGATTTCTCGAAAAGCTTCCGGCGCTATGTCACTCGTACACGTGTATGACGTGTACATTCATAATTCTGACTGCGGGTAACAATGTGCAACGACAGCCTGGCAGACCGTAACCATTCTCGCTCTCTCTGACTCTCTCTGACTCTCCCTCTCTCTCTCTCTCTCTCTCTGGCTCGCTCTCCCTCTCTCTCTCTCGTACGTGTACGTACCTCTTGCTCGGTACGGTCTAAGGTCTTGAACGTATTCACAAGTGACAAAGTTTCCGGCGTGCACATTCGAGCACAGGACCTCGAGGGTGAACCCCGCGTGTGCGATGAATGTCGAAACAGTCCTCGCGTGGCACATTGAGAGCTCATACATAGGTATGAGGGCTTGGTGAGGTTACCGCGGGCCCTTACACACGGCAATTCGTCGCATATTGTCGTACCACGTTTGTTATTACGCTCGTCCACCTTACCTATACCGCCAGTAGAAAATGCCCCTTCTGAATTGAACGAGGAACCCCGGGAACGAGCAGGTCCGAGGCAGGCCAGTCCAGTAAACGTTTCGAAAGTAAGCACTTTTTAGATATAAATACGCGAAATTGATTTAATCAAATGGCGATTATGAATTTACAAGCAACCTCCGAGAAAAGGTTTAAAAATGTACAAAAATGTTTTAAAACCCTTCAATTCGGAACCTAATAATTTTATCGAAAAATATGTCAAACAAAAGCTGTTTAGGACATAGAAGTACGTAAAAAAGTATTGAACGTTCGTCTTCGTATGTTCAAAAATGAGGGAGAAAAAGTCGAATGAAAATTTGTTTGCAAGACAAAATTGCTTTGCAGCCGATGCACCACTGGGAGTGTAAGGGGCGCAAGATACTCGTCTGAGCGCGTTGCGCGCATGCGCATATAGCCATAGCTCTATGATGCGTCTCTTTCCGACAGTGATCCTCAACCAGTAATTTTGTCAATGTTCAGTCGTCATTTTTGAATACTTATACAATAAATAAAAATTTCGAAAAACTCTAGAAAATTAGATTAACTCTTACTCAAGCAATGTGTAACACAAAAAACCGATATACTTACGAACTTGATATTTATTTTATTTTTTCAAACTTCGAAGCTTTCGTCCCCCAATTGAATGGTTTTTCGTTTGTTTCTCCTTTATTTTTGAAGATACGAATATGAACGTGAAATACTTTTTTACGTACTTTTAGGTTCCAAACAACTTTTGATCGACATATTTTTCGATAAAATCATTAGGTCTCGGATTAAACGGTTTTTAAACATCTTTTAACATTTTTAAACATTTTCTCGGGGGTTGTTTGCAAAATTATTATCACAATTCGATTCAGCATCATATTACCCTTAGATCAATTTTAAAACGGCTGTGGGCAGTAGGTTTTCTAAAGGCGAAAAGGAAAGTTTTTATGAGTTTTGAGGGTAAGTATTGCTTTTATTACTGAAGATAAATTGCAAAAACTGTAACTTGGATTTTTGTAATACGCACAATTACACTATTCGAATACGTACGTAATCGATTGATTTGTATCAGATGAGCTTTCAATTAAATTACACAGTAATTAATTACACTTGGTATTTGTGTCAACTAGTTACTTCAGTTATCTGTTACAAAGTAATTCAATTATCAATTACATTAGTAATTGTAATTGTTAATTGTTAATTTAATTACTTTTTGCCCATCTCTGGTTCATCCGATGACGAATCAGTAATTTCGTTACTTATTAATTAATTCCTCCATTATTATTTGTTGCAATTACTTCGAATATTTCTCACTACTATTAGATTTAATATCTTTTGTTAGCTGTAGCAATAAAAAAATGAGTTTTCATAATACTTGAATTTTACAGTCCATTTGAATCCTACAGTGTCGTTATCCGTCCATTCACTGATCGGTTTACCCCATGTGGCTTTCGCAAACACTGAATGAAAAAAATGTATTAAGGGGTAAGGCTACTGTAGCAGGGAAAACATAAGTATATTTTGGGAATTTTTTTTAGCGGGACAATGAAATAAATCAAAATTCTGAAAAAGGCCCTTTATTGTACATATCATAAACTGTATAAAGAATTTTTTTCAAAGTAATATAAAACAAAATGGCGGCTGTACGGCTTTTCTTCGACGAAGCCTTTTTTTTCATAGGCGCGCGGCCGGACCAACGGCACCGGCAATTTTTAATATACAGTGATAGAATTTTTTTTCTTCTATTATACATGTGAATAGCTACTGAAGTACGCAGGATTTTTTGATATATCGATTTTTGCAAAACAGAGCGTTTTTTAAATAAAAGTTCAATTGTCCAACAATTCTCAAAAAAACATCGTCCGAAAATTGTTTATAAAAAAAGAACTATGTAATGTGTCGAGAAAATCCTACGTACTTTTATGCAGAATGTAGTTGTGAATATACAGTTAAAATTTCAAGTCAATGGATCAATATTTGTTCGAGTTATGAGTCCAGCCGACATGAAAAATGTAGTTTCGAGAAAAACGCGTTTAAAGTTTACGGTACGGATTGCATCGGACTGAGAGGGGCTGCGCGAAAATTCAAAATAGAAGTATTTAGACATTCTTCCGACCTTAATCCTTTGAGTATGTCATTTTTAAGATATCAAGCCATCTTTTAAGAAAAGAAAAAAATCTATTTTTTTTAATGTCTACAGTGGCCTTACCCCTTAAGAATGTCCGGTCAAGAATCCCCCTCCGCATAGATTACCCCGTGTATTATATCGATAAATACACATAGGTACGTCTCTACGTATTTCCTACCTCGTAGGTCCATGTCCACACGTATACGACAAAAGTGTGCCAGGCTCCTCAGGCTACTGTGGCGCAGCCCGTAAGGTTTCTTTGAGAGGAGCGTCGAACGGCAGCTGTGATTCTTTTTCATTTTTCTTCCAAACTTCGCCAGGGTAACCATCTGCCGCGTCGTGTGGCGCACGACACGGTCTATAGGCCACCCTAGAAACCATCTTTCCGACCCGTGCAGCACGTCGCATCCACGATGAAAAATACGAAAGATCGCACTATGTCTGCAACGAAGAAAGAAAAAAGTTCGACATCGCTCGGGCACGAAAAAAAAGTTGATAACTTCTATTCATACGCCCAAATAGATAACTGCTTTCTTAATGGAGAGAATTCATTGAGTATGTGCTGAGTATTGAGTATGTATTGTGCATTTATTGAGTATTAATAACGATAAGGAGAATATCGCTCCAATATAGATAGAATAGACAAAATGGAACTCTATCTATATTCTAAATTCAAATTCGAATGAATTGTGAATTTGATGATACAATAAATATTTATTGATAATTAATGATGGAGAATTTCACAAATAATAGTATATAATAGTCCAAATCAATATTATGTGACAAATAAAATACTGTCAACAATTCTAATGCCAACATTAAAAATGCTATCAAATAGCAAATGATGATACGATTAATAATACCGATACTGATGATAATGAGCATACTTATAAAAATCGAATGCATTGTGAATTTGACAATGCAATGAATATATATTCATAATGGATATAACATTAAAAACACCAACAATAATAGTAATAATAATGATAGTGTAGGACGCGATGGAGAATCTACAAAAACGATAGTGCGTAATGGTAAAAATAACATTATTAAATAAAAAAAATAGTGTTAATAATTCTGATGATAGGAAGCATAATTTTGGAAATCGAATGAATTGTGGATTTGAATATACAATGAATATATTTATAATTAATATAACAATAACATTGATAGTAATAATGATAACAATAATGATAATTATTATAGCAAATGACACAATGGAGAATAAAAAAAATGATAGTAAGTGATGGTAAAATAAATCACTAAACAATGAATAATATTGCTGTCAAGAATTCTAATGCCACTCTTAAAAATTCGATTACTAATAAATAATAATACTATTAAATAGTGTGGGCGGAATAACAGAAGGGCGGGATAGCAACGGGATGGATTATAGGGCGCTAGAAGGGAAAGAAATAGTGGAAGAAATTCGTGAGGTCGTAAGGCAGTATGAGAAGCCAGCAAGGAAGAGGAGAGAATACGAGAGACTAGTAGCAATACAAAATAGAGCGAAAAACAGACGGACCATTGTAAAAATGTTATCAAAACATTATAACGTAAAAAGGAACTGAAGAACGTATAGGAGGTCGTATAACCCCGCAAGGGTATATATGTATAGGGAATAAACTATTACTACTACTATTAAATAGTAAAAAAATAATATCAGGACGTTGAATAAGTTCTCGCTGTTTTCCAACAGATGGCGTAACCAGAACTGCGGGCGTGTAGTTCAAGATGATAACGCATCAATAAAGAAATACTAAAGAGTGTCCAGAAATTATCGGACATTTTTATTTATTAATAAAACGTATTATTTATTTGAAAAGTACGAATATTTTCATTTTAATATAAGGTATGAACATGGAGGTTATGTGTGGAACACAATATCCGATAAACGACTGCCTCGTCCCTGTTTGCAAACGTTCACTCTTTTGACGAAATTTTCAATAACATTTTCGTGGAATTGTCCACGTCCATCATTTTGTGGATCATTGGCATACACTTTTCCTTGCATAAAACTCCAAACACAGAAGTCTAGTGGATAACACGACCATAAAACTTCGTCTGCAATAACTGCATTGTTTTTGGGCATTTTCGACATTTCTATGTATTGCTCGATCGTGCAGTACTTCCTCACGCTAGTTGTGAAAGATTAGTCACTTTGAGACCCCCTTTATAAGCAAACTTACTCATTTTGAGACCCCCTTTATAAGCAAACTTGAAATTCAGTGTATGTTATTTCGCCGAAGTGTAAACAACTTTTTTTTTTATAATGTCAACCATATCAAATTTCGTGTCCAAAAAGAGCATTTGCGGGGAATTTTACTGTATTACTTGAAAGCATCAGAAATTATTTTTTTACAATAAAGCATCAATTTTGACGAAAAACGCAGCGAGAACTTATTCAACATCCCAATAGTATTCATAATACCACCACCAACAATAAAAATACCATGATAATATTATTAATACTATTAAAAATAGTATTAAATCTTGGTAAATATTTACAAGTGGGGCTCCAGCTAGAAAAGGGGTTTAGAAATGTTGTACCGAGTTAATGTATTTCAGGGCACTTTGTTTATAATATTTAAGTCGGGGGAAGACAATTTTAAGCCACAAACGCTTTTTTTTGCTTTTTTAAAGGTATGGAGGAAACGGATTTGGTGACATCAAGTGGGTCAAATGACATAGGTTTGTCATTTGACCCACTTGATGTCACCAAACAAACCCAAACAACCGTATTTCAAAAATCGAATATTTTCCGGAAATATATTTGTTTTCTTAATAAAATACCCCTCCCCCATCATAAAACACATATTTTCAGACTGCAGAATATCCCCGAACACGTGAAAAAAAATTTCGGAGCCGATTAGGGCTGGAGCCCTCCTTGTAAATATTTACCAAATTTTTAATACTATTAAAAATAGTATTACATTTTTAATACTATTAAAAATAATTATGTTCATAAAAAAATAACGATACTATTGAAAATACGAATAGCAACGATCAAAATAACAATAGCCTAATGATACCGAGCGTTGTTGGAATTGCACAAAAGTAAATACGTAGAACTGTACGTTCCCATTATTTATAGCGGAAGGAACAAATCGGTTGAGTGTCGATGGTCATTTGTCGCAGTTCATTTACGAGTTACACGTAGAACCTGTAATTTGTATCGACGCTAATGCAGCCACTATACTCCGATATACTCAAGGGCTCGAATATTCCCGCGGGTTCGCTCCGTTACGTGCTATAGCGAACCCGCCGAAGCATCTCGGTTTTGTAGTGCACTACCCGCGGCAATACATCGATACATTTATCGCGTCGTTAAATCTCGAGATCGTAAAGTTTATAACTCTATGAGGGCGAAATGAGGCGAACGTGCAACAGGGGCGTATTCGGAGTATCGCGGAGTATGCTGTGTACGGTTACATCAACGGCTCGTTTCTGTCCATCAGACTATTCTATATTACGTGTGCTCTCGTCGTGTTCGTTGCTGCTCTTCTGCTCTCATAAGCGCTGTATCGATTGTGCACTAAACGACCAAACGATTGGGACCTATCGGATATTTCAGCCGTAACTTGGCTGCGTGCGATAAAATTAAATCCACTGCGGAAACTACAAATGCAAATGGTTCTGAGGCAGTACGAGCACGTACTCGATTATTCGAGTGCTCCTTGATCTTTTTTATGTGCTAGGGAAAATGACACGGAGGCTCGAATTTTTTTTTGTTTTGGAATATCGATGGACAATGAAGTTATTACTTGAGGGAGCGCACCACTGTGACGGGTCGAAGAAGGTCGCGTTTTCCGAATTTTCTTTTTCTACTAGATTATTTTTTTAGGATTTGGAAAAAAGGTATGTTATTAAACATACATTGAACTCATTGGGTGTAAATTTTTATTGATAAAAAATGGAAATTAACAACGTTGTTGAGGTATAATAGAGCCTCTGTATAAAAATGTGGTTCCAATGGCTGGATCAATAACTTGACAATGGTTGGTATGAAAAATAAAAACGTTTATAAAAAAATCTATATATAAATATATTAAAAATTTATATAAATGTAGTTCTGGTTGTACATAGCCGGTTTTCCAAAAAAAATCACAAAGTGGCGGGTGTTAAGAAAAAGTTTATTTTGGCGACATTTTTACTTATTTTCGGGGGCTTTAAAAATTCTGAATTAAGGCGTTACCCCCACTTGTAGCGCAAAAGAAGGCCTTTTTCATGAATTTTTTAAAAGAAAACTACAAAACTTTTTTAATCGATCAATATACCATCTTAAAGAACACATCTTGAAGAACTTTCAGTAATTTTTTTATTGAAAAATATTACATTGTTTAGTGGCAAATGGCCGTCAATGAAATAATGTTTTTATATACACGGTTTGCGGTGACCAACATTGCGGCGAAGTGGATCATTTGAAAAAAAAATGCGGATGGATTTAGTCAAACATAAGTATAAACTAGTCTTTAATCGAAGGATTTTAAAAATATTCATTTTTTACAAAATGGCGGACAGTCAAAGTCAATGGTTCGATTTTAACGAAAAAAAAACGGTCGTTTTTTGGCTATAAAACGGCCATTTTTTTCGAAAAAAAAAAATCGAACGATTAAAGACTACATTTTTATGTATTAAATAAGCCTGCAAAATTTCAAGAAGATCGGTTCATTAGTGTTCGAGTAATCTTGGTCACCGACTTCAGAAATGCCATTTTGAGAAAAACGCGTTTAAAGTTTCTCTTTCAACGCTCTTTCAACGCGGATTCTTCTCTTTCAACGCTCAAACCTCAGTCAATTTTGTTCGGATCGACTTGAAATTTTCAGGACATATTCTCAGATACTTATACTTCACAAAAATGCAATTAAAAAAATCGATTTTTTCAAAATCGCAAGTGGGAGTAACCCCTTAAAAAAAGGCTACATACAACGTTGGCTGCTGTAATTACGATTTTTTTTTTTTTTCAAATTGAAAATCAGATAATTATAGCTCGAGATGATTCCGGTCAGGTCGAGAAAAGTCGTCTCGATAAAAACGCGAGTGAATGTTTTAGTGTACTGTAACTTGGTCAATTTTAAATATTTTCACTTGGATTTTTTTCACATTTTCTTGAATATGTATGCTGTGAGAAAATGCAACGAATAATTTTTTTTACCCAGCACAGTGCTGTCCCCTCCCAAACAAAGTGCCGCCGGTGTAGTAGGCTCTTGCAACTACAGTGATCAGAAATAAAAAATAAAAATGGGACGTTTGGTATAATAATACAATTTTCGTATCACAGGATACTTCGTTGAACTTTCCAAAGGTATGGAAAGGGCAAGCTGTAAACAAAAAAGTAATTTTTTTCGACCGAAAAATCAACTTTGGTCATATGTCATGAACAACCGGATAAACATATGCAAAAAAATCTTCGGTCCATGTGATAGAAAAAGTTATAGACTATGCTCCGTCCGAACCTGGAGTTAATTGAACGAATAGATTTTGGGATACGACTTACACCGTTGTATAAAACATTTTCGAGAAAACCAGACATTCCTGACGCTTCACAGAGATTGTCATACCTCTCTCCATTTTTCACATTTTTACAAAATCTTTGTTCCAAATTAAAGCTAAAACGCTAGACTATGAAATTCCACAATAAAAAAATCGTACTTAAGAAATCTCAAACTTCCGCAGACCCCTTGAATAGACTTTGCCATTCATGTTCACGTGCCAAATTTTTCTCTCCGTCCATCGATGCAAGTCAAAGCTGATTTTAGTCAATTTTTTACGAGTCGAAAAGTCACCGAAGAATCTTAAATGCCACGGGAGAGCAAGAGGTGCAGCGGAAGCGCAGTCTATTGTTCCAAGAAGGTAAGTCTCCGCTTGATTTTTGCGCAAAGTCTATTGACAAGGTCGCGCGAATAAGTTTATTCATGCAAAGTGCGGACAAGCCTGTCCTGCTCAGCCAGACTTTGTACAAAGGGAGCTGCCGTAAGGGAGAACTCGGAGAAGGAACGATTTTCTACCAAAAGACAGGAACGTGCTCAACGTTACCGTCTAGAAGTATAACGATAGTCGCGCGGAAGGGTCCGAAAAGTAAGGAGCCCTTCCGAACTTTCAAGCGGGGGCTCGTCACTCTTTGCATTATTCAAATACCTCATTCATCCCTCGTGTTCCTATCTCGCGAGACCCTCTTACACATCGGCAGCTATCGTATGCAGAGGGACGTAAAGCCTCGTCGCCTGAGCGCGTGCTTCGATTTGACATTTGCACCCTTTTCTTTGTCGCGCAGAGTGTGCTTGGCAGCCTCGTAATACATACATGAGGTATTCCACGTAAATCCGGTGGACTTTTTCCCAGACCCCCGCCAAATCGATTCATTTTTAAAAATCTGATTCCATCGACTCTAAAAGACACTCTGATTTTTTTTACATTTTTCGAAACAACCATTTGTCAAAAAAAAATCTCCTTCATTGTGGAGCACTTCAAGCCGCATAAAAAACATTAGGGGGTCAAGGTCATTCAAGGTCAGTATCGGCGATAGAAATCTCAATATGTGACCTTGAACGACTTTGACCCCCTAATGTTTTTTATGCGGCTTGAAGTGCTCCACAATATGGTTGGGAAAAAATGTACCATCCCATTTAAAAAAGTGGAGGTGACCTTCACTGTGCGTCAGCGCCACCACCGAAATCAAAAATATTGGTCGCATTTGATGGTCCCCTTCACACCGTACAACTTTTGTCTGGAACATTTTTTTGTGACGTCGATCATTACCGAGTTATTTCAGGTGGCAGAGATAACAGCTCTTTAAGGGCTTACACCTAGTTGAAATTTTTGGAGATATGGATTTTTGGTTTTCAACGGTTTCTCAAAATATAACATTTTAAAGATATTGTCTGAAAATTTCGAGCTAAATATCGGCTAAAACAAGTATCGTGACTTCCCTAAATTTTACGGACTTCTTTTATGTATCGAAAAACAGTGCTTGAACGAAGGAATTTCTCCTTTCATGCGTATTTTTTTTAATCAATGAAAATGGAGGGTTTTTTTCACCGAAAGTCGATACTTTCACTTTGAGCTATGGCCATTTTTCAATAATGAATATTTTATTAAATCCTTCGTCCAAGCACTGGATGATTCCATGCAAAAATTACATCCGTTTGATTTTTTTTAATTGCGAATGATTTGTTTCCGAGCAGCAGTGGTTACCGCAAAGGACGTTTTTCAAACGGCGGTCTGCAAAAACCATTCTATTTACCACATTGATAAATATTCTTCAATACAAAAATTGTAAAAGATACTTAAAACCATACTCTTTAATTAAACAAAAAAACATTACAAAACCTGCACAAGTTTTCGCAGAAAAAAATCATGAAAATTCCGCTTTCTTTTCCGGCCACGCGCTAGGTGTAACCCGTTGAACTATGGTTTATTCTTGACGGTCTCGCTCTAACTGGCATTCGTGACAAGAGTTGAAACATTTTCGGGCAAAGCTTATTGGAAAAACATTGCCGCTCCTTGTACCGACGACGAGACACTTTTCCATCCACTACTCGTGGGATAAGAGAAAAGAAAGGGTGTACGTATCCCGGGCGTATGAGAGACGTGGTGTGGATACCCGAGAGCCTCGACTTTAACTCGAGTGTTCAAGAGCGAGGAGTGTGTAATAACGTTTTGTGTGTGTGGGAAATTGAACGCTCGCGCGCGGGGTCTTTCATCGCGATTCAAGTGTCTTGGGCTCGAGTGAACGCGCGGGGCCACCCAATAAGTATAGAAAAAAAAAAGAAAACAGCCCTTTCTTCACGTCCTCTCTCTCGCAATATCGATCAAACCTCGTAAAAGTTTGACGCGCACTCGATGAAACTATAAGGGTGACGTTTGATGCTCCGTTTCAATTTCTCACGCAGTTCCAATCATCTTTTCCCTTATAGTCGGCAAACCTCTTGGAGAAAAAATTCTCGGCTTTCGAATGGATATCGTATTGTTTAATTTTAATTTTTTTTCCTATCTCGTACTCCGCCGTCTCGACTTTTCAAGATATACAAAGCCGCCATTTTACACGTAATGCGATAAGAATTCTCCCTGAGGATATCAATTATACGCAATGTCCGTGGAAATTAGTCCGCGAAATTTTTCCTCCAAACATTTTTTTTCCATCCTTGGATCTTTGCACGCAACGCCCTTTTGCGTTTTTACGATTTAGTCCCGTTCACTTCTAAGCCCCCCCCCCGATCTTCGCCTGTCTATTTCCGGTCTCTGAGAGGCTCCTCGGAGTGTTTCTGAAAATATTACAGAATCTGCGCCACAAGGTGATAATTTAGACAAAGAGCTTTATGTCCATATTGTTTTATCCCATTTATATAAAAGAAGAAGTCAATATCTCTGAGGATTCATCTTCAATGGCAGAGTTCGACTCTCTCGAAAATATTCCACCGCCAGTTGAGTGCGTTGAGGATCAAAATAATACGCAACAAGACGAAAACGCTTTTCATTACGTCTCGGAAACTTTTGCTGTTTTATATTAAAATCTTTAAACGCCCTTATCTTTGTTTTTATTTTATATGAAATCTTGTCAACGCATATATGTATCTTTTTAATAAATACAAAAAATTTCTAATAAACTTGTAGATTTTTTGTTACATTCACACACGCACACACACATACTCACGCACGCATGCAAACATCAATTTACAGTACAGCGTTCACTCTATTTTGGCGTAATAATATCTCTCAGGCTGGTTTCTTAACCAGAGGTTCCGCGCACAAAATTCTCGAGCTCGGAGTTCGAGTCGGAGTGGGGGAAGCGCTCGAGTGAGAAACTGGGGAAAGTTTCTTATTGCCGGGTTTCTTATTCGGAGGTCGGACTGTATTGGTCCAGGTTGACGCTCCTTGATACAAACATCCGGGAAATTCTTCGATACTTTATTAAGGCCACTCTAGAGGCCGAAAGAATAGGCTTTTTGCGGATTTTTTTTTCTCAGAAAAACCACAAAATAAATCGAGATTACAACAAAGGGTGTTTATCATACATATCAGTGACTGTATACAATAATTTTTTGATGCGATTAATTTCAAAATGGCGGCTGTGCAGCGTTTATCTCAAAACTGCATTTTTTAAGTTGGCCGGAAACATAACTCAGACAATTTTCAACCGATTCACTCGAAATGTTAAATATATCTTGAAAAATACATTATCTATGGAAGTACGTAGGATTTTTTTTATATTGCATAGTTCATTTGTTATTAACAATTATCTAAGGATTTTTTAGGGAAATTTTGGGAAGTGAAAAATTTTACTTCACGATTATTCCAAATTGGCGGGCGTGATAGCAAAAAAAATAAACGACCTATTGAATCAAACCAAAGTTTATTTTCTTCAAAATATAAATCTCTTCTTTATTTAAAAATTTAAAAAATCGTGGCAATAGTCTTTCTAAATAATTTTTATAGCACGTTAAAGTGTTTTTTTAACACATTTTTTTTCAAACCTGAGAAAAGTTATAATTTCACGATTTTTTCAGCTTTTTCTTAAATCACCCAGAAGAAAAATATATGACAATTGAACATTTTATTGGTTCATTTGGTTCAGTCAAGAATTACGAGCTGCATCTTTCCCGCCGATTGGGGACTGTAGTGGCAAAACGCACATGGAATAGGCTGATAAATCTGCAGCATTGCATCATGTTAAATTTTTTTTAATCCATTTCAAATGTACATGAAAAGATACCTCAATGCTTACTGGGCACACTCGTTTTGTTCCCTTCTAAAAAAAAATCCGGAAAAACGCTTTTTTTGGACCTTCCAATTTAGACTCCCGCCTCAAGGCGTCCCTATCAAATCCCTGTAGGGATGCGGTAGGATCTGGGGGAGTCCGCAACGAAAATTTCAGCATGGGATGGGACATATCTAAATGTTGGGAATGCGTGTACAGCATACGCGTGGGAGTGTAATAGTACGAAGAAAATGATAATGATAATGCTCGGCCAACCAATGTACTGCAGAAATACGCCGCACCTGATGCATTTCATTGCTCGTACAAATCGCATGTGCATTACAATGTAGCCGAGCATACATAGATATACACGATGGGGAGTTCGAGCACGCGACACAATACAGCATTGTCCGTTGCTGGGTACAGTGCACCGGGTTCTTGCTCCGGTTATATTGTGAGGCTTCCATAGCAGCCGAGAAACAGCAGCATTCACGTCAGCCTCCCCTCGCCTCTGGCTTCAGGTACCTGCCGCTGCTTGCCTTTGCTCAGGTGTTTACGAGCACGACTTGCCCGCGGTTGTTTTTCCGTCCCAACTTCCTGGCGCCCCGCGCTCCGTTTCACCCAACAACATTACAGTTTCACGACTTTTAGGTGGCGAAAAATAAAAAAAATCGCGAAGAAAGACGGCCAGGGGAGCGGAACGAGTGTCGCAGAAACGAATAGGACGCTCGTACACAGCGGAGTGCATAAAAATTCGCGCGTGCGACGGGTTTCGATTATGCGCTGACTGTGCAGAATGCGCGAAGCTCGGGAACCGTCGACGCGGCGATTGTAGCTCGTTTGGATTCTTTTTCCCCCCAGCATTGCGTAACGGGATCGAGAAAAATTTCGAGTATTTTTAATATTTCGGGGAAAAGTATTTTGAAATTATTAATGTTTTTGATTGGGTCGCGAACGTTTATATTCAAGAGCTTTAATTGGGAATTGGTTTTCGAAGGTGCTTTTCTAGACGCGGTTAAAAAAAATGACGCATATGATGACTATATTTTTTTTACTGATCATTTATGCACAGGGTTAAGTATATGTACAAAAAAAAACAGAAATATTAACAAATGGCGGAGATATAACATAATAAAGCAATGTATTTTTATTTGCGCGCGTGTTGATGGTGAAAGTACTCAGCATCGATGTGGGTGTCTGAAAAAATGAACATATTTATAATTCCATAATGAATGTATCTTCAATGTGAGCGAACAATATTATTTTTAAAAAATATTCTTATAAAAATTCGAAATTTAAAATTTTTCACTCAATTTTCTGTCGGTATTTTATCTTTTATATTTTTCTTGTTTCATTGAAATTTTTGTTTCTGTGGTTCACACGATAGGTGATGATACTAAGAATATGTTGTAAAAAATTTAAAGCGGTCTGAACCTTCGTTCAGGAGTTAGAACTTTTACAAGGTTCAAAAAAGTGAATCGTGGAAAAACGGCTTTGAAGTTGGCGGTCGGGCGCGCCGCGCGGTATATATTATACGCTCTAAATGCCGTAGATTTAACAATTTTTGGAATTTTTCAATTCTGCGAAGCTTAAAATATTCCTAACCGTTCAGGCTACTGGAATTAAAAATAAATAAAAAATGAAAATTTTTCGCGTATATAAGGCCTTAAATATCTCCGAAAAAAAATGTTGAGGCTCATAAAAAATATGTATAACTTATAAATATATTTTTGGGAAATAATGAATAAAAAATACGAGTTTTTCTCGATCCTGTTGCGTAATGTTTATAATAGATAAAATAAAAGAATTTTTTAAAGTTACGTCGATATTTATCGAGGTCTAATAACAATGAAAATATTGTATTTTTATTTTTTAATAATGTTTTTACATAATATTATTGTTATTTTACAATAAGATATTATAATTAATATCGCAATGATAATATCTTCTATAACGTTATTATTATTATTACCATTACTATTATGATTATAAGAATAATATTTTTTTCCATCATTTGATAATGATGTTCAAGTTTGCAACCATAGAAAGCAATTACATTTTTTTTCAATTGCCCATATTTTTGTTCAACACATTGACGCTACGAAAATGATTCGAACATTTTTTTCAAGATCCTCATTAGAATACGACCCGAATTTGCAAGATTTTTTTTCGAATAATAAAAATCAATAAATGAATAAGTAAAAGAGAATTTTCGTCTTATTCGAACGATTCTAAAAAAATGTTCAACCATGTGATTTTTCGCTATGGCTCTGTAAACTTTTGTTTGTGGAATTCTTTCTAAAGAGGTTAGTTTTGAATTCAAACTGTGCGAGCAAAGAATATTCTTTCCTGCAAAGAGTTGTCCGCGTACTGTGTACAGTGCCTGGCAAAAAAAAAAACAATTTCAATTATTAATCAGAATAGATAGTAATTTACTAGGCGTACAGACGGGGAGAGATTTTAAACGTTGTTCGTTTATAAATTGCTTAAAAAGAAGTTGCAAAAAGGCGCTTTATCTTGATTCATTAATTTAACTCATTAATTTAATCCGGTTTGCCGAGCGAAAGAAAGCCATCTCATCAATTTCACGACGTATACGTACGTTATACAGTACACACGGAGTGCACGAGGTGGTGCAGCGCGGCTGGTGTGCGCGGATCTCTCGTCCGGTCGCCAAACACCCGAATAAATCATTCACTTCCGCGAGGGCATCGGGGCGTCAGGATCGGCAGCTGGGAATTGCCAAAGTGGAGGCGAAATGTATATATAGCAGGCATTCTCGATCCTTCTTGCTCGCGCACCTTGTTCAAACGACGATTTGGTCTCTCTCTCTCTCTCTCTCTCTCTGTCTCTCTCTCCCTCCCTCCCTTGCCCTTCCTCTCTCTTGCTGCTCTCATTTTCTTTTCGTTCTGCCGTTTTAATACCTCCGTGTCTTCCTCCTGTCGTTCCACAAGCGGACGAAGCCAGTTCTCTGTAATGATCGGACGCTCCGCTATATTTATATCGCTGCCTAACAAATAAAAGGACGCGAAACGGAGCGCACGTCGTGTGAAAACGCGTGGAGGATGACCTTCTGATTGCTAGCGTACGACCCACATACGTACAGGACTTTTGACGCCAAATTCAGGTTATGTCAATAGGGAATCGGACAAGTTTTCAGAAATGGTTTAAAATTAACCATAATGGATATGTATGGCCATGAAAAATGATATTTTATATAAATAAAGCTGTTTAAGTACCTAAAACTATGCCCGAATGAGATTTTTTTTCAAATTGCTCCGCAAACGTTGCACCACGGCGTCTCGGAACGCGTGACGTCATATGTGTGTAATCAACGGACAAGCTAACCTCGAAATCCAGTGCAAGCTGTTATTTTTCACGTTTTTGTGAAGTTTCGGATTCCTGGTTAAATCCTGGTTCCATGTCAAAAAACGTAAACAATAGACGAAAAGGCAAACAAGAGAGAAAAATACGCCCGTGGTAACGTTTCTTTTTTTCAGACGAATGACGTCATACGTTGTGATTGATGTTTCGTTTGAGGTGAAGAACAGATTCGAAATATTTGAATTGTTAGATTTTATTTACCCGTTTAGAAATATAAATCATTATTATTTAAAAAAATATTGATTGAATGCTCATTTTAATTATATTATATATTTAATTATATTTTATTAATTATAAATATAAGAAAAAAATTAAAATATAAAATATAAGTATAAATAAAATAGAATAGAATAAAAATATAAATATAAAAAATATATTAATTATATTCTATTATAGTTATATTTAATTTTATAACTACATTTTAGATTTTCTTCTGATTACTGTCCGATTGCCCATTGAAAGTTATTTTATGATACTGGAGCTATTATCATTGGCCAATTTTTTTGGCATCATGCCCAATTTTTTTTTGTTGGCAGAACGAAGCTATTGCGAACTTTTTTGAAGATCCTCATTAGAGACGCACAACCTGTAGCTTTAGGTTGTGCGTCTCTAATGAGGATCTTCAAAAAAGACAATGATTTTTTATAACAATAAAAATGGAGAAAAGAGGTGAAAAAATCCTGTTACATTCTAACTCGGCAAACTTCAACAATATGATATTTTGGGTTTTTTTTCTCAACAAACAGCGAAATAGAATGAGGCGCTGTGCACTTAAAAAAAAAATCTCCGACAGTGGCAATGCTTGTTGCATCAAACGCGGACTTGGCACGTTCCTTGTGTCTTCGAAATAGGAATTTTGAGAATTTCCGGAAAATATTTGCGAATATCGTGCTATCGACTAAACTATTTCTTGCACACAAAAATACTAGAATTGCAAAGAAGTCATTTGAATATTTTATTAAAATAGTATCAATATCTCGTAGCGGTTTATTAAAATTTTCTGATGGATTCTCTGCAATTCTAAGATTTCTTGTGTACATGAAATTGTTCAGACGATGACACGATATTTACAAATATATTCGGGATATTCTTAAAATTTCTAGTTCTAAGACACAAAAGGCGTACTGATTAGCCGAAAAAAAGCATAAAAAAGCAGATAAATCGCTTTGTAGTTTGCATAATCGGAATTCAACGGAAACGATTTTTCATCTCCTTGTATTCATCATCATCAAATATTTATTTTGCAAGATTTAGGTTGTAGGTCTTTAACAAAGACCTTGCATTGATGGAATGGACCAAAAATGTATTATTCTTGATCGGTCATTTTTTTTGGCCGAATTATGATGTGAAAAATCACTGAAGTGTTTTCACGTATTTTAATTGACGATTTATGACCTCAACTCGCAAAAAAAGTTCTGGATAATTATTAAAATAGACAAGAATTTAAACGACGAAAAAAATCGTTGCATCCCTATGATACAAACGTCAACGTCGTCGAAGTTCCTAAAAAAGATTGCGATTTTTTTTACCCTAAAAAAACAGCCCGAGGAAAACAAAACCTTTTTGAAAACTTTAAAAAAGTAAAAAAGAACGTGAAGTAATAAAAAAAATCCCCCGAAAACACTATCGCTTGTTTTACCATATTAAAGCTTCTGATTTATCTTACAAAATTTTTTATTTTTATTCGAACAATGGTTCCATTATATTTTTTCAATTCAAATGTACTAAAAAGTGAAATAACTTTTTATAAAATAGCCAAGCTACTTTACGAAAAAATTTACACACAAAATGATTAAGGGGTCTTCTCACTTTGGACGCTAAAAAAGGCTATTTCCATAAATTTTTTTGATAGGTTTATATTATAGATATTGTCATAAAAGTTTTTACACGTAATAAATACACTTTCGATATACATTGAAAAAATGTATGTATTTATGTAACCCAAACAAACTTTAAACGCGTTTTTCTCGAAATAACATTTTTCGACGGCAAGTTGATAAAATATTCGAAACTACTGAACCCATCCTTATGAAGTTTTAACCACATATTCTTTACAACTATAGCAATAGCGCATATCAAGGATTTAAAAAAAATGCATATTTACTATAAAAAGACGAAAAAACCCGTGTTTTTGTTTTTTTTTTTCGAAAAATGTCCGCACATTTTGTTATTTTTGCTTATATCAAAAATCGTATGATATGCGCTATAGCCATTAACATACTGAATCTAAAACCGTTTGATTTTTTTGTTTCGGATGATCCATCTCCGAGATTTCGTCAACAGCGCAGACTGACAATTTTTTCAGGACATTTCTTTAACTACCATTTTCGTCCATAAATAGTGACTTAAGTAAATAATCTTTATATCAATATCTATAGTATAAACCTATCAAAAAAATTCATAAATATAGCCTTTTTAGCGTCTCAAGTGAGAAGACCCCTTAAACTCAGGAATAATATTTTTCTAAATATTTTATTTTCATAAAAAAAAAATCATCTTGTTGCAGCATACAGGGCGAGTAAAAACGGATACGTTTATTGTAGTTCATCGATGCAAAAATTCGATCATCGATTTTAAAAAATCGAATCGTGTCAGGATGGTGACGATTGGGCATGGAATGCCTCGTATAAACGTTGGTGCTATACATAGTGGTATACCTTGAGGCTTCCCCTTCGTAGGGCCCGTTGAGCTCGTGGCGGCGTTCCCCACCACCTCGGGAGCAGGAGAGTTCCGGCAAGGCCCAGATCTGTTCGGCTGTGTATTGCGAGCGAACGATGAGAGGGGTCCGGAGGTTTCCAAGCCCATTTCCCGTCCTCAGTTCGGTCTTGCCGGTTTACAAGAGCGCATCATCCGCGGCGCGAACATTTTTGCCATTTCTTTCCTCCTCGTACTTCCAAAATTCGGAAAGCCCCTTTCCTCTTTTTATGAATTTTACTCCTCTTCTCTCCCCTCCTCCCCGCCTTTTTTCAACGTAATACACGTTTTTCTGCACCGCGAGGGCGAGAGGATTCACTTTTCCCACGGGATTTGCGGAGCTCCCGTTGCTCCCCGTACTTCAATCTTCTCTCTTTTATCTCGCTATTCCGTACTACTCTCGTTTCCGCGTTATTTCGCTCGTACATGAACTACACATACGTCTACAGAGATCCATAAATACACTCCTTTTCCAACTTCGCTCGCACCACCTCGACGTACACATTGCCATTTTTGCTGTCTTTTCACTCGCATTGGGATCATCAACGTCAGCGACGATCGAATGCAATTTTATTCGCGTGCCCGTTACGTCCGATTCGCTCACTCTTTGTCTCCGTTGCTCGATCGGCCGAGCGAGCGAGGTATAAAAAAAGAAAACACACCGAAAAATTACTTACCGCGTCGGCGTTTGTCCCGAATTCGTATTCATATATTATATATGAATTTAATATATAATATCAATATTACATATAAATATTTAAAATATATATCATATATACTAAAATACATATATATAAGTGCAGACGTATGTGAGTGCTAGTGAAAAGTGTCATTTGTGCCGACGGAAAAAGTTTCTCGAGAAACAAAAGTCGCAAAAAGTTTACGAATTCCCTTGAATTCGTGCGTTTGTGAATACGCACATAAAGTAACATTTATATATACACACGCATGTAGTGTCGAAAGTGCGAATTATGGTGGATTACTGGTGACACGGGTACCCAACGCGTTTTGGAATTTCTTGAAAATTTTTCTAACCGCCGACAAATCGTAAAGTATGAATTCCCGCCTCGCATACTAGAAAAAAAAATGTATTTGTGTATTTTTGTCTAGTTTGTTTTTCACCACTTCTCCGGAAGATTTCTAAGCGAACGACTTTTTTCGCTCGTATGGGATATATTGGAGACATCTCGTACGCGTGGCACCTAAGTGTACAATGGAAAAATGATGTTTGCAAAAAAAAAACAAGTTGATAGGGTGCAAATTGCACTGTTCTTTGAGGATATTAAATTTCCGAAGAGTTTCTCGCTGGCATTTTCCCAAATGATTCCACGATCTGAATGCAAGCTTTATTTTCGTGGAGTATTTTCCGAAGTTTGAGTCGTTGGAATGCAATGGGATTTTTTTTTTTTCAATCGCTTGAATTTTTGTTCGGCATACTTGGGGTACGAATTTCACTCGAACGTTTTTTTGAACCCTTTGG
Organism: Ophion ellenae; assembly: GCA_963210295.1. Lineage (NCBI taxonomy): Eukaryota > Metazoa > Arthropoda > Insecta > Hymenoptera > Ichneumonidae > Ophion > Ophion ellenae. The sequence goes on along the minus strand of OY723391.1, from coordinate 26,724,509 downwards.
CATTCCTTATCAGGGATATACGACCTGAACCTTTGGGGAAAACAACATTTTGTACGATAACGCAAATAAATAAAAAAATGACAGGTGCATGATTTTTTTTGCTGAAGGCGGGAGCCTGAATTAGAAGGTCCGACAAAGCGTTATTTGGGGAATTTTTTTAGAAGGGAAAAAAGGAAGTAAGCCCAGCAAATATTGAGGTATCTTTTCATGCATATTGTAAATGTGTTTAAAAAAATTCAACCCAACCAATAGATGACTGCAGATTCATCAGATGTGCATCTTGCCACTGCAGCCCCTATTCGACGGGAAAGATGCAGTTCGTAATTCTTGACTGAAACAAAAAAACCAATAAAATGTTCAATTGTCATATATTTTTCTTCTGGGTGAATTAAGAAAATGCTGAAAAAATTGTGAAATTATAGCCTTTCTCGGGCTTGAAAAAAATGTGTTGAGAAAAACACTTTGACGTGCTATAAAAATGATTTAAAAAGACTTTTTCAACGACTTTTTTAATTCACTTGGAGGAGATTTTCATACTGAAGAAGATAAACTTTGGTTTTATTTAATAGGTTGTTTAGTTTTTTTGCTATCACGCCCGCCAATTTGGAAAAATCGTGAAAATGACAACTGGAGAAAACGCGCTTCAAAGTTTTCAATAGGAGGAAATATCAATATCAAATAGCAATCGCTTCTCTGCTTGTGGCCTTGCATCTTCGAAAATATTTACAATTGGCCTCCGTAACTTTGTAAATATATTCCTGGATAGTTTATCCAGCGATTTAAGCAATTAAAAAAAACCATTTTTCGGTCCTTCTAATACAGCCTCCGGCCTTAAGATCCACTCATTTTGTCCCGGATCTACAGACTGACTCTCCAAAAAACATTTTTAAACAGAATAATAGAAAAAAGGAGAAACAAAAGAATTATCCTTACATTCCAACGATGCAAACAGCAAAACCATTTCTGTTCTCGATATTGCTTGTTTTGTTCCATGGACAATGGTTCAGCGACCAATGAAGGTACAACGGAGCGAAGTTAACATCACACGCTCGTTACATGTTATGCCGAACGAAAATATATTCCTCTCAGCAACACCCTTCGCTTCCAAAAAAAATTTTGCAACACAAGAAAAGAAAAAAAAAACTCTTGTCACATTTCAACGATGCAAACAGCTAAACCATTTTTTTTCGAAATAGCTCGTTTTGTTCTGTGGACAATGGTCCAGCGGCCAATCAAGGTACAACCGAGCGAAACTAACATTACACGCTCGTTACATGCTATGTCGAATGAAAATATATTCCTCTTCGTGACATTGAAGTTTGCATCGTTGGAACACAACGAAAACTATTTTCTTCCAATTGCCAATTTTCTGCGGCTGAACAAAGCCACGGCAAACTTTTTTTAAAGTTCCTTATGCGAGACCAACGACCTAAATCATTCGAGAATGATATTAGATAACAATAAAAATGGAGAAAAAACAACAACACCAAAAGTCGTTGCATTCTAATGCTGAGAATTGATGGTGCTGAAGTTTGCATCGTTGGAATGCAACGAAAATTCTTCATGATATTCTTAAGGGGTCTTCTCACTTTAATTGTTTCCATAGGTTTATATTAGAGATATTGGTATAAAAGTTGTTACACTTAATGAGTACACTTTCGAAAGACATTTGAAAAAATTTTAAACGTATTTATGTAACCCAAACAAACTTTAAATGTGTTTTTCTCGAAACGACGTTTTTCGACGGCTTGTTGATAAAATCTTCGAAACTACTGAACCGATCCTGAACGATGGATATAGCGCATATCAAGGATTTTTCAGTTTTAATATTTACTATTTTTTTTGCCAAAAACGGTGAAAAAACATTTTCTGTTTTTTTTTCGCAAAATCACCGCTATTTTGTTATTTTTGCATATATCGAAAATCATATGATATGCGCTATACGCATTAACATACTGAATCTAAAACCGTTTGATTTTTTTGTTTCGGATGATCCATCTCCGAGTTTTCATCACCAGCGCAGACCTACAATTTTTCAGGAAATTTTTTCAACTACCATTTTCGTCTATAAATAGTGCCTCAAATAAATACATTTTTTCAAAATGTATTTCGAAAGTGTATTTATTAAGTGTAACAACTTTTTAATCAATATCGATAATATAAACCTATCAAAAAAATGCATGAAAGTGTCCTTTTTAGGGTCTAAAGTGAGAACATCCCTTAATTTCTTGACTTTTATTATCTGGAATTCGTTTTGCCGGTCTCGGTTATACATTTTTCATAAGGATCCTCGAAATTGTTTTAGTCATTTTCGAAATCCAAATGTGCCAAAAAAGCCGGCAACATGAAGAAAATATATTTCCGTTGCAGTCCAACAAACTTCAAAGCCATTCAACAACGTTCCTCTTCGCAACATCCTTCGCTACTCTTCCTTTATACCGGCTAATGAGACGTCAGAATTTTTCGCATACGAAAGAAAGACGAGCGAGAAATCCTTTGACAAAGACGATATGATTATTCGTATGAGAAATTCCACGCGAGAGTTCGTGAACAGTTATCGTTGGTCACGGGCCCTCGTCCTCGCCTGCACATCCATCGTGCACATTATACATACACGTCCCACGCTTGTATGCTCCTCGACACGGGCGAGACGCGAACCTTGATGAAGAAGACTCGCGCGATACAGTCGTGATAAGCTTTATTCTGTCTGTCGCCCTCGCTCTCCTCCTCACTGCAACAGTGCCCAGCAAAGGCTACCTTCACATATCTCTTTCGCGAAAAAATACTACGGATAATTTGCATAATAATTATCGTACGTTTTGCAAACGTGACAGGCATGTAATCAACAAGGATCTTCCGCAATAATAACGAAGAAAAAAAATTAATAAAATTAACAATAATAATATCGTGGCAGGATGATAAATGAAATATATATTTGTAGTATGCGCACGAAGTAGGTACGTAATGAAACAGAACGACGAATCTCGTCTCCTACTCAAGAGAGTCTTCTATTTATTTCTCCGTGATTCTCTCTCTGGCACTCTTTTGCGAGAGCCACCCATGTTTCTCGATTAATATTTATGAGAATATAGCCAGCTGCATCGATTTTTGCATCCCCCTAGACCTCCACTTCGCCATCTCTTCGTACTCCGTGAGACATTCTAGGTCCCCCTCTCTCCATATGTATATATAATTATTATTTTATGTAATGTACTACATATCTCTATTTATTTTTGGGAGAGATAGATTTTTTTTTGCAATAATGGAGTCGTTGGTATTCGGTACGTGTGAGGTTCTTTGGAGACAAAAAAATGGGAGCACTAAATGGACGTTGTCGTATAGATCAATGTCGAGCCCAAACCTGTGATTCGAGAAAATTGCCATTTTGTGAGAGGCTCGGGACGCTCCACTAGGACGGGAAATTTTGAAATTTCACTTTCAAGAGGGTGGAGTTTGAAATTTTCGACTTAAAAAAAGATATTGTTGGATTTAGGAGAATGAAATTTGGCGGAAGAACTTTTTATGAAAATCTGTTAGATGCATGAGTGACGAGGTGTTGATTTTCAGTTTTTCAAGGCGTGAAAATGGTTTGATCTTTTGAATCGTTTTTTTTTGTTGACTTAAATGATGTATAAACATCACAAGATATGCAAAAGGAATTATACGCGAAAAAAATTGAAATTATTTTTAGAGCTCTTTTTCGGAAGCGCCTCCGTGCGCTCCGAAACGCCCGAAACAGCCTGCCCGGTGAAAGTAGCAATTTGGAGTCGTTTAGTCCAGCCGTTGTACAAAAAATATACAACGACCTAATAACTGAAGACCTAATATCAAAATGCCTTGGTGGATACACGCAGAATTCAAATGAGAGCTTCAATTCCATCGTGTGGGAAATATACCTCCTGATAGCTCCTGAATCAGTTACACGCGTTTTTTTTCGAAACCACGTTGTTGGAATCGGGAGGACGCATAATTCGGGCAGTTTTCATCCGATTGACTAGAAATTTCAACTGCAGCTTCTTAGATAGACTCTCGAAAAAAACACACATGTTTTTACGATTCACAAACAATTCTTGTTTGTATAAACAAATTGAAGCAGATTTTTTAGCGAATAAAAAACTTTTTTTTCGAAGTATGGTATTTTGCGGAAAAAAAAACATTTTTTAATAATCTTGGATATTTCTCCAGCAATAATGTAAAGGACGGATTTTTTTTTTGTTTTTGGTGCTAATCCATTAAAAAACGCGCTTACTGTAGCTACGACGGAGCAGATAGACTTGAAATGTTGACTGTAGCTCCTTAAATATATTCTCTAAATAAGCACACTTGATTTCTACGATTCATCAACAATTCTGTTTCTTATAAACAAGGTCGATTTTTCATCGAAAAAAAAAACGATTTTATTGAAATTGATGCCATTTTCCAAAAAAAACCTATTTTTTAATAATCATGTGTCCTTCGCCAGAAAAACTAATGTGAAAGACGAATTCTTTTTTCCTTGTAGTTGCAATTCTTTAAAAGTAGCTCCCTCCCGCAAAGCGTCTAAATACGCTTTTAGTGTAGCTATGACTGAGACGCCATTTTTTTTTCATAATTTTTTTTTGTATACATCAACTCAAGTAGAAAAGGCCGTCCAAACCTCATTTTGGGGGCCTGTTTAAGTACCGGCAAAAAAAATTCCACGAAGGTTTCATTTTTCGGTGAGCCAATCCGATGTAACGCCTCAAGTTCTGCTACTATAATGTATATATATATATCATAGTACAGCACATCTGATTGGCACACCGAAAAATGAGACTTTTTTGGAATTTGTTTTCCCCAGAGCACTAAAAAAGCCGTCAAAATGAGGTTTGGACGACTTATTCTACTTGTGTTTGTTTGGGTTATATATATACAAAACCCAAATATACAAACACAAGTAGAATATGTCGTCCAAACCGCATTTTGATGGACGGGAAAAAAAATCCAAAAAAGTCTCATTTTTCGGTGAGTTATGTATATATAACTCACCGAAATATATATATATATATATATATATATATATATATATATATATATATATATATATATATTTCGGTGTATATCGCTATATATATATATATATATACATATATATATGTATATATATATATATATATATATATATATATATATATATATATATATATATATATATATATATATTACGTACAGTTTCATACGTGTATGTTTGTATGTCTATATATATCTATATATCTATATATATAGACATACAAACATACACGTATGAAACTGTACGTGGGTGCTTGATCGAAGAGCGAGCGGAGGAGGAGATAGAAATCGCATTCGTTTGGCTCAGGTGTGACCGGTGGAAGATCGATCAGAATGGAAATTGGAGCCACGCAAATGACAGAGAAACATATATATATATATATATATATATATATATATATATATATATAGGGGCACGCATTGCTGCATCCCTCTAGATTTTTGCCTCGTCTCTCTCATTCTCTCTTTATCCCGCACCCCGCTCTTTCTCTACACGCTTCGATTCCCTTCAGAATCGAACTTTTGTATACGCACGATAAATATTTATGAGGACTTTCCGCAGCGTTCACCCGGTGGCCCACGGCGTTTTCGTATATCACGCTAACCTCGTGTGCGAGGAGTTTTGTGCAGGCTCCAAACGCTTTTAGGCGGTTCTTTTTTCGGGCAACCATGTCGCATGATTTTTTTTTGTGAGAGTGTCGAGCGTTGGCTGAAAGGGTGAAGAAAAAGTGACGTGGTGGTCTTCGAGTTTTCATCGTTGGAATGCAACGAACTTTCTTTCATATATTTTCCTTTTGATTGTTATGGGAAACAAAAGCAACTTTTTTGCAGACTCAGGCTGTTAATCTCTGAACCGATTTTCGTGTTCTCAATCGGTAAAAAAATGTGCGCTATTCGAAATAATAAATTTTCATCGCATTTCGATGGAGCACAATAAAAATTATTGATTTCATTTTCCCTAAGAGTTTTTCAGCACATTTAAGGGCGGAATTAAGGGATTTTTATGATTTTTTTTTTCAAAGGAAAGATTTCTTCACCATTTATGACACTTAGGGTGTGTTTTATCACTTCTTTTGGCTGCTACATGGCATTTTTTTTACTGAGCTCTGAAAATGGCTGAGGTATGGCATGATCTTGTAACGGGTTGCGGTGGATGTAGTCAGACGGCGTGACACGTAGCGTCGGCGGGAATAATCTGAAAAAAAAGCAACGAAGATTTTTCTTTCATTAACACTCATACGCAGAATATGAACTAAGAAAGAGTGGAAAATGTTGAAAATTGATGAAATGGGACGCTTTGAAACAAAAAGGTGGAATTTTCCGGAAAAATGACTACATTTCGTAATAAAAAAAAACAATTTTTTTAAATTCTCAAAAACATTTAGGATCATGTTGGAGACAATAAGGTTAGAAAGATTTATACCAAATTTCATTAGAATCGGTCGATTAGTTTTTCAGCTATACGTCACGCCAGTTTTGAAAATGCAGTTTAGAAGACCGTGCCATAACCTCCGCCATTTTTTAAGATTAATTTTTTTAAATTACCATGTAACAGCTAAAAGTAGCAATGAAACATGCCCTGGATCTCAAAGATAGTGAAGGAATATTTAATTTAAAAAAATTATGAAAATCAGCAAATTTTTTCCTCGGCCAATGGTTCTCCCCCCTTAAGCTACGAGAATTATTCACACCACTTTTGGGTTGCTCGTTGGAGATCTACATAATATGCGAAAAAAGAGATTTTACGGAAAGTTATAAAAGTAAAGAAATAAAAAAGTGAAACTGGATTTTCTTTGCGTTTCACCACGATGAGAATTTCGACACCATCCGACGCGACACATCCCATACGTCGCGCTCATCCCGCCGGGGATCCTCGCACAAACGCATTCCTCCGTGTCTCCCACGAGGCCAACAATGCGACCACCAAAGAACGGGCCGGTATTATTTTCGTAAAAGTGCAACGTTGACTCGTGAAAATTGCGCGTCGGCGTGCAATAAACAGACGAAAAAAGAACGAAAAAAGCGTCAAGCGTGTCCCACCCGCGCGTAAATTAAACGCACGTGTGGGACGCGTTGCAATTAAATTGATGGAAAGTTGATGAAACGCGATGCCTCGTTGAAATGCAACGAAAATTCTTCTTCATTTTTTCATTTCTTTATTTTTATTATGATCTAAAATCTTTTTTTGCAGCTTCTGGTCATACATATTTCGTGAGGATTCTCAAAAATGTTTTAGTCACTTTCGTAGCATATATTCGCCAGAAACAAAACGAAAATAGAGAAGAAATGTCGTTGCATTCCAACGTTGCAAATTTCAAGACCATCGAACGTGAGGTAAAATGAAAGGAGAGAGAAACACGGAAAATGTCGTCATCTTAAGGGGTCTTCTCACTTTAGACGCTAAAAAGGCTATTTTCATGAATTTTTTGATAGGTTTATATTATAGATATTTATATAAAAGTTGTTACACTTAATACATACACTTTCGAAATACATTTTAAAAAATATTCATATCGGTCACTTTTATAGACGAAAATGGTACTTAAAAAATGTTCTCAAAAACGTCGGTCTGCACTGTTGATGAAATCTCAGAGATGGATCATCCGAAACAAAAAAATCAAACGGTTTTAGATTCAGTATGTTTATGGCTATAGCGCATATCATACGATTTTTTATATATGCAAAAATAACAAAATGGCGGCCATTTTTCGAAAAAACAAAAAAAAACGTTTTTTTTCACTGTTTTTGACAAAAAAATATTAAACATCAAAATTAAAAAAAATCCTTGATATGCGCTATAGCTATAGTTTTGAAGAATATGTGGTTAAAAATTCATAAGGATCGGTTAAGTAGTTTCGAAGATTTTATCAACAAGCCGTCGAAAAACGTTGTTTCGAGAAAAACGCGTTTGAAGTTCGTTTGGGTTACATAAAATACATAAAAACAAATTTTGTTATGTATTTCGAAAGTGTATTTATTAAGTGTAACAACTTTTATATCAATTTCTATGATATAAACATATCAAAAAAATTCATGAAAATAGCATTTTTTAGCGTCTAAAGTGAGAAGACCAGCGCTCGTTTTCGATTTTCGAAATAAATCGCAAAATCTTTATATATTTATTCATGGGAGCACACCACTGTGACAGGCCGAAAAAGATAGTTTTTTTCCGATTATTTTTGTCTACTAGATTATTTATTTGCGATTTAGAAAATGAACTTATTTCGTGTAAATTTTTATTTAAAAAAATAAAAAATTAACAACCTTATGGAAGTACAATAGAGTCTTTGCATAAAAAGTGTGGTCCAACGGCCGGATCGATAACTTGACAATGGTTGGTCTGAAAAGTAAAAATAAAATAGTTTTATATTCCATATAAATATAATTCTCGTTGTAGGGAGACGTTTTTCGAGAAAAAAACACAAAATGGCGGGTCTTTAAACAAAGCGTAATTTTGGCGAAATTTTTATTTTTAATCGGGCGCTTTAAATAAACTGAATAAAAAAGAATGGCTACATACAACAATATCTACTGCAATTCAGGAAATTTTGGTTCCAAAAAATTGAAAATCGGACATCTATAGCTAAAGTTATAATTCCGGCCAGGTCGAGTAAAATCGTTTCGAGAATTTAGTATAAGTACGTAATTTTAGTATACGTCAATTGTTGCTCTAGCTGCTTTGACTAAATCACCTATAACTTGGTCATTTTTTTCAATATTTTGACTTGAGATTTTTTCACATATTCTCGAATATGTGCACTTTGAGAAAATGCAACAAAAAATTCGATTTTTTTAACTCGAGCCCTAGTCTTTTTTTCTCTTTGGCAAAGGCAGCACTCCTGAAGCTCAGCTTCTTTTGGACTCGGAATCTCATCAAAAAGTCTGCCGTTGCACGCCAGTGTGTCGAAGGACGCGAAGTTTCTTGCTCCGTGTCCCAATAATTATGCGCCCCGAGCGTGTCGAACAGTTTCAGGCTCTTTTCCCTCCTTCTCCACCCTTGGCTCTCTCACTCCTGGCGAAATTGCGTCATCAAGCTGTATGTAATTTCATTATCGATGATATGGTGTACGCTCAACGAGCGGATCGCGCAATGGCACGGGATTATGCCAAAAGGAGTCACGTAAAAAAAAGAAAAAAAATTATAATATTGCCGGAAGTGTTGATCGTTAATTCGTCCATAAATGTTACAAGAGTTAAATCGCATTGCGAGGTTTGTTTGGGTATGTCGTACGCCAAATGAGAAAACGGTGGCGCAATTCGACGACGATCCAATTCCATTTTATGCGAGTCAATTACAATTTCGTAATAACGTATGACCATAAACTGTCCTCGTTGCCAAAGAAATGTTTGCTGAATAAGCCGATCTTACATTCAACAGATATCGGTCGATACGAAAGCGAGGAAAATGGCCTCAGCACCACAGAGATAGTCTTAAGGCCTTATATACCTTCAGATGGTCGGAAAGCAAGGCTTTTTTGGGATTTTTTTTCTCGAAAATACTATTCCAGCATTGGAAATGAGGTGTGGAGGGTTTATTTTACATATATGTACGTAAGCGAATCAATTTTTTATTTTTCAAAAGAATATAAAATCGTGGCCCAGTGGCCGGTAGAAAGAGAACGCCTTTTTGTGGGGCCCTCCACTGGCGGACTCGTTGGAGTCGGACATGAGCACCTAGAACAAAAAACGAATTTCTTTTTCGCTATCTACATGAGTTTTGCTGGCGAAGTACACACGATTATCATAAAATATTGATTTTTGAAAATTTGGCACCATTTTGAAGAAAAAGTTGCATTTTCGGCTACAAAAACGGCCTTGATTTCTTTATAAAAACTGTAATTGTTAATCGATCGTGAATACTGCGTGTATTTAACTAGGGAATCCATTCAAGATAATTAAAATTTGAAGTCAACTTGTGAAAAATTGTAGGAGCTGCGAGACCGCCCGATTTTGAAAACATTGTTTTAAGGGGAGATATACACCTACGAGCCGGAAGAAAGGTCATTTTTGTGAATTTTCTCAAGGAAAACTATTTGAAATTTCGGATTGGGGTTTTAATTATCTAAAAGTATATACATTCAAAAATATGTTTTATTTTCTTTATTTAAAAATATCAAAAATATACAAGGATATTGTATGATCCTTGGAGCGTCGTAAAAAAATCTGCGTATACGCTACCCACTGGCGTTTCTTCAAAAATCATCTGAAAAAAAAACCAAAAAGATTATTAAATTAGATACTATAATCTAGTACTTGTCATAGCCGACTTTGAAAATATCGATTTATGACAAAGTGGCGGACGTTTGAACATAAATAGTGATTTTTGGGCCAAAAATTAGTTATTATTTTGCCTATAAAACAAAAACTAAGTAAGGGAAAAAAATCCTATGACAAGTACTAGATAATGGTGTATAGAATAACCACAAAAAACCTCAAAGCAATCGGTTCATTGGTTTTCGAGAAATTGTGGGTACCGATTTGAAAAACGTGGTTTTGAGAAAAACGCGTTTGAAAATTTGGGAATGAATAAATCATGAAATGTGTCAACTTACATGGAATCATCGATACCAGGCCCATAGTGTAGGTCTTCTACGGTCGACGGAATGTTCATAGCTTCTAAATCCTCGACCTCGACCATCTAGGTGTATATCTCTCCTTAAGAAAAACGAGTTTGAAGTTTTAAAAAAACCATTTTTCTTCTGACCGTATCATTCTTGGGATATTTATACATCAGTTAATCCAATAAAAGACGATAATTTTTTTTGTCAAAGGTATGGCCTTAATGAATAAATAAATGAAAAGGAATTTGTCAAAGTAATTTGTCAAAGTAATTGTACGTACAATAGGTCTTTTTTTCCTTGATGACACAGTGTTGAAGTTCGCATCATTCGTATGCATCTAAAATTCACATTAATTTTCTTATTTCGTAATTTTCATTATCATGTGAAATTTATTTTACAAAAATTTCAATTGCATACCTCCAAATCAGCATATACGAAAATGAATGAGTAATTTTTTTGGTTCCAAACCGCAAAACAAAATTTGAGCAAGTATAAAAACTAATTCATGTTGCACTCCAACGATGCAAACCCCAATACCATTTGAAGTGGATATTTTTTACAAGGAGTAGAGAATAAATTCGTGTCGCGGTGATTGAGAGTTGCGAGACAAGACTGAGGCGTAATCTGGGCTGTGGTTCAAACCGGATAGAAATAGCCGAGTCAACATTCGCGATCCATCGTTGGAGCATTAAAATATAGGCTGTAAAAGCAAGATGTATTATCGTGTCTGGGAAGCGTGAAAACAATTTTTTTCGTCCTCTCTGTTTCTCTCTTGTGAATCGATACTTTGTGGTCTAGTCATTGGAGACCTTAGATGGACGAGCCTCGATCTAAAGAGCAGCATAAATTATATATATGAGAAATGGTGATTTCGAAGACTTCGAGGATGGTTCTCAAAGTAGCTTGTCATCCTCATACTCGACATTGAGCAGATACCAATTCGTAAAAAAAAAATCAAAGTCCTCGGAACAGCCACGTGTGTTGACAGGCAGCTATATAGGACAGCGTTTACGATACAAAACGCAACTCAACGGTACCAAGACCTTAAATGGCTAGTCGTCGCGCTTTTTCTCGTAGCCGATACATCATGACGCAACAACGATTCCCCGAGATGCACTCTCTCCTTTTTCATCGAGAGCGATGCACTTACCTGCTAAATATTCACGGAGCTGAATTGTCTTCAATTGTTTCGATCGAATCCAGTTTCACTCGACCAGCCTTCTGGGCTCATCATCTTTGATTTGCATTTAAACGCTCACAGAAAGCGGATTCTAAATTGGATTGCATCCTACAAAAGTTGAATGGAGACGATGATTACGATTGAAAGATAAACGGAGTTCTTATTGTCAACCTATTTTTGCAAATTGCGATGTTATTCAGATGTTTTTCCCAATGAAGGCGAAGCTCAGTTGATTCGAAAAGGGAATCAAATACAAACTCCTATTAGTTAGGGTATGGTCATAATGATGGTTGGTTGATTTTGAAGATGAGCGATTTACCGGTGATAGTGTAATTGAGGGATTGGTGAAGGACTTCCTGATTGATGACATGAGGTGCTGCTTGTAATAGAAGAGAGAAAGAGAGAGTTCAGTGAACTTTTGTCTTCGCATACTGATTATTATTCTCATCGTGCCGCTTCAAGATCCAAGTACACGATATTTTACTACGAGGCCTATATTTAACCGATTTCTCAGCGATCTGCCGATCGTATGATACATTGTGGTCAGCAAGAGCGGCTGAGGGTCTCGCACGAGCGACCACGAGACGAGGGCGCTGATCTAGATCACGAGATCTCTCAGCAGCTGGTCGTCTCCGTTACACCGACCTATGGTTAGGCGGTTGGTTGAGAACCTCGCGCTTTTACTTGACACAGTCCATATATTTCAGTCCATTTGAAAGGATAACGGACAGTAAAGGGACGATGAATGTCCGGGAGCGTGATTCGCCAACTTTGATGGCCAGTAACTGCATACTAGCTTACTCGGTTTTACTCCATTCATGCGCCATATCTTCGTGCACATCAGTCCTGGATTTGCCAATAGGCCGTGTAGGCAGCTGCCTAGGGGCGGCAGACTTTGGAGGGCCGCGGATTTTCGAGGCACCTAAAAACGCCTGGGTAAATACAAATGCTAAAGGTAGTAGGGGCGGGACAAAGTCAGCCTGGCCTATATCTAAGAAAAGTATAAATCCAGCGCTGGTGCACATACCGAAAGTATCTTCAAGTTTATCGTCGCCAGTGAGGGTCTCCATCGAGTGCGCCCTATGAGTCTTAAATTTTAGACAGCTTCGTTTATCTGGAAGCAGTCATGGTCACTCGGTTTTTGCGCCTGTACGCAAAGTTTTAGCAGTTTCTTGGACGTTAAGGGAAGGTTCTGCCTTGTTGGGCCAAAAAATGTTCGATTTTTCACCAATTTTTTATGCGAAGAGTATTAAATATACAATGTTGATATTTGGTATGTTGACTAAGCGGTCTTTATTGAACATCAAAATATTTTTTAAAGTTTCACATAACATGGTGGATTTTTTACCCGTCACTGTGGCCTAACCCCTTAACGAAAAATCAGCGAGAACTTATTCAACAGCCTAATACCAAGCGGGATGCCGTTCTACCGGGTTTCCGATCGTAACGCAACTAAAAAGGTTTTTCACAGTTTTCCTGTGCCCTAGTGCAAAACTACGAGTGACGATAAAAGGACGCGATCGCAAAATTCGCCAATAAACAAATATAAACGTTTGATTCTTTGATAAAAAGAAGAGTATCGAAGAGAAAAAGAAAAGAGATAAAAAGAAGAGTATCTACAAAATAAATGACTGACAAAAAGTAGACTCTTCGATAAACAAACAAAGCCAAACAAATCCTAGTAATGAACAAATCAAAACATTCCCGATCTTTCCACAACCATAATCGGTAAGAAAATAAATGAATTTTTTTTTCTCACCGTTTACCCGACGAACAAAAACAAAACAATTTGGTGTCATCCGCAATCAACTTTATTTTTCCGTGACAAAGAAAAATAGGTTTTCTCGAGGCTCGTTCAACGTACACGTGTCTTCAACCATTTACGACACGAGTAAGAAGAGGGACACGCCCGAGCAGTCAAGAATCGATTTGCATAGCGGTCTCGTGCACCGGAGCGCTTCAACTGCCGAGATATAGAAGCCACGCATTTCTTCATTTTGTCCTTCCCTTTTTTTTTTGAAGCCCTCCTCCACTGCGATCTCCCTCGCGGAACAGGCACTCTGCCGCAATTAAGAAGCAATTTAACCGGTCTTCCGGGTGATGTATCGCTGGAGAGTTACCGGAGCGCATGTACAACGCTGCATAAGCGAGAACGCGTGTAACTGTGTGTGTGAGAGAGTGGCCTGGGCGATGTATGAGCGCGACTCACCGCAGGACATCGCATGGATTGCTCGCTCGACAATTACGACAAAGATGGGACCGTCGCTTTTCGTTTTCTGTCAAAGTTCTCTCCCTCGCTTTCTTGGGGATAAGAGCCTCATTATCGTTCGTTTTATGCATTCTGACGTACCTAGCAATGCTCTTGGACCGTTAAGGGGGGGGGGGGGGGTCATTCCATGTGACACCTATTTTTTCCCATTTTTTTTTATTATAATTTTTAAGAACTATCAAAACACACTATCTTTCAATTTTCACCACACATTTATTAACATTTTTACGGTCCTGGAGAATTTTAACAAACGAAAATAACGAGTTGAATCGATTTTACACCGTTCGGAGGACACTCATGTGTAAAAAAAAGTTGGTCGACGGCTGCCATAATACCGGAGGTTTTCCTCATCTGAAATAAAAAAATCAAACGGCATTTTAATTTGTAGACCCGAGGCTATCGTCGGAACTAGAGTAAAGTAAAAATATCAATAATTGCATTTTTGGCACGGTTTAAAAAGTTGCGTTCCATGTTTCGTCTTTTTTCAGGTTTTTTTGCTTGAAAAACGGTAAATATTCGAAAGTGGGGCTCCTGTTAGAATGAGATTAATTTTTTTCTTATTTTTTTGTTTTTATTTGGGATATATATATATATACTATGAACCATTGAAACAAAAATTAGGCTGATTCTAGCAGGAGCCCCGCTTCCGAATATTTACCAAAAAAAACTATGGCAGATATCAGAAATATTCTAGTTGGGATGAAAAATATAAGTGTGCTGACTATACCATAAAAATTTGAGCGAAATCCGTTCAATAGTTTTTTAGAGATCATCATCATATCAAAAACGCGTTTAAAAGTTCAAATACGATTTACACAAAAAAAGTGTCAACTCACCATTAGGCTGCTATGCCGGGTTCACATAACACGCAGATATTTTTTGCAATTTGTGCAAACAATTATTCTCTCGAGTTTTTGGACCTGTCACGTGGGATGACCGTCTTAAGTTTCCTTGTCATACACTGTCCGCGCTATATCTGGTATTTTTCTTGTTCCTCGTTAATTTCTGGATGAAAGGATGCCTGGGAGTTTTTCTAAGGCCACTTTTCATCTCGTCCATCACCAGCACCGCCATGATCGTAATTATCATCCATTATATTACAGATTACCATTTGCTGAGAGGGATATAAATATTCATAGCTTATAATGTTCTCCTCCCTTTCCTCCCTGTCGTCGTCCTATCATCGCCCCTTTTTCCTCGTTGTCCCTCTCTCTACCGCACTCTATCCAGCCTGTCCTCAGTTATCTCTCTTGCTCGTGGAAAACCCGCGCGGCTTTTAGATTGCTCACTCTCCTGGACGCGCACAGCGTAGATAAACCCTTCATGCGCGGCGAGAAGGACAGAGTTAAGGGATGTTCTAGTACAGGGTACTTGCTATTCGCACGTACTCAAACGTACCGTCCTTATCGCATGACCGATGTCCCCAAATGGGCAACTAAAAACCACCGGGCTGGAACGACAGAGAACTCTTTCCGTTTGGTCGTCAAACCGATTTTTGGCTCTCGCTCGCCTTTCACGATACGAGTTTGACAAAAATGATCGATGGTTCTCGATTGATTTTTGGATGACGTGGATGAAGATGATCGATCCGTTTGGGGCTGTTTGCTCATACTTTGGCGAGTCCACGTATATTCTGGAACGATAAACGTAGGCGGAATCTCAAGATGGCAGGGCTCTTAAATCTGATTAGGTCTGATCAATCTCTTCAAGAGGCTCGAGGGTCTCTTTGATGAATGGTCGATGAAAGGGATTTTTTGTAGACGTACAAACGTCCAATAAAAGTTCAATTTCGTTTTCGGTAAGGTTCAGTATATCGATTGTGAGGTAAAAGAATATTGAAATTTAGACAATTCAACATAGGTTCGTATCAGTTTTATTGGCGACTTGTTTCTGCCCGCGTATGAATTTTAGGGTAGTCGTAGTATGTGCTGCATACAGATATTAATATGAAAAATACGTTTTTCATATACCACAGAAAAAAAAATTCAGATTGGCTTGAAGTTAGCATCGTTGGAATGTAAAGGAATTTATTTTTCATTCGGATTGTAATCCACATTTTTTTGTCGATGTAGTTGATAGATCTTTAGGGATATTCTAAAAAAGGCTTCTTTAGCAGCCTACACCCAGAAACTTTGTGAAATTCGAACAAAATTAATTTTGCATTCCGTGGTAACGATGCCAATTTCAGCATTGTAAATTCAATCAGAGAAGAAAGCTAACGAAGCTGTTTATTACATTCCGCATTATGTGAAGAGATTTCTTATCAAAACTAAAGGGTATCACCACTGTCCTTTCAATTAAAAGGAAAAACGCATTTCCTCAGATTTTACCTGACTCATGTAGACAAAACAAAGTGCAGGCAAATTCTGAGAACGTCTATTCTCACATACCATAAAGTTTAGGAAAAAAACTTCAGCAGTTTTCACCCCAACTTCGCTACAACAGGCAGACGGGCCCAATTTCGAAATATGATAGACATCGTCCCAGCATCGTCTTCCAACCCTATAAAGTTAATTTCAGATTGAAGGAATGAATGTACAGGAACTACAATTTTACAATATTGGTCAAATGAGCACAGTAGACATGGCAGCAATGGATATTGACTGTCACAAAATTCTTCATTGCAAATGATGTCAGATGTTAATTTTTCCTCGTTAGAGATTCGTAATTCAAAATGGTGCCCAGATGTTAATTTTTTTGCTAGAAAACAAAATAGCGCGCCTCATGGGAACATCAATGCTGTATTTTTATCGACCGTATGCACGTAACAAAAACCAGCTGCCTCATCTCTAGTCGAATCTATTTAAACAAAGCTACATTCGCACCTCCGATCCGATGTTTTTAACTGGTCAGAGGGTTTACTGCAGCATTGATGGGATCATCGGAAGTCCCGTCGAATCCGTCGGCCATCGATATCTGTACCATCCGATTTAATTGATACGAAATGGGATTGTCGTCCCCTACCCTCCCGTTGATATTGATTTTCCGGCAACGTTATGTGCCGACGAAACGCATGTGCAGCGGCGCGGTGAAGGCTTAACGAGTCGGAAGTTCATACCTCTGCATATCACGGAGTATTGAGTAGGAAACTTTGATGTTTCCGGTTTGATAACACAGCCGCAATCGCCATTACGAGGATCTCGTTGTGGAACGCAACTATTAGTTCGATCGCGCGCAGTAGACTTTAGCTCTGTGTGTGTATGTGCTCGGGGAGACAAATCGGTGATGCTCTTCGCTTACGTACACGACCGCACAGCCGGCAGGCAATAAAGTCACGCGGCGTTGAGCATCGAGGAGGCCGAGTACTTTTATGCGTACACAGCAGCAAGCTCTATAAGGAATATCGTCGCGTTCAGTGTACGAAGTTCCAAGCGAAGTCCAGCTACTCACGTGTCTCTTTCTCTTGGCTTCCTAGCGCGGTCACCGATCGTTGACTCTCTTCCGGTCTCGTTTTATCCGTTATTCTCGTCAACTCTTCCATACCGATTGCTTCGTCGTTCGTGAGAACGAGACACTTCCATAAATCTACAGTTTGGCTCCCGTTGATTGGGGCCACAATCGACTTTTACCTCATGGGCATATCGGAAATGGATTTTGAGGTCATATCATATTGAGGGTTATAACCCATTATGGGAAACACATTTTCTGTACTTGAAAGATAAATAATTTATATATAGTTTGAAGAATCCATTTTACAGCTTGCTATGCAGAAAATGGATTTTCACGCTCATAGTAATATCACAAGAATAAACAAAAAAAACTGAGTCAGATAGGGATCGACGCTAATGAAAGTATCCACATTGAGTATTGACTGAAAAGGTTGGTTATGAACGCTACAATGCATAGCACACCACTGCCCTTTCAAAAGGAAAACCATGAGATTGGAGCTTGCATTGTTTGAATGAATGATGTTGAAATTTCCATCGTTGGAATGCAATGAAAATTCTTCTTCATTTTTTCATTTCTTTATTTTTATTGCTATGTAGAAACCTTTTTTCGCAGTTTTTGATTATACATTTTTAATAAGATTCTAAATTTTTTTGCTGTGGCTTGCGTAGCCCGAAGGTGGCAAAAAAAATCCAGCAATACGAAGAAAATTTATTTTCGTTGCATTTCAACGATGTAAACATCAATACGATTCGAATGGTCTTTTGATATCGAAGATTTTGCTCCCTAAAAACCCTCAACCATTTTTTAAGACATTAATTCAGAGGTTCACCATATGAATTTACAAAAAAGATTATGTGCAACAGTAAAGAATGAAATCAGAGTCGCATTGCATGCCAATGATGCAAACTTCAATACCACTTGACATCTCATTTTGACAGATTCTTCTTTACGGATTTCCGGCTGAAACAAAGTTCAGGGAAACTCAGGGAAAGCTTCAGCCAATTTCAGGTCAACTTCGATCAAAGAGACAGACAGACAGGCGACTTCGAAAATTTACAGACATCGTATTCCAACTCTTCCAGGTTCATTTCACCCTGACAAAAACCAATGTACATGCAGGCACTTCAATTTTGTACCATTGACGACATAACTGAGACGGGAATATTTTAATTTCCGTCAACTCGAAGTTACTTCAAACGGTACGTTAAAATGATGAGAGAGGATTCCATATAATTCCGTTTCTTTCGCTATTCTCAGAGAATTGTTCGTCTATGCGATGATAACTTCGGCTCTCGTGCTCATCTCGCTCGCGTGGGAATGTTAAGTTTCGGAATTCTCAGCATACCAAAGAGTCGCGAGAGGAACGAACGATCCTGTTCACTCGCTCGTGCTCGCGTGTATACGAAGATCAATGATGCCACTCCCCCCTCGCTCTTTGTCCGTCTCTCTCGGGCGCGACGAATTTGCCCGCCGGCAGCATCATTCTGGACCCCACTTCGCCTCAATAGCACCTGAATCCCAGAAGGCCCGGGCCTGTAACACGCGGCGCAAAAGCATCCGATCATATACATGTATACGATTTGCAGATGCGTTCAGCCGAATCAGAAGTGGAATCCCATGCTCTTCCAGCCCTCCAACGATCACCACATCAATGCAGGGTTAACTTTGCATTGTGCGCAACTATGCGTGCCATCACGTACACACGTAGAAACACACAGACCATGCATTCTCGAAATTACTTGATATCTGGCATTACCCGGGAAATTGGGAGTAGAAATTATGGCTTTGGAAAGCTTTTACCTGCCAATGTTCGAATAATCAACGCGGGCAACGAATAGGAGCTTCAGCAGATTAGAAACGATCAACATCCATCCTGAACCATCAGCGGACGCGTCGTCAGTCCCTGGTCGGTTGTTGCTTTCTTCATTTTGGCAAAGCTGTAACGATGATCTGTAGCTGTCGGGATGAGCAAGGGCGACACAGATGTTTCTCAGTGTTTTACTTTGCACTTCTTAACAAAGTGACGGGATAACGAGCCTCGACCCTGCTCCCAAAGGTTTTACGCGTAGTCGGGTGGGCCGAAAGATCCAACGAGATCACGAGGGCAGAAGGCATCATGAAGAGGGCATGAACTAGTGTGCGCCTGCCTGTAGCACGCACATCGAGCGAAGAGGCTTTGCTGATTAGGCAGCTGTTCAGAAACCCGGTCTGGTCGCAACGTCAGGTGGCGTCATGAATAATTTCCGCTGTTGGAAAACCTCGTGACGTGCACAAGCAGGAGAGCAAAAGGGAACAGCGAGTTGAAGAGAGACCTCCGGATGGTTCTGGCAATGTTCCACGTTCAACTTTCGTTTCTTCCTTGCTTCCTATTTCGCTTTGAACGCCTCTCTCTGTCTTTCCCACTTTCTGTTCTCCTCCATCACGAAAGCCCCTATTACCCATCTTTTTCTCGCTCTCTCAGCTTTATCCTCACCTCCCGATCTCCTGGGGCTCACGAAACGTCGAGCCAAAAGTCACTCGGCGGTTTCTGCGCTCATCGCTCCC
Source organism: Ophion ellenae (assembly GCA_963210295.1). NCBI lineage: Eukaryota > Metazoa > Arthropoda > Insecta > Hymenoptera > Ichneumonidae > Ophion > Ophion ellenae. The sequence goes on along the minus strand of OY723391.1, from coordinate 26,704,537 downwards.
TCCTGGGTGCACGCATACGAAAAGGTCCGCTTCTCTCATTCGCACCACACGTTGAACGCTCCTCGTTTATACGACTTCCGGGTTTAGAGTGCATATTAACCGGCTTGGGCGGTGCGAGCTCGCGACAGTTTCAACCGTTATATATGCACACGCAACATAGATCTACATCTGTATGGGGAAAGGATATTTTGATCCCGAACCATCTAATGTTGGCTATCAGCACATCTGGCCATTTTGAGGACTGTCCATACATTTCGCTTTTTTTCAGAAACATCGTTGATTTGGAAGGCAAGATGGTCTTCAAATCAAAGATTATATGAATGTGTTCACATTCAGCTAAAGGTAACTTGTAATCCTTTGGGGTTTGCATCATGTTGAGTAGCGGGGCAATTTGCCAATGTGAGGACGGCACTTGAGGTCGAATGTCTTCAAAATAATCTTCCTCCTGCATATACATCTACATAAGACCGTAAGAAAGTGGGCACATGTTGATGATTATGCAGATGATACAGTTTCATCTAGTTTCCAATAGAAGTGAAGAAGGGGCAGTCTCTCGTAATGTTCCTTACTTTGGTAACAAACGAGGAGAGATCGACACGGTGCAAATCAAACGAGGCGTTTAGTTCTCAAGTTCGAAGTTCACCTTCGTATACGAATAATGGCCACCAGAGAGTACTCGTTCACCATATTGTGTCCCAGCTACTTCCCGCTGAAAGTGCACCAAGTACATCCGAGCGATACTAGGATTTGCATGGCAACGTGAACATTACGCTGTCCGCTGGTTCGCAGCTTTGATCATTTATTCCATCTGTGCCAGTCCTTCAAAGTCTCCCAGTCTGATACCACAGGATTTTCGTTGCCCCTTCTGTCTGTCTACCTGGTTGCAAAGAATCGTCTCACCCATTCGCTGAAAAGTGTTCCCGAAACCGCAAAACAGGCAAAACAAGTCATTGAAAAATCCTTCTGTGACGGCATCGCTGCATATTTTTGTTCCTGTAAAAAAACAACGATGACTTTTCTTTACACGAGCCTTCACTGACGTCCAACCACATTTGGAAACAGGTCAAAAAATGCGAAACAGAAACTTCCTCGTGCGAGTCAAATGTAATCAAAATACCAAATGTATGTGTTTTTACTGCAGCAAGGCAAGACTGAAGACGTGTTAAACGCTTCTAGTTTCAAGTGCCAGCGGGTATATGAACTGTGCGAATAAACAATGCCTAGCCTGTATGTGCATAGGTAACGCGCCCATTGGCTATACACATACGTACATAGAGAAAAGTGCACCTCTAGTGTCTGTTATTGCCAGGACGGGTGCAAGAAAAGTCCTCGAGGAAAAAAACTTGCAATTGCGCGCTCCCTCGCGCTTTCAGGACATGGAAGAGAAGTTAGTCAAAGTAAACTACCTCCATGCGAGGAATATACGGGACCACGTGAAAGGAAATGTAGGTATATTCCTTCCGGTTATATTTACGAATAAATCTAGAGTAGACGAACGAGCAGGGTGTTCTGACACTTTGTATGTGGATACATGTATACATGTACGTGCCATATTTTGCCGTGAGAAACCTCCTATAACAACTAAGTTTGTTGGCATAACCCAATGCACACTTTCATCTGTAGATATATATTCATGTATATAAGTGTATGTAGTATAATGCATATGAAATATCCGTCGTGAAAACTTGAGTATTACACGTTTTGCTGCTCGCATTTCGCACACAGTCTCGGGAGGTTTTATCTGCAACAACCGTACAGCATCTTCCGCACTCGGATACAAGGGACGACTTTCCGCCATCTGAGAGACGAATTATCATTTCGCGAAACCGTGATGCTCAACGAAATTACAATGGGGGCACCACAAATGAAAACGTGCTCTTTCTCTCTATCCATCTCTCTTTCTCTCTCTGGCTGTTCTCTTCATCTTCGCGCATTCAACGAAATCCGTTGATGTTATTTTGCTCTTTCTTGCTTCATTGCGAGATGTGGAAAGAAGACGAGACTTGACACGCCGCATTGCCATCTTTGGTATTGCACTTGTCGTTCTTGTGACCTTTTTGGTACGAAAATGCAGCGTCACGGTATGAAAATGGGCGCACAGTTCTTCGCGAATTCCCTGCGTTTTTTATACACCGGGTAGGGCAACATCTAGTAGCGGTAGAAAGACTTGGGAGAAAACTTTTATTACGAAAGTTGGATAGTTCGAAGGCGATCATCGAGTGGATGCTACGAGGTTCGTCCAAGTCGAGGCGCTGCGGAGATTTCAAGGCCACCTCCGTTTTTTAAAATGGTGCTACTGTATTTTTTTCCAGAATTTTATCAAGAAGCTCAAAATTAGTTCACACAGCAAATTTCAAGTTGAACGGTCAATATTTAGTGTAAAAGATCGATAAAAAAGAAATTTCGATGTTTTTAGCCTAGAATCGATTGACGAAAGGGTGGAAATACTTACTCCTATAAAAGGTGCTCAAAGTGATGGTCCCTATTTTCAATGCACGCTCGCCATCTTATTTGCGTTGATTGTCTTGCCTTATTAAGGGGGTAAGGTTAGCTTGCTATAAAAAAAGGATATATACGATACTTTTTTTGACGACACCGTTAATATATATTTATTTATGTAATTAGTATATAACAAAAGGATATTTGAAGAATATTCTGTAAAATTTTCATTAATAATTATGCATAAACGAGCCGTGACAGCAAATCTTCGCAGACGCCTGAAAAAACGTTACATTGCGGGAAACCGCGTAACTCATCACTGGATCATGTGAAATAAAAAAAAAATAAAAAATATTTCATTGGTTGATAAGTTCTTTAAGGTAACGCTGTCGGGTTTTGTTCAAATATTTTTTAATTTTTGGTTCCACTTGGCAGTAAAAATACCGATTTTTCATTTTAAAAAATCGGAAATTTTGTTATTTTAAAATAAATTAAAATTATGAAAATGAAAAAACTCAGAGCGTTACCTAGTAATTTATGTGTAGAAGGAGTGTGTAAAATTTCAATAGGATCGGTGCAGTAGATTTTGAGATGGAGAGTTCACCGACTTTGAACATGCTGAGTGTGAGAAAAACGCATTTAAAAGTTTCAACGATTTCTACACTAGAAAATCAAAAATTCAACATCAATAAACGAGTGTTTTTTAAAATATATTTACACAGAATCATCGATGCCAGGCCCATAAAGCATTCATATGACAAAATTTAAAAAAAAGCAGAAAAAATACCTTACCCCTTAATAACGTTAGTGTGAATTAACGAACAGGCTCTAATTATTCTTCCTTGTATATTTCGCGCAGTAGTCGGTACTTGTTTGTACCGACTATTACTGCGTGCATTGAAAGTGGCGGCCATCGATTTCAGCACTTTTTGTTGGAGTAAGTATTTGCACCGTTTTTCAAATCGATTCTAGGCTCAAAACTTTAAAATGTCTCTTTTATCGATTTTTCATACTAAATCTTGATCGATCATCTTGAAAGTTGGTGTGCGAAATTATTTTTAGTGCTTTGATAAAATTCTGATAAAAAAAGTGGTCCTAATTTAAAAAAACGAAGGCAGCCTTAGAACCTCTGAAGCGCCTACGCCTGGATGAACCTCGTAACCACGACTCAATGACCCCCTTCGAACCATGCAACTTTGTAGGAAAAGTTTTCTATTAAGTCTGATAGGTTTGAAAATATCTCTACTGCTAATAATTGTTGCCTTACTCGGTATGTATGTCTCTCTCTCTTCCTGATGAGTTTCCACAACCAAAAGAGGTTGAGACTATTGCGAGTACTGTACAACGATTAGATTCAGAAACAATGTTTCTTCAACAATAAGCAAAAAAATTGACACTTGACGTCTGAAAGTGTTTTATTTAATTCAATATTGAAATTCCCATTTCGCGTTCTTATATCGTGTACAAAAATCGATGGGCTAACATATTTAATTATGTATATCCACAACGTGTGCTCTTGACGTAAAAACCACGAAGGTTATCAGGAAGGCTCCTGAAAAGATTTCAGAAGCTAGAAAAGCTTCCGACATCCCTCATATGATTGACGGACATCGTCACAATGGGCTATCCACTTATTCGTCCTTTCCTTACTATAAATATGTCACAATTGACTGAGGATGTTTTCTACGCTGTTCATTCATAGTTTGGTTGTCCTGTCTTATTGAAAGCTTGATTATACATTGCGATATATGCGGACGGATAGCTAGATGGCCTTTTCCATCTTGTTATCGGACACTCGCTGTTCGACGTATTATCGACATTTTCGTTCCACGCAGAGCTCTCCAATCGTCGGACATGCCGATCAATTTGCGATCCTAATTATTTCCGGAATAGGAAAACGAGAGAATTCCGCGCTTACTTACAATACTCGTGCTCCCATTGGATTTCGTTTTAATTTCAAGCTACCCAATTCCGATCTCGCGGAGAATCGTCGGACAATGCAGTGGAACTATAATTGCCAATGGAACTCATTCTAGGTAGTTGGATATTATTAATTACCCCGTACGATTATGGCACATTCGCGAGCCATTGAGTGGAAAATAGCCCATTGATGCTATTGACAATCGGGGCCGGGTTGAAATTCCGAACTTTGAATGATCAGAACGCTCAAAATTTCGAAAAAGTACTACCCGAAAGATCAAATCCCCGAAAGAATTTTACACGAAACGCCAAAACTCCGAAAATCTGAACGGGGCTGGTTTGAAATTCCGGACTTTAAATTATCAGAAAGCTCAAAACTCCGAAAGAATACTACCCCGAAAGAATTTTACACGAAAGACCAAAACTCCGAAAATCTGTACATCGTCAAAATAATTTAACTATGGAAGTTTTTAAAGTTTCGAAATTTTCAATAAATCGACGAATTATTTCAAGATTTTTTTTTTCATTAAGAAGTGATTTTGCGTTAATTAAACATTTGTCTAAACAGTGTTATACATTTTGCATCATTTACAGCCAACTGTGCAGACTTTAGCTGGCATGATCTTGACGAATCTTGTAATTTTGGGACATTAAAATTAGGAATTTGGAACCATCGGAGCATTCAAAGTTCGAAATTTCAATCCGGCCCTTGACAATAAAATTTGAAAAAAAAAAACGACAATGTTCAATGAAAAATTTAAGCACCCGATTTTTTCAATCTTCCCATACCTGCTCTCTCATTTCATTCCGTCGAGCAAGCTTACACGAAGAAACATTGCTCGACAATAAGCCCTAATAATTTCCTCCCACTGCAGAGAAATATGGCGAGAGATTTGCTTAAGTCGAGGAAACGGAACGGGGAAATGTTGTATAGAGTTGAATTTATCACCAGCTATACACTTTCGAGCCTCGCGCGAGAAATCCAAGCGTCTCCAATATATTCTCCTCGAATGTTTTATCGATACATACCTAAATCATTTCGTTGTAATCATCACGATGTTTTTCGACTCTCGGTAAATTTATTCGTGCGCAGACAATAAAATATATCCATGCCAAACAATTTATTTCAGGCTGAGAAGCAAAATGAAAATCTATTTTTCGTTTTATCGAATAAAAACATGAATATACTCAAGGGACGATTTAAAAAACTGTCGATAATCAACTGAATATTTTTTTTCCCAACTCCACACTCTTTGAATATCTCCCGATTTAAATGACAATCCTTATTCCCATCGTAGTCGCATTGACGTTTTGCGAAATGCCACGTTACAGATGAGTTCGTATCCTGAGCATTTGTTCGGGCGTTGAACGGGACTGTTCCTTTATTTTCGCGTGTTTAGCACACGACCGAGAATATTTGAAAAAAAATTGTGAGAAATAAGCGATATGAGTGCAGCCATTGAGGATGCCGGTAAATCCCGTACCGGAGTCTTTTCAAGAGCTTTTGCGAAACGTGCACAACCGTACGAGGAAGGTGAGTTTCTGAATGACGGATTAGTATGTCTCTGCTGGGAAAAGATTATTATTATTATTGGCATTACTACTATTACGACTACTACTACTATTACTACTAACTAGTACTGTTACCATTAATGTTGTTATTTTCATTATTATTATAAGTATTATTCTACTATAACTACCATTATTATTGTTGTCGTTATTATTACAAAAAATGCTACTACCACTATTATTATTATTGAATTTATTGCTACCAGTTTATTAATATTATTATTATCATTGATATTATTATTGCTTTTCTTCTATAATTACTATTATTGCTACTATTATTTTCTTGATATGTTACATATGCGTATGGTTGCATGTATATTTATTTTAATTATGCATTAGACACGCATATGGTCATATCAACACCTTTTCCGTTCGATTATCATTATTAGGTCATTATTATTACTACCGCTACTACTACAACTATTGTTTTTATTGTTCCTTTGTTTTATTTCATGTATTATGACTATACAATTATCATTGTCGTTATTGATGCTACGATTTCATGTTTTTAGTTTCAACGTATACTCTTGCGGGTTTTTACGCATTACCCTTGCCAAATGAATCCTTTCCTATCACTCCCTAGATCTGAATTAGAAGGTCCTTAAAAGCCTTTTTTTCGATAATTTTTTTAGAAGGAAAAAAAACAAGTGAGCCCAGTAAACAATAAGGTATTTTTTTATGTATATTTAAAATGTATGAAAAAATGTCAACATGAAACAATAAATGACTGAGATTTATCAGCCTATTCCATGTGCGTCTTGCCACTGTGGCCCTTAATTGGTGGGAAAGATGCAGCTCGTAATTCTTGACTGAACCAAAGAAACCAATAAAATTTTCAATTGTCGTATATTTTTCTTCTGGGTGAATTAAGAAAAAGTTGAAAAAATTGTGAAATTATAACTTTTCTCAGGTTTGAACAAAAAAGTGTTTAAAAAAAAACTTTAACGTGCTATAAAAATGATTTAAAAATACTTTTTTAACGATTTTTTTAAGTCACTTAGAAGAGATTTTCATACTGAAGAAAATAAACTTTGGTTTGATTCAATAGGTCGTTTAGTTTTTTTGTTATCACGCCCGACAATTTGGAAAAATCGTGAAAATGGAAACTGGAGAAAACGCGCTTCGAAGTTTTCTATAGGAGGAAATATCAATATCAAATATCAATCGCTTCTCTGCTTTTGGCCTTGTATCTTCGAAAATATTTACAATTGGCCTTTGTAACTTTGTAAATATATTCACGACGTTGAAGTTTGCAACGTTGGATCGCAACGAAAATGAATTTCTCTTAATTTCCCCAACTTTCTTCGACGTATTCGAGCTACGAAAATCATGCAAACATTTTTTAAGATTCTTATTTAGCGATCTACAATAAATTTCCAAAATATTATTTTGCATATTGCTGAAAATGAGAAATTGAAAAGAATTTTCGTTTCATGCCAACGATGCAAACTTCAACACCATATATATTCTTGGATAGTTTATTTATCGATTTAAGGAATAAAAAAAAATTCGGACGTTCCAATTCAGGCTCCCGCCCTAACTTGGAGGATGATAAATTTAAAAAATCGATGAAATTGTACGCTTTGTAACAAAAATATCGAATTTTCCGAACTAATGACCTCATTTTGCAATAAAAATCCTTTCTTTTTGTTTTAATTTTCAAGAACAATTAGTCATATTTCAGACAATAAGGTTCGACAAATTTAGACCAAATGTCATCAGAATCGGTCGATTAGTTTTGTAGCTATACGTCACACCAGTTTTGAAAATACAGTTTAGAAGACCGTGCGATACCTCCGTCATTCACAAAGATTGATAAAAAATTAAAATACCATGTAACAGCCAAAAGTAGTAACAAAACGTACCCGAAGTCTAAAGAATGTTGAGACAATCATTCCTCTTAAGGGGTTAGGCCACAGTAACGGGTATAAAATCATGTGCGAATGTAACAATTTTTTTCGCATGAAAAAGTGATTCACTCATAAAATTAACTACACATCTATTTAGTATCAATATCAAGCTGTTAGAAAAAATATATTTTTTTTTTCGATGTACAAAATGGCCGACTACTAATATTTTATTTTGTTATCTTTTTTTAGGCGCTCCGCGGGGTGACATTTAACATCCACAAATTTTGACCCAGAACAAAAAACAAAAATGCTCGTCAAATGCAATTAGGAACATAACTTTTAAATTTGAAGTAAATCGAGTGAAAATTCTTGAAGTTATTTGTCACGCCAATTGGAAAAAAGCTGTTTCGAGAAAAACGCGTTTAAAGTTTTAGGTACTCTATGGCCGTGCCAGAGGTGGGCATACGTTATACGCTCAAAGTCGGTGAAAAAAAATGTCCTTGTTATAAATCGAATAGTAACTTATTCTTATGATGATAAAGCACCGTTTCAGCGAAAAAAAAGAAATCGATTTTTTGAAAATTCTACTGTGCCCTCACCCCTTAAAAAAGAATCGTGAAAATCAGCATTTTTTTTCCTCGCCTAGAGGTACCCCCCCGCCCCCCCCCCCCCCCTCAATTGAATTACGCATTACACATGCACACGATCATATCGACAAATTCCCTATTCGAAAGCTACGTAAGAACGTTATTGGAGTCTCGGTGTACATATACTTGATGAACGTAACCGTAAAGCTGAAGTTTCCTCGCAGGCGCTGGATCGAATGTAATTGACTGCGCGTATACTTTGCGCTTCACCTACTTTCGCGAAGCTCGCTGTATAGTAGTTACGATGCTCGCAAAGTCTTCGTGTCCCGATACACATTTCCGGATCTCCGGGGAGAGCATACGCGCGGAGCCATAAAGAATCCCTCGTGCTTTCGGTGTGTGGTTCGCGGGAGTCTCGCGGACTCGAGAGCACACACGTGGGTATATATGTTGGCGGACGTAATATTGGAATATCCCATATATCACGCTAACCTCGCCTAACTTCCGTGCTCAGACTCACGCCCTCGTTCCTCCATGCACTTCCCTGTGTAATGTGATACGTATACATGCATATCCACATATATACATGGTACATGAGAAATTTACGTGCTCGCTTTTCTCTCGCATGTCATATATACTCGGAGTACGAAGCACATATGGATAGTACATAATGCTTATGTACGTATGGCCAATACTTTTAAAGGGGCATGTGCAAAAAAGCTCCTCCACCGCTGCATCGTGTATGGAAGGCACACGTGTATGCATGACGGATATTCTACACGTAAGGAAGCTCTTCCTTCATGCTTTCGTCTGTACACGTATCGAGAGTTTCCCACTGTGCTATTTCAATTCACCCTACCGGAGAGTTTTTCGTACAAAAGCTTTTCTCCTCGCTGCTTTCATATATATATATATATATATATGTAATTTGTGACCGGATATCACAAATGCATGCGCGACCACCGGAGATATAATTTAGCCCATGGATAGAGCACCCCAAGGCTTCAAGGAACACAGATGCCCGCAGGTATGCTGCCTCGATCCACTCTTTCCAATTAATGAGCCAAACGTATTCCACGGTTATCGGAAAAGCACTTCCAATGTGTAGCAAGCTTGAAGTTTAGCAACGATATGGGGACTTGAATATTTTTCGATCTGGTGGAAAATCCGCTTGTTCGTATTGTTGGAATCGTTGGAAAAACGGAAAATGTTGCTTCGTCGGTGTTTACATCCATTTTCACGGGTTATGGATTCATACTTTTGTTTATTGAATTAGGGAACCGGTCCGGATCGGTGAGTTGGTGGTCCGTGATGGTGCGGAATTGTTGAGGCTGCTCGAAGAAGGTGTATGGAATCGATCTGCTGTCAATTTCGTCCCGTTGATCACATTCGATGCCGTCGACGTTGAAACGCAATGAAAATTCGTTTTTTTTTAAATTTTATTATTATGCAAAATTGTTTTCTCTATGTCAGATTTAGGTTGTAGGAGATGAGGATCCCGAAGACATTTTTGCGCCATTTTTATAGTGGAATTTGCGGAATCTTTGAATCTATTGAAAATGCGAGACAAAAATAATGGAAATTAAAAAAAGATGGTTGCATACGATGGAAACTTCAACTTCTCATCATCCGGGATTGTTCATCATTGGTCGCAGGAACTTTCGCAACCAAGAGTGCGAAGGGTAGCGAATTTGATGGCGCTGCGCAATTGACTCTGATTATATTCTTGCCGAATTGATAATTAGATTTTCAATATCTTTCCGGTTTGTTTAATCACGAGTAACTTTGCGAGCTGCCCATCCCCGTTCTTCCGGTATGCTTTTCTTGGCTATTTGTCGCTTTCGCAATCTTCCACCGTAGGAACTTGTCGATAACACTTTGAGGCACTTCCCTTCTGGACCAAGTTCCGCGGGACTTTCTATTACAATTCCTGCGCCTCATCTCTCTCTCTCTCTGGCTCAGTCTCTGCTAGTCACGATCTTGGCAACGTCGCTTGAGAATTCAATTATCGTCCCGTCCAAACATCCTCGGGATGGAGAGAGATAATGTGGCTCGAACGAGAGTCAGGCAAGCCTCCATTGCGGGGGATGAAAGTTTGAGGCTGAAGATCGTTTAACTCTGCGCGACGTTGAATCCACGAGAGAAAGGTAGACAAGAGGCGGATTGAGAGAGAGGGGGGGGGGGGAGAGAATCAGTGAAAGGGGCAGAGAGAGAGAGAGGTGAGAGAGAGAGAGAGAGGAGACTCTTCTTGCCAAGATCACTCTGCTCGAGGTTGATAACCGGTTGTTCTATACCGATATCTAGGTCCGATAGTTGTAATGCCAAAACGTGTGCGGTAGCCCCAAAGGATGAAGGCAGGAGAATGATGAGCGGATGACACTATAGTAATTAAGATCTGGATCCCGCTGTACAATATTTCGAACATACTCTGTCTTTGTCTTTTCATCGATCATAGGGTGAACTGGCCTAAATCGTAACCGGTAAGAACTTTTGTTTCCACTTGCAACACTTTTAATCGCAAACAGAAACGATCATTATCATTAGCTAATGTATTTTGTTTCTCCTTCGTGAAAACAAACTCAACAAGCAAAGACCAAGAGTGTCCAATATTTTCACAACAACAAAAAATCGCAGAAGCCTGCGGTACCGAGTTCGAGCTTCGTCTTAACGTTTTTGCTCTTGTTCCACTCTGTTACAGCTCTGAAAAGTTTGAGCCGCTTGAACAAGGAGGGTGAAGGACTTGGGAACGAGGATGGAGCTGCAACGCACCCCACCTTGGCCTTAATGCGTCGCATCCTCGCAGATGCACAGGTTAGTTGTCCAACTTCAGTGCAAAATTGACCGTTTATTCTTCTTTTCCTTGTACATTGGGTTTATCACAAAAAGAAGAATTACCGCCCAAGCGACCTTCGGCGTTCCTTACCGATTGATAAAGTAACATCTCCAGATATTTCACTGGTTGGGTATATAGGGGAAAGCTGTACGAGGTGATCGCCCCAAGGGAGAATGCTCGTAATTTCAAAGATATTCAACGTAATTAAGATCTGAAAGCATCTACTACTGGCCTATTTATCTATCTTACGATCGGCGTAGTCGAGAAATTCAATTTATGAGGGTTTCAGTGAAAAGTTTTGCTTTTTCAAAAATCTTACATAAGGGATACCGAGGTGTCCAAGATGATCCCTAGGGATGATCCGGGATCATCTTGCCCCTATTTTAGGATTCCTTTTATTTTGGAGAAATTAGGTAAATGTAAATAAAAATTTGCTCGGGTTTACCCCATGTAGGTTTCGCCAATCGAGCCGTAACGGCCAATACTTGGACCAATGTTGGCGGGGAGATGATCGATTACCCAATTGTACGCCAATGCTCGGCTGAGTATTGACTAACCAACATTGGTTTGCCGTTACGAGGCCAATCTTCGGCCAAATAAAGGCTCTCTAATAATTGGCTTATCGATACGAGTTCGATGTTTGGCGAAGTATAGACTCGCCAATCTTGTTTTTGCCGATACGAGGCCAATGTTCGGCCGAGTAACGCATGATCGAACCGCAATTCGTATATTGACGATTCATTGTTTCGCGTCGAAGTCATTGAGAGACAAGATAAATACTTTTTACGAGTCCATTGGACATTATTCTTAACAAATATGCTACCAAATCAATGCAATCATTGTTAGCCGATTCTCGAACGAGCTCATACGCGATACTCTGCTGATTTTTATGAACCATCCTACACTGACAGAAAAATTCTATTAATATTAACTAACCGCATCTATTTATTTATTTTTTATTTGAATTAACTAGATTTTTCGTGAAATATTTCTTCGAACTAATCGTTTCGAAAGACCAAGTAATGACGAATTACAATACAAAAATAATTAATTTTTTTTTGGCAGTGCGAGACCATTTTTAGTGATCTATATCGGGTCACAATTATCCGGCAAGACTCGGTCGATAATCGGGCCAAGCTCGAATGCCAATGATGGCAATCTTGACGGGGACTTATTGTTGGCCGATTCTTGAATGAACTCCTACGTGATGCTCGGCCGATTCTCATAAGCTATTCTAGGGCCAATATTGATTGCGAATATCGGGCCGCTCTTATCATCCGAGGCTCGGTCGATGATCGAGCCAAGCTCGAGTGCCAATGTTGGCAAGCTCGGCGTCGAGCATCGGCCAATCGTTGGCCACTACCGATCACCCTACATGGGACACCACCTTTATTTATATTGATTATAGGTATACAATCTATACTGAACTTACCTTTATGTTATAAATTACAACTTACCTTTATATTATAAGTTTTATCTCACCCAACTAGAATTAAACTGAACCAGTTTTCTACGGCCAGTATTAAATCACTTAGGTATACCAATTATTATTTGTGAGATCAACTATACATTAGTAGTCTAGTTTGAACATAAGTTGACAATCTATTAAACAAAAATAAAGTAGGCACGTTATTTGTGTACAAGATAATCTGGCCCCAAACTCAACTTTTTCATTAACTGCTCGGTAACATAACATATAAGTATTCCACTGTTACCACGCCAACCAAAACCCAAATTGAGCATATTATAAAGCCACAAACACGACAACGATTGCAACTGACAGAATACTATAAAAGTTACCTAAGATTGAAGTTAACCTTGCCGTAGATCTATAGCTCACTATTTTTATTTATTTTTCGTCAAAACAGGGGTGGTGGGAGCCGCCGGGCGCTATGTTATACCAAAGAATATCACTAGATAGCGTTGATAGTTTTGTCGCTATTGAAAATGATCATTTTACCCCATGGGATCAACTCGTACATCCTTCCCCTACATTTTTGTGGCAAAAGGAATAAAAAGGAGAATTGTTCAGGGGACGGTTGACTATACAGGCAGCCGGGGTTCTGCGAGGAGCACATTGATAATAAAAGTTCTTTGTTTCGGGTTCCTCTTCTGTTATTGTCGGTGTCGATTCCGCTGGTCTCATTTTCAGCCTCTTGCCTGGATACAGCTGCAAGCATGTACATATGTATGTGTATATATATTTATGTATGTACATATAATGTTTACACAACTGACCGAACTCGGATTCGCCAACATTTCCCTGGGGCTTTGTGCTTCCCTGGTAATATTTATCGACAGAACAGGAAGAACAAAGCCAACCGAGCAAAACAAAGAAGGGGTGGAAATGCTTATGTATACATATTGGGTCATCCCGTAAATAATGCGGTTTTTTGTGATTTTCAAACTTTTTAGAATTAACATAAACAAAACTCTTGTTTAATATAAAATATACTCTCCTTTATTTTATATTATATTTATTATATTTCGCCTTTATTTATTTTACATATATTGGGATGACCCAATATATGTCTGGGGGAAAATATAGTTTAAGAGCTTAACTAGTTGACATTTTTGAAAATATCGATTTTTGGTTTTCGAAGAATTCTCAAAATATAATATTTCAAAAATATTCTCTAAAAATGTGGAGTCGATCCGTTCAAAAGTGAGAGAGTTATGGGCGTTCATAGGTAGATTCCGTAAACCGGCGAGCAAACGCGTTTTTCTTTAAATGACGTTTTCAAGATTGGCGACCACGATATCTCGAAAATCAGAGCACCGATCAACTTCAAATTTTACAAGCTTCTTTCACATATCAAAAAGCGGGGCTTTCGTTCATAGTTCATTTGTTATTAATAATTATCTGACGACTTTTTAAGCAAATTTTTCACTTTTCAAAAATTTGCCTAAAAAATCGTCAGAAAATTGTTAATAACAAGTGAACTATGCAATATAACAAAGAAAATCATACGTACTTCCATAGACAATGTATTTTTCAAGATATATTCAACATTTCAAGTGAATCGGTTGAAAATTGTCTGAGTTATGCTTCCGGCCAACTTAAAAAATGCAGTTTCGAGATAAACGATACACAGCCGCCATTTTGAAATTTATCGCTTCAAAAAAATTATTGTATACAGTCACTGATATTTATGATAAACACCCTTTTCTGTAATCTTGATTTATTTTCCAGTTTTTCTGAAAAAAAAATCCCCAAAAAGCCTATTTTTTTCGGCCTCTAGAGTGGCCTCAGGCCTTAAATCGTGGCGGATACGCCCTTTTGCGGGCGAGAATTTCTATATAGACGAATGTGTATGTGTGCGGCGGGAACCCATGTAGGTTTCGCCAATCGAACCGTAACGGCCAATACTTGGACCAATGTTGGCGGGGTGATGATCGATTACCCAATTGTACGCCAATGCTCGGCTGAGTATTGACTAGCCAACATTGGTTTGCCAATACGAGGCCAATGTTCGGCCAAATATAGACTCGCTAATCATTGGCTTGTCGATACGAGGCCGATGTTTGGCGAAGTATAGACTCGCCAATCATTGGGCTGCCGATACGCGGCCAATGTTCGGCCAAACATAGACTTGCTAATCATTGGCTCGTCGATACGAGGCCGATGTTTGACGAAGTATAGACTGGCCAATCATTGGTTTGCCAATACGAGGCCAATGTTCGGCCAAGTATAGACTCGTACATTATTGGGTAATCGATATGAGGCCGATGTTTGACGAAGTATAGTCTCGCCAATCATTGGTTTGCCGATACGAGGCCAATGTTCGGCCAAATATAGGCTCTCTAATCATTGGCTTATCGATACGAGGTCGATGTTTGGCGAAGTATAGACTCGCCAATCATGTTTTTGCCGATACGAGGCCAATGTTCGGCCGAGTAACGCATGATCAAACCGCAATTCGTATATTGACGATTCATTGTTTCGCGTCGAAGTCATTGAGAGACGAGATGAATACTTTTTACGAGTCCATTGGACATTAGTCTTAACAACCATACTACCAAATCAATGCACTCATTGTTGGCTGATTCTCGAACGAGCTCATACGCGATACTCTGCCCATTTTTATGAACCATCCTACACTGACAGAAAAATTCTATTAATATTAACTAACCGCGTCTATTTATTTATTCTTTATTTGAATTAACTAGATTTTTTGTGAAATCAAATTTTTCCTATTGCATTCCATTATTGGAATTATTCATTTTGAATATGTTTATTTATTCAAATTAAACTTGAACTAATGAACAAATGGTCTGTCTTTATTGGAACACACATATTAAAGGGTTGTGGGGGTAGAGAGGGTGGAGCGAGAGGAATTATATATATATATATATATATATATATATATATATATATATATATATATATATATATATATATATATATATATAGGTTAGGTTTGGAAATTCTCCAACATGTCAGTCGATAACACTCTCTAATTATCACGATGATATTAACTAATTGATATAGTTTATGCGATACTAATAATGATGAGAATCCATTTGGTCTCTTATGGCATATCTGCTATTCAAATGTTACGAGCACTCGGTAGCATAGGGGCAGCGTGCTTGGCTATGAGTAGGTAGGTTCAAGGTTCGAGTCCCATATAGGTGAAATATTTTCTTCGAACTAATCGTTTCGAAAGACCAGGTAATGACGAATTACAATACAAAAAGAATCAATTTTTTTTTTTGGCATTGCAGGACCAATTTTGGTGATCTATATCGGGTCACAATTATCCGCCAAGACTCGGTCGATAATCGGGCCAAGCTCGAGTGCCAATGATGGCAATCTTGACGGGGACTGATTGTTGGCCGATTCTCGAATGAACTCCTACGCGATGCTCGGCCGATTCTCATAAGCCATTCTAGGGCCAATATTGATTGCGAATATCGGGCCGCTCTTATCATCCGAGGCTCGGTCGATGATCGGGCCAAGCTCGAGTGCCAATGTTGGCAGGCTCGGCGTCGCGCATCGGCCAATCGTTGGCCACTACCGATCACCCTACATGGGAAAGGGGGTTGACGAGGGATAGCAGTCGACCGAGTCGTGCCAATGGAATAAAGAGGAAAAGACCGAGTCGTACAGGCGATTGGCAGGAATAAATCCAACGCGTAAAAGAACGAGACTCCTACCAACCGCGATATATATCTATGTTTAGAGCAACCCATTTTTTTTTCTCATCCCCTCGTTCGTCTTTCTTCCCTTCCTCGTATTGTACTACGCTGACGACTCTATTTTTCCTGGCCCAGGAAACTCGTCCACGTTTCTTTTCCACCTCGGAACTTTTCATTCTCATCCGCGATGTCCCATTAACGGTGAGATATCACGTTCCGCGTCTTTCACCACGTTTTGTTCACGACAGAGAGGGAGAAAGAGAGGTATTTATTTCGAGCTTTAGGACCAGGGCACCCTAAGAGCAACGTCCTGAAGCGAGAAAGAGACGCGATTTAACGTCTCATTTTTCCTGCGATTTTGTTTATGTCACAAAATTATATTTTATTGCAAATAATGATAATATTAATTTGTATCATGATATTTATCATGGTTTGCGGGATGTAACGGTGGGCATTTGGATGTAGGTCAACGATGAGCCTGATAAGAAAAGATCTAGCCGCGGCTAAATCTAAGGTCTCATTTTTTCCTGCGATTTTGTTTATGTCACAAAATTATATTTTATTGCAAATAATGATATATCAATTTGTATCATGATATTTATCATGGTTTGCAGGATGTAACGGTGGGAATTTGGATGTAGGTCAACAATGAGCCTGATAAGAAAAGATCTAGCTGCGGCTAAATCTAAGGTCTCATTTTTTCCTGCGATTTTGTTTATGTCACAAAATTATATTTTATTGCAAATAATGATAATATCAATTTGTATCATGATATTTATCATGGTTTGCAGGATGTAACGGTGGGCATTTGGATGTAGGTCAACAATGAGCCTGATAAGAAAAGATCTAGCCGCGGCTAAATCTAAGGTCTCATTTTTTCCTGCGATTTTGTTTATGTCACAAAATTATATTTTATTGCAAATAATGATAATATCAATTTGTATCATGATATTTATCATGGTTTGCAGGATGTAACGGTGGGAATTTGGATGTAGGTCAACAATGAGCCTGATAAGAAAAGATCTAGTGGCGGCAAATTGTGCCTCGATTTTAGATACGAGTGTGCATTTTGCATTCGTACATTATTACTGTCATACACATCCTAGTTATGCCTAATTGTAAAAATCGAAAATAGCTCATTTTAGGGGTTTTATTTGAGAAAATCGCGATGATAAGATTTTACAAAAATTAGGTATTTGAAAAAGCACCATCTGAAGAATATTGTATTTTTTTTAATGTACTGATATTCAATTATAATCGATTTACACACGATGCCTGGGAAGCATCTCTCGAAAACGTATTTTGTGATGAGCAATGTCCTCCTGAACCAGGTTGTCTAATATAAAAATTAGTATATTAGTTTGTCCTATGATTATTCGAAGGAATTTTCGAAATATCAAATTTAAAAAAAATAGCGCGTGTCTAAAGTGAGAGTCTTGATTTTTGGCAAAAACGAGCATTTTTTGTTCATCGAATCGAAAGTATACCTCGGAAAAAAATCCGTCGAGAAAAAAGCGTTTAAAGTTTCGATCACCTTGAATTTTTTAGGGAATATTTATAAGATGTGATGTATATAAGGGAACGTATATAAGGGAACATATATAAGATTTGATAAGATAAGGTCCAAAGTGATTTTCGGACCTTTAGAACTAGCCATAACCCCTTACATGACGTTGAAGTTTGTATGAAATGCAACGGAAATTAATTATTTTCAAAAAATCAATTTTTTTTGTCCATTTCGACTGTCAAAATTGTTCAAACGTTTCTTCATATTGTCATTAGAATTTTATGACCTTAATATGCGAAAAGTTGGCTTTGGATAATGATAAAAACAAAAAAAGAAGAAAAAAAAATATCGTTCCATTCCAACAATGGCAACGTCAAAGTAATTCCTTTAGTATGCACGCACGTATACGCACGTATAATCCGACAAGCGTAATTCCACGAATTAATGGCGAATAAAGCGTTATTTAGGCCGCGGGATTGGATGAGGCGTTAATTATAAGGATCCAAGTTTGTTGGGAGAATGCACCGTCATCTCGTATGCACCGGAAGCTGTATGTCCGCCATATGCATTTCTAGTCTACTTAGCGATGTATGTGGTGCGCATTCAGAGGAGGCGGAGTCGCAAAGCAGCTCTGACTGGCAAATCCCTACGTTATGACTCTCTAAACCGGCCGGGATTTTGCGAGAATAAAGCGCTGAATACGAGAGCTCATGACGTTTGTTACAGCCGATAAGTAATTTCCGGATCTTTACTCATGCATGCGAACACCACCGCGTATGATCTCGCGACGACAAGTGCACTGTGCAAGTTAGAAACTTGCACGTCGCTGGCCCATTCGTTTACCTCGTTCTCAAAGGTGATCGTATAAGCAAGTTTTTTTTATGGTGTCTCCTGTACGAGACAGTCGATATTGAAAGGTAGACCTAATTATTATACGACGCACTGATGATTACAATTCAAACTTATTTGTAGGGTTAGCTTTGTGTAAATACATGCTAACTCATATCTTCAGCTTTGGGAGCGAAATGAATTGATGCTGTTGGAGTTTGCATCGTTGGATGGCAACAAATTTTTGTCGTTTTCCTTTTTTTCCATTTTTATTGTTATCTAATATCATTCTCGATAGATTTAGGTTGTAGGCCTCTGATGAGGATCTTAAGGTAGTACCTCCACAGAAGAGTTGAATTAAGAAATGGTTGAAATTTGACATATACGTTATTTAATACATTATCCAGACATCTGTGCAATTTGAATAAGTTTGATCACCCCAAACCTGAGATATTTACACTTAAAGTTGGCTTGGTTTACACGTAACAAATGCGTTATGATGGGCAAACAGAGCATCATTAATTCTACTGTCAAAACTAAAATTAAGAAATCGATAAAAAAACGAGGATAAGCTACAGTAAGATATCACGAATAATGTGAAAAAAAATGAGAATGATTCACCATCTAGTTTCCAAGATATAACCATGAGAAGCCTTCACAATTTTGGTGCAAAGCCTGGCAAAGCCTGGAAAAAAAAACAATTGGGGCAAAGCCTGGACAGTCCCGGCAAAAAGTTTACTGGCAATGGTCGATCAAAAACACAATAAAAAATATATTTTACGGCAATAAATGATATCCATCGTATTATCTACTAGTGCCGAGTCAATATTGCGTAGTTTTTAATTTTATTCATTACTAATTAAACCAATTATCAATCTTTTAAACATGAACATGGTATGTAAACTTTTGGTTGAGATTTTCGTAGAGGAACTACCTTAAAGGGCTCCATCTACCTAGTGGCCCGAAAAAAGTGGCCAAATTCCGAATTCTTTTTTGCGAAACAGCTGGTGAAAAAGAAACGCACTTTTTCAACCCAAAGGTATATTTATTGAGAGCCTTTAAAAAATGACTAAAAAATAAATTAAAAAGAAAAAACATGGCCGCGGGCAGATGGTGAAATTTTTTCCGCGACGATTGGCGGTGGACACTCGTCAGCTTAAACGGTCCATCCGAAATCTAAAAATCAAACGGGTTATTTAAGTTAACGATAAATACGAGACGACGAACGTTGATTTTTTAAATCATTTTTCTTTAACAACGTGGCGACGAATTCAAACTCGAACATACAAAATCTATGAAAAAAGTCGTAATTTTTATGTAACTATTACAAAATGAAGATCGTTTGTGAAAAAAGTGAGATCGTCAAGGACCTTTAAGGCCTTATATACACTTGTAGGGGGCGAAGGGACGTGATTTTCTTGCTTTTTTCGACGGGACAATGAATGCTTATAGAAAGACTGTGAACAACATCGATTAGTACATATTTTCATGTACTGGTACAATTTTTTTTACTCAAAAATACTTCAAAATAGCGGAACTCCAGCTGTCTTCCAGGATTTTAAGGATGTCTAAAAATTTGAATAAAAAAAAAATGACGATAATTTTAACAAAAAAATGATTTTTTGAAATGCTAAATTATCGGTTTTTTTGTTACAATTTTTTTTTTAATCAAAATTCAAAATCCTTCGTCCAGGCCCTGGCTATTATCATAATAAATAAGTGGTATAAATGTGGTATGGATCGGATTAATAGTTTTTTAGTAATCGTGTCCACCACAAAGGTGTTTCTCAAAAAAGACAATTCTGAGATAATCGCGTTCGAGATTCAAATATGTTTCTTTTATATTTACAGTTAATTTATTCATACTAACATGAAGCCGTCGATTCCAGGGTCATACAGTAATCCTTCTGTTAGGAACTGTAGCTCGTTCAATTTAGGAATATTTCAATGATATTTTCAGGGAATATCGCTAAAAAGTGATATCGAATAAAAATATTTTTGGAAAATGCAATTTTTTACCCACCCAAGTAGATGTAGCCCGTTAAAAAAAGTTCGCCGTAACTTTGTTCCACCAAAGAAAATTAGCAACAAGAAAAAAATTATTTTCGTTGCGTTCCAACGATGCAAGATTCAATATAATATAAATTGATGCGGAAGCAACGGGCGAGTTTGTAACTTTTTATTTTCCGTTGATTTGCGAATTTAGACTGTAGATTGCTAATGAGAATCCTAAAAAACGTTGCAGTGATTTACGAAGCCTAGATTGACTAAAATTGAAAATTAGTTTTCCGTGCACTTCAACATGTTGAAAAAAATATCGAACATTGCTGTTGCAATTGAATTGAAAAGACGTTTGGGAGCGCATACAAGATTTTTTGCCCGACATGTACCGAGCGCGGGTACTGAATTTCACTTCGTATTACGTGAAGGATTGAATGGCATCGTTCTTTTGGTGAAAAAACAACTCTAATACCAGGCTGTACGGAGTTACATCGTTACGCGAAATATATACGAGGAGTAAAGCGAACATCTCCGGGGTGCAAATCGTGAAAGCTCTGAAAATTATTCGCGCTCCAATAATCTCTTACCGCACTGTGACGACTGCAACTATGCAGGCTATATTTCGCGGAGCAACGGGAAACCTCGTTAGTGTGTACAAACGAGTACCAAAGTGGAGCGCACCGCTACAGGGAAAGAGCGGAGGAGAGTGCGAGAAAAAGAGTGATGGAGCTGCTGATTAATCCTGAACATCGACAACCGACACCCTCGTGTGTGCAGGTCAAGACACAGCATTTCAATAATCCACATAGCAGAATTGGCGAAGCAATATCACGGAAAACATCAAGCAATAACAAGCTGCGCTATCAATTATCCTCGACAATGATTGATACTTTGATTCTACGAATATTCAGCCGATCAATTACTGATGGTGTTGAAGTTTGCATCATTGGAATGCAACGAAAATTCTTCTCTATATTTTCATTTCCGAATTTTCATCATTCTACAATATCTTTTTTTGCCGATTTAGATCATACGGTTTTCAAATAAGCAATTTGAAAAATCGTCGAGACATTTTCGTTGCTAAGATATGCCAGAAGAAATTTCAACAATTGAAAAAGCATCATTTTCGTTGCATGCAACGGTGCAAACTTCAATCTCATAATTATTGTCGGATGACGTATAGGGGAGGCTGGGGTCAATTGGAACGTTTTTGAGAAAATCGGCTAGTGTGACTTCATTTTACACCTTATCCGTTTGGTAACGGGCTCAAATTATAGCTAGATTATCTGGCTATGCGATAGCATTATTGCGTTTGCGTCTTATATGCCCTGAACTTAGGTAGAAGCTATTTAAAAACTCTTGGAATATGTTTCACTTGATCCTGTGTCGGGGTCAATCGAAACGGTTCCTGGGGTTAGTTGAAACAGGTGTTTTCATCTGATTGAACTGATGTTTCTACTAAACCCAGGTACTGTTAATGATGTGTATGAAGTGATAAAGTATGTTTGTTGTGAATAAAATACACTTTTAATTAAAATAATCGGTTTTATTGCTTTTCATTCCAGTTTTAGTATCACCGAAGGCATATTGAGATGCCTCAATATTATTTTTTTATCTAGTTTTAATTTACCAAAGATAATCAGTCAGAGAATAGTTTTTGTTACTATCGGGGCACTCAATGAGACCGACTTATTTCCGTCTTCGAGGTTCTTTTTTTACTCTCTTAGACTGTTTCCTGCAGTCTTTCTCTTCAGCCTCTTTCCTTGTCTCTTCTTTTTCTGGGGTATCGGTGTTGGGGCATATTGTTGACTTTCTCTATTTCCTACACCTGTGTAGCGTTTTAATATTTTTATTTTTATATAATTTTTCAACATCTTCATATGCTTCTTTATAATTTTCGAGATCGCAGCTTCCGCGGTTCGTGGTTTTGGACGGTTTCTTGGCAGCTGAAAAAAAAAACAAGATTTGGGAAACTTGGTTGCGTATAAAATGTTTGTTCGGGGTCAATAGAAACACGTTTCAATTGACCCCGAACTGTATGTTTCAACTGTCCCCATACCCTCGCTTCCAATAATTTATCAAATAATAAAGAACGTAAATGTTGTAGGTAGGCGCTGACCACAATAAACTCACTACGATAGTCACAGTAATGATGATTGTAAACGACGCTGAAGAAGGAACAATAGTTTTGGAGCGATACGCAAAATAATAGTAATAAAAAAACTTACTTTTTGTGTCGAAAAAGTGATGCGCCTACATAAAATGATCGACGCTCTCGGAGCGGCGGCGTGAGCTAGGCGATAGGTTCCGATATGCAAAGTTCCTTACCCTCTTGAGCCCCCACCGCTATCAATAACCATCTTCGAGGTATTCAACTTCTTTCATTTGACCCGTGTTTCTATTGACACCAGTCTCTGCTTGTGCATGCTATTTTATTCGAAAAAAGACCGCAGGTCTTTAAATTTAATCTTAAATCTTAACTCTTTTAACCTTTTTTAATCTTAATCTTAAATTTTTTTTGACCGCTAGCAGGTTAAAATAGGCCGAGTTTTCTTGTCGGGAGGCATAAAACTCGCATTGTTTATGAAATGTCTACATAAACGTATAGGGTGTCTTAAAATTACCCGATATTTTAATTGATTAATAAAACGTATTATTCATTCGAAAAGTACGAATATTTTTATTTTAATATAAGGTACAAACATGGAGGTTATGTGGGGAACGCAATATCCGATAAATGAACGCCTCGTCCCTGTTTGCAAACGTTCATTCTTCTGACAAAATTTCTTATTTCATTTAACTTATTTCATTATTGGTCCGTCCGATTGCTTCCTTGAGCTCCGGAATGGTCTGTGGATGATTGGCATAGTGTAATTCTCCATGACTAAACCTCAATACTCCCTGATGCCAGTTGTCAAAGATAAGTACTCTACGTTCGCCACAAAAAAAAAATGGCGCGCAATTTAAAATGTCACGTCATTTTGAGACACCAATACTTACTTGATTATTACATCGCTGATAAATATTTTTTTAGTATTGAAGTTTGCATCGTTAGAATGCAACGAAAATATATCTTTTCGTAATGCCGTATTTTTTTTTGAGGACATTTAGATAACAAAAATCACTGCAAAATTTGAAAATCCCTTATTTAAAAATTCGTCACCAAAAAATGAAATGAAGATTTTAGATAATGATAAAAATAAAGAAATACAAAAATCATGAAAATTTTTCGTTGCATTCCAACCAGGCAAACTTGAACACCATCTTTTTTATTTACTACGAGAATAATCGTATTTTGAAATTTCAAGCTTATGCAGATGCAGTTGCAGATAGCCACTATGCATCAACTACCCTAACCGAACGACCGCGAGGTTACTAATATTTCGTTGTTCGACGAATCGGAACACCTCATCACGTTCAATATCATCGATATTCCGTAAATTCCGACCCTCTCTGTGGTTTTCGAAATTGTCTTCATTAATCGAGCCCACTGTCCGCGAGTAATTTGCGGTTATTCGGCGAGATGTGTAATCGTCGACATTTCGTCTAATGAGGAACAAAATGAGTGCGACTGTGGCTTCACGATGAGGCCAAGCCTCGGTGCAAGCTCAATTTGTCAGCTTACGAGAAGTAATAATTCATAATGATAATAATATCAACTAATAGTAATAATATTAACATCGATATTAATAATAAAACGCATTAATAATACCACTCGTAACAACCACAATAATAATAACATTAATAATAATATTTCATAGCGGAGAAGCAATTTATCAAAGTATCGAGTTCTGTGCAATTTTTATCGGTAAAGATTATTCGCTAAATTACGAGGAAAAAAATCGGTTCACCGCCGCTCACTGACAAGGAACATCACTTAAGTGTCAGTCTTCGATTTTGTTGAAGCGCATATATGTGATATAGCATTGAAAACTATTAGACTCGTATTTTTCCCTCGTCGGGAAAACGTTTTTAAGGGGCTATACCAGTGTGATACGTTCAAAAAATCGATTTTTTTTGCCTTTTTCGGCAGTTTATACTTTCAAGAATATCATTATCATTTCTATAATTTTATCTTGCAAAAATCGATAGTTAAATCTTTAAACGCGTTTTTCTCGAAATGAGATTTTTCAAATTTGCTAACATTGTCACTCAAAGAGCAATTATCCGATTGACTTGAAATTTGAACTGAGTATTTCTGAATAAATTTACTCTACAATGACGTAGGATATTTTTGATTGGATAAAAATTGACGATTTGGCATTGAAAAAACGACCATTTTATAGGCAAGAATTTTTTCCATAACTACGCGATTTTGTTAGATTTTGATATTTTTTGAAAATCCTACGTCATTATACAGGAAATACCTTCCAGTTTGACATTTTTTCCTTTTTCGGTTTCAGCTACTCAATCGGCCGGAATCATGTTAGCAGTAGAGGAACTTTTTTTGGCGTCTACGAAGGCAGCGCATAAGTCGCTTGGATCTCAATATTTCTCTATGAAGAAAATTATGTAACATAGGTCAAATAAAGCCAAATATATTCTTAATTTTCCGAAACATTTAATTGAGTACTTTTCTTCCAAAAAATTCCTGAAAATCACCCAAATTTTCAGCGTTCACACGGGTACAGCCCCTCAAGGGGGAAAACCACCCCTCAAAGCGTGTCAGCCCTTGATTTTTTTTCAACACTTCTAGACTGGATTTTTCATCGCTTTACCCTAGAAGAATTTTGGTTTCTGTTTCATTGAGATCGGTGGACTGCACGTGTGTAAAATTGCTAAATCATCCCTCGACACACCTTTCGTTGAGGGGTAGTTTTCCCCATTAAAACCGTTTTTTTCCGCCGGTAAAAAAGATACGTGTATAATAGTTTACAATGTTTTATCACATATAAGACTTTCAACAAAATCGAAGCGTCAGAGTCGCTGTTTTGCCAATTGTTTAAAATGTTTGCCTAATTAAGCCGAGTACACAGAGTGCACCACTTCGTTCAGCCTTTTACCTTCGACGAGCCTGAAAATAATGAGGATTTTAACTTTATCGCCGTCGTGAAGTGGCATTTTAAAGTGGAATGTAGTCTGCTCAGACATACGGTATTTCGCGTTTGAATTTCCATGCCCCCTGGCAACGTGCGCGTTGGCTCACCACTGACGGGAGTCGAGAAGAAGGGAGGAAATGGGAAAACGAAAAATCGCTTGCACGCGGAAGAGAAGTATATATGAGCGAAGGCGCGTGAGACACGAGCTATCTGATACGGGGGTGGTTGGAAATGGTACGTGCACGAGCATACGAATTTTGTCTAATATCCATTGCGTCGTGACGAACGAACGAGATATATCTACGGGCGGCGAAGTTTCCAAGAGGAAACAGAGAGAAAGAGAGAGAGAGAGTGAATGGGAGAGAAAGAGAGAGGGAGAGAGAGAATAAGTGGCAGGGAGAGATGCTGACGTTTAGTTGACATTGCCCGTATGACAAAGTTTTCGATCCCTCTCTAGCAATCTCATAAGAGACGGTATCTCCGTACCTCATTCCACCCTCAGCTATACCTTTGTTCCCTGACAATCCATTATACGTGTACTCGAGGAAAATGCAGTTCTCTCCGACCGATCCTCCTCGAATTCTACACTTACTGTAACGGGAATCACTATTGCACACACGTATATATCTTGTGTTTTAGCTTCAGCCGATCAGTTCGATTCGAGATCGATTGAGCAAGCAAAATTCATTGTCCATCATGGATAATATCTTTGATGAAGTGTGCTCGAACTATCGTGAAGATGTTGACTCATAGCAGCGTATCATTTTACTGGTGGAATTCGGATTCATTGGACGGTTCTGGTTTAGGAGGCTGGAGAAAGCATTATTTTGTATTTTTTTTTTTCCTCGGAAAGAATGACACCAATGAGGTTCGAAATGCGGCATGGTTTGTCGTATATTTCAATAATACTACAATGGATAACTTTTGCAAGGAAATGTACGTTTTTTTAGAACAAATAAAAAAAACTCGGCAAAGTGCGTGTCAGGCTTCGCTCTACTAGGATTCCGTACATATGACCAATTCACCTTTTTTTTAAACTCGATATTTTATCAGGTAATGCTGTTCTTCTGCCTTAGTTCTTGGGTAGTACTAAACTGAAACCATATAGGGTGATGATAGCCAAAGAAAGCTTTGTATACTGCTGCTGTAAGCTCATAATAAAAATATCTAAAATTATTGTTATTTAAATACTTACAATACAAAATTACTTAATTTTTAAGTCGGTAGCAGCCAATTGCCAATATTGTCACATTCTACGCAGAAGAAGAGAAGACGAAGAAAAATAAATTACGTATACCAACTACAGTCTTGTTTAATTTGCAATCTCGTTTCTTCCGTGATGTCAATCTCTCGTTCTTAGTTGGTACCGGCTCCAAAAAAGTCAGTTGGTATTGTAAATATTTAAATAACAATAATTTTAGATATTTTCATTATGAATTTATTGTATTATGTATACAATAAATTATTACATATACTACATTATGAATAGGCGTTTTCGGTGTTTGTTAGTTAAATGCAGTATATGGGACATAATATACAGAAATCCCGAATTCCTAACCAGTTTAGTTTTTGAGATAGACCCCGTAAGAAAAATGATCGAAAACTAACAACTTTGTCGGCCGCCCATTCCTTTATTTTTTTCGATAAAAAAGATTAAGATTTAAGAAATATATTTGTACTCTACTCAATGAGCTTTAAACAATGACCCCCACATGCCAGGATAAGACATTTTTTTTGGGCTCCTTTTTCACGTATGGGACCCCCATGAAAAATAATTTAATCGAATTTCTAATTCAATATTCGGTTTTGAGACCCGTAACATACGGACGGACAGACAGCCGAGTGACATTAATAGGGTTCCCTTTTGCCCTTTGGGTACGGTACCCTAAAAAAGGAGTCATGTTTGCAGCTGGATGCTGCACTTGATTGATTGCGATTATTTTAGCGATCGTAATTTATAATCTAACACAAAAAAAAGCAGCGAACAGAAATGCCTTATTTTTAATACAATATTTTGTATCGTTATTATGTACAATGAAACAGTCCGAAAAATTGAAAAAGCAAAAATTGATTTTATTATACTCGAACGTAAAATATTGGTTTTATTTAGCAGCCAACATTTATTTGATTTTACTCGATGGAAAAGTGGCGAAAAAATAGTGTAGTTTTAGGTCTCATGAAGATCCTCCTCTTAAGGTACGACATGAAATATGAGCGCGAGACAGATGGCTAAAATTTTTGAACCGAGATTTCTTGAAGATGTTCACTATCTAGAGCAAACTAAAATCGTCAAGCTCTGCGTCAGTAAATTCTACGGAGTCTGATGCTTTGTATACCTTAAAAAGCTCAATCATCTACGAGAAAACTGGTTTGGAAAATTTGTGAGGTTATGTTGATCTTAAACATGCACTTAACGAACTCGTGATCAAATTCATACACACTGATGGCAGCAGCTAGGCAAACGACGATTGTTTGCGAGCTTTTAAAATGCCTATACTTCCGTACAAAAGAAAAAGTGAGAATCCGTATACCATGGAACGTCTGCGGTCAACTTCCAATGCTCTCGAAAAAAATGTATGAAAATTTAAATGATGTTTTTCGCTGGTCGATTTTTTTTGAGTATTGCTTCTGCTGATTACCATTTGAAATCACTTCGAACTCGGGCGGTGTTAATCCCGGGCAAGAAAAGCTCCACGGATACGTCAGTTTGACTTAATGACGTTTGCGTTCTTCCAGCATAGTCGTAAACTTTTAAACGACGCTTCCGCGAGTTTTTACGTCGCCGGATGCGCGTGCGAAAGCGAAGGGGATAAGATGAAAGTTCAGCTTTCGCGGCAGCTCGCGCGCTCTTAAATCCTCGTCGTCGTCGTGTCGCTTCAACTTCCTCGCGACACTCCGACCATGCTAAATCCGGTACAGGGTGTCCTGGGGAAAGTTGTTCGAGGCAATGAGCTTTCCGAGTCTCTTCAAGGTTGGGACACGAGCCGTCGAAGCTTGCAACGTTGGAATGCAACGAGAATTCCTTTCTACTTTTTTCTTCTCCTATTTCTATCATTATCTTAATGATCTGAAAAACATTTTCGTGATTTTCGTAGCCGAAATTGGTCATTCCTTAGATAAGTGAATTTTCCAAAAAATGAGCCTAAATTTTTCGTTGTTGCTATTTCCTCATTTTTTGGGTTATCGATGATGATATTCAGCTGAAATCCCCCCCCCTCCCATAAAAAGTTATGGGGCTTTGAAGTCCTCAAAAACACGTGATAAAATAGGGCATTTTTGAACATTTCGACGCCTGTTTTGGGTTTGTTTGGGTTTTTGAAAAATTCGAAACTATTTTCAACGATTTTTTGCTCGTAAAAAAAATGCTAATGAAAAATGTCATCTTCCCCCGGCTGAATATCATCATTTATAAACCAATAAATGAAAAAACACATTTTTTCTTCAGAAAATACACTTATCTAAAGAATTACCATTTTTTTCAAATTTTGATCATTATTTAAAGTTTTTTTCTTGCGATTGAACTAATAAATTTCTAACAAAAATACGTAAAAAACGTTTGAGAGATTTTTCACAGCATTACTAAGCCAAAAAAATGGATCGATTGAAAAGAACTTATTTTCGTTGCACCTAATCTATGCAAATATCAACGTCATGAAATCTGAGCAGTTCAAAGAAATGAATTTCTATCTGTACGTCTAAAAATCATTACTGCACTTTATTTAATTTTGGATAGAGGGACATAGCAGTCTAAACAGTAAACGGAATTTGAAATTCTAGAAATGTCCTAGGTGTAAAGAGAAACCAATCATCACTGTTAAAGTATTTAAATCCCAAACTCCCAGTTACAGGTTATTCAAAATTCCTGTTCCGCTTGCGTTAATATTTAACTTTATTAGGGCAATGCCCTCGAGAGTGAATATACCGCGTCTACAACTGTCGTAATTTTCAAGCTGCTCAACTATTTACAGCTGTGCGGTTTGGTAAGGACGTACAAGAGAGCCAAACGAGATAATCAGCAGACTTCCAGTACGTCGCATTCAATTACATTGCAACTACGTATTGAATAATTTCGATATGTCCCTAAAAGTTTCTCACATACATAAACAATCGACTCAAAACATTTAAAACGTTCGGCATAATTTTTCATGATGCTCTTTCTGTCTATATCCGAGAGTCAAACAACGGCCCTCAAGACCGCGTGCAAACGTACTTCAATTAAAACGTGTTACAATTGCCCGATAGGTTGGTGTTTCAACATCGAGCTTTGCCTAAGGTATTCCTCTCACGAACCTGAATATTCAACAATCAACTGATTTTCGTCTATAATCAAGCAAAAAATACATCCCAGTATACAGGCATAATTTCAAGCCAAGTTACCGAATTTTCAACGAAAAATCACGACTCTAAAAATCGTCTCATATGAATGGTGGTGGAAGTGTAAAAAAATCTAAAGATTCCGTAACAAAAACAAAAACCGAGGGTCACCGAAAGTTGAAAAAAAAAATATTAATAACAAGACTCGGAAAAATGTGACTAGCAGAAGAATTTTCGCAGCCGTGACGTGTTAAAGAAAATGTAAAAATATCGAAATCTACTAAATTCACGCAAAACGTTGCGTTCTAGTTTATCGTTGGGTATAATAATTGATTGCAACTTATTTTTTATTAAGCGTCGCCGTAATTTACGGATGATTCAGAAGGGCCCTGCTTATGCCTCCACAAGATACGGCCCTCCGCGAAAGGAATACCTTAAGGTGGGAGCCTGAATTAGAAGGTCCAGAAAAGCATTTTTTCGGGATTTTTTTAGAAGGAAAAAAAGCAAGTGAGCCCAGTAAACATTGGGGTATCTTTTCATGTATATTTGAAATGTATTAAAAAAAATTTAACATGAAACAATAAATGCACTCCCCAATCGGCGGGAAAGATGCAGCTCTCAATTCTTGGCTAAACCAAATAAACCAACAAAATGTTCAATTGCCACATATTTTTCTTCCGGGTGAGTTAAGAAAAAGCTGAAAAAATGGTGAAATTATAACTTTTCTTAGATTCGAAAAAAATGTGTTAAAAAACAATTTACCGTGCTATAAAAATGATTTAAAAAAACTTCTTCAACGGCTTTTTTAATTCACTTGGAAGAGATTTTTATACTAAAGACAATAAACTTTGTTTTGATTCAGTAGGGTGTTTAGTTTTTTTGCTCTCCCGCCCGCTAATTTGGAAAAATCGCGAAAATGAAAACTGGAGAAAATGCTCTTCAAAGTTTTCAATAGGAGGAAATATCAATATCAAATATCAATCGCTTCTCTGCTTTTGGCCTTGTATCTTCGAAAATATTTACAATTGGCCTCAGTAACTTTGTAAATATATTCTTGGATAGTTCATCTATTGATTTAAGCAATTAAAAAAAAAAAAAATTTCGGACCTTCTAATTCAGGCTCCCGCCTTACAGGCTTAAAACGAATGAACTAATACGGCCTTTAATTGTCATGGCCCCGGCAGGATTTCCGTAAGGCTCCCATGCACCCTCAAAGACGTCAGATCGCACAATGTGAATTCATGTGATATATGGTAGGCATACATTTGAGGCATTAGTTTAATCGATCGCACTCATTTGATTGCCGTAAAAATCAATTTGCGAAAAAACTAACTGTGGGTGTTTTTAATTACTGACGAGGCACGTAAGATTAGTGTTTCGGTTCTTTTGGGTTTGGAAAAGAAAGCGGCCGCTTCACTTTTCATGTGCTGTCGACAGGGTTGCTTCAACCGATACGAACGAACGTGTACTAAGGGTAAGCAAAGAAGAACGAGGAACAAAGTTTTCAACGAACAGAGAAAGAAAAGGCTCGTGAAGCAGCGAAATGAAAAATGCAATAAATAATGAGTTTCTCCGTGCGTTCCATCTACGTTTCCCTCTCACGGGGTTGAAGCTACATCGTTGGAACGCAATGAAAATTCTCTCCAATTCCTTTCTTTCATTATTATCCAAAGACATATTTTTCAAATTTATTTTCAGCAGTAGCAGATTTTCATAGCTCAAATCTGCCAAAGGAAATTTGGGAAATAAGAAAAAAATCATTTTCGTTGAATTCCAACGATGCAAACTTTAACGACATTGCCTCTATGCATTTGTCACTATATCAGGCTCTCGGCATTTTTGCATCCACATCCTTTCGGATACCCTCTTTTTCTCCAGGTCCTGTCCCTTTTTCTACCTTTCATCTTTTGCTTTGTCCTTGGCGCCTCGTCATTATGACAGAGGGAAAAGACTACCTGCAGAAGAGGCGCGGTTAGGGTGATTCACGTGAACCGGGATGATTCTTTGTTGGGATCTCTTTTTTTTTTAATTTTCTCTATCCGTAAACGATCTTTGTGACGTTCAGTTACAAAGATAAAAATAAACTTTCGCACTCAAGCAAACGTTTTTAATTTCGTCTTTTCCTCGGGGGAAAAAAAACGTTTTTGCTCGTTACGAGATTGATGTGGTGAAAAATTTGTCTCGGTTCGTACGAAATATCCCATGCAATTTGCGGAGTCTGTCGAGTGGCTAGGCGCCTTTCACCCTCTCTGGGTTTTTACTCTCTCTCTCTCTCGCTCCCAGCCTGTGGCCGGACAATGAGTACGCGCATCTTGGCCGCTCTCATTACTCCCTTGCGTGCATATGCTGGTCAGCGAGCTTGAGCAAAGCGTAACATGCTCTTCTGTAAAATGGCAAACATCGCAGATCGTTTGTTGCCTTAACGCAGACAAAATCTGCGGAATTTTACGGTCCAGCTATATCGTCGCCTAGCAGGATATGTTGGACGTGCTTTTTGAATGATTATTTCGAGGTAGAAACACGAGGAGGCACGTAAAGATACATTAAACTTAATCATAATGAAAAATATACATTCTTCATTGTTTGAAAGCATTCCCAAATTGATATAATTATTAGGACGTTGAATAAGTTGTCGCTGTTTTTCAACAGATGGCGTTACCAGAACTGCGTGCTTGTGAAGATGGCAACGCATCTATAAAGAAGTACTATGAGCAAGCATGACATTCACAAGGAACATCACTTTGGTGTCCTCCTCCGATTTTGTTGACACTTTTTTACGTGGAAGAGTATCAAAAACTAGGAGACACGTATTTTTTTTTTTCGGCGGAAAAATGGTTTTAAGGGGTGAAACGCACTCTCGAAAATAGGGGTGTTTTTCGTCGATAACATTATCGTTCTCATCTCCAATGTATAGTACAGAAAAAAATAAACATTGTTGGAATTTTAAACGTTTTTATATCTCGTACCGTTGAAACGTTATCGACGAAAAACGAAAAACATCCCCCTTTTTGAGGGTGCGTTTCACCGCTTAAAACCGTTTTTCCGCAAAAAAAAAATACGTGTCTCTTAGTTTTTGAAACTCTTCCACATAAGAAAGTTTCAACAAAATCGGAGGAGGACACCAAAGTGATGTTCCTTGTCAGTGTTTATGTCACTTCCCCGAAGTCTAAACAACTTTTTTTTCATAGTGTTAAACATGTCAAATTTCGTGCCAAAAAAGAGTATTTGCGGGGAATTTTACTGCACTACTTTGATAAAAAAAATCTGTAGCTGAATCACACAGAATTCTTGTTGAGACGGCGACCATGCTCTGTCGAAAACAACATGCAGAGATTGATTTGGACTCTCAAAAAATAATGATTTTGATGTGTTGTATTAGAGGCATTATTTAATGAAGACTCATGTCAGGTGCTAGCTGAACTTGCAGAATCATTAGGAGTAGATCACACAACAGATTAAGGGCAATAAACATATCCAAACTACAAACCAAATCAAAATTGAGAGTAACACAAAAATGTGTGCTCTCTCTTTAACATAATATGTACACGTTTAACCTAAGCAAAACATCATTAGTATAGGCTCATCCAAGCACTGTCGACACATAAAGCAGTTATTTATAATCATAGTTTTAAGAATATATCAATCGTGGTTTTTTTATGCCAAATACCTATTTCCTTTTTCCACGCAAAAAAACCCATATATCTATCAACGCTGTTAAAAAATCAAAACACTATATATAGTACTTAGCACATTAAAACAAATACTATCCGAACTTCGAGATGCTGTTAAAAGCCAGCCTAAATTCAAACACGTACCAAAGATAAATAAACGTTTAGTTTTTAAAGTTTATCTATACGTAATTAAAGCAAAATAATATTTGGCAATTTTGAAACAAATAAAAACTTTTTTTTTAATCACACGACACTTTCGACACGTTTGGAAGCAATAGGAATTATTAAAAAAAAATAAAATTTAAATTAATTTTCACGAAACAGCGAGAACTTATTCAACATCCCAATATTAATTAAATTTCACTGCTTCTTTGTGTGCCCTTGCGGCTTTTTACGATCCCATACCTTTTACTTGTCTTTCAATGGTCCCTCCATCATTTTCTGACTCTAAGAGAAGCCATATCTTGTTTGATCCACTGCAGTATTTGCAGGAGGGCACAGGGCAACTGCCGATAAAGAGCAGTTTTCATCGAGTTCCACTTCTGTGATAATCGAAAACTCGGTAATGTTGCCTCCCACCGGGTGTACCGCAGGCCAGAGCACGACCAAGCGGTCACCCATCCAAGTATCGGCCAATGCTGTTCGACTCGCGAAATCGGTGCAGCCGCGAACCAACTTCACCGCCCCCGCTCTCGGTATTACGTATAATTACCGTCAATATTGGATTTCAACGTTCATTATTCGTAATTCTTTCGCGAACTCGATTTTATCCAACAAGGGCCTCACCAATGTGATCCCGTGCCCTCGTGTGTCGAATTCACTATGTCTTCTCTTCGTTTTTTCTCGTCATCAAAGAGACCTTAAAATTCATCGGCTTTTCCTTCATTTCCCATGGCTCGAGACGGAGTATAATTTATTCGTCCCTGCAGCGCCTCATATCGTCATGCCGAGAGGCTTAATTCGTCGTTAATAATGCACAATTGCCGGCGAATGAAACCTTAAGCGTACAAGCACGGGTAGACACACAGGCGCACTATTCATCAGCATCGTCCGTCTCGTCTATACATATGAGAACCTTAAGAAGCTCGATGAGCTCGAATCTCGGCGCACATACGCGGCGGCGTCGAGTACAATGTCGAGGATCCATTAACTTATTGCTTCGACTTGCGGGTATTGTACCTCCACTGAGACTCCGACACATCGTGCTTACTTTCTCATTCGCTTTCTTAGTTCCACTTGTTCTTCTCGCCCTCTCGTTCTTCGGCTCGGTTTTTACGATGAAGTAATACGCCGCAGGGATTACGCGGTATTTTCTCACGGAAAAGCCACTGACAACTTATTCAGTTGTCCTCGTGGTATAGCGAAATACTCATTCGTCTACAGGATCGACCCGATTTACATATATCTTCTCCAAATCTTGGGCGCGTGTCTCAGTCTTTGCACGTCTTGAATCTCACCTGTAGGTGGTCGTGGGGAAAGGGGAATTCGAAGATATTCGACTTCGAAAAATCGTCCTCTTAGTTGCCTGGATCTCCCCATATTCAATATGTCAACCCCAATGTCTTGCAAATCACCTTTTGGTAAATGTGAGCTCACGTGTATCGGGGTCATTCCAGGGACTATGGTATTCCCAAAATCAACTATTTGGTTCACAATACATCGATTAAGGCAGTATTGTTGTCTAGAGCACTGTTTTAGGGGTGTTTTTCAGGATGGAATAACTAAAAAAAAATACACATGTTTACTGATTCTTCCAGAATATGTAAAAATTAAAAATGAATCAACATTATCATGTACTTTCGTACGTTTGTTCACAACGGTGCGCAAAAAACGCCCCCAATTGGCGACCAGTGTTGTGGACGTTGTATGTATCTAAAAAAAGACCAAACATATTCTTAATCTGTATGAGTGTTGTGATGTTTGGTTCCAGATTCGGAAAAAAATGTCGGACATGGTGGCATGATAAACCTTGACATTTTTATTTATTAATAAAACGTATTATTTATTTGAAAAGCGCGAATATTTTTATCTTAATATAAGGTACAAACATAGAGGTTATGTGTGGATCACAATATCCGATAAATGGCCGCCTCATCCGTGTTTGCAAACGTTCACTTTTTTTACGAATTTTTCAATAACATTTTGGCATAATTGCGGACTTATTTCATTAAGGTGGGTGTCTAGTCTAGAGAGCGAAAAACAAGCTTCTTTTCGAAAACGTTTTTCTCAGCTTCTTTATTAGATATAACAATAAAACTTTTTCGAGGACACAATGTTATCCTTCTAGAATAGAAAAAAAATTGTTTCCTTCGTCCAGCGTTTTTTGTCCAATTTTCAGAGGGCGCCAGAGTCGAGTCTTAGAAAAAAATGTGTTCCTGTGGCGGACAAAGAATCTCCGGATTGGCACGGATGAAACAAAAATAGGAAACTACATTTTAAAGAGGAAGGTTTGCCACGTGGTAATTAACTAGCGTTTGTCAAAAATCGATACTAAAAAAAAATGGCGGCTATTTGAAAAACATTGTACCAAAATCGACCTATTTTTGCACCGTTTGCGTCCTGTAAGTTTCGCATTATACATTTTTTTCCCAAAAATGTGGTGAATTACCATACAAAACATCGTAATAAAAAATCGTACAAAGTTTCATCAAAATCGATCAAACGGTTGTGGAGATTGTTTGTCCGCCAGTTGAAAAAAGTGATTTCCTGAAAAACGCGTTTCAAGTTTTGTCCCTACACACTTTTGTCCCGACTTGTCCCTACACACACCGCTATAACTTTTTTTCTATTACGAATTTCGTCACAAAATTTTAGGAGGTCATTCTCGACGCTAAAAGACGTTGAAAAATAATTTTTTTTTTATTTTTCGAAAGTTCTAGACTAGACACCTACCTTAATGGTGCGTCCAATTACTTCCTTGAGCTCCGGAATGGTCTGTGGATCATTGGCATACAGTTATCCTTTCAGAGAGCCCCAAAGAAAAAACTCCAATGGGGTCAGATCGCACGATCTTGGTGGCCTCGTCTTTGATACTTCGTTAATACAACTTCGTCTACAATAACTACATTGTTTTTGTGCATTTTCTTGATTTGCGTTACTTGATCGTGTCATTCTCCATGACTACCCGAGTAGAAATTTCTTAGGGTTAGCCTGACCAGGATCAGGCCCCGATCGGGGTGTGATAGGGGTAACACCTATCACGGACATCCTGATCCGGCCCCGGTCGGGCCGGAAGTATTAAGGCCCTACATCAGGCTATACTAAAATGGCCCTACTAAGGCCGTCCCTGATAAGATCCTACTAAGGCTTTCCCCGATAGGGCCCTACCAAGGCTTGCCCCGATAGGCCCTACTAAGGCTTTCCCTGATAGGGCCTTACTAAGGCTGTCCCTAATGTGGCCCTATTAAGGCTTTCCCCGATAGAGCCCTACCAAGGCTTGCCCTGATAGGCCGTACTATGGCTTTCCCTGATGAGGCCATAAATAGGCTTGCCCTATCCCTGCCTCAGCAGTCGCTAGATGCACATAACCTCTCATTTTTCACATGGAAACTTCGATTTTACAGAATCGTAGCTTCGGAGTTTCGATGCATTCCTGAATTCTATTTAAAAAAAGGTGCTGCTATAGACTGTCACGACAAAAAACGTTATGCAACTCGGATGCGCGTTAGAAGATTTCGGCAGCTTTGTAAGGCGAAGAGAGAGAGAGAGGAACTATATATATATATTTTTTTTAAATTATTTTTATTATATATATAAAATATATATATAAGGTTAAGTTTCAAAAATCTATAGCATGTTATTCGATAAACCTCTTTAATTGTCACAATGATATTAACTAATTGATATA
This sequence comes from Ophion ellenae, assembly GCA_963210295.1. Classification (NCBI taxonomy): domain Eukaryota; kingdom Metazoa; phylum Arthropoda; class Insecta; order Hymenoptera; family Ichneumonidae; genus Ophion; species Ophion ellenae. Next base: position 26,666,993 of record OY723391.1, on the reverse strand, counting down.
CTTGATGTGATACAACAAATAATTATAGGAATTCATTTGGTCTGTTATGCCATATCTGGGACCAAGATGTTACAAGCACTCGGTAGCATAGGGGCAGCGTGCCTAGCTTTGGGTAGGAAGGTACGAGGTTCGATTCCCATATAGGCGTAATATTTTCTTCGAACAAAAACGTTTCAGCAGGCCAGGGAATGACGAATTATGATACAAAATCATTGTAGTGGAACTCTAAATTAAGTGGTTCATTCCATTTTGGTTTTTTGAAATATTATATGCATTTCTTTCTGATCAGGCAACCTGATAGGGGCCTGATCAGGAAACCAGATCAGGCCCATATGTGACACAACGTTACATTTCCTAGTAGGGCCCTTTCAGGCTGCCTTATTAGTGCCCTACCAGGGCAGTCAGGCAACCTGATCGGGCCCTGATCTGGGCCCCATCGAAATTTCTACGCGGGTAAACCTCAATACTTCATGTTGCCAGTTGTCAAATATTAATACCTACTCTATGTTCTCCACATCTAAAATGGCGCGCAATTTAAAATGTCAGGTCATTTTCAGACACCCTTTTGAGAGAAAGTAAATCATTTCGACTCAATTCTGCTACCAACGTTGAAAAACAGTATAGTGAAAGTGTATACCAAATCTGAGGTGAATCGTCCAATTGGTTATCGAGATATTGTGGTTGCCGATCTGAAAACCATGGTTTTCAGAAAAACGCGTTTAAAGTTGCTGCATCTCAAACGCGCTCCCCGAGCGTATTCATTTCTATAACTCGGGTAATTTTACGAGTATCATTCAACGGTTTTCACAGACGTAAGCAGAAAATTCTGTAGAATACTCAAATAATGTTTTGAAAAACGCATTTTTCCAATTTCTAGACAACAATACTGCCTCAATGAAATATCCACGAAACTTCTTGTGACAAATTTTTTTTCTCTGAGTTTCAAGGTATTGGAATTCAAAAAGAATTCAAAACCCTTGCCGGTTTTTACGTATCACCCCACCCGATTGAATCCTTCCCAATCACTCCCTGCCCACATTTCGCTAATCTAACCTAACTTTCGTTGCGTCCAAAGCCGTTTAAAGCTACACTATACCGCATATATACGTACCTATAGATGGCACCATATTCTTCTGATTCTCTGGTGCACAGTCCTTTCACTCAAGTATCTTAGGACTATTGGCCTTCCGCTGACTGGTTGATGCGCCAGCCGATGCATGGCTAAGCGGTCACCGCTCCGAGTATCGGCCATGCACAATGCTGCTTAACTCGAAGTACCGCCGGAGCCGAACCCCAACCGCCCATCCACCAGTGTCGGTTTCTCATGCACCTAAATTATTCTCGTCCTCAAGCCACGTTAATGATGTTAAAGTTTGCACCGTTCGAATACAATGAAATTCATTACGAAAGATTTCCAATTTTATTTTGTTACCAGTATCAGGTTACCGAAATTCCCTGCAACGTTTTTTTGAGATTATTATTAGAGATGTACAATCTGAAACAGCAACAAATAAAATTAGTATGATAATATAATGAGTAATACAGTGAAAAAAATGGGTCGCGTTACCCCGGTGCGTATACCTTGTATGTCGAATAATTATGGGGTTGAAATCGGTATTATTAGAATGCAACGAAAATCCTTTTTAATTTCCTCCTTCCTTTTTAATTTCCTAAAAAATTATTTTTAATATCCTCTCATTATTATAATAAAGAGAGAAAATTAAACAGAATCTTTGTTGCATTCCACCTATTCTTGCATTCGTTTTAATTGTGCATTTTTATTTTCGTTGCATTTTACCGATGTCAACTTCAACCCCGCAATTATTCGATACACAAGGTCTACGCAACGTGATAATGCGACCCATTTGTTCCCCTTTGTATACCTCTTTTTTAACTATCATACTAAATCTTTTTTTTAATAAAAATAATATTTTATTTTTATAAAAAATCATATTTTGCAGTTTTAGGTTGTAGATCGCTGAATAAGATTCAAAAAAAGGTTTGCATATATTTCGTAGCTAAAGTCTGCCAAAGGGAATTTGGGAAATGAAAATAAATCATTTTCGTCGCGTTCCAACAAGGCAAACTTCAACGTCATGAATGATTAATCGGAAAAAATGCCACGCTTCGTAATTCCTGTTTTCCGATTAAAGCGCGTATCGAGTTGAAATTTAGGATCCCCATGGGTATGCAAATTTCACCAATCTTCAGTGTGCATTTACGTTCCGTGAAGAATGACTTTGGCGGTGAAGTGCGCAGAGCTAGTAACTTGCTTGCTTGCGGTGTGTTTTGTCCAAACCCGTTTTTCCTCTTCCTGTGATGATACCAGGATACACACTGTAACACTGACGTTTTTGTGCACTGTGAATGCTCATGTTCTCTCTCTCTCTCTCTCTCTCTCTCTCTCTCTATCCCTCTCTGTATCTTTCCCTTTCGCTCTTTCCTCCTGGCTCTTGTATATGAGAGTGCGGTATTATGTATGCGTCTTGCTTCTCTAACCCCCATATACCGTCGTTTCCAGTCACTAATGGATTAACCCCCTTTGGCCTGTTGGGTTTGAGCCTCGCACAGAGTACCGCGACCCTTTGCCGTTGGCAGTGTCGATGACTCGCTCCGGTGTGTGCGGTCCGGGCCCGAGTATTGCATTTCCACCGAGTGCAATTCTCAGCTCGATGTATCAGGTCGCGGAACCACTAGAGAGGGAAAGGCACAATCTGACAGAAGAGGGAAGAGTAGCGAAGGCTAGAGAGAGAGAGAGAGAGAGAGGAGGTTTTGCCAGTAAGGTTATACGGCTTTGAATATTGCGTACTCGTGCAAACTCGCCCGCGGAATTGTGTCGTCGACGACCTGCTCTTCCAAACTAGGCACCCCCGACGACATTCTGAGTGTACAGGCGCTATGTACCCATTCGAGATGCACATACGATTATACTCGACTACGTAGACATCGGCTGACTATCATAAGGGCGCAACTATTCCGCGAGTACGGGGAAGATACTGTTATACGTCCTTCTGCTTGTCAGCGTGTTCAATGTGTATTTTGCACATAACCCCGTGTGTGGCAACCACCGAGGACCACGATTCGGATGTGGTCGTCGTATCCGATATTCATAAAGTATCCCTATTAATAAAGTTCATTCGATTTAACTAGGATCTGTTTGGGTCAAGCCATTTTTTTCGTTGCCTTACGGTATAAAGCGATAAAATATATATATATATATACTTTAGTTAGATATATAAATAAAAACATTTATTTTTAAATATATTTATTTATTTATATATTCAACTACAATTTATATATTCAAATGTATTCATTTATAATTCAATTTATATGTTGTATTCAAATAATATATTTAAATCAAGTATATCTTGTTTATTTGTTTCGAACATCCCTTACCCTTATGTAGACAATTCATTAAATGCGTATTTGATAGAAAAACATTGTTGATTTAAACGTATAAGAGATATATTTAAACGAAAACATTTTTACATGCAGGCAGTAAATGCGTTGTAAATTAAAATATATTGTTATTTTGGACCAGTATCGACGTATTTGAATTACCACTATTTTTATATGTAACCAGCAAATTAGTCATACTTTCTCATATACAATACATATTTATCCGTTTCGTTAGTAATTCTCAATGATGAAAAAGTATGAAGAATATTTCGTATTACCACCATTTGAGTATATACGAGAAGATGTAACCTCTTGCCTCCTGGGTATCGCAAGGTGTGCAATTCCCACGTTTTTTTGTAAAACACTTGACCACGAGCGACAATGCGCAAAATTCGTAGTGCATCCATACGTTTCGCGGATTCGATTGTATGCTTGCTCAGAGTACGAATGGCTTGCGGGAGAAGCCTCAGGCCCTGCGCCACACGCCGGCCACAGATCGTACTGCTGCGTCTATGAATTTGCTACTTAATTTGAATAAGAAAATCTACGTAGATCCATTTACGACTAAATATTATTTTTAGTATATAATATCAAAATTATTAGAAGCATATTATTTTTGTATTATTCAACGGTATTGAATAAATCTTGATTAAAATAAATAATCATATTCCAAATGAATCTCTGGAATAGTAGAATCAAACAAAAAACATTGATTTTACGAAAATATTAGTTAATTAAAATAAAAAAGAGCCAAACAAACGCATTAGTTAACTTAAATGAGTATTCCTTTATCAGTGTGTGCATCGGTGAAATTCTATTGCCAAACCGGGCAGCACGGAAATATATATTCCTAATAATCATTTCTTATGCATCGTAATTGGATGGCAAGTTCCTTTTTTTAATTCTCGCTGCTGGATGCGCAACGTAATTGATCCTCCAGAATAGTCACATTGATATGTTTAATCCTGAACAAACATTATTTTTATCTCCTGTATTTATTCGTCTTCATTATTATTCAAAATCTTCATTACAAATTTAGGTTGGAGGTCTCTAATGAGAATTCTAAAAAAAACATTGGAACGAATCGGCCGAATGAAAATTCGGTCAATCAAGAAAACCAATTTCCATTGCACTACATCACAGATATCGAGCTGTCATAAAACCGGCGGCTTCCAAAATGTTACCGTAAAATGGGGTTACTCTGAACATGTTCTGGAAGTTTTTTGCAGGTAACTTTTTTCTAGCATCCCAAATGCCAACTTTTTATGCTCCAATAGAACAATGTGTGCTTTGAAATGTATAAGAAAGTCAAGCCCCACCAGCCTCGCACAATTTTTTTTTTTTCGTCGGCATAACCTCGAGAGGGGTTTCTTTGACAAGGCATTAAAATGCAACTTACGTAAAAGATTAAGGGTTACTTTGACGCAATTTCGATAAAAAAAATATATATTGCATGCATTATACATAGAATTAAATAAACAGCAACGATTTTTTACAATCAAATAGTCATCTTTACTAAAAAAACAGTTTACATAAAAATATAAAGGATCTAGGCTGACATTATAGGCACTTAAGGCGTCTGGCCACCTTGGCCGATCGAAAAATGGATATATTTAAAAAAAAATAATAAACTCGAAAGTATGGGCCGGAATATTTTTTTACACAACGTCAGAAAGGGCTTTAGAAATAACGTTAATAAATTTCCGTTCAAAATATTAAAAAATGGCGCCGTTATGCACATTGCCGCGGAGGCCCTCCGCACTATACGCGCGGTCCCAGCTGATACCCGGTCATGTCACTTCTAAAAAAAAATCAGCTCATTCCGTGAGTAGTGACGCTACAATGTAGCGTAGCGGTTTTATTTTCGACCATTAAAAAAATTATGGTGAGCCGAAGAAAAAAATTTCTATTTTTCACCAAAATTTTTTGCGCAAAAACAATAATAAAACAAAAACTAATCAAGTTATCGCAAAAATCCTACGTGACATTTTAGATAATGTATCTAAGAGTATTGTGTAAAAATTTGAAAACAATCGGCCCGATAGTTTGCGATATTTCGATAGTACCAGTTCAAAAAATGTAGTTTCGAGATCACGCAGGACCGCTGCATGAGCTAAACCGTGCGAGTTATAAACACGGATCGAACCGCACGGTCGACCGCCCGCAGTGGCTCAACCTTCCTGCCGAAAAATAACAGTAACTTGGTCAATTTTGCGTTTTTCAATGCGTACTATGGCTTAAGGGGATACCCCCACTTGCGATTTTGAAAAAATCGATTTTTTTTATTACATTTTTTTGAAGTACAAGTATCTGAGAATATGTCCTGAAAATTTCAAGTCGATCCGAACAAAATTGACTGAGATATGAGCGTTGAAAGAGAAGAATCCGCGTTGAAAGAGCGTTCAAAGAGAAACTTTAAACGCGTTTTTCTCAAAATGGCATTTCTGAAGTCGGTGACCAAGATTACTCGAACACTAATGAACCGATCTTCTTGAAATTTTGCAGGCTTATTTAATACATAAAAATGTAGTCTTTAATCGTTCGATTTTTTTTCGAAAAAAATGGCCGTTTTATAGCAAAGAAACGGCCGTTTTTTTTTCGTTAAAATCGAAGCATTAACTTTGACTGTCCGCCATTTTGTGAAAAATGAATATTTTTTAAAATCCTTCGATTAAAGACTCGTTTATACTTATATTTGACGAAATGCATCCGCATTTTTTTTTCCAGATGATCCACTTCGCCGCAATGTTGGTCACCGCAAACCGTGTATATAAAAACATTATTTCATTGACGGCCATTTGCCACTAAACAATGTAATATTTTTCAATAAAAAAATTACTGAAAGTTCTTCAAGATGTGTACTTTAAGATGGTATATTGATCGATTAAAAAAGTTTTGTAGTTTTCTTTAAAAAAATTCATGAAAAAGGCCTTTTTTTGCGCTACAAGTGGGGGTAACGCCTTAAATTGTTCTTAACAGTTTAGAGTTTATTATTTAAAAAAAAAATGAAAACAAAAATTACATGGTGGCCAGATGCCTTAATCAGTCTTATAACTATCATTGAGATCAAATCAACTTGAGCAACACTACAATCAACCTTAGTAACATTATAATAAACTTGTAAATCAAATTTAAACACATCCAAATGCGCACACATTTAAGCCGTATTTTGGCGCTCTGTTAAAGTAGCCCCAAAAACTGTCAGAGTTACCCTTAATGTCAATTTAACCCCGTTTTACGGTACTGTATTTTTCACCACCCGTAACTTTTCCGATGCTTTCCGTACTTCATTCGCCCATGAATAAAATACACGTTGAATTGTTGGCTCCGGATTAAGGTTACGCGGGTTTTCCGGAATGACACATTTTTTTCCAGCTCACGTGGAAACTTACCCCCTGCTTATTTTTGCCCAAAGATTTACCGATTTAGAGTCCGTCCATTCTCCCTTTCTGGCAGTTTCAATATTTAAAAAAGGGACTTTCCGCAAAGCGTATGGTATTACGTGTGCGAGTCACGTGTTCCAAAGCTCCGATCACTACGACAAAATGACAACCGAAAATGCTCTTAACTCGAAATGGAGCCCCGCGATGCGAAATATCCCATAGATCTGTCGCCAAATCCGATTCGAACGTTTTTCTTTTTCGATTACGCGTATCTATTGGCCGCACGAGAACGTCCCGTGCTCCCGAATTCGCGTTGTCGTTGCGAATGCCTCTGCACTCTATATATATGTGTGTATATATTTTACATGTATATTTGTGAAAGCCGGATGTGCGCGTGGGTGTATGTGCAGTAGAATTCGTATATCGAACGGATTTTTCGTGCTATACGTATATTGAATCCCTACAAAGTACTCGATCGATCGAATTAATGTCGCAGTTCTGTATCCGAGAGAACGGCATCGCTGCACTGTATTTGTTCCGACAACGGACAATTTCCGTGCCGCCCGACTAGATGGATTTGGAATTATACGCGTACCGCGTCTCCACCGACCGATCAACTGCGAAATAAAGCGAGCGCGAGATCTTGATCGACGTACCGGGGCGAGCTTCGATACCGGAACGACAATGTGCATTGAAAGAAAAAAGTAAACGTCGTACTATTTTATTGTAAGAAAAAAAAGCATTGCTGCAATTGCTCCAAATTCGTTTATATCAACAAGAAGAAATTGTGCTGTCGTTTTTAGGGACTCGAAATAATTTACTTCGATTCGAATTTGTTTCTGAAATTTAGAAGTAATCGATATTTACAACATACTTCGTTTTCTCTTGTTTGTTGGAAATTTGAAAAATCCGGTCGTTTAAGGGGTTACCCCCACTTGCGATTTTGAAAAAATCGATTTTTTTATTGCATTGTTTTGAAGTATACGTATCTGAGAATATGTCCTGAAAATTTCAAGTCGATCCGAACAAAATTGACTGAGATATGAGCGTTGAAAGAGAAGAATCCGCGTTGAAAGAGCATTGAAAGAGAAACTTTAGACGCGTTTTTCTCAAAATGGCATTTCTGAAGTCGGTGACCAAGATTACTCGAACACTAATGAACCGATCTTCTTGAAATTTTGCAGGCTTATTTAATACATAAAAATGTAGTCTTCAATCGTTTGATTTTTTTTTCGAAAAAAATGGCCGTTTCATAGCCAAAAAACGGTCGTTTTTTTTCGTTAAAATCGAACCATTAACTTTGACTGTCCGCCATTTTGTGAAAAATGAATATTTTTTAAAATCCTTCGATTAAAGACTAGTTTATACTTATATTTGACTAAATCCATCCGCATTTTTTTTCAGATGATCCACTTCGCCGCAATGTTGGTCACCGCAAACCGTGTATATAGAAACATTATTTCATTGACGGCCATTTGCCACTAAACAATGTAATATTTTTCAATAAAAAAATTACTGAAAGTTCTTCAAGATGTGTTCTTTAAGATGGTATATTGATCGATTAAAAAAGTTTGGTAGTTTCCTTTAGAAAAATGCATGAAAAAGGCCTTTTTTTGCGCTACAAGTGGGGGTAACGCCTTAAGGACATCAACGTTGTTGAGTATTTTGCAATTGAATTAATTTTTTACTTGCACGGAAGCTTCGGAAATTATCCGAATTCTTTACTCTTCCTGAGTTTCAACCTTTGCTGGTTTTTATCTCCTTAGGGGAAGATTCTGCTTTGTTCGGCCAAAAAATGTTCGATGTTTCACTATTTTTTTATGCTAAAAATATTAATTATAGGATGTTGAAATTTGGTAAGGGGCCGTCCATAAATTACGTCATTTTGAAATAAGGGGGGGGGGCTGGTCTCTGGATGACGGTAACGATAATTGGATTATGACGATAGGAAGGATAGGATGATTTCGGGGGGGGGGAATAAAAAACCAGCAAAAATCGATGACGTAATATATGGACGGCCCCTAATTTTACTAAGCGGTCTTTATTGAACTGGATAATATTTTTGTAAGTTTGACAAAACATGGTACTGGGAGAGGGAGAAGCCACGAATGTTGGTGCGCCGGCGATGATGTTCTTCGCTTGCGGAAGTCCTAAATTCTGAACAGGTCATCTGAAGCTCAAAATCAAACATATTTTTATTTTGTACAATATTGTGTATAAGTTGAAATAGTGAGCGATCGAAGGGGAATTTTAGTTTTTTACCAAACATTTTTGCAGTTTTTTGTTCATGAGATAAAAACGATTGAATATTTTCGGATAATTCTAGTTCAACTAATGAAGACGTTTGTTGTACACGTGCCTGCCAAATTTCATAACGATTGCTCATCTAGGGTGTGTAAAAACACTTCCGCAAATTTGGAAAACGTGGTTTCGAGAAAAACGGGTTTAAAATTAAAGTGAAGTTTAGGTGCGAGTAAAATGGAACGTTTCATACTTACACCTAATTTGTTATGTCAGGACCATAGGGTAAAACCTTCCTTAAGCATTGGCTCTTTCCGATACACGATATTGAAGTTTCCATCGTTGGAACGCAACGAAAGTTCAGTAGACCTACCTTTTTTTAAGCAAATTTAGGCTACAAAGATCAGTCGATGTTGAGGCTGCTCAAGAAAAATCTACAGCCTAAGTTTGCAGGATAAGAATTTGGATGAAAGAACTGAAGAAATAAGTTAAAAAAAAAAAGAACTCTCGTTGCGTTCCAACGATCAAACTTCAACACCGTTTTCGATACCGCTGATCTAATTTTTTTTTGGCCCCACAAACGCCCAATTCTGACCGCCCTCAATGACGTTGAAGCCCGCATCTTTGGAAAGCAACGAAAATAAATGCTTTTTAATTGCTCAATTTATTTTCAGCCGATTCAGGCTTTAAATAACTCAAACGTTTTCACGTATTCTCATTACAGATTTATAACCTCAATTCGGCAAAAAAGGCTTTGGATAATGATAAGGATGAAGAAATGAAAAATGAAGAAAAGAACATCATCGCTTTCCAATTATGCAAACTTCAACGCCATGTTCCTCAATTATTGTTCTCTTCGTATCTTACCTTCGGTGATTTCCAGTTTTTTATTTTTCATCCGGTAATGTCAACTTCTATAGAGACCGTACAGCCATTCAGGTCGATTAGACGCGATGACGTCTACAGAATACGTTGCTGTCGTCGTCGTTCTTGTCACTTTATGGTCTCCTTTTTCACGCTAAGCTGACGAGTCCTCGCTCCTCGGCATTGCCCAATTTGCATTTGAAAGTGGTTTGTAGCACGATGCCGTTGTGCCTTGAAATGCGCGGCTACTCCTTTTGTATGTGTGGGTATCAGATATGTATATATCTGATTGTACTCGTGCTCCCGGTCTTTTCTCATCTGACTCTTGTCCCGCTCGAAGCCTCGGAATAACGCCATTTCTAGGGGCTCGCATTCTTTCTCTCTCTCTCTCTTCGTCTCTCATTCTACTCTCGTTCTACGCTCGTTACCTCCCGAATGGAAAAGCTTGAACATGTATACGCTTTCGGTTTTGCCAACTGAAAGTTACCTCGAAAGATTCCTTTCACGCCTTTTCTTCCTCTCGTATCAGTGAATGCACGGACGCATTCGTAACGCTTCTCGTTACTCTCGCGAGCTTTTTTCAAGCTGATTCTCATGGCCCCAGTCCCATGGGGATGGGGAGCTTGTTGTTGGAATTGTATAGTCGATTTTTTGCATCAGCAGTCGATGCGTTGGTAACATTTTATTATATCGGCGAAGAAAACGTACGTTGAGGCCACTTCGTGAATTTTTTATTATTCAAAACTATTTTCAACTTTTGAACGATAAAATCAAAATTTAAGGCGATTCGTTGGAATTTCGAAAATTGTTCAACACTTTTCGAATTAGGTTTTATGGTGTTCCTCGGAAAATATATTCATAAATATAATTTATTAATTGACTATAAGTATTATTGATTGATGATAAAATGGATAACTCAGAATTAGGTTGTGGTTCAACTTGGGAATTGAACCGCAAACCAATGGTCCCGGAAGATTAATTCCAGGTAATTGGTCCACCACAAATCAATAAATCTGCAAAATGATCCACGAACAATCGGTTTTCGTATAAACAGTCCTCATTGAATGGACCAACTACCAAATTGACCCAAATATACTTTATCAGGGCAATTCTTTTATTACCTCTCGTTGACATGACGATCATAGCGCATTATTCACTTACAAATATAACTTGGGACTTTTATAGCTTAATGAGGAATTATAAATTTCTTGTTGAAAAACTTTTATTCCACTATCGATCGGTCATGCACCCACTAAGTGCTCGTTATCGCCATGCGTCACTAGTATGGATAAATACATCTATAACACAGCTCAACAGCCAATTTGGTGCCGCAAAACTGTATATTTTTTCTGAATATTATCTATATACTGACCCCGACAGCATATTATCTATATACTGACTACTTAAGAACCGGGAAATATACAATTTTCCAATAAAATCTAATTTTATAGAAAAAAAATTAAGTTTCATTGCATATTTTTACATTAAGGAAGCTTCTTTTTCGTGATTTTCTTAAGCAAGACATCTCGGTCCAGTCGCACAAGAAACTTCAAACGTAATCAGCCATGTGTGAGTCCCATCTTCCATGATTTGTATGTCTTGGTGGAAGCGTTTTCCTTGCTCTTCACTGAAGAAGCCAAGATTTTCTGGAAATATATCTCGATCCTTTATATCTATCTCGAAATAAGAAAAAAAAAAAGCATTTTTCACGAAATCTGTAGTCGTTTTTCTAAATTTTTCAATAACACACTGTCCACATATGTAACAAAATGTATTAGGGTAGTTCGAACAAGTTCGTCTTCCCTTAGCTACCATCGCCATATCACTGAATTGATTTATGCCAGAAAACAATTAACAAAAAAGAAAATATTTCTTAAATGAGCTGCTAACGACATTCACTATGAAATTTAAATGAATTTCATAGCTCTGTGTGGTAACCTGTAATATAGTTTGTTATAGATCTCACCTGTAGTCACTTGACAAAGCATCATACAAATTTTGTCGGCATCAAGGCATTTTTTTTGTACTTGTGTAATTCGACGTATAAGAATGAGAATAGGTATTTCCATCGTACGAGATGTATCAAGTGCAGTTAAATGCCACATATCAAGTGCAATTACATGCCAGTAATTCACTTAATCAATTCGTTATTAAGAATGTACAATCAAATTTTCACCCTCCTGGAATAATTCATCATAAAAATGCTCTGGATCAATTTGCAGGAATTCTCTTCATCAATTCGTTATTAAGGACGTTGAATCAAATTTTCACCTTCCTGGAATAATTCATCATAAAAATGCTCTGGATCAATTTGCAGAGCATCAAAAAGACCCAGCGCAATTTTTCAAGGACGAATTTGATTCCAGATAAAAAAATTCATGGATGAAAAGATTCAGGATGAACGGACTGGACCAATTTCCCACGGATCGTTATAAATAGATCAGTAATACATCTGTCATGCTAGGATTTTCATCGTGACGAATGTGGAAGAATAACTGACTGGTTTGCGGGCTATTTTTAACTAGATTATTGTAAATACCGTTTCGAGCATATCAAGCGTATCTTTCCTTCTATACATTGTTCGTATGAACACGGCTAGGAGATGAGTTTTTAAATAATTGATAATACTTGGAAAAAAAAATGAATAAAACTGTATCCTCTGTTTGACGAGACGATGACAAAATGATCGTGACAAAGGCTGCTCGTGAAGAACGACTGATCGAGGTTACATGATCTTCTTTGCATGAATATGAAGCTTTCAAGTCGGTCTCTCCGACAGGGTCTTTGTACACTTTGGGACGAGCACGCGACATGCATCCACGCGCGGGTTCTGCCTTTCCTGCGTCTATTTTCATATCGCTCGACACGGAATCATGCGGATACCCGTGCGCGCCTCGCGTTTGAGGAGAAACTGGACACGCGACTTTGCTCGTCTAAAACGAGATGTGTCGTGCGCGCTCGAGCACTCGCTTTATCTCACAGGCAACGAGTTCGAATTGAAAATTCTTCAATACGTACGTTCCAATAAATTCAGAAGATTCCACCGGCTCTTCGATTACAGTCGACGCCATATCATTGTTTTTGTTTTTCACGAAGGTACGCAATTGCGTACGGTTGCAATCTGATTTTGTTGAAATTAGCATCGTTGAGACGCAATGAAAATTATTTTAGGAAATTCTTGTTTATTTTTTAGTTATCAATTTTTATTATTGCACCAAATGTTTTTTTGCAGATTTCAACTGCGGATCTCTAAATGTGTGACTTAAAAAATTGCTGGGTGATTTTCTTTACAGCTGCTAGAGGAATTTGAGTGAGAGGAAAAAATTGATGTCATTGCAATCGAACGGTGCCAACTTCATCTCGTGCAGACTAAGGGGATATTTTTTTGGTCATTTTCATTATGAATAAAAATCAGTTTTTTTGCCGTTTTGAGTTGTGGTTACCTGATGAGGATCCTAAGGAATATCTGGCATTGAAGTTTGCGTGGTTGGAATGCAATGTAAATGATTTTAGGAAATTCTTGGTTATTTTTCATTTATAAATTTTTATTATTGCACCAAGTATTATTTTTGCAAACTTTAACTGCGGATCTCTAAATGTGATTCTTAAAAAATGTTTAAGTGATTTTCTTTACATCTGCTAGAGGAATTTGAGCGAGAGGAAAAAATTGATGTCATTGCAATCGAACGATGCCAACTACATCTCGTGCAGGCCAAGGGGATTTTTTTGGTCATTTTCATTATGGATAAAAATCAGTTTTTTTGCCGTTTTGGGTTGTGGCTCCCTGATGAGGATCCTAAGGAATATATGACATTGAAGTTTGCGTGGTTGGAATGCATCGAAAATTATTGTAGGAAATTCTTGTTTATTTTTCATTTATCAATTTTTATTATTGCACCAAATATTATTTTTGCAAACTTAAACTGCGGATCTCTAAATGTGTATCTTAAAAAATGGTTGAGTGATTTTCTTGACATCTGCTGGAGGAATTTGAGTGAGAGGAAAAAATTGATGTCATTGCAATCGAACGGTGCCAACTACATCGCATGCAGGCTAAGGGGATATTTTTTTTGGTAATTTCCATTATGAATAAAAATCAATTTCGTGCCGCTTCAGGTTGTGGCTCCCTGTTGATGGACCTAAGGAATATCTGGCATTGAAGTTCGCATGGTTGGAATGCAATGAAAATTCGTTTCAATCTCTGATTTCCATTGTTATCCAAAACTATACTTTGCAAATTTGTCGTAAATCGCTAGATAAGCATCCTAAAAATGTATGCCCGATTTTCGTAGGTTAAATCTGCCAAAGGAAATTTCGGAAATAAAAAAACATCACTTTCGTTGCATTCCAACCGTGGAAATTTCAACTTCATAAGAATGTTCGAGTTACTTGCGTAGCGTAAAAAGCTGCCAAAATAAAATTTGAGCAATGCAAAAAAGCACTTCTATTGAATTCCGGCGTTGCAGATTGCAACATCAACCTCGGCGACTTTTCCGTGTCTCTTCATTGAATTGGTGATTTTTTAGCTTCTCTTCGTACAGCCGCTAAAGTCACGAACGCGATGCCTCGCGTGTTGGAAAGTTCCTCAAGCTTAATTACTCCAGCTGTGCATGCTGCTTTACGATTTGCCGCTCCCGGGCGCGCACTTATCCCCAACAACGGTAATGATTAATCGTAATATCCTCGCGATGCACTGCTGGTTTCCCCGTCTCTTTTCTCTCGGTTTATCTATTTTTACAGCGCAAGCTGCAGAGGTGAAGAGAAGCAGAGAAGGAGACACAGAGAGAGCGAGAAAATCGAGGAAAAAGTGAAGGAAGGTAGCAGTAAAGCTTCTTCAGTTTCCACGACGACATGTCGAGAGAGATAGAGAGAGAGAGTTTAGGTTCTTACAGCGAAGGTTGGGTTCGCCCTTTCGACAAATTGCTTCCCGTAGCGCAAGGCTTAAATTGCAATTTCATAAATTCGAGTGACCCCCTCCTCCATAACGACGAGGTAGGGGATGATGACGACAACGATGAGCGCAGCAACGAAGTCGCGAACACGAAATTCTGGCCTCTCTCTCTCTCTCTCTCTCTCTCTCTCTCTCTCTCTCTGTCCTGCTCTCTCTTTCTCTCGTCATTTTCTACTGCACCTCGTAGAAGAGGATCTTAGGGGTTCTTTCGCTTCTCCAAAGTTCTTTACGGGACATACAAGGGTGTGACGTGGCCATCCTCACCACATCTCGTCCCTCTCTCTTCTCCTTTCCCTCGAGCACCTTTAACGTCCTCATCGCGCCTGCAACCTCCGAGCAGTTCTCCCCTCTCTATTTGTGTTTGTAGAATTTGTATATTGCAAAGGAGCTCCCGAGCGATAATTACTTCGCGTCTATCTACGCGCCATCCTGCTGCTCGACCCGCGCAAATTCTTCCCATCGCAAATGCGCCATTTTACGCTCCTCCACCTTCCACTTTATGCTACGTTATAGCTACGTACATGTCCGTTATCCGACCCACTTCATCCTTCACTGCGACGATGTCCTCCTGTCTCGTTAGTCCCGCTCACCCTTCGAAACAGCAGCCCCTCTCGTCGGAACCTCCGTATCCTCACGTCCGTTACACAAATTAGGCAAAAAGTCACGATTTTTCGGTCACATTCCTGCTTCTGGTCCAGCTCGATTTGGCTCTTTTTTAAACTCCCGGGCTGAAATTGTAGGGATCCAATTGGGTTTCCATTTGATTCCTATATTGAAATGTTATGTTCGTACATTGGATTCTAATCGGGATTCCCCATTGGCATCCAATGTACGAGTTCAATTCGAATCCTAAAGGATTGCCAGATTATCGAACAGAATCCGACACGATTCTTAATGGATTCCGTCGCATTCTGTACGTTGAATAACCCAAACAAAATATATAGATATACCAAATAAGTGGATCTTTAAAAAGTATATTTTAAGAAAGGATATCACTGTGGCGGGCCAAAAAAGGTCGTTTTTCCGAAATTTTTTGGTCTACTAGATTATTGATTCGGGATTTGGAAAAAAGGTATGTTATTACACATTGAACTCATGTAGTGTAAATTTGTATTTAAAAGAATTAAAAATTAACAACGTTGTTGAGGTGGAATAGAGCGTGTATATAAAAATTGTCGTCCAACAGCCGGATCGATAATTTCACAACGTTTGGTCTGGAAAATGAAAATACACAAGTTTTATAATCGGTATAATTGTAGTTCTTGTTGAAAGTAGCCGTTTTTCGAAAAAAATCACGAATGGCGAGTGTTTAAAAAAACGTATAGAATTGGCAAAAATTTAACTTATATATACGGGGGCTCAAAAAATACTGACATTAAATTTAAACAAAAAAATCTGAAAAATATGAGAAAAAAAACGGCTACGTATGATAGCTAACGCAGTTGAGGCCTTTTTTTTTAAATCGACAATCGGACAATTATAGCTATGTTTCCGGCCATGTCGAGAAAACCCGATTGACAGTTTTAGTATACGTAAATCGTTTCGCTACCTGCTTTCACTAAATCGTCTGTAACTTGGTCAACTTTCATTATTTTAACTTGAACATTTTTTCACATATTTTCGAATATGTATATTTTGAGAAAATGCCCAAAAAATCGATATTTCGGAGTCGTCGCAGTGATGTCGCGCCTTGAAAATCGATGTTCATCACATCACTGAGAGTCCACTGTAATTATCGTTTGTTATTTATTTTACTGCACTTTGACATATCACCACCCACGTACGCGCTCACGAAACGTGCAAGTTATGTTTCAACACGCCGAGTTTTTCCTCGTGACTTTTCACATATTTTCGATTCAAACGTGGTAATAATGCTCAAATGGCGTTTATCGGAAAACAGTGCAGAATCCAATTGGGCCCCAATGAGGATTCCCTCATGCAATGTGCACATAGCAATGTCCACAACGAATACCTATAGAGATGTCGATGCATCTTGGGGCTCCCCAACGGATTTGTGCCCAGAATCACGAAAGGACATTTTTCGGGAGAATTCTCACTTCCGGTTGCGAATTTTAAATGAAAAAATTCTCAAACGACGTAATTCGGGAAATAGCGCAGAATCCACTTGTATTCCAATGAGGACTCTCAACGTGCGGCTATCAAATCCCTATAGGGATTTGTGAACTCCCCAACAGATGTCTGTACGAACTCTCGCAGGCCCCTCAATTAAATCAAATGGCAACTAAGCACGATCGTTTCGCAAACCAATGCACCGAAGTTTAAATCGTTGGAAAGCAATAACACTTTTTTGCTTCTTCCTTTTTATTATTATACCAAATTTGGGCAATCAAAAAGAGAATGTTTTTTCATTGCATTCCAGCAAGCTCCGCCAACACGGTGGAAGAAGTGAATGTCCATAAACTCCCGGGTGAATTAATTCTGGCGCCTCGGGCGATCGAGCGCGTTGAGGGGAAAAATGTCTGCGAGCAATATGACGCGGTAAACGGCGTGACACTGTACCGTTTTTTTTTTCTTCCCTCTTTCACGTGTGCATATACAGGCATATACGTGAGAGTAATTCAACAAGCTCCGCAAGTGAAAGAATTTTCACGGCGAAAATGCCATGACGTTCGGGTGCGGGCAGTCGTGTGCGCAGGGCTCATCGTGTCGCACTTGTGCAACACTCCCCCGCGCCCGGGACATTTTTTCTCGATCCAATGCCGGGAGCAACGTGAGAGCGGCTTGAAAAATCGCTGCTGCACCACAGCAAGATCCGCACCGCGCGGCAACGGGTGATGCATATTTCATGGAGTGGTACACTGCGAAATGAAAATTCTGTCGGGGGTCTCCTCGTTGAGCAGTGATCCGTGTGAAAGCTCCCCCCCCCCTCTCTCCACCTTCTCTCTCTCTCCCTCTCTCTTCTCTTCTCTTTCGTTGTCGGTCTTTTTCCTCAAGCTTTCGCCCTTTCCCGGTCACCCTTTCGTGCTCACCTCCGACCCCCCCCCCCGCCTCCTTCGACCTCGACGTCCTCGCGTTATCGCCGTTCCTTCCAACCATCTCGGGATTAGGTTTTTTTTCGCAGGCTGAGTTCTCATCGCGCGATGCAACGAGCTCATCGAAACGCGAGCTCAACCTTCTCGATCGAAACGATTATGTTCATAGCGGTACGCGCGCTTAAGGTACGGGACGTTGAGCGCAAAAAAAAACCAACGCGAGAGACGAGGGCATTAATCGGACCGGAAAGATTGGTGTCGTCGCCGTTGAGATTCGTGAATATTTGATATTAACTTGTGCATGTCCCGCGATTCGACGAAATCGTTCGATTATATTGCCGATAATGTTGAGGAACGCGAATAATAATCGACGTCGTTGCTGCGAATATGCAAACGGGGATCACATTATCGATATACGCGAACATTCCAGAGGGTTACATAAATGAAGAGAATTCCTCGAATTTTCGAACAATCCAAAAGCAATTTGCCGCTCTCAATGAGTAAAATAATTACGGTATTGAAGTATACGACGTTGGAATGCAACGAAAATTCTTCTTGATTCCTTCATTTCGTTTAATTTTATTATTACCTGGAATAATTTTGTTGAAGCTTTTCGTTATTGATTTTTTATATGGATGCTCGGAAATGTTTCAGTGACTTTTGTATCCTAAAGGTGCCAAAAAAATCACGGGAATAGGAAAAATATATATTTTCGTTGCACTTCGACGATGCAAACTTCAATACCATCAAAGAAAATTCCTATTCATATTTTTATTGTGATATCGAAGATTCTTTTTGCGAATTTCAATTGCACCTTTCCCAATAAACATCTCAAAAAATTGTTAAGGGGTTAGGGTACTGTGATTACCCGAAATTCAGCGTTATGTAAAACAATTGATATTGAAGGAATGAGCCCGATGATTGACAATTATCATTTGGGCATTCATTTGCATGTTCATCAACGAAGTTGTATCCGTTCATTAGATGTCGAAAAATCGTGTACACCGTTTTGAAAAACGTAGTTTTGAGAAAAACGCGTTCAAAAATTTTCCAGCAGTTATATCGTTGTAATAATGAGTTTACCTTCAATCTACAACTCTTGCACCATATCTTGAGCATTTCTCTTCAATTTGAGTTACCTCAAGCGACGAACGGGTGATCGTCATGTTCACAGTAGCCTAACCAACAACCCCTCAAGAGATGTTAGTAGCTAAAATTTGCTAAGATAAAGTTGAGCAAATGAAAACAAAAATTCATCGCACTCCAACGATGCAAACTTCGATCCCATAAATACTTAACCAAATAGAGTTTCATCTACGTATTTCTTCGTTTTGATCATGAGTCTTATGGAATCGGAAACGTGATATCCATGATGATGAAGATAACTTGCTTAAATTTCAAGCCTACATCTTTCGAGTATGTAGTTTCAACTATCCCTTCATAGTGAATACATATGTATATATACATACATACATACATACATATATATATATATATATATATCCTTGTTGAAATTATATTTCGAGGCACGTCCGTTCCTTCAATGCTTATGCGCTACTTGCACGTAACCTCATGCTTCCTCGATACATCCATATATACATATATACATATATATGTGTGTGTATGTATCGCTATCCCTGCTATTAAATGAGCCCAGAATATTTTCGGGGTAGTAAAACCCGAAGCTGTTATCCAGCCCTCGCCTATTTTCTGTCTGACTCAGCTGAATTTGGGATGTTCAATCGAGGGATGAATCACAGCTGCGTTCCGTACATACGCGAGTACACGTGGTTGTATTGTCGATCGTTCGCTTCGCCCGTTCGCATTGATACCAAATGCATAAAGTGTGTAATGCTTTAAATTTTGTACCTGCGTTTTATACAGAAAATTTGAGCTGCCAACAACACACGCCCCTACATATGACAGGGCAATCGGTGCACAGCTTTATTATGCATTGCACTTCAAATCACAATTGATGCTTTTATGTACATACACACACACACACACACACACATATATATATATATACACGATTGAATACACTCGTTCTCACGTTAAACAAATTCGATTAATATTGATAAGCTTTAACGATCTCGCAAGCTGAAACTTCATGTTTGTATCGTACGTGCACGTATATGTGTACCTATACATTCACATGCATATACGTACACGATAAGCTTTTCCCATTCGCTCAATACGTGTGTAATCCGCTTTGGTATATCATATCCATCAAAATTTCGTCCGAGCCTTGAGTTTACGCGAGGTGCTCTGACGACCCGATAATTACCGATCATATTATTCATGCGCGCTCGATGCTTGTTACACACACACACACACACACACACACACATATATATATATATATATATTCGCCAACGTATCATGGTGAATATCGACACTCATCTCTGGTCTATAATTCGATGTTGCTCTCACAGATTCAATTTCAATTATCGCCGAATTGCATCGCTCATTAAAAAACCGCAACAAGTTCCTCTTAAATGGAGAGGTAAAAAATGCAAATGAGGGTTTTTCGTGGATCTCGCGTGACATCTGTTGGATATACCGATTCGTACAGGCAGCGGGCATGCTAACCCGGCAAACACATCCGCAAATGTGTTTGGGCTTTGTGAAACTGGAGGTTGGCCAATTGGGAAAGCTCTCGCGCCCGAGTAAAATTACGTTTGCCACGAGAGTTTCTATTTGGCTGGACTATGCCGCTGATGTGGAGGTCCATACGTTTTTCCTCGGGTTAACCCTCGCCCATCCTTCGAGGTGCTGATATGTACCTAAATGGGAGCTGCTTATGGGTGAAAACTCGTCGGGTACTGGACTGCTGGTTGACCAATTCATGGCGAGCATATGTACACCCAGCCAGATGCAGAGGCGAATAATTTGATTTCCTAGTTCACGAGCTATTAACGAACCGAGCATACGCTGGACGAGAAAATTTGACGTTCGAATGGAGTTGACCAAAAGTAATCGTGCATCAGTTCTCTTTTCATGTACTTCTCGTTACTACCATGTAAGTTTTGATGACGTTGAAGTATGCATAGTTGGAAGGCAAAGAATTGTTTTCCCCAAATTTTTTTATCAAGATTTGAGCTGCGAAAACCACACAAACATTTTTGAGAAGTTTTATTCAACGATCTAGGCTAAATCTGCAAACTATGATTTTGGATAATAATGAAAAGAAGAAATTTGAAAGAATTTTCGTTGCATTCCAACGATGTACGATCAAACTTCAACTCCTTAATTTTTGGTCATTTTGGTGGGGTTTGTGGTTTCTCATTTTGGTGGTTTTTGAAACGGAGAATAAATTCATTTGTGCCGAATGGGAACGCGGGTGCGTTTTTCTTTCGTCATTTCTACTCGCCACGGGATTTTGAACGCCATTGCACGAAAACAATTAGTTAAGAGGTAAACGTGTTATCAAGGTATGCACCTGAGCCTCTTGATAGACTACAACCCTTCCATGGAGACCCCCACTTATTCCTTGAAGCCTTCGGCAATCAATGGAGGCCTTTCCCCATGGATATCATCCAATTCTACTTTTGCTCACTCACACGAACCTACAACCTAAGAAAATCTCGAAAATTTACCTTTTCTTCGGTGCAAAGCTATAAAGCTGCCAAAAACTATGGTGGTGAAGTTTGCATCGTTGGAATGCAACGAAAATTCTTCTTTATATTTTTATTTCCGCATTTTCATCATTCTGCAATATTTTTTTTTGCCATTTTAGGTCATACCGATTCGAACAAGCAATTGGAAAAATTATCGAGACATTTTCGGGGCCGGGTTGAAATTCCGAACTTTGAATGATCAGAACGCTCAAAACTCCGAAAGAATACTACCCCGAAATATCAAAACTCCGAAAGAATTTTACACGAAAGACCAAAACTACGAAAATCTGAACACCGTCAAAATAATTCAGCTATGGAAGTTTTTAAAGTTACAAAATTATTAATAAATCGACGAATTATTTCAAGAATTTTTTTTTCATTAAGAAATGATTTTACGTCAATTTTGAAATTTGTCTAGACAATGTTATACGTTCTACATCATTTACAGTCAACTGTGTAGACTTTCGCTGGCATAATCTTGACGAACCTTATAATTTCGGAACATTGAAATTAGGAATTTTAAACCGTCGGCGCATTCAAAGTTTGGAATTTCAACCCGGCCTCATGTCAAGATCATGCCAGCGAAAGTCTCCACAGTTGACTGTGAATGATGTAGAGCGTATTGTTAAATGATGTAGAGCGTATAATATTGTCTAGAAAAATATCAGAATTGACGCAAAATCAGTTCTCAATAAAAAAGAATTCTTTAAACAATTCGTCGATTTGTTGAAAATTTGGAACCTTCTAAAATGTCCATAGCCGAATTATTTTGACGGTGTTGAGATTTCCGGATTTTTGGTCTTTCGTGTAAAATTCTTTCAGAGTTTTGATTCTTTGGGGTACTATTCTTTCGGAGTTTTGAGTGTTCTGACCATTCAAAGTTCGGAATTTCCACCCAGCCCCACATTTTCGTTGCCAAGATATGCCAGAAGAAATTTCAGCAATTAAAAATCATCATTGCCGTTGCATTCAACCCATAGAAACTTCAATCTCATCAAAAACTTCTCTCCCATCGAGCATGACTCTGAAACACCACGTTTCCCTGCCCGACGATATACCCAATCATCCCAGTTTGTTTTCTTCCCCTACGACGTTTTTGTGTGTTCCCCTCGATCAAGCCCACCGAGGAGGCGTCTCGGAGCCCCAGCGATACACAAATTCGTGATTCGCAATTCGATGTAATTGCCCTGGAAATTGGGACTATTAAAGCCCGCATGAACGAATCGGGTAATCAGAGAGTTCCACTAGTTTCACTAAAACGGTATACGCGACACGTAGGATCCCTATTCGAACATATAGGCGAGATGGATGATGGAAGGGTGAAGCAAAGGCGACGCATACCCCGATAACCGCGCGTGCTGACCTCAAAGCACGCTTGGAATCCCATGGTATATGTTCCACGTAACGATCTTTGCCGTATCACCATTCATACGTACATACGCAGGGTCATCCGTGTGCACCTGCTGCGATGCAAAGAGACCCAAATCTGCCGTTTGATGCGTAGAGCAATACCGTTTACGCCCTTTCTAGGCCAAGGGTCGTCATACGAAGCCGCAGGGTAGCTTTTCCCCTCTCACCATCCATGCCTGTGTTCCTCTCCTACGAATACAGCATGTGAAAGCTTTCACTATGACCCGCCCGGGTACCTGTGTGTTTCACGATCTAGCGATATTCCCATCTAATTCAGTAGGCTCCATTGCACCAACCAGCCACGATCTGCATCTCGTACTCGTTGCAGAGGCGCTGGAGCTTCCTCTGCCACGAGAATATTCACTGCTCTCGAGTATTATCCACCCATTGCCATTGTGAATATCTCCAACGCTTCTATACAGGCAATGCCAATTTCACCTGCTTCGCCTCCTCTCGTACACTCGCCAGCTCCTCAAAGCCCTTTCCGTACATACGAATCGGCACACACGAATTGCCCATTCAGAATTCAATTTCCTTATTATCTTACGCATTTTTTAAATATTTAACGGCAGCTTCGAAGCGGAATTTCATTTTCAACGTTTCACCGGTTAAAGTTTTGCCCAGGCATTTTTAGGGAGGGTCCAGATCCTTTCAACGGCGAAATGGTGAAGGATACTCGACTCTTTGAGGACGTAGCGAGGTCGAATGAAAGGTCAACTTTCGAGAGGAAGCATCGAAGTTTACGCAATTTGGCAGTTTGTTATTAAAAATCGGGCATTTAGCCGCGGTTGGTCTCTCGCTGGCGTATCAACTGCGATTGTTGATGGTGAAATTGCCGTGGCATTTACGCTCTTCGCAAGCATAACCGTGCCAAGGAGGCAGCATTTTATTTCATTATTCTCCTAAACGAAGTAGTGCCGCTTATGGAAACGCCGAAGAGAATGTTTTGGAAATATCGACGGCAGGACGCGTCTGTATTCTTCGGACTTTACGGGCAAAGCTTTCGAGTCTCGTTATGCTTATAGAGAATTCTCTAATTAATATTGAGAGGGTAGCAATATCTTCACCAGGTGACGGAGTTCCATGTTGTTGAAGTTTGCATCATTGGAATGCAATGAGTTTTTTTGTTTTTCTTTTTTTTTTCATTTTTATTGTTATCCGAAATCATTCTCGATACGTTTAGGTTGTAGGTCTCTAATGAGGATCTCAAGGGGTAAGGCCACAGTAGAATTTTCAAAAAATCATATAGCATATACATCGAGAAAAAAAAATATATATATATTTTCTAACAGCTTGATATTCATACTAAGTAGATGTGTAATTAATTGTATGAGTGAATCACCTATTCGTACGAAAAAAAAATTGTTAAATCCGCACATGATTTTACATCCGTTACTGTGGCCCAACCCCTTAAACAACGTTTGAAGTAGCTTCGTTCCGCTAGAAAAAAATTGGCCATTGGAGAAAAATTATTTCCGTTGCGTTCCAACGATGCAAACTTCATTATCATGGAGTTCCAAATAAGGCAGATCCAGTTGAAAAATATATCCAAATATAATTATATATTTATGTATAGATATTTTTTAATATTAAGTTTCTTTATAATATTATTATTACATCTTTCATATCAAACAAGTTTTGGCCGTCAATTCTTCGTCTTTTTTATCAGACCACGTTTTCATCGATGCTATAGCATTAGACGTAATCATTTCCATTGATTATCATCAGATGCTGTCGCTATTGCTTCAGTAAAATACTCAATTTTCAGGTTTCTACGTCCCCCAGAAACTTTTATACTTATGACATATCTATCTGTTTGTCACAGCAGAATGTCCGCTATTCCCGCAATCTTTTTGTTTAAGGGGTCTTCTCACTTTAGACGCTAAAGTGGCTATTTTCATGATTTTCTTTTTTGATAGGTCTACATTATAGATATTGATATAAAAGTTATTACGCTTAATAAATACACTTATATTACATACATAAAAGTTACAAAAATATTATAAAATAATATTTAAAAATATTATAAAAATACATTAATAAATTTGTTTATGTATTTATGTAACCCAAACGAATTTTAAACGTAATTTAAATTTTGATATTTCCTTTTTTTGCCAAAAACGGTGAAAAAAGCCCATTTTGGTTTTGTTTTTATTCGAAAAAATGTCCGCCATTTTGTTATGTTTGCATATATAAAAAATCGTATGATATGCGCTATAGCCATTAACATACTGAATCTAAAACCGGTTGATTTTTTGTTTCGGATGTTCAATCGTGATTTCATCAACAACGCAGACCTACAATTTTTTTAGGATTTTTTTCAACTACTATTTTCCACTGTACATGTGACTTACATAAATGAATAAATTTTTTTAAACGTATTACGAAAGTGTATTTATTAAATGTAACAACTTTTATATCAATATCTATAATATAAACCTTTAAAAAAAAATGATGAAAATAGCCTTTTTGGCCCCTCAATTAGCGGTACCTAATTGAGGGGCCAAAAAACCCCTAACATTGCGGTTGCGTGGGTGGTCAACGAGATCTGCAGGAACTCTGCTTCATAGCGCGGCTCTTGTTTGTGTCCCGTTCATAGGCAAAACTTCGCGTGATGGTGGAGGAGAACGCAGCTACGGGTGCCCGGCTTGACGGAGAGCTGGAACGTGCGAGAGGCGAGTGCGCAACGTTGAGGAGCGAATTGCGCGACGTACGGGGCACGTTGGCATTGAACAACAACAATACGAGCAACGGGGCTGCTACCGGTATCGGTAGCAACAACAACGCCGCAACGTCGAATCCCGGTGGTACATCGAGCGGGGGTGGTGGTAACGCCGCCCCCAATACGGCGCAGGAAACGATCGTCGAGACGCAGCCGCAAATACAGCAGGAGGACTCGAAGAGGCTCAGCGCCGGAAGTAGCCCGGTCGACAAGAGAAGCTCGGCGAGCGACAAATCGGCGAGCCCGATCGACAAAGGAACGAGCCCGGTCGACAAGAAGGATCGAACCAGCCCCATCGATCGACGCACTAGTCCTATAGGTAAATAAACTGATCAACGTTCACGCTACCGTATAGACAAACTCATGAGGGTAATTATATAGTTTAGTGACTTTTCCTGAAAATCGCCTCCGCTTGTTTTTTTTCGCGATTTATCGCTTTTTTGTGGCGTAAATAATGATGTTATGTTGGGGGGAGAGTTTTCTTTAGGCTCCAGATTTTTGTACGAAAAAAATACATCTGAAAAAATTGTAAAAATATGTAAATATCAGGGCTTTTACTTTTTTTTGGTAAATATTTACAAGTGGAGTTCTAGCCCTAATCGGATCCAAAAAAAATTCACGTGTTCGGGGCTATTCTGCAGTATGAAAATATATTTTTTATGATGGGGGAGGAGTATTTTATTAAGAAAAAAAAATTCATATGCAAACCCAAACAAACGTACTTGTAAATATTTACCAAAAAAACAATAATGAACGATTATCATCATTTAATCACACACCCACACCCTTACGCATACACCCAAAAAAGCACACGCGCATGCATACCGAAACCCACACACTCGCACATCCACCCAAACAAATCCACACATCCACTCACCCGAACCCACGTCATTTGACCCACTTGATGTCACCAAACCCGTTTCCTCCATACGTTTAAAAACGTTAAAAAAACGCGTTTGGGGGTTGAAATAAGGGTTGAAATTGTCTTCCCCCGACTTAAATATTATAAACAAAGTGACCTGAAATACATCGAGTCGGTACGAAATTTCTAAACCCCTTTTCTAGCTGCAGTCCCATTTGTAAATATTTACTTTTTTTTAGCAATTATTCGTTACATTGGTGCATCATTGTTACATTGATTCGTCAGTATCATAAATACGTGAGAACTCCCGATGCGTTAAAATGCACTGGGCACATACTGAATTTTCGTCAATATTCTCATTCGCATCCATATCTTCGAGCTGATAGAACCGTGCGAAATAAAAATGCACTGTGAACAAGACATTCGTTACATATAATTCAATAAAACCGAAGAACTCCAAAGTTACCTAAGACGTTCCGTTTGGAATCGCAAATCGAAGCACGTTGTATAAAATTGATTATAAGAATGAGAAAAGAAGAATATGAGACACATAAGACTCTTTCGAATATTCGCACTATTTCCGTTTCTGTTTTCGTCGTGGGAACAAGACTGAGGACGTTACCCACAACACACGATATATAACAGCTATGCAACTAAAGACAGCAGTATCGGCTCGAACACTCATTAGGAATTTCATTTGAAATGTACGAAAATTGAAATTTTGAAAAATCATCCTTAACTTAAAAAACAATTCGTAGTTCAAAAAGATTGATTCCCCCGACGTAACACCATTATTTATGCTTTTTTATAGTTAAAAATTGCAGAAAATAAATGTTAGCGCCATATTTAGGAAAAGTCACTGAACGATATAATTACCTTCGTAAGCTCTGGAATGTTACTTTTTGGTTACTTTCTCCGTTGACAAGTCCTATTGGCTCCGTGTAGAGTATAGGGTGCGGGTAGTGAAATCGAACGCAGCGCCCGCAGTGAACAAAATTGCAATAATCTCGACTATTTATTTGTCAAATCTGTATCAACGTAGTACGAGATTTTTGCTTTCAAACGTAAAATATTGCTTTATTAAAAATGGGCGACGATAGTTGCTGTGTAATAAATTGCAAAAATGGCGGAAGGAATAGTGAATGCAAATTTTATCGATTCCCTATGGCAAATTGCAAGTTAGACAACGGAGCAAATTGCCAGCTGCAGTTTTACCTTAAACCCTACCTTGCCACACTGGGTCATATTAACCGGGTAGAACTTTACATAACATTTTTAATTTAATAATTGTTTACAGTAGTTTAAGGAGGTTGGAGCGATTCAGTTGAGTCAAATGGCGGTTTATTCATTTTTTTTTTCAATGAACCTCAAAAAAATGCATACGAGGTACAGATTTATTCTATATATGCTAATTTTTTTAAATATATGATTAAAGGGCAAAATTATGCATTTCAACATTTTTATTACGTAAAGTAGAAAAAACTTTTGTGTTACTACCAACTTGAAAAAGCATAACATTATCGATGATTATTATGAAAAAACTACGACAACGAATGTTTTATACAATTCACAATGAAATGTTGAGTAATTCATAATTATGCCTATTCATATTTACGTCACGAGATTATTGGCCCATGGTTTACGATGGGCAAGATGAGGATTTCTTTTTCTTAATGTTCACAAAGGTTCAGTTTGCGTTAATCCGTTGTTAGAAATGGTTTATCTTGGTGCTAAATAACAAAAAAAATTACATAACCTTTAGTGTGAAAGTCTTGCCCATCTAACCGCATGTTAAATTACACACATTAAACTATTTTCTATCTCTGGTGTTTGATGGTGAAAAAAGTGCAAAAAATTCGTGAAGACTCAGTATAGTGTAAACAATAACATGTTTTTTTTAAATTAAATTTAACCTTCGATTGTGGCTAACGCTCCAACCTCCTTAATTTCATATTTTCCGCATTTTAATTATGCACACATATTGAAAAATGTTTAAAGTGTATGACTGTTTTTTTAAATGAAAATCGACCGAAGGGTTGTTAATGGCAGGTGGATAAAGTACTATCCGGGTCAAGTTGACCCAGTGTGTCAAAATCGTGGCCAAATATAAGTGTGTCAACAAGTTAAAGAAGTTTTGCAAGATGTCGAAGAAATAGAGATTTGTCTTATGACATGAGCTCGAATGATTAAACTTGGGTCACGTTTTTCCTTCAACTGTTCTACGTTCCTGACGTGTCCAACAGATACCAACTGTTTTCTCTTAGATTGAGTTTGAGGTTGTAGATTAATATTTTGAGTCATACTCTTGAAGCTGGTCTTTGAATTAAGCTCATTTCGGTCTGAAAACAAAATTTTATTTATTGTATTGTAAAGTAGTGCAGCAACAATATATGTTTGTTAACTTTTAATAAAAGCATTTATATAGCTTCATTTTTCTTTTCTTATAAGAAAATTACAAGTGAACAAAAACACACATTTTAAGGAAGTTTTACTTACGTTTTTTCACTTTAGTGCAAAGAAAACGCTTCCCGTTTCCTTTGGCCAAACAAATTGATTTAATGCAAACAAATTAAATGCAATTGAGGCGTGAATTTAATGTTCATAATTTGGCAGATTATAATCACAATCACAGAGCCTTTGACAGAGCTGACAAAAATACGGACCCTACGCGGCGCTAGTGTTGCACACGGAGCCAATATATGTTTTCTTTTTCATCTACGTTCTTTCATTATAATATTAGAATGTTGAATAAGTTCTCGCTGTTTTTTTCGTGAAAAGAAATGCTTTATTAAAAAAAATCATTCCTAATGCTTTCAAACGTTTCGAAACTGTTGTGTGATCAACTCCTAATGATTCTGCAAGTTCAGCTAGCGTCTAAACCAATCTCTGCATGTTGTTTCCGACGAAGCATGGTCGCCGTAAGTTTAAAAAAGAATTCTGTGTACTTCAGCTGCACATTTTTGGAAAGTGAAAAATTTGCCTAAAAAATCGTCAGATGATTGCTAATAACAAATGAACTATGCAATATAAAAAAAATCCCACGTACTTTCATAGGCAATGTATTCTTCAAGATATATTCAACATTTCAAGTGAATCGGTTGAGAATTGTCTGAGTTATGTTTCCGCCCACTTAAAAAATGCAATTTTGATATAAACGCTTCACAGCCGCCATTTTGAAATTTATCGCTTCAAAAAAATTATTGTGTACAGTCACTGATATGTATGATAAACACCCTTTTTTGTAATTTCGATTTATTTTGTAGTTTTTCTGAAGAAAAAAAATCCCCATAAAGCCTATTTTTTCGGCCTCTGAGTGGCCTAACCCCTCAAACAATTGGAAGCACTGCGTCCTCTTTGATAGCGCGTCCTCTTTCGTGGCTCTACCCTATAGTACTTCTTTATAAATGCGTTACCATCTCAAACTACACGCACGATGTTCTGGTAACGCGATCTTTTCGAGAACAGCGAGAACTTGTTCAACCCCCTAATATTTTGTGTGTGTGCACTAGGGTGATTCGTTTCAGCGCAGCTTTTTTTTTTGACCCATCGTGCCCGAAAACCTTTAGTTTGTACCCAAAAACGAACTGTCATTGGAAGAGGGGTGTTGTCAAAAAATATTTAAAGGTCGCGAATCAAAGTTGAAGGTTTCCCATTTGATTAACATTGAAAAAAATGTTTTTCTCATTATTAGTGTTACCATTCCGCGAATTTTGATATCGCGATATTTTCCAAGTGGGTTCTCATAGGAAATACGATACTCCACAATAAAGTTCATTGAGCCATGGCCGTAAATTCAACCGTTTCAGCGGCATCATTATTTCAAGTGAATATTGTGCAAAATATCTATTCAAACGGCTGTAACGCCTAAGCTATTAGATATATCGAAAAAAATTCAGATGAGAACTTTGTAGAGAAAGTAATTTTCTACAAAAAAGTCTTATAAGCCGAGCCCGAAAATTCAACTCTTTCTCAGCTATAGGTGGATGAAGTAAAATAAATAGATCTTAAAAAAAAAAAAACTTATTTATTTTACTTCATCCACCTACCCGAGTAAAAATGATTGTATATACTTAGATACAATTATATAAAAATGATATACAAGCATATATATTTATATATAGGTTTATATATAATTGTATATAACTCTATACATTCGTATATATAATCCGATATAAATGTACTTCCATCAAATTTGATTTGATAAAATTATATATAGTTCTGTATATAATGATATATGGAGATACTATTTTTATAGGGAGTTTATATAATTAGATATAATATCATATACAGTTATATATAATTTAATATAGTGTTGTATATAATTATATATATACGTGAAACTTATTTAGGGTTTATATAATTAGATATAATATTATATACAGTTATATATAATTCAATATAGTGTTGTATATGACTGTATATGACCCGAGTAAAAAGGATTGTATATACTTAGATACGATTATATAAAAATGATATGCAATCATATATACTTATATAGGTTTATATATAATTGTATATGATTCTATACATTCGTATATATAATCCGATATAAATGTACTTCCATCAAATTTGATTTGATAAAGTTATATACATACCCGAGTAAAAATGAATATATATAATCATATATAATTGTATATTAATTGATCATATACAATTGTATACAAAAATTGGCCCGATAGAATTTTATATATTTGTATATAAACGTATACAATTGTATACGTTTATATACAAATATATAAAATTCTATCGGGCCAATTTTTGTATACAATTGTATATGATCAATTAATATACAATTATATATGATTATATATATTCATTTTTACTCGGGTATAGCTGAGAAAGAGTTGAATTTACGGGCTCGGCTTATAAGATTTTTTTGTAGCAAATTACTTTCTCTACATAGTTCTCATTTGAATTTTTTTTCGATATATCTAATAGCTTAGGCGTTACAGCCGTTTGAATAGATATTTTCATACAATATTCACTTGAAATAATGATACCGCTGAAACGGTTGAATTTACGGACATGGCTCAAGGAACTTTATTGTAAAGTATCATATTTCCTATGAGAACCCACTTGGAAAATATCGCGATATCAAAATTCGCGGAATGGTAACACTAATAATGAGAAAAACATTTTTTTCAATGTTAATCAAATGGGAAACCTTCAATTTTGATTCGCGACCTCTAAATATTTTTTGATAACACTCCACTTTCACGAAAGTTCGTTTTTGGGAACCGACTAAAGGTTTTCGGCCACGATGGGTCAGAAAAAAAAAAGTTACCCTGAAACGAATCACCCTAGTGTGCACATACGTACTAAATTGACTATATTATCATCGTACCGAAACTGATTGTTGCGCGGTCGGGGTCCGGCTCCGGCGGTAATCCGAGCATGGCCGATACTCGGAGCGGTGACCGCTTAGCCGTGCACCAACTCGCGTATCGACCGACCATTTTTTTTTTATACGAAAAAAAAGTGACGAAACGAAAATGGCAGAAATTCGAAACGGTTCGCCCTGTCGGAGTCCAAGCAGTGTGTTTTTATAAAAAAAACAAGCAGTTTCTCTTTATGAGAAAAAAAAAAGTGACGAAACGAAAATTGCAGAAAGACGAAACGGTTCGCCCTGTCGGAGTCCGAGTGAAAAGGCCCGTCGTCCTTACGCGCCGGCGTTGGAAAAAGCGCGATTAGGCGGTTCCGGTGGTAGCGTAGATTCGAGATCCGGAAGTGCGAGCCCCGATCGCGGCTCGGCCACGGCCAGAGCGGCATTTTTCCAGCGTGGCAGCACCGATCGCTCGAGCGTCGAGAGACTTCGAATAACGACGAATCGCGACTCGATTCGCGGCTCGAGCAAGGACTCGAGCGAAATCGAAAAGGACGCTAAGGACATGATCGACGGGGACGTCAGAGCCGACGAGGACAACGAGCCACCTGGCCCCGCACCCAGCAGCAGACCTACGTCACCCACCAGCTCGCTAGGTCAGTCTTATTTTATTCATTTCATTATCATATCGCCAACTACGATAATACGAGACAAATTGTCATTGACATCTATTCCACGACAATTTCGCTATTGTACACGCGTCAGAATTTTTCTCCGTTTATTCGTGAACAATATTTTTACGATTTCTCCAAATATTTTTTTTTATTCTTTCTTTACCGGATTAATTTATTTCGTTTTTTAATAAACTTTTATTTAACTTGACTTTCTGTGAGATGCAAAATGGAAAATCAATATTTCACCCACTTTCCGACTACTTAGAGCTCTGAAAGTTTGCAAACATGCATCTTAAAGGTGACAATACGTGATTCAACGTAAAAAAAATTGATATATGTGTACATCGAATTTTCAACTTTTCATGTAAAATAAGCGATATCTAATCGTTCACATGAAATCTCACTAACACATCCAAATTCGTAGCCGACTGTGTTTGTATATGAAAAGTTTATATGCAGCACTTGACCGTAAGTTCAATCCCAATTACAGTCGTTATTTTATACAAGCATTTCATGTTCCTTACGTACAAACTCGTAAACTAGTAAACTGCTAGTAACAACTGACTAGTAAAATCAATTGAAGACTAAAAAGTAGAAAATAATTTATATGTAAAAAAAAATATTAAAAGCAACAAGCATTTATTTAATGTCCTAAAACGTAGAAAATATTTTTTTTACCTAGTCACCTATATGTGACTATAAATAAAAGTTTGGGGCGATCACAATTTAGACGCATAATCTTTAATTTACATAAATCCGTTAACATATCAACTGTATTTAATGTACTCCAAAACAATATTTTTTTCTTAAGCAAAAATCTTGAAATTGCGTATAAACGGGTGATAATAATGTCTCTAATTACTATTGTGCCAAATTAAATACGGTTAATGAAACTGAATTGATCAAATTGGTTAAACATTTAGAAAGTTGAGCGCCCCAAGCTTTTATTCATAGTCACATATAGGCGATTTGCTAAAGAAAATTATTTTCAACTTTTTAGTACGTTAAATAAAAAGTTGTTTTTTTAAAATATTTTTTTAATATAATAATTATTATTCTTTTTTTATTTTAAATTATATATATATATATATATATATATATATATATATATATATATATATATATATATATATATATATATATTCAAGTAAAAACGTATAGTTGTAATTTATAATTTTAAAAAACGCCGTTTTCGCACAATATATCGCACTGTTGA
The DNA here is from genome assembly GCA_963210295.1 of Ophion ellenae. Classification (NCBI taxonomy): domain Eukaryota; kingdom Metazoa; phylum Arthropoda; class Insecta; order Hymenoptera; family Ichneumonidae; genus Ophion; species Ophion ellenae. The sequence continues at coordinate 26,633,335 of OY723391.1, read as the reverse complement.
AAATAATTTGAAAAAAATTATTGAAGCCGCGAAGCTTATACGAAATATTTGTCACTTTTAGTTGTACACAAAACGTTGAGGTTAAAAAAATGTAGCTGGTTTATTTCAATGAGAATACTGTGCTTGTTATTTTTTTGTCTTGTATATTGTATAACATAAGCTTTTCGAATCACGCGAAATCTGGAAGCTCCAACCGATTGTTCATAGCCCCTCAATTTATCACGTAAGGCTCAGAATACGATAGGATCATATCACGAACACTGCGATGAAAGCCATGTGGAAAGTTCGATCCTGCATTAGTTTTCGAATCGATTCTCCCCTCGTACTATCTCTCGGATGTTTCTCTCGTGGAAACTCTCGTTATATTTCATCGAGCGAGGCACTATACCACATCCAAACCAGAAGACCAATTAGGAACAGTGTGCCATACCGGGAGTTACACGTCGAAAGGAAACTCTCTTGCCGTACAGCGAACTCGTTGCTCCGCTTATTTCTCCTCCTAAATGTAATTGACTGCCTCTCCAGAAATAAATATCGACGATGGCATTAAAAAAAGTGTAATTCCCTATCAGACCGTAGAAAAATATGGCTGTGCCTGAAAGGTATATTAAATTTAATTGGAGGAGGTGAATGGTGTGTAGTGGAATCAAGAAAAATTCGTATTAGTTTCACCTTTCAGGAAAAAATATTTTGAAATGATACATCATTACGATTGGACCTTAATTTCATTTACAAAAGATCGTTAATTAGCTTTTATATAGGGAGATAATAATCAATTCAACTTGATGCGATCATGGGATGGTTGCATCAATGGAATTTAATAAAAATCAATATTTCCATGTTATTTTTTTGGCACATTCAGGCTAAGAAAATCACGAAAACGTTTCGAAACGTCGAAACGTCGAAAAATCTTTCGGATAATGATGAAAATAAAGAATAAAAAAAGAAGAAAAAAAACTTTTCAATGCATTCCAACGACGCGCACTCAATGCCACACTTTGGATAGAATATTTTCTAAAGATTCTCATAACGTAAGGGTTATTTAAAAAAGTTTATTTTAAGGGCATAAGTAAAATGATGGAAGAATCGTTTCGACCTGTATTTGCAGGCCTATTAACAAAGTTGAGTACTAAATTTCATTAAAAAATATGAATAATTATATAAGTTATAAACAATCACGTCAAGGGTCTTTGAACGTGGGGAACTGAACGGCGTACTTGATTTTGGCCACCCGGTTGATCTGATACAAAAAAACCATTTTTTTTTCTTCTTAAAATAGATAATATGGGTTGAGACTTGACCAACCTTTTTTGTTATAGTGTTTTAACAATCCAAAAAGAAAAATGTTGATTTTTTTTTTCCAGGAGCGATTACACAATTATTCTTAATCATTAATGAAAAAAAAACGTCGATCAAGACAAAACTACCATTACACTGAATAACTGTAACAAATTTCAAGTCGATCCGTTAATCAGATGTCGAGAAATCATGTACACCGTTTTGAAAAATACAGTTTCGAGAAAAACGCGTTTAAAGTTCGACTAGCAGTTCTATCGTTGTAATCACAAGTTTACTTGCAATCTGCGATTTCTGCACCACATGTTGCACCTTCCGCTTCAACTTGAGTTGCCTCAAGCGACGAACGAATGTTCGTCATTTTCACAGTAGCCTAACCCCTTCAAACCGATACAACAATTAATACCATGGAAGAGAAACTCCAGAAAACCCAAAAAAATATTGTCGTGCAGAAAAAATGGGCCGATTGTTTGGCTATGCTTTCATTCGGCCAACCGGCACGAGGAGGGCCACTGCTTTACGCGGTCAGAATTGAACCACTAACCCCAAATTGTATGATTAAATTCACCACAGTATTGCGAGATGGTGCGTTATAATGACCAAAAAACGTGCGGACTTTTCGAACCGTCTGCAAATTTTTCGCCATTTTTTTTAGTAAATTTTCACAATTTCTATGCGTTGCTCGATCGTGTAATTCTTCATGTTTAATTCATCTCAATACTTCCTGATGCCAGTTGCCAAAGATTAGTACTCTATGTTCGCCACAAAAAAAAATGGCGCGCAATATAAAATGTCAGGTCATTTCGAGGCACCCTTTACTACTACGTCTACCGTTTGTAGAATACAAACCCAAACGATCCCAATGTTATTTGGGTTGTCTGTCAGGATTGTCCGTTTGTTTCTTCCAAAAATGTTTGCTTTTGGGTTTTTAGGACTCACTCTTCCACATATGCGTCATTACACCATTAAACCAAAAAAAAAAAGAATCGTTAAAAAATATATCAATAAGTATAAATGAACATAAGTATGCAAGCATATAAGTATATGAGTATATGAGTATATGAGTATATAAGTATATAAGTATATAAGTATATAAGTATATAAGTATATAAATATATATAAGTATATAAGTATATAAGTATATAAGTATATAAGTATATAAATATATATAAGTATATAAGTATATAAGTATATGAGTATATACTTATATACTTATATAAGTATATACGTATACTTATATAAGTACATAAGTGTAAAAAAAATATAAAAGTATAAAAATTTTAGTAGAGCCCTCGGCTCCATACATTTATCGTTTTCTTTTCTAAAATCAATCACGGGGTCAAGTCCCAGGCCAATCCCCAAACGGCTAAAATGAATTATATAAATATATGAGTATATGAGTATATGAGTATATAAGTATATAAGTATATAAGTATATAAGTATATGAGTATATAAGTATATAAGTATATGAGTATATAAGTATATAAGTATATGAGTATATAAGTATATAAGTATATAAGTATACTTATATAAGTACATAAGTGTAAAAAAAAATATAAAAGTATAAAAATATTAGTAGAGCCCTCGGCTCCATACATTTATCGTTTTCTTTTCTAAAATCAATCACGGGGTCAAGTCCCAGGCCAATCCCCAAACGGCTAAAATGAATTGTTTAACGCTGGCGTGACAATCCGGAATGAAGAATTCTACGAATAATTGCAGGACTCGTGGGTGATCCTGTGGTTGCCTCGAGGCTCTCGAATATTCATGGCTCGGTGGTGGTCGGTCCTCACGTCGAGCTTGCGAGCGCCCGAAGATTGAGACTCGAGAACGAGAGACTCGTTGCCGAAGTGGCGAGACTACGAAGATTGCTGCTGAGCGGGGCAGCGAGGGGCGAGGTGGGCAGCGACGATGCGGCGATCGAAGAAGAAACGAGATTCGTAGCACTCGAGATGGAACTTCAACGTGCCAGAGAAGCACTTCACAAACTCAAGGTCGATCGGAAGAGGCTCAAAGCCGAAAAATTTGATCTTCTCAATCAGATGAAAGCACTTTACGGCACACTCGAGGACAAAGAGCGCGAACTACGTGATTTCATACGAAATTACGAACAGGTGAGCTTTATCTTCTTGGCACAGTTACCTTGACTCTTTGGAACTATTCCTTTTCTCGTCGCTTCGAGGCTCGCGTGGAAAAATACGCGTTTGGGGTTCCGTAGCTAATGCTGGCAATGTCCTCATGTCCGCCACCACTCGACCCTATCCTTTATTCGTTTAATGGGTTATGCCTAGTTGTAACAGTCCAAAACAGCTCATTTTTGGTACTTTTTCAAATAGGAAATCGTGATGATAAATCCGTACAACATTTAGGTATTTGAAAATGTATCATCTGAAGAACACGCTGGATTTTTTTTTGTTTTAAATTATTCAATTATCATCGATTTACAGCCTATGTTCGGGAAGCACCTCTCAAGAGCTTATTTTGGGGTGAGCAGTGCCCTTCCGAACCAGGTCAAATGTAATATGAAAAAATCAAATATGCTTCGTTAGTGGGGGAGACCGAGGAGGGTGGTGACAATTTTTACTTTAAGTACTTGAGAGCATTTTCAATCATTTTTATTGTAGTAATTAAGTTTGTTTTACGAAAGAGGTTACACAGACTTTTTATGTTATATTCCAACTTGACTTGTACAAATTTTCAAAGAAAAATATTGATTATTTATAAAAATATCGCCATCTTTGTCGGACCCCCTTCGGCATGCAGTGCTTTGCGGTGACCATCATAAAATTTTACTGGATCATCTGAAAAAAAAAAAAAAAAAAAAATCATTAGTTTAATAATAAATCTAGTCCTTAAGGCGTTACCCCCACTTGTAGCGCAAAAGAGGCCTTTTTCATGAATTCTTTTTAAAGAAAACTACAAAACTTTTTTAATCGATCAATATACCATCTTAAAGAACACATCTTGAAGAACTTTCAGTAATTTTTTTATTGAAAAATATTACATTGTTTAGTGGCAAATGGCCGTCAATGAAATAATGTTTTTATATACACGGTTTGCGGTGACCAACATTGCGGCGAAGTGGATAATCTGAAAAAAAAATGCCGATGGATTTAGTCAAATATAAGTATAAACTAGTCTTTAATCGAAGGATTTTAAAAAATATTCATTTTTCACAAAATGGCGGACAGTCAAAGTTAATGGTTCGATTTTAACGAAAAAAGCCCCCTTTTTGGCTAGAAAACGGCCATTTTTTTTCGAAAAAAAAATCGAACGATTGAAGACTACATTTTTATGTACTAAATAAGCCTGCAAAATTTCAAGAAGATCGGTTCATTAGTGTTCGAGTAATCTTGGTCACCGACTTCAGAAATGCCATTTTGAGAAAAACGCGTTTAAAGTTTCTCTTTGAACGCTCTTTCAACGCGGATTCTTCTCTTTCAACGCTCATATCTCAGTCAATTTTGTTCGGATCGACTTGAAATTTTCAGGACATGTTCTCAGATACTTATACTTCAAAAAAATGCAATAAAAAAAATCGATTTTTTCAAAATCGCAAGGGGGTGACCCTTTAATCGAAGCTTTTTTTAAATTTTTTTTAAAGCTTTTAACAAAATAGCGGCTTCCGACAGATAACTTTTGATTTTCGACCAAATAATCGCTCGTTTATTGTTTAAAAAAATAGAAATTTTCAACAAAAATGAAAATTCTTCGATTAAGGACTAGTTTTTAATGCTATCAATAAGCACACCAAATTTCATCAAAATCCATCGAGTGGTTTTTGAATTATAGTGGTCACCGACTTGAAAAACACAGTTTCGAGAAAAACGCGTTTGACGTTTTTCGATGTGGATACGGTATTATATGTTCGTAAAATTTTGACCTCGATGGATGAAGCTAACATTTTTTCAATGTATTTTGATCCGCTGAATCCGAATATCACAATTTTTTGCGGAAAAGTCGAGCATTTAATTGTTTATAGCCAATTGTTAAAACAATTTTTCAAAAAATTAAAGTTTTTCGGGACGAATTATTTTTTTAAACATTTTGGGAAATTTGGAGACGAAAGTATTCTTTATAAAATTTTGCTAAAGTTCATAGTTTTTGAGTAATACATTATTGAAAAATTCTGAGAGAGTTTTCCAATTTAACACTTGATTTATGTATAGAAATACTAATTAAAAAATTACTTACATCGAATCATCAATTCCTGGCCCATACAATGGGGCTTCTGCCGATGTGGAAGCTTCCAAAATATCAATTTGTTGTTGTCTTCGAAGCATTCTGCCTCCCCGGGTATTATCGTTGGCGCGTTTGTCAGCCGCTACCTCCCATGGGGACCGACGGCCCTTCACTAATTGTGGGATATCCCGGAAACTATTCATCGGATTGACTTGAAATTTTCAGGGACTATTTTCAAAACATCACACTTCAAGAAAAATGTAAAAAAATCGATTTTTCGAAAATTCTGACTCCATCTCACCCCTCAATTCGCGACGTTACTAGTTCGGTAACGGTCACAGGTTCCGAGATATCAATTTTGTCACAACTCTCCTCGGTCTCCCCTATGTTAGTTTATCTTATGATTAATCGAAGGAATATCCGAAATATCGAATTTAAAAAAAATGTTGCGAGTTCGAAGTGAATCTTGATTTTTGCGAAAAAAATGGGCTTTTTTCGTTCGTCAAATCGAAAGTATACATCGGAAACAAAATTCTTCGAACAAATACTATATCTTTTACATCTAGAAAAAGCCCCATCATTTTTAGAAAAATCGATGCCGTAGTTTTTGAGACATTTTCCTCACCGTCTTTCAAAACGTACTTTCCTCTCGAAAGTACGAAAGTACGCTTACCGTTTCGAACTACGCTCCGAGCGTTCTGACGGGCGTCATCACAACAGCCTATAAATCCCCCAATTTTGATCCGATCACCTTGACATTTTCAGGGAACGTCTATAAGACGATATACTGTCGAAATATATCGGTTTTGAAAAAAGTGACATTTGGCTATTACGGCTAGGCATAACCCCTTAAACGGTCGCTTGAAAAATCTGAAACAATTCACTGATACACCATTTCGTCAATACTTTCACGTTAAATTATTGCGATCACTGTAAAATAACAAGTCCCGAAAAAAAATAAGAAAAACCGTGTCTAATTTGTCCGCCACATTTGTAATTTCGATCTGCCACATTTTGGAGTCAAGTATTGATGATTGTCGTCGACTGTCAAGTACCGTTATTCTGGAGAAATAACAGAAGCATTCGCAAAAGTTTCGAAAGGGGTCGTCCATAAATTACGTCATTTTAAAATAAGGGAGGGGGGCTGATCTTTGGACGACAGTCACGATAATTTAATTATGACGATAGGAAGGATAGGATGATTTTAAGAGGGGGGGGGGGGGGGGGTGTTGAAAAATCAGCTAAAAATCGATGACGATAGCCCTTGCGGACCCTTGCGATTCCATCTCCTTCGCTTTTATCCCCCACTTGTCACATCACCATTTCCAGTGCCCGAGAGAAACGTCAGAGTGTTGCCCAAAGTCACTCGTTATCCCCAATGCACCACCGCATCGCATTTGGCATCATTTCCATAGCTCGTTTAAAAAGTAATTGAGTTCTCACTCAATATCACCATTACGCGCGTCCCCAATCTCAAAACTCTACTCCAACGGGTCTTTCACCGCGCACTTGACCTCTTTTTCCTTCCTCCGCGACAAAAGAAAAAAAATATATCGAAGCCAAAAAAAGTTTCGACAAATCGCAAAGCCGACGAATTCTCAATCAATTCGTCTCAGCAAGCCAGTGAACACAAATATTCAAAAGTAGCACGGTAAGCTCGACAAAAAAATTCGCTTATCGTCGATAGATTCTCGTCGCGAAAAATCTCCAAGGACAAAATATATTTAGAGCCTTTGGCATAGTTCTACATTTTTCAAAATATCTTTCACACGTGTCGTCGGGACAGCTTTTTCTGCTTCGAAATATTTGAGACTTTCTTCACCCTCCTAATAAAAAAGCAGGTCAGGCTTGGATATTTATGTCGCCGAAAAATGCTTGTCGATAAATATTCAAGAGTTTTGCAAAATTGAGGGCCTGGAGTATTATTGAGACGGTGAATAAGTTTGCCTAAAAAATCGTCAGATAATTGTTAATAACAATGTATTTTAATTAATTAAAATATAATATAGGGGAGACCGGGGCAAAATGGTATAGCGGGGCAAAACGGTACCGGGGCAAAACGGCACTGGGGCATAATGGGATCGGGGCATAATGGGATAGCAAAAAATGAAGTTTCTTGGGTGCTTGATTTGGGGCAAAATGGGATAGGGGCAAAATGGGACACACAAAAATGAAGTGTCGCAGCCCGCTGAATTTGGGGCAAAATGGGATGACAGGAAAATTCATGCTTCGGCTCTATGAAAGAGCTGTTGAAACATAATCTAATCTAAATGGTGCTTGTGGTTCGTTTCAGTCCACATATACGCAGATAATACGGACTGACCGATATATTTGTCGACACATATCCGTCGATTTCATGGGGAGCGGCGGTCCTAGTTTCATAAAACAATTTACGTAAAAATTGACAAGAGTTAGATTTTCATCAATGGCTTGAAAATCAGTATCAGTAACGTGCAGTTGGCAGAAAATAAATAAAAAAAAAACAAAGAAAGATAAAAATTTAAAAAAAAACCATAAATTGCGCGCGTCAGATTATAAAAATTACTTGATTATTTAAATAATTAATAACGACAAAGAAATTGTACCAATCGAATAAGAAGGCTCAAATAACAATTTACGTCAAGTTTGGTACAGTTCTGACCGCAGAATCAAAAGTAATTGTTTAACAAACTTTAATAACAAATGAAAAATTAGTATTTTTTTGAATGTTGAAGTACTTAAATTTATTGGATTCAACGAATCCTGACGAGCCGAGCACGAACTGTTGTTGTAAAGTCAAAAATAATAATAATTGTTTAAGCGATTGAGTTAACAAATAAAAATTGTCGTATTCTTTAATGTTAAATTACTACGATTAATCAAATTTCAACGAAATCGAACGAGTCGACCTTGAAACATTGCCTTAACCGCATGTCCAATCATTATATTTGGTCAAACAATGAATATCAAAAAATCAATTGAAGTTTTAGACTGCATTAATAGTCATTAATGCATTAATAGACTACACCAAACTTGCGAAGATTCTAACCGAATGATAAAAAATTATTATTTAAACAATTTCATTAACAATTAAATTGTTCGAATCAAATTGTTACGCTCGATTAACAATTTCCAAGAAATTTCAGAAAATGCCGATCGTACAATGAAGAATAAATATTTGAACAATTCAATTAACAAATGAAAACCGCTGCAGTCTTTAATATTAATAAATGATTACGCGTAATCGAATCTCAACGATATAAAATGAGTCGATATCAAAATACGTCTTTAAAAATATGCTAATTAATGCAATTTAGTTAAACGATAAATATCAACAAACTTATCGTATCACCTGGATTGTTAAGCTCAATTAACATATCCATTGTTTTATTGAATGCATCGGCCGTAGTTTCGTGAAAAAATAACTATTTCCACAAAATAGAACTTTTTTTCATCCGCCATATTGGATTTTCAGTTTTTAGTTTTTCATTCCAAACTCCTATCCTCAATTCATGAAATCAATGTCTTATGTTTTTATTCGTTATCTAAACGATTACGTATTTATTCATCTATCATTATTTTGCAACAAAATCATGAGGTACATTTTATTGTTGTTGAACCCTAGTCAATGTTATTTTTGTTTAGCAGTGAGACGCCATACGCGTCCATTGTGAGTCGTTTTTATATTTGTAACTAATCTAATCTAAAAGATTCGTTGTAATTCATGCGAGAAATGGGCCCACTATTCATGTGCCCATGCTGACGATAACTTAATCGAGTACGTTTGCGACAATTGTGCCGATAAAAATTAGCTTAGTTAAACAAGCAATAAAAATTAAACATTGCCACCGTTAAATTACAGTATCGTAAGTAGAGTGTGACCCAAATATCGTGTAACATTAAATAAAACCTGTTTTCACTCATTTATCACCCCTCGTTTTTTACCCCTGCATTTCTTTCGTTTTTGCATCGAATTATTCTACTGTCCCATTTTGCCCCAACCGCCTCTTTCTGAGGAGCCTGATTTTCTCCGGCCCATTTTGCCCCAGTCCCGTTTTGCCCCAATGACGTATTTTCCAGCAGTGTTGATTTTCACTATTCCATTTTGCCCCAAACCCGTTTTGCCCCGGTCCCATTTTGCCCCGGTCCCATTATGCCCCGCTATACCATTTTGCCCCGGTCTCCCCTATAAATTATATTTTATATAAATTATATATATATTATATATATTAAATATATAAATTATATAAATTAATTTAAAAATAATTGATTAATAACAATGTATTTTTCAAGATACATTCAACATTTTAAGTGAATCGGTTGAAAATTCTCTGAGTTATGTTTCCGGCCAACTTAAAAAATGCAGTTTTGAGATAAACGCTGCACAGCCGCCATTTTTAAATTAATCGCTTCAACGAAATTATTGTATACAGTCACTGATATGCATGATAAACACCCTTTTTTGTAATCTCGATTTATTTTATGGTTCTTCTGAAAAACAATCCCCAAAAAGCCTATTTTTTCGGCCTCTAGAGTGGCCTAACCCCTGAAGCCAATTTGGAAAAATCAATTTTCTGAAAATGCTACAGTGGTGTGACCCCTTAAGATGGTAACGCATCTATAAAGAAGTACCAGGAGCAAGCTTGGAATTCAGTGTATGTCATTTCGCCAAAGTGTGAACAACTTTTTTTTTCATAGTGTTAAAGATGTCAAATTTCGTGCCATAAAAAAGACTAATTGCGGTGAATTTTACTGTACTACTTTATTGAAACAAAAGCTGCAGCTGAAGCACCGAGAATTCTTGCTGAGACTTACGGCGACCATGGTCTGTCGGAAACAATATGCAGAGATTGGTTTAGACGCATCAAAAATGGTGGGGCTGGGTTGAAATTCTGCACTTTGAATGCTCCGACGAAAATTCCGAATTTGAATATTCCGAAAATGAAGATGGGGCCGGGTTGAAAGTCCCATCTTTGAATGATCAGAACGCTCAAAACTCCGAAAGCATACTACCCCGAAAGATCAAAAGTCCGAAAGAATTTTACACGAAAGACCAAAACTTCGAGAATTTGAACAACGTCAAAATAATTTGGCTATGAACGTTTTAAAAGTTTCGAAATTTTCGATAAATTGATGAATTATTAAAAGATTTTTTTTTATTAAGAAGTGAATTTTGAAACTTTTAAAAGTTTCTGGTTTTGGTCTTTCGTGTAAAATTCTTTCGGAGTTTCGATCTTTCGGGGTAGTATTCTTTCGGACTTTTGAGCGTTCTGATCGTTCAAAGTTCGGACTTTCAACCCGGCCCCGTCCAGATTTTCGGAGTTTTGGTCTTTCGAATAAAATTCTTTCGGAGTTTTGAGCGTTCTGATCATTCACAGTTCGGAATTTCAACCCGGCCCCAAAATAATGATTTCGACGTGTTGAATTGGAGACATAACTTCATGAAGACTCGTGTGAGACGCTAGCTGAACTTGCAGCATCATTAGGAGTTGATGCCACAATAGTTTCGAAACGTTTTAAAGCGTTAGAAATGATTTTTCAAAATAAAGCATTAATTTTCACGAAAAAAAAAAAACAGGGACAACTTATTCAACATGCCAATAAAAAAATAAATGTCATCTCCAAAAGAGACTCCTCCTTATCTGGTGACCTCACAGCTCACGAACAATTCCCAAGTTTTATATCCGCCATCTCGTCTCTTCCTGAAAAGCACCTTCCGAGTTCTCAAAGCGCGCGGAGTGCGAAAAATCGAAAGTTCGCACTAACGAAGGTTGGAACTTGCCTCGAGAGTCGTAAAAACATTTTGCTTACCGAGGAAAAAAGTCACTGCAGACAGGGCAACGGAGCGCTCTATAAAATATTTCCATTGAGAGACCCGGAATTTCTCATTTTCTCGAGTTCGAGCCCGTAGGGGCGAAGGGGGAGAGGCAGGCAAAAGATGATAAAACAGGACGAATCTCCGAAGTTTCGAATAAATTTCGCGGCGTGTGCTTTCAATGCCGGGGCTCCCAAGTTTCCACGACTTTCCGGAGCGACGTAATCAACCGGAGGGAAAAACACCCTCGCCGGAGGGAAACGACGAAAAATCGTTTCAAATACGGGAGTGAGAATTTCTCGTGGAATTTCATGGAGCTTCAATTCTATCGTCGCGCATTATCACGTAATTATTCGACTCTCCGGCACATATAACTGCATACGTATACGTAATCTCGACAGTGGAGAAATAAATATTTTTCAATACTTTCAATACTCGTCTCTCTGCCACTCCTACGATCTTCGGCAATATTGGCTGCGATCCAAGGGTCTAGTATATCGCGAAATACCACTCGACATTCTGGGTCCACTTCGATGTCGTTTCGTCTCGCATACCCGAACGTCAGGAACGTTTTTTACATGATTTATTTATATTCAAATGTTACAGCCTCCCAAGCTTCTATTTTACTCCAATCACACGAGGTACCACAATTCAAGCCCTATATATCGTTAGAAAAAAAGACAACTTTTTTTTTATTGGTTTAAGGTGGATCGGAAGAAACAATTAAAAAATCGACTAACGTTTAAACTCCTATTTTTTGTGAGAAAGAGATAGTATGTAATTAACGACGTTGAAATAAAAAAAATTAAGCCACTCCACCGTACCATTGCCGAGATATAAACGTTGAAAGTTGGCCTAAAATACACGCACTCAAACGTAACCTCCGAAAAATTTACCGGAAATGATAACTTTACGTAAAATATAGTCGTTCGACCCAACAAACGAAACTTCTTATTCGAATCTTCGATTAATACGGAATTCACCTGCAAAAATTGCGGCTGATCCACCGTGTAATTTTTTCACGATAATTCATTAAATTTTTCTATGCGGCATCTGTCTCTCTCTAAACGGTGATCAGAGCGTCAGACGTGATTGCTAAGGGAAATACCTAGACGGCACACGGAAAAAAAGAAATAGTACAAAATACAGAGGCGACTCAGTTCGCATTGGACTCAAGCGATTGCACAGCGATATTTACTGAAACACAGTGCTCAAAATACAGTGTGCTCAAAGTAAATTATTACAGTTCCTATACTGTCCTCTTTGGACACGAACCGCTCTACTGTATCTTTTACTGGAACACACAGTCCAAAATACAGTGTAGTCAAAAGTAAATTTTGACAGTTCAACACTGTAATATAAAGTTAACAAAACTTGTAATTTGACAGTTGGTTAATCTGTATTATGTACAATGAATGCGCCAGTTATATCGACAGAGTTTATGTAGACACACAAAAAAAAGTTTATCCATAAAAGAAGTTTGAAAAAAATGTGTAGAAAATATTTAAAAATCAGTCACATACACAAGAACGTACCTTTTTGTAAATAATTCTCTCTTTTTTTATAATTTCTTGAATTATGTCGCACAAATTTCAACGTTCGCATCCTATCGACCACGCACTACTGACTGGCAATCCTTTGTGTCCTGGTCACGTGCCTCACCCCATGCGCGAGACAAGTCCTAATTAGACAAGAACGTACCTTAAAAAAAAATTCTCTCTTTCTTTATAATTTCTTGAATTATGTCGCACAAATTTCAACGTTCGCATCCTATCGACCACGCACTACTGACTGGCAATCCTTTGTGTCCTGGCCTCGTGCCTCACCACGTGCCTCATTGGCGTACAGTATAAAAATCAGTGATCGCATTTAAATTTTACAGTTGAATATTTTTACTGAAATCACTGATTTATTCACAATATCAAACTGCAAATAAACCAGTGTAACTGTAAAAATCTCAGAGTGCACAGATTACGTCACGAAGTGTCGAAAGAAGAGTAAAACTACCGTGCCACACTGTGAAATTTAATGAATCACTCTGTACTCAATACAGTGTAACCCTTGCAGTTTGCGTACAGTATAAAAATCAGTGATCTCACGTGAATTTTACAGTTGAATATTTTTACCAAAAACACTGATGTATTCACAATACCGAACTGTAAACAAGCCAGTGTAACTGTAAAAATCTCAGTGTGTACAGGAAAATTTGTCATTTTTGTAGGACAGGACTTACATTACTCTGTTTTACTGTAAAATGAATTATGGCACCCTGTTTTTTATGCGGTTTATACTGTGATTTTCGCTGTTTCTTCTTTTCCGTGCAATTCACGCAGAATGCCATATGAATGTCGCCGAATGCCTACGCTGCAGATCACGCTAAATACAATAAGAATAGAATAAAAGTTATCATAAAACGAAGCATAAAAAATGAATAAAAATATGTTGATTGTAGATCTTAATTTTTTTAAATTGATTATTACGTATACAAATATACATATGAAGAACAGCTGTAAACATTTTTATTTCGAAAACTTCAAAATTTCTTTCTGTTTTCGTTCTGTATATTTACCTGAAGATGAAACTCAAAAAACTGCCCAATCAATCAACGACCACTTACACGTAATTGTGCCATATTTTGACATTTTTTCGAGTCGTTGAGAGGTGATGTTTGAATTCTTCTAAAGTGAGGTTATGTAGCGTTGCCAACTGCTTCGAACATGAACTCACTAGTAATGTCGATAATGATCAATCGAGTGCTCAATAACCAATGTCGATTGTGAGTATTTATGAAAATCATCATAAGTTTTCTTTCTAATGGGTACCAGAATAAAAATACTTTTTATGAGATTAAATTCTATGTAATTTAAACATTCGACAGAAAAAATAAAAATTGTTCAAATTGTCAGTTTGACTTCCGGTTTTTCTCCCGAACTACCGTAAATTATGTATAAACACTCCGAAAATGATATGCAAAAGTTATTTTAGGTGGAAAAAAATGATGAGACATGTAAGAAAATGGTTTTCAAACTTAAAACGCACTTTTTGTGACACCATGTTTTCAAAATCGGACCCGTAGCTCCTACAATTTCCGACGACATCAAATTTCAACTGTAGCTTTTTAGATAGATTTATCTAGCGACGTACACACGATTTTTACGATCGATTGACAATTACGGTTTTTATAAACAAATTAAGATCGCTTTTTAGTCGAAAAAGCGATGTTTTTTTTCCATAATGGTGCCAAATTTTCAAAAATCTATATTTCGTAATAATCGTGTGTACTTGGCGAGCAAAAGTCATGTTGATTACGAAAAAAATGTCGTCTGGGTGCTCATGTGCGTCTCCAACGAGTCCGTCCGTGGAGGGCCTCAAAAAAGGCGTTCTGTCAAATACGAAAGTAAAAAAATTGATTTGAGTACCTGAGTACTAAAAATACCAATACTTAAAAAGTTTTTTTTTTAATCCCACAAAGGCCTTGTTTTCCGACCATCCAACGATACATAAGGCTGTGAGGACCAAAAAAAAAGTTAAACTTTGCATCGTTGAAATGCAGTGAAAATCAATTTTCGTTGGCCCTAATATTGGTTTGGCAGAAATTGAGGCTTCGGAAATCACTCGAACATTTTCCATCATGAAGCATTCATTGGTATAAAATGAAAATAAAAAAAAATTTGTTGCGTTTCAACGATCGAACTTCAACACCACGCGGGGGGAAAGCGGGATTTTCAATTATTCCACAAAATTCAATTTGGTCGCGAGGCAAAACTTAAATTAAATTGGAATGATGATCGAAATCGCATCGCGAAAATAACATTGTATCGAAACATTGATTGACATTCGATGCAACGAAAATATGAAACTGCTCCGTATTATTAAAGGTTGAATTTTAATCGACGTGCAGGAACGTCCCTCGTCGCAATTTTATCTCGCGTCTTCACCTCGTTTCGTAGAAACCTCACACTATCCGCGTGAATTTCTAATTTAAAAAACTCGGTACGGCATCCTGACGTCACTGTCAGATACACCGGAATTATTTTCGCGTCGAATTTCATGCTACTTTTTCCTCTATAAAGCTCAACGTCAATTTCACATCAATTTATGTTTCGTCTCGTATTTTTCTTCGCGTTCCTTCACTCGCGAGGCTCTCCCGCCTTCTATATTCTTCTCACTCTCTCTCGCTCTCTGTGTACGTTCGTAATCCGCTGTATCCACTCTTCGATCAAACTATACGTCGATGTGTCTATTCGCTTTTTCGCACCCCCTTATCATCTCTATCAGTGTTTAAAGAGAAAACAAATATAGTAAATGCTTTCCAAGCTGCTCCTTGAAGGCGCTCATCGAACTCGAGTCACTCGTTCGGCGAAAATTGCCAGTTGCCTTTTTTTTTTTACTGGGGGCCGCGCTTTATCCAATTTTTTGGGACTTCGTCCGATAACTTTTTTCACCCCATTTTTCGTCTTGTTATTAGGAGTACCAGTACGTTTTAAATTATTTTTAGTGAAAATTGGAGCTCTATTGTGCAAACATGATAAAAGTCGCTCCCAACAATTCTGCAAGTTCTTCTTGCGTTTGACACGAGTCTTCGTTGAATAGTTCCTCCAATTCTGCATCTTCAAACATTTGGTGTCTTCCATCACGTTCCTTATACTCCGTGTTAAGGCGGGAGCCTGAATTTCAATGAAAGAAGGTTCAAAAAAAGCGTTTTCTCGGGAATTTTTTTAAGACGAAAAAGCAAGTGAGCTCATTAAACATTGAGGTAGCTTTTCATGTATATTTGAAATGTAAGACATTTTTTTTTTACCATGAAACTATTTCATGTGTATTTTGCCACTGCAGTCCCAAATCGGCGGGAAAGATGCAGCTCGTAATTCTTGACTGAAACAAAAAAACCAATAAAATTTGAAATTGTCATATATTTACCTTCTGGGTGAATTAACGGAGACTTTGTCCTTGGAGTGCCATAATTCAGGTGTTTACATTTTATTTTTTGTCAAGGAAACGAGTAAAGCTTTTTGAGTGTGGTTTTTTTCTTGCTTTTATTCATGATATACAGAACGTTAAAAAAAAGTAAAAAAAAAAACCAAAATGGCGGCCGTTGCAGCTCCGCGAAAACAGGTCCTCAAATCGCGGGAGGTAAACGGCTGACATCACTGCCCCCTCTTTGTTGATCTGAAACACAAATTCAAAGCATATTATCAGTCTGTGACCCTTTGGTCATGGAATGACGGATGGGTTTTTCGTTTAGTACAAATTTCGGAAAATGGCGGCAATTAAAAAAAAAATCGAATTTTTGCGTTTTTTTTCGCATAAAAAGATAAATAATACTAGAAAATAAAGCCAAATGATGCTGCAACATAAAGGTGGTTAGGTAAGGGTCCGCTCTCGTAAATCCCTTAAAGCTTACTTGCACCCCTAATATCATTTCGAAAGCAAAAATGGTAATAAATTCCCGGTGATAAAAAGTTCCAGGAAAAATAAAAAGCAGTGCTTTTCACTTTTCCCTACGTTTCCGAGTACACACGAGTCGCCAATGATATTTTTTGGATACCTCGTATCTGTAGCAATGGAAAATTGTGCCCCTTGGATACGATTTTCCCGACGGTTGTTGCTACTTTGTACGTGAAAATTGCGACGAAAATGTTTTTCGCGAGCGTGAACCCTTGCGTGACGAAAACGAGGTTTGCGCAGAATCGTCAATAAGTGTGCTTCAAAGCAAATATTGGGATACATGTGAGACGCCATGAGGAGGGAAAGTGGCAAGTTTCGTGAGGACACCTCGCGTATACGGGCAACAAAAAAAAATACTCCGGCGAAAATCTCTTTGACCCGAAAACACCCCCGTGAACCCACACACACATACACACGTATTTTCATACGGAAATCGCAACCCGCAGCCTCGAACAAATACAGAGTTTAACCGCGTCAGCCCGAATGCGAATCGACGCCGAGACGACAGGGGCGCGACGAGGCTGTACTATGAGTCCAAAGACGACGAGAATCCCCGCGAGGATTACGAAAGGATTGAGGAATTTGACGAGCCGCGGGGAAAAATTCTTGTTACTATTCCGTTGAGAGATCTCGATCTGGTATAGGCGTTTATTTCTGTTCGTCATCCAAATCGGATCTACCTTGACGGCACACGCAAAAAGTATGGGGTTTCACCAAATAATTTGTGGATTAAGGAGAAGAAAATAGCGGGGGAATTGATTTCATTATTTTCCTCGCTTTTTTTTTTAATAACTCGAGAAATCGATTGGAATTTTTTTATAAATGTAGTTAATTTTATAAAATCAACTGTAACGTGCCTTTCTTCATTTTCGGTCCAATATGGTGGCGTTATTGGTGGCGTCTGTAGATTATTAAACCCTTTAATAATTAAGATTAGTAAACTAAGAATATTAACTTGAAATAGTGAACTTTAATAAACTTAATAAATTAAAATAATAAACTTTGATAAATTCAATAAATAAAAATAATAAACTTCAATAAAATGACCAAATAAAAATATTAACTTTAATAAAACGAATGGATAAAAATAAGAAACTTAAAATAATAACTTAAGGGAGGACACCACTGTGACCGGCCGAAAAAAGTCGTTTTTTCAAATTTTCTTGTCTTCTGGATTATTTATTTGGGATTTAGAAAAAAAATTATAAATTGAATAAAATTATTTCGTGTATATTTTTATTTCATTTTTTTTTTAAATATAATGTTATTGAGCTATATAGAGCCTCTGTATAAGAAATGTGGCCGAACGGCCGGATCGCTAGCATTACAATGGTTGGTCTGAAAAATAAAAATAAAAAAGTTTTATAATCTATACAAATATAGCTCTCGTTGAGGGTAGCCATTTTTCGAATGTAAACAAATTGACGAAGTGACGTGTGTTTCAAAAAAGTACAATTTTAGCGAAATTTTTACTTATATTCGGGGGCTCAAAGAATACTGAATAAAAATAAGGGTTACGTCCAATGATAGCTATTGCAGGGGCCGGGTTGAAATTCCGAACTTTGAATGATCAGAACGCTCAAAACTCCGAAAGAATACTACCCCGAAAGATCAAAACTCCGAAAGAATTTTGCCCGAAAGACCAAAACTCCGAAAATCTGAAAAGGGTTGAAATTACGAACTTTGAATGATCAGAACGCTCAAAACTTCGAAAGATCAAAACTACCAAAGAATTTGACACGAAAGACCAAAACTCTGAAAATCTGAACACCGTCAAAATAATTCGGATCTGGAAGTTTTTAAAGTTTCAAAATTTTCAATAAATCGACGAATTATTTCAAGAATTTTTTTTATCGACAAGTGTTTTTTCGTCAATTTTGAAATTTGTCTAGACAATGTTATACGTTCTACATCATTTACAGTCAACTGTGTAGACTTTCGCTGGCATGATCTTGACGAACCTTGTAATTCCGGAACATTAAAATTAGGAATTTTAAACCGTCGGCGCATTGAAAATTCGGAATTTTAATCCGGCCTCCGTGTCAAGATCATGCCAGCGAAAGTCTACACAGTTGAATGTAAATGATGTAGAACGTATAACATTGTCTAGACAAATTTCAAAATTGACACAAAATCACTTCTTAATAAAAAAAAATTCTTGAAATAATTCGTCGACTGATTGAAAATTTTGAAACCTTTAAAACTTCTATAGCCGAATTATTTTGACGGTGTTCAGATTTTCGGAGTTTTGGTCTTTCCTGTAAAATTATTTCAGAGTTTTGATCTTTCGGGGTAGTATTCTTTCGGAGTATTGAACGTTCTGATCATTCAAACTTCGGAATATCAACCCGGCTCCATCTTGAATTTCAGAATATTAATATTCGGAATTTTAAACCGTCGGAGCACACAAAGTTCGGAATTTCAACCTGCAACTGCAATTACAGAAATCTTGGTTTAAAAAATTGAAAATCTGATAATTATACCTAGAGTTATGATTCCGGCCAGGTCGAGAAAAGTCCTTTCGAAAGAAACGCGTTTGAAAGTTTTAGTATGAGTAAATCGTTGCGCCACCTGCTCTCACCAAATCGTCTGTAACTTGGTCAATTTTCAATATTTACAACTCGACAGTTTTTTCACATATTCGTCAATATGTATACTTTGAGAAAACACAAAAAACTCGATCTTTTGACCCGTCACTGTGGTGTCCCGCTTTAAGATTAATGAACCCGTAGATTATCGAACCCCTTAATAATCTACAGAATAGCGAAGGAGACATTTGAATTTTCACCATTTGCCCGTTTCAATTACTACTATTTTGTAATCCCAATGATTAAATTCTCAACGCAAATCCTAGTTCAACAACGCTAAACGTTGCTATGATTTTCAATGATGATGCAATACGCGATGAAACTCTGAACCCTATTTCGCTGATCCGCGATATGAAATCACGAGAGAACTCGTTAAGCGTCCTAAGTAGTACCTAGTGTAGTATACTCGATAATGCGACGGGTGGTTTGCGACCACCGAAGAGAGTCTAGCCGCGAAATTATGCCCAAACACGTTCGAGTTTGACGGTGGCACTTCCGGCGATTCCTCGGATCTTCCGATTTCCCAGGGACGCGTCCTCGTCAACGATCGTACGACGGGCGTGCGGTAATCGGGTTTCGAAACTTTTCCCAATAACATCGCCGCACATCCTCATTCACTGTGTACCCCAGTCTTCCGTATACGTATATACGAACGTGATTGGGGGAAAACTCATCGTCATCCTTGATGTTCGTGGTTTTACGATGAAGAACGAGTCGCGTTGGTTAATTCTGACGGACGGGAAGGAGGATAAGTGGATTAGAGTTCTGCGAGAACTTAATTGGGTCATTCTTGTTACTCATAGCCCGAGCTTTGTTATCGTCGATTTTAAAAGCCCAAAATCCCGCATCTCAGCGTTCAAAATGTTCCTGATAACCGGTACATCTTATCGAGGGGGATATCTTTCGGGTTGAGGTGTCTGTATGACTTGCCACGGGAATTAAGGAATCATCACTCTGTAACCGGTCGAAAAATAGCTGATTTTCGCGATTTTTTTTCGATGGTTAAAATACTCCAATCAGTCTGATTTTTTAATGCTAAATCAAAGCATTTAGGAAGAATAGAAAATATTTTTTTAAACGTTTACTTTTTATTTTCACATTTTTAAAAGGTTGATAATGTTTTTGAAAAAAAAGGAGTTCCCACGGTGTACACGGTGGTGGCCGTAAATATTATCTGGAACCAAATTTGTAAAAAGATTATTAATCAGTATGAAAGCCTGCTATGGAGGTTTCTTTTAAATCGAAAATGACAAAATGGCGGCGGTTTGAAAAAAAAAAGTATCGAATTTAGCATATTTTTCGACAGTTTATCTTTAAAAAAAATATGAATATTAAAAAAAGCTTCCATAGTAAGATGAAGAATGACGTGAAGAATGTTGTGTCAAAATTTGAGACGGATAGCTTGAAAACTCTTCCTTTGAGAGTGTACACCGTTTAAAAAAACGACGTTTCGAGGAAAACGCGTTCAAAGTTTCGCGTGCGGAATTTTCAAATAAATTGTCTACTTACGATCAATCGGCGATGCCATGTCCGTATTTATAACCGTCTATACTATCGGATAATCCAAAAAAATGGATTATTTGAAAATTTTACACTGTGACGATTCCTCAAAAAAACATGATCGATTTATTCGAAGGATTAGGCTACGGTGGAGACCGATAAATCAGGGTTATTTAAAACAAATGAATTTTGAAGGAATCAATAAAATAACTAAAAAACTGTTTGGACATTCATTTGTATGTATATTAACTAATTTGTAGTGCCAAATTTCATCAAAAATATTAATAATTGAAAAAGTTACGAACAATCGCGCGAAGGACCTTTGAACGTAAGGGGCTCAACGTTGTACTTGATTTTGGCCACCCGGTTCATCTGAAACAAACAAAAAAACGAGTTTTTCTTCAAATAGACAATATTGGCTAAGACTTAACCGAGCTTTCTCCGTTATCGTGTTTCAATCATTTAAAAAAATCGAATTTTTCCCCCATTTTTCGAGGCAAAATGACATTATTTTTTAAAACTAAAGAAAAAAAATGTTCAGAAGAAAATCGTCCATCAAGACGACTACTATTCCACCGTCATATGGAAGGATGCAACTACGAAAAAAAAATCGAAAATACGTTTTTGGTACCGTTGGAATGAGTGCAAAATTTCCCATCGTTTTGTGCAGTAAAACGTATTTTCGATTTTCTTTTTTGGTCGGTGCAGCCATCTTCCCTCTGACGGCAGTATTTACTGATTAAGTGTACTAAATTTCAAGTCAATCCGTTAATTCGATGTCGGTAAATCGTGTACACCGTTTTTAAAAAACATAGTTTCGGGAAAAAAGCATCAAAAGTTTTACTAGCAGTTCTATCATTGTAATCATAAGTTTACCTTCAATCTGCGATTCCACCACCATATATGACCTTCCTCTTCAATTTTAGTTGCCTCAAGCGACGAACGACTGTCGTCATTTATCACAATAACCTGACCCCTTAAGAGAAGTATATCGTTCGGATTGAGGTGTCGATGTGGCTTGCCACAGGAAAAAAAGGAAAGAAGATATAATTTCACCTATTTAAAGCGAAACTTTTGATCGACGATTGCCGCGAATCCATAAATTTCTATTTTTCGAGAATTCCAAGCTTCGAATAAAATGTCTGTTCCTGCTCTCCGAAAGTTGGGACGAGAAAATAAACATCGTCATTCCGCCGAATTTTCCGTGCAATTTTTCGCTCATCGCAGTTCGCGAACTTCTCCCACACTATATCGCCCCTTCCTTTCGTTTTCCTCGCCTCGTATGTTCGCTGTCTCCTCAAATTTGCATGCAATGCAAAAAAAAAAAAAAAGAAAGCGCGCTTGTGTCTTTCGGTGGTGGTTTTTCTCGGGGATGGAGTTACTGCCCGAACGGGGTCTCTTTAACCGTTGATTTCAGCGGATGTGCGAGAACGAGGCGACCCTCGGACGTCTTCAGCAGCAAGGCGCGGGCTTGCCGGCTGACGAACACGAGCGCGAGCGGGAACGCGAACGTTGGAGTCTCCTAAGAGCGGCTAGAGACGAGGCTGATCGTAGCCTCAGCCTGGCTGCGAGCCTCGCCGATAAAGAAGCTGCTCTTTCTCACGCTCACAGCACCATCAAAGAAGTAAGCCCATCCAAAATGCTTTCACTCATTTTCATTGTAAATCTACACTCCCCCATGGAAATTTATGTGTGTAAAATATATGCTACATATATATATATATATATATATATATATATATATATATATATATATATATATATATATATATATCGGTCGCATATATAGTGACGAAAAATAGAATAACACGTATATAATCAGTATATATGCACCAAATATATGACGCATATATGACCCATATATTTTCGATATATTTTTCTGACCAAAACATATATGCTACGTATAAACACTATATATGATGCATATATGAGGCATACACGACGCATATATTTTCGATATATTTTCAATCTATTTTTTTTGTCAGAAAAATATATCAAAAATGAATGCGTCATATATGACCCATATATGTGTCATTTATGCGTCATATATGACGCATACATTTTTGATACATATTCCTGACAAAAAATATATGCTGTGTATAAACACTATTACAGTTAAACTTAATAAAACTTAAATCTATCTATATGCTACGCATATCTGTATATATGTGGCATATATGTACCATTTATGCAGTATATATGTGGTATGTACGCAGTGTGTATGGAACATATATGCTAAATATATGTGGTATATATGCAGGGTAAATGCTACATATATCATTGATATATGATACATTGATATACAGTAATACCACGCATATACATCTCATATATGAAAACGTTACGAAAATTAGAATTTGGCACATATATGCAACATATATTTTCAATATATGGCATACATTTAACATATATTACAATTATTAATAAAATAAATTTGCAGTATATTTTTATGCGTATATAAATTTCCATGGGGGCTGAGAGCAAAGTCCATAATATTCACACAAACGCCCATGGTAAAAGACGGGATAGTAAAATTCGTTATAGTTTATTTACACCGTAATCATACTATGGTTAACACGACTATACGCGAAAAGTACACCTAAACATGCAATTTGGGTGGCGTGTTTGACTATCTATTATCCCCGAAATGATTATTCACTATTGTAAAAGGCTTGCCAATATAGATATGGTTAATTCAGTGCAATAACAAAAACGCCGCACAAATACTAATGTTGTATACTGTACGTTAAGTTTTGTTCAGACAAACTTTTACTATTCTTTTCATGTTTGTACAATTCATATGGTTAACACACCGAGAAAAAAAAATCGGATTTATTAGTCCAAACAAAACGCTATTGACTTTAATAACATGATAAAATTGAAAGTTTTTTTTTTCATTTAAAAGAGTTAGCCGAGTTAGCCGAGTTAGTTGTTAGCCGAGAACAATATATTATTGAAACTATCTAAAAAATTATCGCGAACAAATTATATAGTTTTGAATGCATTTTCTGCAACGAACAAAAAAAGCGTTTCAATTCATAACATGAATATTGTTGATTCGAGTACACAAGCAAAATTGAATTTCGCTCGTTTGATGCAGATAAAGTATCTATTGAGTAAATATGTTATTTTATTTTTTTCACCATATCCGAAATTGATGTCCAAGTACATTGTTCGTTAAAATATTAATATTTTATTTCGATTGAAAAATATTAATCAAATGTCTGAATTGATTAAAAAATCATGCGAAAATAGAATTTGTTTCTTGCGCATTTGGTTGAAGAAATTCAACCAAATCATGGCCGAGCACCACCGAAATTATAGGTGTGAGGAAACCCGTAGTTCTCGGAGTAACCGCTAGAAGCCGCACGCGCGCTCATTTCTCGTAAGCGTAGCGCGAACCGAAAATCTACTTAAAGGCCAAAGAAACTCTAAAGAGTATTGCTTCTTGGCCTGTGGCTAGGATCAAAGTGTAGTATCGGCTCTTATCAGTTGAATATCTGATATTCTCTCTATGGATATTCCATTGGATATCTGATATCCTCTCCACTATTATCGTGGATGATCATTATCGGTTCTTATCAGTTGAATATCTGATATTCTCTCTATGGATATTCCATTGGATATCTGATATTCTCTCTACTATTATCGTCGATGATCATTCTAATGCTCTCTTTTTATTTAAGATTTGAAACAAATTGAAAAACTTACTTCCCATGGCATTTTCGTTTCGATGTAGTAAAGAAATAATTAATTCTATTGAGTATTTTTTTGTACGAAATAAAAAAATGTTGTAGCAACCGTTTAATTATTTCACCCAATACATCTACGGATTGTATATAGAATGATTTCTATAGGATATAATTTTATTTGAAGGATAATGTATACATTCAGAGAACAGAAGAGCATTTTCAAATAAAATAATATGTTATTTAAATCAATCACATTTTCCAAAATTTTATAGTATTGTAACATTCTCATATATCGGTGGCACTCCGCAGCAGCACATTTATTTGGATCAACCAATTGATTTTTTTGATTCAATTGGTTTTTTTCCCAGTGTATAAACATCATCGCAAATCACAGGCAACATTCTTAATCAATGTATATATATTTCAGTCCACTATTAGAATCTTGGGGAAGTACATTTTTTCATAGTATCAGGGAATACCTGTTTTATGAAAACCTACTATATTATATAGCATTGAAAAATAAACGTGTGTTTGTAGGATTGGTAGATAACTGCTAAAATATCAATAAGCAGTACTATACTTTTGGCCGTAACTACGGCTATAAAATATTATTCTCCTCTCCGGGAAATATGAAATATAGTTAAAATATGGTTGAGAACAGCATACACTTCTTTCAGTGTATGAAATATCTACGTGGGGTTGGAGTTTGCATCGTTGGAATGCAACAAAAACTCTCTTCAATTTCTTATTTTCCTTATTATCAAAAATCATATTCTGAACATTCATTGTAAATCGCGAATTGAGAATCCTAAAAATGTTTGCTTAGTAGCTGAAATCTGCCAAAGAAAATTTGGGAAATAAAAAATAGATATTTTCGTTACATACCAACGATGCAAACTTCACCGCCATATATCTACAATAATGAACAAACGCGGGATATTTTCATCAACTATTTCCACTGCGTCGAAAGAATTCTCAATCCGCACGATAATTGTTACGGACTATTTTTTTACTTCTCTCCCTAATGGAAATAATAAAACGATAATATGTGTATGTATTATGTATATCATCCGAAGAGAAGAACAACGGAACAATACAACGAGGGAGGCCTGAGGGAAAAAAGCCACAACCCACTCCGTCCCATTCAAACACATAATTGCATTTCATTTGAAATTTAATTATTTCTGAATATTTCAATACGTGAAAAAAAGTATTTGCATCCATCCCTTCGCTGGAGTAACTCTTCGAAAAAGGAATAATATTTTTCCACGGCTCATATTAAATATCCATAATGCATGTAAATGTTGATATAAATAATGAACGTTGATGGAAATCTCTGGAAAACGAACACAAAAATAACAGCGTGGCGTGAAAATATTCTTTTTTTACTGTATATGCAAAAAAATCAAAATTCGATTTTTAATTTCGTCACAGTAGAATTGCCCTTAATTTTTGTTTTGTTTTCGGCAGTGCAATATCGCTGGTGAGCTCCGAAGCCGATAAAAATGTTAGATTTGAAATTTTTTCGATGGTATGACGAATCAAAGCTAACATCAATTTGACAGCTGCAACGTCAATTATCGGAGCGAGGCGGAAGTGCGGGAGGAAGCGTGAACGGCACGGCGACTCCCGGTGCAGTGAGTAGCAGCGGCATCGGGGTTGGAAGCGGCTGTGGCATTATAATTCCTCATCTGGGCTCCCAGCAAGCTCTCGTCGGTACGGAACTCTGCGTGAATCCGGGGAGTGCAGTTTCGAGTGGGGGCGGCGGACAAGCCGGTGATCGTGGCAGCTGCAGCGCCGATAGCGGAGTCCGAGGCTCGAGCGATCGCGAGAGCGGGGGTGCAACGAGCGTCGGGGGAAATCTCTCGGACTCGACCACCGACGGTTAGTTTCTTCCTCTTCTTACTCCTCGACTCTCGATCAACCCCTTTCCCATTCTTTTTTATCGTCGTCAACGAAGTATTAAAATTCTCATCTCTTCATAAAGGATGGAAAGAATCGCCTCGAGAGGAGGACAGAAAAAATATTTCCCTTGTGGCAAAAAAGCAACGAAAAAGATATCTGGTCTGACGGTCGTCTTTAGAATCTTTATGAAGGACGTTGGTTGACCATTTTTTTGCGTATAAAAGATTAAAAAATACAGTTTTGTGCACATGTAGAGGTTTCATTATCGAATGAAAAATGATTTTGTGTTTGGCGATGCCCCAAAGTAAACACGGAATCAACGAAAGTTGTGTTCGTCGTTTTTATGAAAAGAAGTATTTAATTAAAAATTATGATTGCAACTCACTATGAGGGAACGAGTTTTCCAAAGGTTTTCGGCCCAGTTTCATTGAAATTGCTTTACTTCTGCCACCTAGATCCCCTTCAGCAGACGTGAAAGACGTCGTTTAAAAAAAAAAAATTAAAAAAAAAAATTAAAAAAAAAGGTTAAAGTTTGAAGGCCTTAGGCTACTGTGACGATCCGAAAATCAGGGTTATTTAAAGGGTTAGGACACTCTAGAGGCCGAAAGAATAGGCTTTTTGGGGATTTTTTTTCAGAAAAACTACAAAATATATCGAGATTACAAAAAAGGGTGTTTATCATGCATATCAGTGACTGCATACAGTAATTTTTTTGAAGCGATTCTTTTCAAAATGGCGGCTGTGCAGCGTTTATCTCAAAATTGCATTTATTAAGGGGTTATAAACAAAGTTGTTGGAAAAAATTGAGATATGTTCGTGAATTTTTTTAAGGACATTATGTAGATTTTACTGAAAAAAACTAAATACCGTTTGTTGGAACTGGTCTCGGAGAACAAAATTAGAATTTTAACAATGAAAAAATATGAACAATTGTAGGACTTATGGCCCTTCTCCCGAAAAGCCTTTTTTTAAGAGGCTTGCGGTGAACGTGGTTAAAGGTGAACCGCTCAACTGAAATAAAAAGAGTCAAAAAATTATTAAACACGAATGTCATTCGGTGTACTTGAACGGTTTGTTTACCAAAAAAACTTTTTTTTAATACAAGAACCATTTTGCAAAAAAAAATCGATTTTCGAGGTGTTGAG
Source organism: Ophion ellenae (assembly GCA_963210295.1). NCBI lineage: Eukaryota > Metazoa > Arthropoda > Insecta > Hymenoptera > Ichneumonidae > Ophion > Ophion ellenae. The sequence goes on along the minus strand of OY723391.1, from coordinate 26,605,784 downwards.
AATTGCGAACAAAAAATTGTTTAAAAGCATCGCACATTTTTTAATGAAAAATCAACCGTTCAAGTACACGAGATGGTAAATATCAACAATTAAAAAAAAAATCATGAAGATCGGTTGAAAAGTTTTCGAGTTATCACGTTCACAGCGACGGTACGTTTTATTTTTTTTTCGCCCCATACTTGCAGTAGAAAACGCGGCACAATTTATGATCCAGTGCTTCGATCTGAATGAAATTCCGCACAGATATTTTCGAAAGCATGTACTTTTAGAATATGCAATAAAAAAATCGTCGATTTTTTAAGCCCCAACTTTGTATATAACCCCTTAAGTTGGCCGGAAACGTAATTCGGACAATTTTCAACCGATTCACTTGAAATGTTGAATATATCTTGAAAAATACATTGTCTATGGAACTACGTAGGATTTTTTTTAATATTGCATAGTTCATTTGTTATTAACAATAATCTGGCGATTTTTCAGGCAAATTTTTGGAAAGTGAAATATTTGCCCAAAAAATCGTCAGACAATTGTTAATAACAAATGAACTATGCAATATAAAAAAAAATCCTACGTAGTTCCATAGACAATGTATTTTTCAAGATATATTCAACATTTCAAGTGAATCGGTTGAAAATTGTCTGAGTTATGTTTCCGGCCAACTTAGAAAATGCAGTTTTGAGATAAACGCTGCACAGCCGTCATTTTGAAATTAATCGCTTCAAAAAAATTATTGTATACAGTCATTGATATGTATGATAACCACCCTTTTTGTAGTCTCGATTTATTTTGTACTTGTTCTGAAAAAAAATCCCCAGAAAGCCAATTTTTTGGGCCTCCAGAGTGGCCTCAGGACTTGAAAAAATTAATTTTGAAGGAATAAGTAAGATGATTGAAAAATCGTTTGTACATTTATTTGTATGTACATTAGCAGAGTTGTGTACCAAATTTTATGAAAAAAATAATAATCATTAAAGAAGTTATAAATAATGTCGTGAAAAGACCGTTGAACGTGAGGGGCTCAACGGTGTACTTAATTTTGGCCACCCGGTTGATCTGGAACACAAATAAAAGGGTTTTTCTTAAAATAGAAAACATTGGCCGAGCCTTTTTTTGTTATCGTGTTCCAATCCTCAACAAAAATTGGATTTTCTAAATTTATTTATCATGTTTCAATAAATAAAAAAACATAATTGAATTTCTCAATATAGATCACTTGTTCGAGCCTTTTTTTGTTACCGTGTTTCAATCATCACACACACAAAAATGAATTTCTTTTTCGCTTGTTCGAAGAACAATGACATCATTCTTGTTAATAACTAACGAAACAAAATATTAAGAAGAAAAACGTTGGTCAAGACTCAACTATTACACTGATCAAGTGTACCAAATTTCAAGCCAATCCGTTCATCAGATGTCGAGAAATCGCGTACACCCTTTTTAAAAACACAGTTTCGAGAAAAACGTTTAAAGTTTGCAGTTATATCGTTGTAATAATGAGTTTGCCTTGAATCTGCGATTCCTCCACCATGGACCTTCCTCTTCAATCTGCGTCAGCTCAAGCGACAAACGATGACGTTGAAGATTGCATAGTTGGAATGCAACGATTTGTTAAAATTTCTTCGTTTTCATAATCATCGAAAATCCTTTCGTCCTTTCAAATTGAGGTTACGAATCTCTAATGAGGGCACATAAAACGTACGAGTGATTTTCATAGCCTGAATCGGCCACAAAGATATTTTATAAATTAAAAAGACTTAATTTCTATTGCGTCAAAACGATGCAAACTTCAATATCATGACTAACGAGTGGTCGTCATCTTCACAGAAGCTTAACCCCTTAAGAGTAGCTTTAAAATCAAACAGTTTTTACTTGCACCTAGTCGACAACTTTTCCACTTTCAGTAAAAAAACTGTCACCTCATGGTAGACCCCAATCGTTCGAAAAAGCAAAAAAAGAAGTTATTTTTTCACCCCAACAGAGTAGAAATATGCCCCAAAGAGCTACGCTACAGTGACATCTAAAAAAATCGGTGGCTATCCCGGTGGAAAGTCGACGAGCCATTCTTGACAATCAATTCCCAAAATGTACACCGCTTTAGCGGATCGTCCCTGTAGTACATCCCCTTGAGTATTATTGAGCGGCGCAATTTTTCAAACGTCGTTGGGTTGGCGAGGAAACTAATGGCGATAGATAGTGTAGATTCGAACGCGGATTTAGAGGGGTGGAATAAAATTGCACACGCAGTCTCCCTTCTCCCCACTACACTCAGAAAAAAATATTTATTATGTTCTAATAAACTGGCACATTAGAACATAATTTATCAGAAATTAATAAATATTTACTCGTATGGAGACAGTTTTTATGCGATTCTAACTACAGCATTTACTCGGCGTCACTAAATTTTTTTTTACGTGCCGATTTTTTACATCAATTAAAAGCCATATTTAAAATTGAAAATTTGAATAAATATTTCCTCAAATCAAATAAATACTACTTTCCAATCACGAAAACCTCTTATTTCGCCACTATGAAACTAATGCGCGCATGCGCACATTGCCCTTCAATTATTTAAGTGCAAGTGAGAATATAAAGTGAGAAAAAAACGTTCAAGTGAGAAAATAATGAAGGACGGAATTACACAATTCCTCGACAAAACCAGCTGGGGGATTATGAAGAATCCTAGTAGATGTTAAGCAAAACTTTATTTGTCGGATATAAAACACCTATTTCTTCTAACTTTCATATTCTATTAGATGTTAAGAAAAATCTTTAGTAAATCTTAAACATAAACTTAAGGGGCCAGTCCACTTTGGAGCCACGAAAAAGGCTGTTTTCGCGATTTTTCAAAAGGATTTCATAAAAGATATGAATATAAAAGTTGTTGGGCTTGATAAATAATATCTTGAAATACATTAAAAAAAAATTAAATCATTTTTATTCATTTTTAAGTACAAAAGCTATAGTTTAACGTAACGCCTCAAAAATAGGTGGTCTAGGTAGCTCCATCACAACTCGGCAACGGCTTGTCCGAAACAAAAAAATCAAAGTCCATTAGATTCAGTATGACACCAGCTACAAAATGGCCCTCGAATATAAAGTTTCATCAAAAAATAAAACATGGCAGATGAAAAACGAAAAAAGTTTTGAAAACGCGTTTTTTCGCAGTTTTTCGCAAAAAAAAACTCATCACCGTCGATTTCTTCAATTCTTGCTTGCTTTCGATTTTTTGAAATTTCCAAAGTGGACTGGCCCCTTGAATAAAAAATGTTCTTACCTGTCAATAAAATCGTAGTATGCCGACATACGAATTCGAAAACTTATTCGCCGGTAGGCAAACTTCTTTGTCGTCAATAAGTCTTTTTTCCGAGTCCGCCAACATCAATATTTTCGAATTCCCAAATCGCATAATAGTAATTGCGATTCAACAGCGTCACTTCTCGACATTTTTCCCTGAGGCTTCCTTCCTCCCTTTCGCTTCATCTTCCATTCTCGAATGCAACACCGTAAGAGTGCAACATAAAGAACACGCGGATGCGAGTTTACCTCGCCATACATTGGAGGCCTGCGAGACGAAAACATGTTTTCATTTTTCCAATACACACTCACAATTTTCGTTACTCATTCCATTTTGTTTTCTTACATAAATGTCCTGGATTTCGCGCAGGCACACCCACGATAACGGTCGAGGGAAGTGGCCTAGACGTGGACAGCATCTCCGTCGTTTCTTCCGTAGCACCGCCTCACATGTATCAATGTAAGTGTCCAGCGCATAAGTCACGAGAGAAGCAAAAGCGAGCCCAAGTTGGCCGCAAAGTGTCATCAAGTTGAACCGACTGAAGGGTCGTTATTTTGTAATGCCTCGTCACTGCGTGTATCTCTCTCTCTCTTTGTGTGCATCTATTTGCCATGCGTGTACGACCATACGACGGATTCACTCGGCTCGATCGATCATCGCCATTGTCGCGAGCACGAGACTCAACGTACTGACGTGCTTTTTTTTTCGCAGAGTTTCTCGCCACATACGTATATAACATTCCTCCACGAAATCTCAGTATTCTTTAATTTCCGTTTATTTCATTGCACGCGCATGATTATTCATCGAGTCTGGTACTTCTTTTTTTTTTTTAAATGAATAATCTCGTTCGTATCGAACGCAGGACAAGAAGGGGAAGAATTTTAATGCTCGATGACTCGCTGTGTGTTCTTTATGTTGCGTCGATTTACTTTGTGCATAACAAACGAGGCTCGAGGATTATTCATATTTTCAAGTGTATGCAGGCCTGCATACACATCTCCAAGTGTATGCATTTTTGGTAAAACGGAGTTGAACAGGTTGAACGCAGGGGATATTATTTATCGTTAGTGTACTTTTGAGCTACCTCTGTTATCAACATTTTCTTTCCTTCTTTATAGCCCGTTGTTTCCTGTTGTCCAACGAAAAGCCAATCTTTGACGCGAAGTTTCGCTTTTTGGTCATCTCTTTTCAGCAGCTACTACCCCGAAGGACTGCAGCCCAACGTTGTCACCGTTAAACGCATTCTCGAGATCGATGGACAACTCCTCGTTGTCTCGCTCGGTCGAGCAACTCTCCAGCCCGATGGAATCGGAGCCGCGAAGGAACAAGCAACCACCCCCGGTGGTGCCGCCATCGGCGCACGCCAGATCGTCCGCCACTAGGGGCGGACCTTGGGGATCAATTTCGAGGTTGGACAATCGTGAAAAAAATGAGCATTATAAAACGAGAACATGCTAAGAAGTTCCATTCGTAGAGAATCATTTTTTTACCCCTATTCGCAAAGTTCGCTCGACGGAAATTCGCTGCTTGTTCGAAAAATCGTAGAGTTGTGAGAAAATTCGAAGATCACTTCGAGCACGGACGAACGTCCTGAAGAGCTTCGTTTCTCGCGCATTTTGAGGCCTTCCGACGCCAAAAGTCGGAAGCATAAGACTTTGGTATAAAAAAAGATCTTCCGAGCCTTGAGGTATTCCTTTCGGGGAGGGCCGTTTTTTGTGGAGGGCCCTTCTGGATCATTGGTAAATTGCAGTGGCGCTTTGAAAAACATAAGTTACAACAATAAGCTGGAATAAAAAAAAATCGCGCAAATCTAGTAGATTTCAACATTTTTACATTTTCTCGGAGAAGCCGCACGAAAATTCTTCCGCTAGTAACGTTTTTCCAAGTTTTATGGGTAATATTTTCTTTCAACATTCGGTGACACCCGGTTTTTATCGTCGTTGCGGATTCTTTCGAATTTTTTCACACGCGTACAGCAGTTTATATCAGACATCCAGAATTATTTGGTCTATAAATTATTGGATAGAAATGTAGTCGTGGATTTGCCAATAGGCACAAAGTCAAGTGGCCTAGACTTGAGGGGTTAGGCCACAGTAACTGGTATAAAAACATGTGCGAATTTATCCATTTTTTCGTGTGAAAAAGTGATTCACTCATAAAATTAATCACACATGTATTTAGTATGAATATCAAGCTGTTGGAAAATATATATATATATTTTTTGCGATGTACAAAATGGCCGACTGCTCGAAACTTCTCGAAACAGCTTTTTTCCAATTGGCGTGGCAAATAACTTCAACAATTTTCACCCGATTTACTTCAAATTTAAAAGTTATGTTCCTAATTGCATTTCGCAGAGAAGTACGTACGGAATTTCTGATTAATCGAAAACTTTTCATTTAATGAGCAGTTTATGAGCAGTTATAACGAAATTTTTCACTGAAAATTCATTTCTCAAGTTCAAATGCCTACAACTCTTGAATAAAACAATATTCTAATGTAGATTGACGAGAATTTTTGTTTTTTGTTCAAGGTAAAAAATTGCGGATGCTAAATGTTACGCCGCGGAGCGCCTAAAAAAAAGATAACAAAAGAAAATATTAGTAGTCGGCCATTTTGAATATCGAAAAAAATATATATTTTTTCTAACAGCTTGATATTCATACTAAATAGATGTGTAATTAATTTTATGAGTGAATCACTTGTTCGAACGAAAAAAAAAATTGTCAAACTCGCACATGATTTTATACCCGTCACTGTGGCCTAACCCCTTAAGTATAAATCCGGCAGCGTAGAAACGTGGCCAGCGCACCGTCTCCACAAAGTGACGTATAAATGAGACGATTTTTCGAGTCGTAATTCTTCGTTGAAAGTTCGGTAACTTGGCTTGAAATTTTATCGGTATACTCGGATGTATTCTTATCTAATTATATACGAAAATCAATGAACCGTTAAATATCCGGGTTCGCGAAAGGAATACCTAAAATTTGCGACGAAAATGTTTTTTTTTGCGAAGATACGAGACTACGGATGAGCAAGACGGTGAAGAAAAAAAAACTTCTTCATGGGCTGCCTGAATACTTGGGCCAAAGTTTGCGGAATCGTATCGATTAAATTTTGAGAGTCTTTGCGCCGTGTAACGTGCATAAAATATGTTAGCTACGCACACAGTGCAGTCTATCGTTCTCAAAGCATTGAACACGCTTGGTGTTCCACATTCTCTCTCTCTCTCTCTTTGCTTCTCTGCCTCTCTCTCCGTCTTTTATAAATGATGGATGCTTGCAAAGCCTAGCGATATTAAGCCAAGCTTTTCAATGCACCTTGTCTCGAAAATGAGGCTAGAGGGAAGCTTCTCCGCATATAGCTCGCATTATGTTCCAGGTACGAGGAATAATGCACGGAAGTACGGCTCGTATAACCATACCGCGTGGAAAATCCACGAATTATCTCGAGACTAGAAGCACGGGCGTGTTTGAGTTTTTTTTTAAATCTCTTTCTCTTTCAGATACCTCTGTTTTACTCGTTGCTTCAGGAACTGTGTGTCGGACGGGTGTGCGAATGCCCGCCAGCGTGAATTTCATTATACCAAATCGATAATAGCTCCGGAGAGTCGTAGGTTTCTCGAACCAATCGACAGAGGAAGAGAAAGAGGAAGAGAGAAAGAGAAGGCGAGAGAGAGAGAGAGAGAGGGAGAGATAGGGGGGGGGGGGGTCGAAAGTAATGCCGATAAGGAGTAAGTGAAATGAACGAGAAATTGAACGCAGCAAACGAGAATGAAGCTTCTTCGGAGTGGCGAGCTTTTTCCTGGCTCGATGGTCGGGCACTCGTGTCCCACCAAACGAATTCCATTTACTCTCATTTAGAGCGTACAGCGGCGGTAAATAATACAGTGAGAGAAAAAAGTCCCCTGTGATAGTCCTTTTAATTCTCTCGTTCTCTTCATCCTCTTCCTCAATGGAATACACCACAGACGCTCTAACTGCATTACTTTTCCCGTCCAACCCTCGACTCTATCAAACTTTCCAGTGATCTCCAACGATCCGTTTTGATTTTCTTTGCCCCTTCAATCAGGGTTTTCGCGCGATCGCGACACCGGAAGTCAGCGAACAGTTCCGTCGGTGGTCTCAGCGGGAGCGGCAGCGGGAGCGCCGGCAACGACGGTCCAGACGGCTTCGATCCGTACAGATCGTGGTCACCGCTGACCGAGGAGGGATACGCCGAAAAATTGAGACTACTGAGAGAGGCTGCTTCCGTACCGATGGAACGATGGCGAGCCCCGACCGTATTGGCCTGGCTCGAGGTTGCTCTTGGCATGCCTCAGTATGGACCACGATGCGCTGAGAATGTCAAGTCCGGCAAGGTTAATTGAATTGAAAAACCACAACGTTGATAACATACACTATAGAAACGCGTTTATGAATATTGCTATATTTATTTGTTTACGTTTTCGGGTGCAATCGCAAATTTCTTGATTGTTTTCCTCATTTTTTTGACTCGGTGATTTCTATGTGCAATTTTCTTTATTTACAGTATACAAATAATAGGGGGGGGGGGGGGGGGGGGGCTTATGGGCCAGCAGTGTATTTTTGACGTTTTAAAAAACGTTAAATTTATCAATTAAATGTCGTAGTCAGTGCTCAGGAAGGCGGAGGGTTTACATTTGGAAAATTCATAATTTGATCGAGTGAGCAATTTTGAACGATTGTAGTTTTGTCGGAAGAATACAAGAAAGTCGTGACTTCATTTTTAGACTTTCGTGGGCATTAAGAACGCTTTTAATATTATGCCTGTTCGTTCCTTTGTAAGAGCAGCGTTTCCTACCCGCTGTTCTTATAACCTTTCGGATTAAGGGGTAAGGCTACTGTGACAATCTGAAAGTCAGGGTTATTTAAAGAAATTAATTTTGAATGAATGAGTACGATGACTGAAAAATCGTTTAGACATTTATTTGTATATACATTAAGGGGCTATAACAGTGTGAAGGCTGGAAATTTGGGTGATTTTCGGAAATTTTTTGGAAGAAAAGTACTCAATTAAATGTTTCCGAAAATTAAGAATATATTTGGCTATATTTGACCTACATTACAGAATTTTTTCATAGAAAAATATTGAGATCCAAGCGCCAAGAAAAAAAAGTTCTTCCACTGCTGACATGATTCCGGCCGATTGAGTAGCTGAAACCGAAAAAGGAAAACAAGTCGTTAAACTGGAAGGTATTTCTTGTACAATGACGTAGGGTTTTCGAAAAATATAAAAATCTAACAAAATGGCGTAGTTATGGAAAAAAGTCTGCTTTCTTGCTTATAAAATAGTCGTTTTTTCCAATGCCAAATCGTCAATCTTCATCCAATCAAAAATATCCTACGTCATTGTAGAGTAAATATATTCAAGAGTACTCAGTTCAAATTTCAAGTCAATCGGATAATTGCTAAGTTGAAAAATCTCATTTCGAGAAAAACGCGTTTACAGATTTAACTATCGATTTTCGCAAGATGAAATGATATTGATATAAATTATATAAATGATAATGATATTCTTGAAAGTATAAACTGTCGAAAAAGGCAAAAAAAAATCGATTTTTCAAAAGTGTCAGACTGGCATAGCCCCTTAAGGCACCACACCACGGTTAAAAAAAAATCATTTTTTTTCATCTTCAGAAAGATACATTTGTTAAGAATGCTCACCAATTTTTTAAAAGAAATTTGTAAAATTTGCTGAGATACAGCATTTTATGTGAAACCGCTCAAAGCGCACGACCGCGCCGAGCGCCAGATGTGCGGCTTCGAACGCGTTTTTCTCGAAACTACGTTTTTTAACCTGGTTGACAACATATTGAAAAAACTATACATGCGATTGACGTGCGTCAAGTCTTAAACTGTTCGAAAAGCCAGTCTCTATGGCACCACGTAGGGATTTTTTTAATAAAGGGCCCCCTTCTATTTTTTTTTATGAACGACGAAAATTTTCCATGAAAATCGGAAATAGAATTCGCTGGTCCGTCATTTTTTTTAGATATCAAAATTCCCCTACGTGATGCTGTAAACCTATATGTCTAGTTTCTAAATATATTTTTATTTTATTTTTGAAATAAGCCGTATGGCTCGATCGCTGTCAACCGCCGAGCAGCAATTTCGTCGGAGTGTCCTCTTCGAAGCGGCGTACACCGCAAACTATACTTTAGATTCGAGTACGCAAAATTTGTAGACAGTCCTCTATATGTATATATTGACTGAGTATTAATAAAAATACAAAAGTGGTGTGGTGCCTTGACAAAGTTGTATACCAAATTTCATATAAAATATTTCTAATTAAAGAAGTTATAAACAATCTCGTGAAGGACCTTTGAACGTGAGAGGCTCAACGGTGTACTTGATTTTGGCCACCTGGTTGATCTAGAACAAACAAAAAAACTAGTTTTTTTTTCTTAAAATAAGAAGACCTAAGACCTGACCGAGCTTTTCTTTCGTTATCGTGTTTCAATCATAAAAAGCAAATCTTAATTTTTTTTATCTTTCGAGAAAATGACACCATTCTTGTTGATAACTATTTTAAAAAATGTTGAGAAGAAAAATTTAAAATTTTAAATAAAACTTCCTCTTCAATTTGAGTTGCCTCAAGTGACGGACGATTTTTTAAAATGTTTACAGTAGCCTAACCCCTTGAGGATTTCAGTTGTTCGGCATACGTTCTTACGTTGTTGTTGTTTTTTTTTATATGCCACAATCATTCGCTACTTGATTGCAGTGTTATTAATTGTATTTTCTCCGTAAGGCATTTCTACCGCTTCGTTTTTTAAGAGAAATTCTGTTAGTATCACGAGACGTGTCGTTGAGCATGCCTAATCGAAAAATGGTGTGATGTACAATGCTGTTGTGCGACCGACAGGTTCTACTTGAGCTAAACGACGCGGAGTTGGAAGCTGGTCTGGGCGTGACACATCCGCTTCATCGAAAGAAGCTTCGGCTTGCGATCGAGGAACACCGACACCCGAGCCTGGTTCGTTACCCTTGCATAGCTCAGCTCGGTCACACCTGGGTAAGCTCCGAGTGGCTTCCCGACCTTGGACTCGCCCAGTACTCCGAGAGCTTCGCTACCAACATGGTCGACGCGAGAATGCTCGATCACGTCGTCAAGAAGGAGCTCGAGAAACTTCTCGGCGTGACGAGGAAATTCCACCAAGCTAGCATTATGCACGGTATCAATCTTTTGCGAATGCTGAAATACGATCGTCAAGTAAGTTTACTTAAATTCGAACTGAAAGAAAAATAAAGAAACCCAGCATGGTTGTAGTTGAAAAAGTACGACAAAGCACGGTTGCCTCTTGTTTGCAGGCTCTTGCCGTTAGGAGGCATCAGTGCGACCAGGTTCACGAGGATCCTCTAGTCTGGACTAATCAGAGATTCATCAGATGGGCTAAGGACATTGATCTCTCCGAGTACGCTGATAACCTGAAAGGTTCGTTTCTAATCTCCACGTCGACCTTTCTCCTTTGACATTCGAAATTGACGAACATAAATTATGCAGACAATTACTATTGCACTCCAATAGCAGCGAGTATCGAATTGCACACTTTTTATTCGATTTCAAGTACCCTGAAGATCGTGCGATTCCCGATTTTCTCTTTCTTCCAAAGATTGTAATGTCAAATCAAAATCGTGAAGATCGATAAAGTAGCGCGAATCAGAGACAAATTAATTTTATCATCAGCAAATTATCGGTTCGTTAAACGGAATCTGGCAATTCAAGGTGAGTCGAGCGTTTCGACGATAAATGTTGAAGGACACTTACTTTTTTTAGACGTAAATACGTTCGTTAAAAGTTCAGCTCTGAAGTTTCTATAAGTACATTGTTTTCGAAAAAAGAAAAATGTAATCAAGAGCCGGAATCTTATTGGCAATCGGCGAATATGTCAGCGAGAAATACTTACTACGACTAAATTCTCGATTTTCGATGAGAAACGGTGCCAAATTGTTGATATTTTAATCGTTTTTTTTTTTTCGAAAACAATGTAGTGGAGCTTATTGAACCTTCATAGTTGTACTTTTACGTCACGCAGATACGTGACGTAAAAGTACAACTATGAAGGTTTAAGGGGAGGCATCTGAGTAAACGGCGAGAAAAACAGGTAAACTTCGGGAATTTTTATCTAAAAAACTAATGTTTCGATTGGATCCGGGTATTTTTTTTATTGAAAAATATGTACATTGAGGTATGTTTAGGAATTTTTTAAAATAAATTCGTTGACTGGAAGCGATTCAAACGCGATTATCTCGAAACATAGTTTTCAAAGTCAGTGCCAGATGTATCTCGAAAACGGCTTGTCCGATTTTGTCCAAATTTGGATACAATATTCTTCGATAGTTTTTCTCGTTCGTCACGTAGGGGTTTTTCATTTGATTGAACCATTGCTTTTTTATGTAATGTGTATGCATCCAAAATCGTCGAAAATTGCGAACGAAAAACGAATGTTGAATTAAAACGGTCGCAATTCCGTGAAAAATGAAAATTTCAAAAAAAAAAATCCTACGTGGCAAGCGAGAAAAAATATTGAAGAATATTGTATCCAAATTTGGACAAAATCGGACAAGCCGTTTTCGAGATACATCTGGCACCGACTTTGAAAACTATGTTTCGAGATAATCGCGTTTGAATCGCTTTCAGTCGACGAATTTATTTTAAAAAAATCCCAAACATACCTCAATGTACATATTATCCAATAACAAAAAAACCCGCATCCAATCGAAACATTAGTTTTTGAGATAAAAATTCCCGAAGTTTACCTGTTTTTCTCGACGTTTACTCAGGTACGTCCCCTTAATAAAAATTGGAGTAAACAACCACGTGGAGCTTGAACAACTACGTGGAGTTTGACAAAAAGTGGAGTAAACAATGTAAGTTGATCGTTGTAAATGTATATGCCGCCTTAATCCCCTAAAGAAGTTTTCCCAAAACGGATCCGACGCGTTTCATAAAAATGGCCTCGCCCATTTTCAATTTACAAATACACACAAATTCATAATACTCGTTCAATAGGATAACGTCCATCAGGTCTCCTTCGTGATACTTATGAAGAAAGAAAAAAAATACGATAATCGATTGATCTTCGTTTGTCCCAGATTCTGGTGTTCACGGTGCTCTGGTGGTTCTCGAGCCCTCTTTCACAGGTGACACGATGGCAACCGCGCTCGGTATACCACCGGCGAAGCAGATGATACGCCGACATCTGACAGCCGAATTGGAAGCCCTTGTACTGCCAGCAAGGTACTCAATCTACTGTCATCCAGAGGGCACGCTGGACAGCGCTCACTGAACAAAAAAAAAAACACCCTTATGGCGATACACGTTTGTCATGTTTTTAATCGTACGACGAGCCGCGGCATCAAGTGTCTCACTCGTTCCTATTATCATTCTTATTATTACTCGAGAAGCCAGTCCGATCCCGTAGACGCGAAGGTCTTTCTCGCTTTCGATTCGGAACTATTACGCCATTTTTTAAATCAAAACTTGTCGCGTTCGCGGTGGAGAAGGATCCTCGATAGGCAAGAGAAGCGGATGAAAGATTGAGAACGCGAGCCAACGATTTTCCCGGAGGATTTTCGCGGGTGATTTTCGCTAGGGTAAAAAGTGACGAGAATTTTTCTCCGCCGAAAGTTTCGCGAGAGTCTTCGACCATCACTTCGAAGGAATTACGAGTATTAATTCCATCGTGTATATGACGAGGCGGTAGATTAAAGCGGTTCACTTAGGCTTCGCCGAATTAAAGTATAGTCTGAGTAAGATACACTCATTACGAAAATTAAGGGACCAGTAAAATTTCATTGATTTTTGAACAGCTGGAACTTCGTAAAAAATGGTCGTGTCGAATTTTTTTATTCAAAATTAAAAAACAAACAAAATCAAATTTTCGTACTTCCATAGACAATGTATTTTTCAAGATATATTCAACATTTCAAGTGAGTCGGTTGAAAATTGTTTAAGTTATGTTTCCGGCCAACTTAAAAAATGCAGTTTTGAGATAAACGCTGCACAGCCGCCATTTTGAAATGAATCGCTTCAAAAAAATTATTGCATACAGTCACTGATATGTATGATAAACACCCTTTTTTGTAATCTCGATTTATTTTGTAGTTTTTCTGAAAAAAAAAAAATCCGCAAAAAGCCTATTTTTCGGCCTCTAGAGTGGCCTAACCCCTTAAGGTTAAAAAAAAATCTCTAAAGTACCAAAAGGTGCTTTTAGAGGATTCATTCCAGTTTACGAAACTCACCTTTAGCTCGTCGTACGATCATTTTGTTCATGAGATATTGATGATCTACGAAAAAAGCTCCTTTTTTCTTTAAACGCCGATATCTCAGCGACAAATGGTCGTACAGAGGTCCGAAAAATACCGTTTTGAAGCTGAAGAATCAGGCTAAACGACCCCAGTATTCATCAAGCTGAAAATGTTTTTTGAGCCCGTGGGCAATTTTCAAATTTAAAAAAAATCGAAAACGCTTGCCTCGCGCTATTTCTTAGATTCACGCCGAGCGTGTTGCTTAACAAAAATTACCGGTGAGATTCGTAAACTAGAGATTTCAAACTTTAAAACCCCATTTTTTTTCGTTACGATACGACCATTTTTCACAAAGCTACAGCTATTCAAAAATCGATGAAATTTTTTTGAAATTTTACTCTTCCCTTAATTTTGGTAATGAGTGTATATATACATATATATATAGGGATAGATAGAAAACAATATTCACGCACCGGGAGAGCCTTTCCCAGGGAACCGAATCATTTTCTTCGCTCCGGACAACGAAAACAACGCGATCCGCAATTTTGTTTTCCGTCGCGATACGCAAAAAATTTATCCCGGGTACAATCGGACAAGAGTTTTTTCCACGAGAACACGCGATTCGAACGTTCTCTCGCGTAATTTTTATGTTCTTCGTGCTTCGTGAATATTTCAAGACAACCGAGTGTTTTTTCTACGCCGTCAATTATTCAACTTTGATATCCGAAGCCCCCCCCCCCCCGTAATTCACTCCGCGTGAGACGAGACATTTAAGTGCGGGGTAAGGTTAATTCGGTGAAAAAAGGCATGTTTTTTTAGATTTTTTTGGCGATACAGATGGTGTTAGTTTATTTAGTCAATTTCCATATGATAATGCAACATTTAAACAATATTTTCTTAAATTTTCATTGCAAAATATTAAAAATTGAGCGAGTGACAGTGAATCTCCGGAGGCGCCTCGAAAAAAAATTGTTTTGCGGTGTACATCGTAACTCGCAACAGAATCATCTGAAACAAAAGAATCAAAATGCATTTATTAAAGGAGATGTTTCTCGAGGTAACCACGGGAGGATTTTTTTTCTCGATTTTTAAATTTTTCGTAGCACTTGAGAGCCAAAAAACCGATTTTCGCTGAAAAAATCGGCTAATTTGTTGCTATAAAATTAATAATTATTAAAAAAAAAACAAAAAAGCTCCCGACAATACCTGGTGAATTATGTGAAGAAGTACTGTGTAAAATTTCAAAACGATTGGTCCAATAGATTTTGAGTTATGGCGTACGCGGACTTCAAACATGACAAGTTTCAGAAAAACGCTTTAACGGGCCAGTTCACTTTGGAGCCACGGAAAAAAAGCTATTCTCGCGATTTTTTTTGTTGCGGATTTCATAAAAGATATGAATAAAAAAGTTGTTGGGCTTGATAAATAAAGTCTTGAAATACATTTTTTTTAAATGTTTAATTCATTTTCATTCATTTTTAAGTACAAAAACTACAGTTTAACGTAACGCCTCAAAAATAGGTGGGCTAGGTAGCTCCATCACAACTCGGCAACGGCTTGGCTGAAACAAATAAATCAAAGTCCATTAGATTCAGTATGACACCAGCTACAAAATGACCCTCGGATATAAAGTTTTATCAAAAAATTAAAAAATGGCAGATGAAAAACGAAAAAAGTATTAAAAAACGCGTTTTTTTCGCAGTTTTTCGCAAAAAAAAAGAGTAAAATCAAAATTTTAAAACCATCGAGGGTCATCTTTTTGCGAATCATGTTTACAATATGTGGTTCAAATTTCAAGAGAATCGGTTTATTAGTTTCAGAGATACGATGGAGCTAGATTTTGAAAACGTTGTTTCGAGAAAAACGCGTTTGAAGTTTATACTATGAAAAACTCGTACGTAAACTCAATCGGCAATACCTGCGCCGTAAAAAATCCCTTCTGATTGCTCATCATCGTCGATTTCAAAGTGGACTGGCCCCTTAAATAAAACTCGATAATTTTCTTATACTCATACAGAGTCGTCGACGCCAGGTCCGTAGAGGAAAAAGCTTCCATCAACATGATCTACAGCATCTTTTTGCATTTGTCTACGCAAAACTCTTCCTCCTTTACTGCCGTGCGCCGATTGCTCCTCCGCTTTACTAATTCGCAATAAAAACCCGGCCTGGAGCAACGGACGCTCAAATACTCATAACTTCGTCAATTTTGCTCCGATCGACTTGGAATTTTGACACAATATTCTTGAGATATTATGCATTCATTTTAAAAAAATGCAAAAAAAAATGTAATACCTTACCCCCCCTTAAGCAGCATAATAATCGTCTAGCAACGTTTTTTTTTCGTTCGCGTAAAGAAGGAAATCGGAGTCACCGCGTTACCTCAATACGTAATTTCTTCGAGGCGCGTAAAAAAAATTCGCTATTTCCCGTAGGGTACAGTGAATATTGTCGTTTACCGTGATCGCGACAGCCGTTGGATTCGGGCCAAATATCGACGGGGCATATATCGCGACGTTGCAACCGCTTATAGGAAAACGATCGAGGTCACATCCCTTTACGCTTTCCGATTGGAACGCCGCCGGAGACCGCGTTTCGCTCTAATTTCGCGAATAACGAGTCAATATCGTTCATTGTTTCCGCTCGCGAAAAAGTTTTACTCCCGCGAAAGCCCAATTAGTGGACGCGCGAATGGAAAAATTTCGCCGTGCTTTTGCGCGGATAAGGATCCCGAGGGAAAGTAGGGAGATATTCCCCGCGGGGACTAGTCCGGGAAGATCCGGACAACTTGCCATGTTCGTCGTTCGTGGTCGAGCCGTCACGGTCTCGTTAGAGCGGCAACCCTCGCATTTATCGTTATTAGGCGACGTTATATCGTCATTCGTCTTCCCAATTCGACGATCTTTACATCGTACAGCTCACGTTGCTGAATTCAAATCAAATTTCCACGAAAAAATTACTTACTCAATTCCTTTTTCATAGATTTTCACTCAAATTCATAATACGTTCCCATAAAGTAGCTCGCGCGCCTTTTCGTTGATCGAACATTTCGAAAACTTGTATTTATATCGAAAAACGCGCACCATCGTTACTCTCGGAATAAGTTGGAAATCATAAAAAATCGAAACTTCCGCTTCAACATATTTCGACTGGATACGTGTGAAAAAATGCTGCAATTGCTTCTTAAGGGGCTATACCAGTGTGAACGCTGAAAATTTGGGTGATTTTCGCGAATTTTTTGGGAGAAAAGTACTCAATTGAATGTTTCGCAAAATTAAGAATATATTTGGCTATATTTCACCTATATTACATAATTTTTTCATACAAAAATATTGAGATCCAAGCGACTTATGCGCTGCCTTCGAAGGCGCCAAAACAAAAGTTCCTCCACTGCTGACATGATTCCGGCCGATTGAGTAGCTGAAACCGAAAAAGGAAAAAATGTCGTTAAACTGGAAGGTATTTCCTGTACAATGACGTAGGATTTTCGAAAAATATCAAAATCTAACGAAATGGCGTAGTTACGAAAAAAAAGTCTGTTTTCCTGTCTATAAAATGGTCGTTTTTTTCAATGCCAAATCGTCAATTTTCATCCAATCAAAAATATCCTACGTCATTGTAGAGTAAATACATTCAAGAGTACTCAGTTCAAATTTCAAGTCAATCGGATAATTGCTCTTTGAGTTACAATGTCAACAAATTTGAAAAATCTCATTTCGAGAAAAACGCGTTTAAAGATTTAACTATCGATTTTTGCAAGATAAAATGATTAGAGATACGGCCTTGAAATTTTTACAGGATATTCTTGAAAGTGTAAACCGTCGAAAAAGGCAAAAAAATCGATTTTTTCCAAAATGTCACATTGGTACAACCCCTTAAAATTTTGTACTACGTTGAAAATTGTCGCTTCGCAAGACTTCTCTTTTTCCAACGTACGAGACATTGCGCGCAATCTTTTCGAATGCGATCGCGCGCGAGTCGTTTTTGAAACATCGACGAAACCGCAAGCTTGACCACGAACTTCCTCGCACATAATAATAACAATAATAGCAATGATAATAACAATAATAATCACAATAATAACGATTGTAATAATATACACACGATATACCTGTTATACCAAAAATACACACACGTAGATACGAATAACTCATACAGTCGACATAATGTACATATACAAACATTCATTACTCAACGAAAGAGTTGAAAGAAAACGGAGAAGGTGGGGTAAAACGAAATAATACGTAAATGGAACGTAAATCGCGGGCAGCATTCCCGGATGACTTATTGTTTAATGTGAGTGCGATAATAGACGGGTCTGCAGAGTCCACTAGATTGATAACGGAAATGTACGAAAAAGAAAGAACTAGCCGGGAGAATGAAAACAAAAATCCATATGGTCTCTCGTATATACGCGCGAGACATCGGATATCGGCGGGTAAATTGTTTCTTTCTGATATATAGCTGAGCCGTAGCCCACAGCTGCTGCCTGCACTGCACTACGCCATGTACAGCACACGTTATTTAGTGATTATGGTGTCATCCTTGATCAGACATTCAACAACGAAAAGCAAAACAATCCATCGAGCGTTGAAACAATTTCATTGAGTATCCTAATTGAACATTAGAAAAAAAAAAAGAGAAGTAAAATCCAATGACCATGGATCACACCACTATGCCTCGTTATTTGAACTTTAATTTTTTCATTTGCCAATATTTTCCTTTGAATTTCTTTCCATTAATTATACACTATATGATATTTCTTCTTGACTGTTCGATGTTAACTTTCACAAATCCGTTATTCGGCTCTAATGTGTACGACGAAGCGAACAAGTTTCCGAAACTTTGTGACCTTCCGATCATCGCGTTAACGATCCACAGACGAACGAAAACAAAACAAAAAGATCCAAGAAAAATGATAATTAAAAACGAGAACGGAAAGGGGGAAACTCGGGTGCATTAGAGCCCAGTAAATATACTTACGTTTCTCTATCGATGGAGCACAAAAAATGCTTGTGTATGTATATTTATGTTGTGACTAGATTATTCATTATGATGATAAATGAATTCGATGAGCATCGAGCAGCTGCAGCGAGTCCGGTGAAAAAAAATGAGACGAAAAAAAGAATAACGCGTAAACGTTCTTGACTCAACGATACGATGATCGATGATCGCGCGCGTTCTTTCAGAACGAAATTGTATAGTTCCTCGTTGCAGCTCGTTGCCAATAACGTGTGTGTGTTCGAGGTGTTGCCGAGGTATATTTCGCGAGCAAATCGCCAAGTCGTAAGCGATACGGCACAAAAAACAAAGAAATGCGAAGCAGAAGAAAAAGGGATGCATGAGAGGGTGTGCGTGTGTTGTGTAGAAGTCAGCTGGAGGTCGTCCCAAGGAGTAATCCAGGAACACGACCGATGAGCACTGTTAGCGCTGGTGGAAGTCTGGGACGTGGAAATCGATCTTTGCATCTTCAACACCATCAAAGCTCACTCTCGGCTCTTCACGTGGCCTCGGCGGCGAACAACTCGAACACGATTGACAGGCGCCGATCGAGCCTCAGGGTAAAGTACCGCCTACGCCTCTTCTAGATCATAATTGCTTGCATGATAGTCTTTACATATATGGTTAACACACACCCGTAACACATATATACATTCATATATAAACATATATAGAATTATTCTATTAGCGCAATCGCGCTCATTCTAAAATATAAAATTGTCAATGAGTGCTAAATCTTTAGTCAATAATTTGTTCAAAGATACCGGTCTTGTAGCTGCTGACGCAGAATACTAGATAAAAGATATTTTTACAACGTACCGTGCACAGAATACATTGGTCATTCTATGTGAGTACTAACAAATGTCTTAGTGATGCATATAGTTCACTATTGTCCGGTTCATCACTTAAGGGGTTGGGCTACTGTGATAACCCGGAAATCCGGGTTATTTGAAAAACGGATTATTTTGGTTATTTAAGGGGCCAGTCCACTTTGGAGCCACGGAAAAAAGCTATTTCCGCGATTTTTAAAAAGATTTTTTGAAAGATATGAATATAAAAGTTGTTGGGCTTGATAAATAAAGTCTTGAAATACATTTTTAAAAATTTAATTCATTTTTATACATTTTTAAGTACAAAAACTATAGTTTAACGTAACGCCTCAAAAATAGGGAGGCTAGGTAGCTCCATTGCAACTCGGCAATGGCTTGTCTGAAACAAAAAAATCAAAGTCCATTAGATTCAGTATGACACCAGCTACAAAATGACCCTCGGATATAAAGTTTTGTCAAAAAATGAAAAAATGGCAGATGAAAAACGAAAAAAGTAATAAAAATAAAGCGTTTTTTCGCAGTTTTACGCAAAAAAAAGAGTCGAAATCAAAATTTTAAAACCGTCAAGGGTCTGGTTTAAGTTTATACCATGATCGGCCGAGCGCGTTATACGCTCAGGTACACGAAATGAGGTCCTGACGTTCAGGTAAAAAGAAATACTTATAGAGCTCGGATTTTCATAAAATGTTGACATCATATTTCTGAATGTATGTACTTACGAAAACAGTTAAAAACTCGATTTTTTGAAATTTTCAAAGTGGACTGGCCTCTTAAAAAAGGCTTGTTTTGAAGGAATAAGTAAAATGATTGAAAAATCGTTTGGGAATTTATTTCTATGTACGTTAGCGTGATCCGAAACCGACCGCCTAATCAGCAAAGGCAGTAGAAGTGCATCAAATTAATTTTTTTGCTCAAACCAAATTTTGATTCTTTCGAGGGAACGTTATTCTAAGTTTCGAGCAGCTTGACGAGGTTTTCGGGTACCGTTTGTTTAAGATATCGAGGCCGTAATGAAAGTCTGCCTATTGGGTGTTTTCAAAAATCGTGGTCCGAAACCGACCTGTCCATGGTCCGAACCCGACCCCCTATTTTTTTGACAGCACATCAAGGGAAAAGGCAAAATTTTGAATTTATTTTGCAACTTGTTAGCAAAACAGTACGATTTGGGAATAATTTTCAAATTTAATTTACAACATTTGAAGGCCCTTTTTTAGGAAATGCAATTGAATGAATGCATTGATTACAATTTTACGCGCTCAATGCAAAAATTACAATTTCAATCGCTGTCTGAGCTGTCTTCAGCCTCACAATAACTGCGAATATCCGACGGACGAACCCTAATGCCATGGCAGCAAGTGCTCGCCGCAGAATTGCCGGATCTCGTTTTGTTTTTAGACGTTTGAACGATCGTCCCATTTCTAAAACAACCGTGTGTAATTACCGTCAGAAGTCATTAAATCATAGTTTGGCTATCAAAAACACGCTGGAAAATCTTCAGTGCGCAAAAATGTAGGGGTCGGTTTCGGACCACCGAGACTTCTTTCAAACAATGACTCGCCGTTTACTCACAACGATGCAAGTGATCTAAATTTATTAGTGCGTGTTCAAGTCTAGGCCATAAACAACCAAAACAACCTACCTTTGGATTTTTCACGAAAAAATAAAACACTTCAAACTGCAGTTCCGTGCAGGTCAAAAATGAACTTTCGCGTTGTCAAAACACAACGCGGCGCAAAACCATGGAATGAAATGAGAGAAAAAGATGGCTCTCTACCTCCAAATTGTCGGTGTTGTGAGAGCTTTCGAATCCCACCACCGACAGTTTCGGTTGCAGCACAAGTACTGAGAAACATGGAGCGGTCGGTATGGGACCACCGGTCGGTTTCGGACCACGCTACCCTACATCAGCAAAGTTGTGCGCCAAATATCATTAAAAATCTTAATAATTAAAGAACTTTTAAACAATCGTGTGAAGGACCTTTGAATGTGAGGTGCTCAACGGTGAAGCAAAAAAACGAGTTCTTTCTTAAAATAGATAATATTGGCTAAGACTTGACCGAGCTTTTTTTTCGTCGTCGTGTTTCAATCACCAAAAAAGAAATTGGTTTTTTGTTTATTTTACGGGAAAATCGACATTTTTGTTATTAAGGCGTTATACGCAGTTGCAAGGCCAAAAAAGTCGTTTTTTCACGAATTTTTTCTGGGAAAGGATTTCATTTGGGCAAAACGAAAAGTATTAGGCAGTGTAGTGGCATCTCTTAGCTGTAGATTGGCATTTTTTATTTTCATAAATATTCATTAATATTGCTCCAGTAGGAAGTCTCCTGGAGGTCCCCGAAAAAAAGTGTCCGGCGGTGAGCAAAGTATCTCCGGTTTGGATTATCTAAAATGAAAAAAACCAAAAAGATTCTTTTAGGGCATAGATGAATCCAGGTATTGATCGAATAGTCGAAATTTTTATTTTTGACAAAATGGTGGCTCCGGAAAGAAACAATTTCGATTTTCGACCAAATGTTTTTCGTTAAATCGTTGAAAAAAAATAGAAATAATTATCGGAAATCTTATTCCTTCGATCAATGCCTGAAGAATATATCTGACAAGGTTGTGTTAAAATTGCAGACCGATCGGTTGAGCCGTTTTTGAGAAATCATGCTCACCGACTTTGAAAACACCGTTTTGAGAAAAACGCGTTCGAAGTTTCAACAGTCGTTCTTTGTAGCGCTCCGAGCGTCCTTGCAAATATGTGTGTATTTCCGAGAATATTCGCTGGATCGTTTTGAATTTTTCATGGAATATACTCACATATTTGTACATTCCGAAAATGCAATAAAAAAATCGATTTTTTCAAATTTCTAACTGCGTATAACCCGTTCAGTAATGAAAAAAACGTTAAGAAGTAAAACATCGGTGAAGACGAAACTACTATTACACTGAAGAAGTGTACCAAATTTCAAGTCAATCCGTTTATTAAATGTCGAGAAATTGTGTACACCGTTTCGAAAAACGTAGTTTCGAGAAAAAAAAAACGCGTTTAAAGTTTTACTAACAGTTATATCGTTGTAATCATAAGCTTACTGTCAATTTGCGATTCCTGAAACACATGTTGGACCTTCCGCTTCAATTTCAGTTGTCTTAAGCCACAGACGAGTGTTCGTCGTTTCCACAGTAGCCTAACGCAAGCTCCTCGGATTATTAAATAACAACACTTAGATTTTTGCGTATTTCTGAACCTGATAACAATACGACAGGTGGTTGCCCTCAAATCACCGCCATTTTTGTCGATGAATTAGTTACCTATGTGAAAATTGTTGAACGACTATTGGAGAAAAGGCAATGAATATTAGGGTTGAAGGTAATAGCGATCAAATTTGAAATTGCAGTGTATATCCGTTACTTATATTTTTTTTTCATTTAAACGATAGATATTTTGTTGGGCGTAGAAAACGTGAACGTATTTTGATCACGAACCGATTGGGGAGTTCGAAGTATCCGGGCCAACCAAAGTTGAATGAACACGATGAAGTTTTTTTTATTTATCCAATGCTAGATATTTTAATGAATATACGAGGTTTTCCCAATAGAAGGAAAAAAAAGACTGAATTATTTGAATAACTAAAGCTGCCAGAGCTTGTTTGTCATCTCAAGTTCGTAACAATGATCAATTGTATATTATGTCTTGAAACATTTTCACGTCAAACTACAAGAACAAAAATCTTGAAGCTCCTGATCAAAAAGATGTCTTCTGTGCACGATACGAAGACGATCATTGCGTAACGTCAAAGCAACAATCGACCAGAGTAAGATGATTGTTCTCAACAATCAAAGCTGCCAATCTTTTGAATTATTGTTATACATTATCGAATAAAAATATGAAACAATCCACAAACTCTTTTCTCCAACGGAGTTGTACCGTGAAGACTTTTTTAATACAAATAACGCCCACACATACACGAGAGTCAATACGTTCTTTTATACTTTGCGCCAATATCGCCCAAGGGCCTTCACATCTTCATCGCTCGCTCTTACTCACCTGCATGCACCGCATGCGGCCTTTATCGCTTGTTATCACTGACCGCGCAAATTAGTACTCGATAATCCTCATTTTCACGCATAATCACGAGTTTCGATGAGAACGGAAGAAAAGTACGAGAGAAAAAGCTTGAGTAATTGGGAGCAAAAAAGATGGGCAAACGAGTGTGAGATGATGCGAGTAGCTGTGAGCTAATGGGCTCGAATGAATTTAACATTTGTCATTGTCCCTGCATATCCCGTGGAACGTCGCAGACCTGCAGTCTTCTTTACCTGAAAAAGGTTCGGTATACTCATTCATTCATTAAACTACATCTACGTTAACAAACAAAAAAAAAGACGAAAATCATCATCGACGATAAACAAAAAAATAGTAGATAATAATACACGCGATCCTAAATGTTTCGTGGGTCTTTTTCGCGAGAGCTCTCGAAACAGTGTCAATTAGCGATATTGTTATATCTTTCCATGTTTCGATCTTATCTACGTGGGCGGTAAATGATAATCACACGGAACCACGTTCGAGAGCTTTCACAAGAAGACGTTTAACTCTCGGCGACCAACAGTACGGAAATGTTGAATTGTAGAAAAAGAAACGACGATTGTTAACACGATTACGAAATTTTCTTTTCACTTATGATCATTTGTTCGACTGCAAAACGAACGGAATAAAGTTCTCGAGCAAGCTCGAAATATTTTCGTGGCTTGAATTAATATATACAAACGTGTTGAAGTACGGATTGAGTTGTAATCAATTTATACACGAATATAAACACCGTTTCCGAGCAAAACAACGGTTACTGAATTATCAAATTATCTCGTCAGATTGTCTTTTCTTTTTCGGAATGGTTAAAGACTGATAGATAATGAGCCTAAGCTGTCATATATTAAGTGCGGCATCGACGATTCCGTCGGAACGAGTATTGAGATAGTTCTCACGAAAAAAATGATTTTTCAATCGTTACGAAAAAAAAGAGCACGTGAGACATCAACGAAATTAATAAATAAAAACATTATATATATATATATATATATATATATATATATATATATATATATATATATATATATATATATATATATATATATATATATATATATATATATATAAAATCCCGCGAGCTCTGAACCATGCTTCGATACAGAATTGGATGTTGAATCATATATATATATACAATCCCCTAATTTCTAACTGTGAAACTTGGTAGTACTCGTGATAAAATGATAGAATAATGTATCTCTCGATACTTGCGTAGAAAAACATCAACAGTGAAAAAAAATATATACGCACCTCACACTGTATATATCCATACACGAATCTTCCTTATATGTATGTAAAATAACACCGAGACAGAGAGAGAAAGAAAGCGAGAGAGAGAGAGAGAGAGAGAAAGAGAGGGAGAGAGAGGGGAAGAAGTGTACTCGTATTTAGGATTTCGTAAATTATTCGGTATACATATATGTGTATACATAACGTATAATTACAATTGCAAAATAATCCATTATATATGCGATGATAAATTTAATTATCGCGGAAATAATGTTGTTTTCTTATATACATACACATATATAAATATATACGTATGTAAGTGATAAATATACACGTGTATGTATATATATATATATGCAGATATATGTATGTGTATATGTACAACAAAAGATCAAAGCATGAAATGCGACGAATGTGTAAATATACAATGTGATTTAATGTGGATGGAGCTTGGGTTCTCAACTGACCTATCTCATCCTTACTAGTTGTCCTGGAGGAGCTCTCAGGTATGGGACTACAAAAAAATGAATTTTCGTATATACAAGTTTTTTTTCGTGAAATATCTCCGTTTCCTGTATCTCCAGTTTTTTATCCCGAACGAAAACTCCAACAATCGAGTTTACAAACAACCCTTCGGCAGAGTCAATGTCGATTTATCATTACTTTATCAATAAAGTGGTATTCCGAACGTGTACTTTCCTTTGACGAATTTTCTTTGCACATCGCTGGGTAAACACTTTCAATATTGTCCAACGCGCAGGTATATTTAGAGCGTATTTAGAGTAGGAGATAATGGTAAAATTCATGCTCGCAATCGTATTACAGTAATTTGTAATTGTATCTTTGGAAATTTACGAGTGGTGAGGGAAACGTCGAGTTCAGTTGTCTCGGAGCTTCAACCGAATTAAAGGATGTATGGGAGTGTTACAGAAATGGTATGAAAATTTTGTTATCGATAAAGCGTCGAAAAATTGCGATACTTTTAATTTTCAGTTGTTTTTCATGCGTTCCTATACGACGCTTTGGCCTCGGATACGATGGGAATAAGCACAATGAAAAATTATACGGAATAATTTCGATTTCTTCGCGTGGGTAATTCATGCGTGAGAACTTTTTGGAAAATTACACAATCATTCACTATTTAATTGTTAGAAAGTATATTCAAAAATACAAGTGAGACCGTCATTCAAGGGAAACACTTTTAACTGGAAATTCGAGGATTTATCTGTGTATTATGCCAGTTACGAGTGATTTTATTTTACATCTTGAAAATATAATTGAGAATTTTTAATTTCGGGTACTTTGCACGGGATTGCGTCTTACGAACATCCTCGAAGCATCCTACGCCGTAAAAATTGGCCAATACCGTTCGAAGTGGAGGAAAAAAAATTACGATCATATTCATCGTTCATCGTATTGTCAACCATTCTCGTTTTCACAGTGACGTTGCTTTTTCGACGTTAACAATGTTTGTCATCGATATTCATAAGCGTCGTCGCGTTTTACTTTAATTCAAAATTCGTTGTTCCGTTGCAAGGAATGTTGCACTATGTGAGTATAATTTTGAAAAATGGTGAAACTAGTTACAGCACCGCGTACTAAAAAAATATCAGTTTTAGAGCATAGAGAAAAATTGTTACTCATTTTTTTTCGGTCAATTGTCCCATGTACGTAGTACGTATTTGTCAAGGGTTATCAGTATCCAGTGCGATATGCCAGATAATCATAACCGAATAGTTGCACGAAGGGACCTTTTTTCCTGTAGAAACTACCCGTTCGCAGAGTCTTTGGTGCTGTAACTACCTGGATAACAAATACAACGAGAAGTACCAAAGTTTTCTCGTCTCGTCCGACGAGTCTCGAGAGGCCCGCCCTGCAACTTAGTACTTTAGAAATATGGTTCTGGATTTTTCGTAGTGTTGCTTGACTTCACGTAGTGTTCCCCATGGAGCCACGAAAAAAAAAAAATCATTCCCGAGGGAGGCTCAGCGCTCGAAAGTCAGAGGAAAACTAGTTTTGTATTCTTTCGTAAGAAAAAAAAATCGTAACTATTTTTTTTCGTAAAAGAAAGCATTAGTGAAATTTGCGCGAGGCTTTTTTTTAGGGGGTACATCTACCTAGAAGCCCGAAAAAGAATGGCCAATTTCCGAATTTTTTTGTGAGAAACGGTTGATGGAGAAGAAACGTATTTTTTTAACACATATTGGGAGCTTTTGAGGGATCATCACAGTGTGACGGGTCGAAAAATTTTGATTTTTATGTCACATCAAAGCACTCATGAGGAACAGAAAATAAATGTTTAAACGTCTATTTTTATTTATTTTTACACTTTTTTCACGGTTGAAAATGTTTTCGAAAAAATAAAGATTATGTGAAACAAAATTTGTAAACTGATTATTAATCAGTATCAAAGCCGCTGTCTTGCTATGGAGGTTTTAAAAAAATCAAAATTGACAAAACTGCGTCGGTTTGAAAAAACGTATCGAATTTTGCGTAATTTTCAAGTTTTTCGTTGAAAAAAATATGAAGATTAAAAAAAAGCTTCTATAGCAAGATAAAGAATGGCGTGAAGAATGTTGTATCAAAATTTGAGACGGATAGCTTAAAAAATCAATACTTAAAATTTCGATTGCGGAATTTTCATATAAATTGTCTACTTACGATCATTCGGCGATGCTAGGTCCATGTTTCTAATTGTCTATACTATCGGAAAATGCAAAAGAAACATCGATTTTTTAAAAATCTCACACTGTGATGATCCCTTTTAAAAAATCACGAATCAATATCGAAAAACAAAAACATAGCTGCCGGCAGATGATAACATTTTGTTCGCGTCGTTTGGCGGTGGACGCTCTCCAGCTCAAACGGTCCATCCGAAATGTAAAAATCAAACGGGCTATTCAGGTTAACAATAAATACGAGTCGTTGACGACAGCCGATTTTAAAAGTCATTTTTTGAAACAACTTAGCCACGTATTGAATCTCGACGTTACAAAATCGATGAAAAATGTCATTTTTACATAACTATAAAAAAATGAAGATCGATTTAAAAAAAGTGAGACTGTCAACGACCTTTTAATGTTTCTCATTGTATCTCCTGTAAATTTGGAAACAATCCATCGAGTGGTTCCCGAGATATCAAGTCTGCCGATTTTGAAAACAGTGTTTTAAGAAAAACGCGTTTAATAGCTCATTCAATTTTAGGAATATTCAACGAAATTTCCAAGGAATGTAGCTAAAAAGTGATCGAATAATATTCATGAAAAATGCAATTTTTTGACTCACCTAGGCAGATGTACGCCATTAAAGGGTAAGATGCAGTCAGAAACGTGAAAAAACGAACACTTTCAATACATTTTTTTTTACGTAATTAAGTTTGTTTTACCAAAGTGGTTACACAGACTTTTTATGTTATATTTTCAACTTAACTTGTACAAATTTTCAAAGAAAAATATTGATTATTTATAACAATATCGCCATCTTTGTCGGGCCCCCTTCGGCATGTAGTGCTTTACGGTGACCATCATAAAATTTTACTAGATCATCTGAAATAATTTTTTTTTTTAAATCATTAGTTTAATAATAAATCTAGTCCTTAATCGAAGCTTTTTTTTCAAAGATTAACAAAATGGCGGCTTCCAACAGATAACTTTCGATTTTCGACCAAAAAATCGCTCGTTCATTGTTTTAAAAAAATAGAAATTTCAACAAAATTCAACAAAAATGAAAATCCTTCGATTAAGGACTAGTTTTTGATGCTATGAATAAGCACACCAAATTTCATCAAAATCCATCGAGTGGTTTTTGAATTATAGTGGTCACCGATTTGAAAAACATAGTTTCGAGAAAAACGCGTTTGAAGTTTTTCGATGTGGGTACGGTATTATATGTTCGTAACATTTTTAGCTCGATGGATGAAGCTAAACTTTTTTTTATGTATTTTGATCCGCTGAATCCGAATATCACAATTTTTGCCGAAAAGTCGAGCATTCTATTGTTCATAGCCAATTGTTAAAGCGATTTTTCAAAAAATTAAAAATCATTTATATATATTTTTATTTATAAAATTATTTATAAAAATGATATATATATTTTTTAAACATTTTAGGCAATTTTAAACCGAAAGTATCCTTTATAAAATTTCGCTGAAGTTCATAGTTTATGAGTAATACATTTTTGAAAATTTCTGAAAGCGCTGTCCAATTTTACACTTGATTTATGTATAGAAATACTAATTAAAAAATTACTTACATCGAATCATCAATACCTGGCCCATACGGCTCTTCGAAGCATTCTGCCTTCCCGGGTATTATCGTTTGCGCGTTTGTCAGCCACGTCCATACGTTGAGCCCCTTCACTAATTGTGGAATATCCCGGAAACTGTTCATCGGATTGACTTGAAATTTTCAGGGAATATTTTCGAAACATCGTACTTCAAGAAAACGTAAAAAAAAAATCGATTTTTGAAAATTATGACTGCATCTCACTCCTTAAGTCATTTTCGTCGCGTTGTCGAGAGTAAAAAACCACAGTAATTCAAAATCTCCCACAACGCGTCACGTCACATACCTCGTATTTGAAGTTCGAAGCGATGATTTTTTACTAAAAAAAAAAAGATCGAAGCAAAATCGGTTTATCGGACATTTGAGCGAGGCGAACAAGTCCCCTGAATGATAAGAAGCCGAGTCGCGATCGTCGCGTGTGTGGCCGTACGTTAAAATCGTAAAATGCACATTTTGCAGGGTTCTCTGAGTCGCGCGTTCGGTCTTCGTCCAAGAAGCGAGAAAGCGTCGCCCTCGTCGTCCTCGGATACCGGAAGTTTGGCGAGTCAGTGCCAGTACATGAGCAGCATAAGGAGTAATTCGCCACCACCGCCGCAGCTTCCACCGAGGCCGATGACGACGACGGGCATCAACGGTGGGAACAGGCGTCATCGTCGGGTAAAGAGTATCGGCGACATCGAGTACATAACTAACGCGCCAGTGAGCACGCCCGTCTGACAGGAGGACAGGCCCCATCATCATCCGGGGCCTTACAGAAGTTTGAGCGAGCGCGGTTACTCCTCGTCGTACTCGTCCTCCCAGTATGGCTCTTATTCGGGCTACAGCAACGTTCTCGCCACAACCGACAATTATTACTATCATCAAGCAGCAGCGGCAGCGGCAGCGGCACCTGCCAACAATTATTATCAGCAGTTACAGGGCGGTTATTACTCGCCGCAGAGCTCCGGACCGCCGTTCCCGGGTGTCCAACGTTACGGCAGTCTCGCCGAGGAAGCTTGGCCAACGACCATTAACAAGGACCCTGAGAACGTCGAGCCCGTGAAAAAAACGGGCAATCCGAGAACTTACCTAGCTTAGCTCCACAACGTCGTCGAATTTTCCAAACGCTTTATCGACAAAATTCGACGCGGAAAAAATCGGCGTCTCAACGAAACAGCCGATCATGACCAATCGAGTGTGTGAATGCAGAGAGAGAAAAGAAAACATATTGACTCGACGCATGCGGCAAGATAGGGTTTGCATCGTTGGAATGCAACGAAAGTTCTTTTTACTTTTTCTCGTTTCTTCATTTTTGATACAATCAATAATTTTTTTTATCGATTAACCCTTCCTTGACACACTGGGTCATTTTGACCCGGACGAGTTGGACATAAAATGCTCACTTTCCTAAAATTGAAAGTTTTCAATAATTTTTTACAATTCCATTTTATACTTTTCGAATTTTAATCATACAGACATATTGAGAAATGTTTCGAGTGTATGCCGGATTTTTTCAAATAATAACCGACCGAAGGTTTGTTAACGGGGTCGTCTAGTGTGAAGGCCGTTTTTTAATGCTTTTTTGGGGAATTTCTTTTTGACAAACCGTTAAAATAAAATAATTTATAAATTGTGTATCATTTTTATTAACATTTGAACAAACTTTGTGAATTTTTTGAGGTCATTATATAGAATATATTCGGGGATACACCGCCCAACAGGAACAAATATATAAAAAGAGGTGCTCCACTGCTGCCATAATTCCGGCCGTTCTGCTTATCTGAAATAAAAAAACCGAACGCAATTTTAATCGTGAGACTTGAGGCTCTACATGGAACTAAAGTAAAGTTAGAATTCACGAAAAAATAATTTTTTTTTACGCTTTAGAAAAGAAATTCAATTTTTCGTATTTTTTTCGGGGGTCTATATAGCTGATAAAAAGGAAACTAACGAAGCAATCGTAATTATTTTAGTTCAACTTGTAGTTACATATGTACTAAAGATGCTGTATAAATTTGAGCAGAATCAATTAAATAGTTTTTGTGATATCATGGCAGCAGTTTGAAAAAATCGTGTTTTGAGAAAAACGCGTTTGAAAGTTGTATATAATTCATAATAAAAAAATTGTCTCACCATCAATCTGGACCATAGAGTACACCTTCTTCAAAAAAGTCATGCAAGGCCGTTTTCTGTTCTTTTGATCTGACACACTAGACGACCCCCTTAAGGGCAGGTGGATGAAGCACTATCCGGGTCAAATTGCCCCAGTGTATCAACGCCGTGGTCAAATATAAGTGTGTCAAGGAAGGGTCAAGAACATACATCTTTTATGAGAGTGAGAATAAACAGTTTGAGTGTTTTCCGTACCCCAAAGCGGTGAAAAAAAGTGAGCAATAGAAGAAAAATGAAGTCTCGTTGCATTCCAACGAGGGAAACTTCAACATCATTGCAGGACGGGCAAGAATCACCCGTTTCTACGAGAAGATTTTGTTCATGAAGTACGAGAAGAAAAGATGAATACAAGGCACTCGGAGGCCTTTCGAACCTAGCTCCGCATACCTGAGCTTTGATCTGCCATTTTTTTTCACGGCACTGCGAAGGTCCAGTTTTCTCTCAGAGTCGTCAGGCTCGGTTTTTTATATCACAGTTTTTCGATATTCGTTGTGCCAGAGTGATTGACGTTCAGTAGACTCGCAATCGACACTATCGGTTGGTCCACCGACAGTTTCATTTCTTCGCAAGGAACATCGAGCTGTTGGAAAAAAAAAAACAATTAACCGGATCAAATCCGTCGTAGGGTCAGGGTGAAAAGTTGCTCGACTTAGCGCGGGAGTTCCTCGTGTGTGTTCTACAACGTACGACGAATATTCCAATGCATTCCATTATAAATCGACCAACACGAAGGACGACACGATCCACACACGCTCCGTCGTCTCTTCCCGAACTTCCTCCATAATCCAATTTTCACATATTCGATGTGACGTGAATTCGTGCGTGACGGGACTTCGACGTATTTTCGATGTTTTCATTCGCGTGGAACGCGCAACTTTACGAAGATACACAAGCGACGAGATTTTTCGCAAACTCCATGCGACCCTCGCGGCTGACGCATGTACCTCTTATTCTTTGTGCGCTGTTGCTTTATCCAAAAGAACGCTTGATGACTATTGCCAAGAAGCGGAGGCCCGAAAGCGGGTCCGGGAGTTTGTTTCCTTTTTTTTTACGTGGGTCTCATTATCGTCCCGAGTTTTACTCGTCATCGGGAGCAATTTGTAAAATATCTTGACGTAATAAAATTATGTATTCGCGAGCGGATTTATCGGGCGTACGATAAACGTGACGACAGCTGAAAGTCTCACGGGCGATTGACGGAACGAAAAAAAAAAAAACAAATATTTCTTCGCAAACGCGTTTATCGTTGAGAGGAGATGATGAAAAAAAGAATGTTACGTGCGTGATGATAATTTTGTAGATAATATTTAAATTCATATTTATTCTTAGACGATACGTTGAAAATAGATAATAAAATTTACCGAATGAACGTGTTACTCCGAGAGCTGAGTGAAAGGAAGAACAGCGCCGAAGTATTATCGTCGTTTTACCAGATAAAATGCGAATCAATACGGGCGCGCGGAGTGTACTGTATTTTCGTGTAAAGTGATTTCCGTTTTATCGAATTGATTTAGGGTGAAAATTACTCGACTGAATATAGATGCGATCACGAGACATACACCGACGCGTATGAACGAAATCATTTCGAAGAATTATCGCTCTATTCGTTCGCGCGTATACGAGCGAGATCTGTCGTGGCATCTAAGCGGATTTTAAATTCGCTCGGATCATTGGATGTCGACTATTGGATTAAAAGAAATGAAGAAGTATTTAAAGAGAACTATGTAAATGTGCTCGGTACAGAATGTATATATGTTCGTGTGAGCTGTAATAATATTAAACTATGATACGAAAATAAACGAATTGCCTTCAAAGAGGTACGATATCAATGACTCGTTTCTTTCGTTTTGTAGCATCATTTTTTAATCCTCATCCACGGAACAATTTGCCGATGGTCCTTATTTTATTATAATCACCTTTCTCCAGCTCCAGTCGTTCCTTGAGATGATTCTGAGAGGTTCTAGTTTTGTCCTTAAAGCGTTATCCCACTGTGACCAGTGTCGAAACAGGTTCAATATCCGGAATGAATTCCAGAGAAACTGCAAGTGCCATAATATTGATATTTCACATGTTTCATTATATTGGAAAATATTCATGTTTCGGTGAGTTATGCAAATGTGTAGCTGATGTGATTTATTAACTAAATTCCTAAAATATGCTCATTGATTCCATTGCATCAACTATGGTGTTAACGGAGCTTCGTTTGCCTACGGATGTGCGGGTAGCAGAATTGGTCGGGTCGGCTCGGGTCGGGTAATTAGACCATGATCCGATCCGAATTTTTTCGGGTACCCGTGATCGGACGGGTATACTCGAACTTTATCGAGTACCCGAGTTTTTCGGGTGCTCGCCTCACATCGGGTACTCGATAAAAGTCGTCTTGCCGGAACAAATTTTCGTTTCATAGTATAGATAGCGCCACGGAAATGTACCAAAACAGACGAAATAGACTCCAGCTTTATGTTCTCTACCCTTCGCCAATAGGTTGGAGTTCATAAGAAATGCAAATAAATCATTTAATAATTTTAGTATTGTTGTTACGTATATATTTACAATTTTTTCCGGCAAACTTCTTTTAAGACACTCGCATTTCAGGAAATAGCGAGATATTTGAATGTCGAAAAACTGAATAAGAGCAAGATTCTTCGTCGAATTTTCATTAATTCTGTCTAGTGCTAACTGGTAATTTCGGCGATTCATTCTTCTTAATTTAATTTTTTTGTCATTTTTTTATTTTTTTTTTTCCAGGCAAAACTTGTTCTTCTAACGCTTATATCTCTGAAACTAATCAAGGTATTTTCAATTTTAAAATGTCAAATGGAAGCTACATTCTTCTCGCTTCGAATAAACCCAAGGCTTTGAATCTTGATCTTTTTTTCTCCATTTAAAACCCACGTTAAAAATTCAAAACTTTAAGGCGTTCGCCGGAACAGAAGATATTTATTGGACATTTTTTTCTTTCGCACACTTTTTAGTGATGCCAAAACGCAACTTTCCCGCGCTATTACGTTACGATCCGCCAAAAGTGACCGTTTTTCACTCCACCCTAACAGACACACACACACACACACACACACACATAGAAAAGTGAGACGAAAAAAGATTTTTTTACAGTATTATCATTTATTCGTTTTATCACCTTCTTCGAGTTTTCGTTTTTCCCATTATTTGGTCGTACACCTACATAAAAAATAAAAATAAATATAAATAATAGATACGGATCTCCGAGTCGTTTACGAATGTTCGAAGTTTAAGAGTACTCGACGTTTACGAGTACCAAAAATTTGAGAGTACCCGATTACCAAAGTCGGGTACCCGATAGTGGCGGGTAATGCAAAAACGTAACCCGTCGGGTACCCGCACACCTCGAGTTTTGCCCCAGGTTGTGAAAAGGCGAGCTTTTATTCAGCAACATTCGGCCCAGAAATGCGCATTATTATGAATATTCATTGAACAAAAAAGGGGCCGGGTTGAAATTCCGAACTTTGAATGCTCCGACGGTTTGAAATTACGAATTTTCATGTTCCGAAATTCAAGATCGGGTCGGTTTGAAATTCCGAACTTTGAATGAACGCTCACAACTCCGAACGCTCACAACAAGAACGCTCACAACTCCGAAAGAATAGTACCCCGAAAGATCAAAACTGCGAAAGAATTTTACACAAAAGACCAAAACTCCGAAAATCTTAACACCGTCAAAATAATTCGGCTATGGTACTTTTAAGAGTTTCAAAATGTTCAATAAATCGACGAATTATTTCAAGAATTTTTTTTTTATTAAGAAGCGATTTTGCCTCAATTTTGAAATTTGTCTAGGCAATGTTATGCGTTCTACATCATTTACAGTCAACTGCGTAGACTTTCGCTGGCATGATCTTGACACGAGGGCTGGGTTGAAATTCCGAACTTTGAATGCGCCGACGGTTTAAAATTCCTAATTCTGATGTTCCAAAATTACAAAGTTTGTCAAGATTATGCCGGCGAAGGTCTACACAGTTGACTGTAAATGATGTAGAATGTATAACATTGTCTAGACAAATTTCAATATTGACGTAAAATCACTTCTTAGTAAAAAAAAATTCTTGGAATAATTCGTCGATTTATTCAACATTTTGAAACTTTTAAAACTTCCATATCTGAATTATTTCGACGGTGTTCAAATTTTCGGAGTTTTGGTCTTTCGTGTAAAATTGTTTCGGAGTTTTTATCTTTCGGAGAAGTATATTTTCGGAGTTTTGAGCGTTCTGATCATTCAACGTTCGGAATTTCAACCCGGCCCCGTTCAGATTTTCGGAGTTTTGGTCTTTCGTATAAAATTCTTTCGGAGTTTTTATCTTTCAGAGTAGTATATTTTCGGAGTTTTGAGCGTTCTGATCATTCAAAGTTCCGAATTTCAAACCGGCCCCAAAAAAGATTTTTCATTGGATTCATTTACTTGGATTTCGGTACGTTCGATAAGAAAGAAACTTTCTTAAGAAAAATCAGTGCCGTTGCTTCCAAATAATTAGTTTCGGAAAAATAAGAAAACGATTTTCTAATACGAAGATATTTCATCTTCTAAAATTAAATGTCACATTTTTTACGCTGTTCGAACAATTTTGCACGTCCATTATAAATGATATCGTTATTTGTAAAACATTGTCACCTTAAATAACAACAAATCAATTTGCAACTATTTGGAATGTTGTAATGTTTCAAATTACGTGTATGGTAGGCTTAAGGGGTTAGACTACCGTGACAGGGTGAAAATCGGCATTATAAAAAAAAAATTGAAGTAACAAGTGAGATGATTGAGAAATCGATTGGACATTTATTTGTATGTACATTAACAACGTTGTGTACCAAATTTCATTCAAAGATATTAATAATTGGACAAGTTATAAACAATCTCATGAAGCATCTTCAAACGTGAGGGGCTCAACGGTGTACTTGATTTTGGCCAACCGGTTGATCCGAACAAAAAAACGGTTTTTTTTCTCAAAATAGGTAATTTTGCCTAAGACTTGACCGAGTTTTTTCCCGGCCGTGCCACAATCACCAAAAAAAGATTTTTTTTTCGATTTTCGAGGAAAAATGGCATCATTATTGTTGATAACTAATTTAAAAAAATGCTAAGAAGAAAAACGTCGGTCAAGACTAAACTACTATTACACTGAATAAGTATACCAAATTTCAAGTCAATCCGTTGGTTGGATGTCGAGAAATCGTGTACACCGTTTTCAAAAACATAGTTTCGTCGAAAACGCCTTTAAAGTTTTACCAGCAGTTCTATCGTTGTGGTCATAAATTTACCTTTAATCTGCGATTCCTGCACCATACAATGAACCTTTCTCTGTAATTTGAGTTGCTCCTCAAGCGACGATCGAGCGTTCGTAATTTACACAGTAGCCCATCCGCTTGAAAACAGAAATTCAAATTTTCCCGCCTAATTCTACCCGTTCGGACGTGATAATAGTCGGGCGAGTCCATCCGTTGCGGGAGACATCAGAGACCATAACCCTTGTTTTGACGTTTACGGACATTCGCATCGTATCACAGAGGAAACTGATAGACTTCGCGGTTGCTCGTTTATGAAGTGAGATAACGACGTAAATAATGGAGTGGTTATTTGGAAAACGCATGACCCCGGAGGAAATGTTGAGGAAAAACCAGCGGGCCCTCAACAAAGCGATGCGCGATCTCGATCGTGAGAAAAATCGTATGGAACAGCAAGAAAAGAAGATAATCGAGGACATTAAGAAAATGGCCAAAGCGGGTCAAATGGTTAGTGAGTCATAACTTTTTGTGCGCACTTGAGCCACAATGTTTTTACCTAATAGCGCCTATTTGCAGGAACCCGTGAAAATAATGGCCAAGGACTTGGTCAGAACTAGGCGTTACGTCAAAAAGTTTATGCTCATGAAGGCAAACATTCAGGCGGTGTCGCTCAAAATTCAAACTCTGCGCTCGCAAAATTCCATGGCGCAGGCTATGAAAGGTGTTACCAAAGCTATGCAGAGCATGAACAAGTGAGTCCAAACTGACCAAACATTCGATTGTTATAAAGAATGTGCAGGCGTCTTATAGCAATGTCACCATGGCGATAAAAATTAGATGCATTAATGCCTCTTTCGTTTTAATCCTGTATGCAAAATTTGGGATTGAACCACAGACCCGTTAAAAAGTTTCAACGGTTTGGGTTTTCATTAGTTTTACGTACATTCTTTTGGATAGTTTATTTACTCTCAGAAACGATGAGAAAAAAAAATGAAAAAGAATTGTTTACATTTTTCGCATGGGCTACTTATATATAATGCAAATTTTTTGGAAAATTTAACAATCATTCGTATGGCAATGCTGTAAACAACTGAGCAGGTCGAAAAATTATGGCGTTGAAGTTTGCATCGTTGGAATGGAACGAAAATAAGTTTTTCTTAATTCCAAAATTTTCTCAGGCAGATTTAAGGTGCAAAAATGACACATAGATTTTCCGGGATTCTCATTTAGCGATTTATGAGATAAATCTGCAAAATGTGATTTTGGATAACAATGAAGATAAGAATGTTAAGTGGAGGGGAGGGGTTTCAGCCTGAAAAAAACCACTTTTTTGCGATTTTTTTTCATCTATATGGATAGAGTAAATTTATTGAACCCTTTTGTACATTGTTAAGTGTCATTTCAAGAGCATTCCGTGAAATTTGTACGCGAAAATATCCACAAACAAGCCGGTGACAAAGCTTTTCCAAGAACGCCTTTGAAAAAACACGATTTTTTTCCACCGCCATTTTAGGGGTGGAAAACCCCCTCAATGTAAAAAAAATCTCAAACTAACCGTTGGGGGGAGGTATTTTATATGTAGAAAGTGTGTACCAAGTTTGAAATAAATCGGTCATGTAGTTTTCAAATGGCAGTGAACACGGACTTTGAAAATGTGGTTTCAAGAAAAACGCGGTACCGGCTTATTTGTGGATATTTTCGCGTACAAATTTGACCAAATGTTCTTGATATGACACTTAACAATGTACAAAAGGTTTCAATAAATTTACTCTATCCATATAGATGAAAAAAAATCGCAAAAACGTTTTTTTTTTCACGCTGAAACCCCTACCCGCCCCTTAAGGCCTTAGGCCACAGTAACGGGTATAAGATCATGTACGAATTTAACAATTTTTTGACGTATGAGAAAAAGATTCACTCATAAAAGTAATAACACATCTAGTATGAATATCAAGCTGTTAGATCATTTTTTTTTTTTCGACGTACCAAATGGTCAAGTACTAATATTTTCTCTTGTTATCTTTTTTTTAGGCGCTCCACAGCGTGACATTTAGCATCCACAATTTTTTACCTAGAACAAAAAACAAAAATTCTCGTCAATCTACATCAGAATACCTAGAGAAGTAGGTACGGAATTTAAAAAATATTGTTTTATTCAAACGTTGTAGGTATTTGAACTCAAGAAATGAATTTTCAGTGAAAAATTTCGTTATAACTGCTAATAAACTGCTCATAAAATGAAAAGTTTTCGATTAATCAGACATTCCGTACGTACTTCTCTGCGAAATGCAATTATGAACATAACTTTTAAATTTGAAGTAAATCGAGTGAAAATTGTTGAAGTTATTTGTCACGCTAATTGTAAAAAAAGCTGTTCCCAGAAGTTTCGAGTAGTCAGCTATTTTGTACATAGAAAATATATATATATATATATTTTCTAACAGCTTGATATTCATACTAAATAGATGTGTAATTAATTTTATGAGTGAATCACTTTTTCATTCGAAACAAAATTGTTAAATTCGCACATGATTTTATACCTGCTATTGTAGCCTTAATAAAAACTTTCATCGCATTCAAACGATGCAAAGTTTTATTGACAAGATTGAAAGATTATTGACCATCGAGCTGAATCGATATTTAAAAAATAATTTTCAAAAATACTTTCAACTGCAAATTTGAGGCTTCATCTAGGCATTCGGCCATTTTTGCCAGAGTTTGGTTCTCCTATGCAAAAAGCAAGTACCAAAGATTTACAATGTATCAAAGATGCGTTTGCATTTGTAAAATGGGCGAATCTGTGAAAACACGAATAACAAACACTTTCTGAACACTCGCGTTAAACGGATCTTGACTAATGCGCTCGCCTGATGAAAAAAACACAAACGGTCATTTCCATCATGGGCGAACACCATATCGCTTGTTTCGATACGTACAAATCGATCCTAACTCTATGATATTGAAGTTTGCATCGTTGGAACGCAACGAAAGTCGTAGCCCAGTTTTTTCGGCACATTTAGCTCTCGATAATCACTGAAACGTTTTTCAGAATTCTTATTAGAGATCTCCAGTCTAAATGTGTCAGAAAAGACTTTGGATGACAATGAAAAAAGAGAAATAAAAAAATGCAAAAGAATGTTCGTTGCATTCCAACGATGCAAACTCCAACATCGTAATGTTCTTCGGTACACTCAGTACTGGAAAGATCCTAAAAGTCCCTTTGAACGCGAAAAATATCACTCCGGCTGATAAACTGTCTCTTCCGTCCACACAGACAACTCAATCTACCGCAGATTCAAAAAATCCTCCACGAATTCGAGAAGCAATCGGAAATAATGGATATGAAAGAGGAGATAATGAACGACGCGATAGACGATGCGATGGAGGATGAAGGAGACGAAGAGGAAAGGTCTGTGTCTTTTCCATTTATATTGGATTATAAAAATTGAATTATTCGATGAAGCTTACTCTTTATTTTCCGATACAGCGACGCGATCGTTTCTCAAGTATTGGACGAGCTCGGACTCCAGTTGAAGGATCAATTGTCCGGACTGCCTCAGGCTACTGGTTCACTGAGCGTCGCAGGTTCGAAACAGCCGGCGGTAGCAACACCGGCGGCTGGTCCCTCGGAGAACGGCGGTAGCGGCGCCGATGCGGACGCCGATCTCCTGGCGAGATTGGAAAATCTTCGTCGAGAGTAGGGCGGGGGAGCAACCCACTGAGAATAACGGAGCTTGATAAACAAAAAAATTGTGATACGTGTAAATAGCCCGCGAATATCAGCATTAGAATTTTTTACTTATACACGAGGCTGTATTTGAAGGTACGGATACAAGCTTCTTAACATTGTGCGGAAAAAACCGTGACTCCTTTGACAATTTAATCTTCCCTCGCAGCTTTGTTTCGTGTCCGTTATCATTTTTCGTCCGTGTGCTTTCTACGGAACTTTGCGCGTCCAGCCAATTTAGTGTCATCGAAAGATGAACTCTTATCCGGGCAAGATTGAAGTAAAATACTAATTGTTGGACTGACTGTGTTACACATCGATGCCGGTTTACAAATCGATACTCTACCGGTCACGGGTTTTCTTATCGATTAGAAATAAATATATTTCCATTACCTCTGGGTGCGCACACGTTTTGCTTCGGACTCGACGGCTTTGGCGAGGCTTTTAGTGCGCAATGTCGCAGGCTAGATTCACATCGACTCTAATAATAATATAAGTGCGATAGTATATTTCTTTGAGGACTATACGAAAACCCGGTATGAATTTTCACTACGTTTTCACATGTACAAATAACAACGTAAAATAAAATGATACGCGGCTCTACCGATAAAAACCGGCATCACTGGTTCACTTTGATTTTCCATTCGAATCCTTCTTCAACACGGTCTTGCACGCCTGGAAACGGGCGCGGTCGATTTTGGAATATTTGAGCAAAACTGTTTAACTCTTCGAATGTCCGCTAGTTGCGCGGTGGTAAGGTAGCGTGAGTAAGAGAGGGTAGCTACAGTACGATCTTCTTTTTCCAGCATATGCAATACTTAACTGCGCAATCTGAGATCTTGCGATAGATTTAAACATTTGTGCAATGTGCAGTTTAAGCAATTGGCACTTTGGTAATTGATCTTTGCAATAGCGGCGTCTTTTTCATGCGTTCGGTTTGGAGAAAGCGATAAAAAGACGAATTACCGCATAGGTTTGACGACAAATGAAAAAAAAATACAATTTCTTCGATATTACGAAACAAACTTATTATTACTTCTCTAATTCTAATTTTTTTGAGAAAAAGCATCTTTATTTGGTCGTAAAAGGGGGAGATCCCTTTGAGCAGCCGAAAATAAGCGAATCTTCAAGTTTTTTTGGTGCCGAAGCTATTTATTCTACATAATTAAAGTTCTATGTACATATTATTACATCTTTGAATTTACCAAAATTTTTGTTTCGTTTTTAAACCGAAAAATAACGGCTGTACTTGCTTCAGAGATAATTGGCCACCGGAGTTCTTCGACAGAGTACAACTTAACGTCTGGTGCATTGATCCGAAACATATAGTCACGAAGTTTTAGATTTCTCAGACCTATACGCTCCATGTTAACCTAAAGAGTTCAAAGAAAAATTCGAGAAATGGTATGGGTTTGCGAAAATGTTCAATTTTTCATGAAATATTTGCTACAGTATTTGTGTTCAGGAGTAACGTTCCTTTCGTAATTTCTGAATTATTCATAATTTTCTGCGGGAAATAGACGAGCGAGAGTCACGCCCTTACGTGGCAGTCGTCGAAGGCGCCACTTTTCGGGGCATTTTCTCTGATCGATCGCGTGATCGTCCAGCTCAGGGAGGCTAGAGTGGGAGGAGTCCGATCTCTTATGGAGAGACTTGAAAAAAGTGGCTACAAAAATGTGGTCATACCGGGATGGCGCCACTATTGCTAAGACGTCGAGAAGTGAGCTGCGTGTGACAGAGACGGAACAAGTAAATAATGAGAAGTGAACTGTGCATAAGGCAGCATGATACTGGAGAAGTAGGCTGCGTACGAGAGAGATGCAAAATGATATATAGCCAGATCGCGCGCAAAAGTTACCCCCTCTCTAGCCTCTTACGCGCCCATCACACAATCATAGTAGCGCGTGTTCGTGAGCGAGCGACGCTCGGACATCTTCGGAAAGAGCCGAGCGCGCCGAAGTTTCCCGACCGCGCCTTCGTCAGCTACACCAACACATGGACGCCGAGCTCGTTCATGTGCGGCCAACTGGAAACGAAGGCTTCGAGGGAAAAAGCAATCTGAGCACGACTCGCGCGTGACGTCACTCGACGGAACGCGCGAGGCTTTTAGACGATTTCAATGCTTATTTAGCTCTTGATTCTCTGCGTTATCAATGTATACAAAAAAATGTATCGGGCACCCTGATCGCTTTTTTTTTAGTTTATACGTTAATTTAAATATAACAATAAATCCAAAATACAACTTATTTGTCTTCTAAAAAATTGTTTACACTCTACTCACACCCATCCTTATGCCAAATAAATTATAATTCATAAAAGTAAGCGGAAATATATTTATATTCGTATTATTATATTAATTCTCATACTTTCATCAAGCGATAAAGCATTATCCCCAAAAACAAGCGAATCATTCATCTGGCCGCGAATCGTCAGTACCAGAAAGTGCATATTCTACAAGCGATGAGATGGTCCCGTTGGTAGCGTTCCTGGCTTCGGTCCGCAGGGGCGCGGGATCGTTCCCCGCGCTCAGTGCTTTTTTTTAAATTCTGATTACCATTAATTCTTATTTGATTAGTTATTTTTATTAGTTATCATTATTATTTTTATTAGTTATCTTTTAGTGTCGAAAAATTTATCGCGCACTCCGACCGCTTATTTGCTTAGTTTGTACGTTAATTTTAATTTAATAATAAATCTAAATTACAACTTATTTATCGTCTAAAGAATTGTTTGCGCTTTACTCACACCCGTCCCTATGCGAAATAAATTGTAATTTATAAAAACTAAGCGAAAATATATTTATATTCGCATTATTATATTCATTCTCATATACTATCATCAAGCGATAAAGCATTATCCCCAAAAACAAGCCACATCCATCTGGCCGCGAATCGTAACTTACGAGAATGAATATAATAATACGACTATAAATATATTTCCGCGCTAGCAATTTTGGCAACTGCAAAGTCAACCGAAATAATCAACGGTTGAATTTGGACAGCTTTACAACTATAAAGTCGACCGTAAAAAAAATCCTAATGGTTGATTCAACGGTTGTTTAACCGCGGCCATTTTGTTTTCGCTGGATGGTTGTCTCACTCCGTCGCACAATCTGCTGCGGATATCCCCCCCCCCCCCCCAGTGTTTGATGACTCAATTCTCCGCAAATCATCAATTTAATTATCAAGACAGTATAATTTGATTAATCATTAAATATATTGCGTCGAGTCAACCATCCAATCAACCGCCGAGTTAACCATCGAGTCAACCATCCACAGAAAACGCAGGATGGTCGACTTTCAAAGATGAACAGTTGAGAAGCTGTCCAAATTCAACCGTTGAACTTTTACGTTGACTCAACTGTCTTGTACAACCGGTTGACCAAAATGACAGGGCGCTTACTTTTATGAATTACAATTTATTTGGCATAGAGACGGGTGTGAGTAAAGCGCAAACAATTTTTTAAAAGATACATAAGTTGTAATGTAGATTTATTATTACATTCAAATTAACGTACAAACTAATCAAATAAGCGGTCGGAGTGTGCGATAAATTTTTCGGAACTAAAAGATAACTAATAAAAATAATAATAATAACTTAATAAAAATAACTAATCAAACAAGAATTAATAGTGATAATAATTTAAAAAAAAGCACTGAGCGCGAGGAACGATCCTACGCTTCTGCGGACCGAAGCCAGGAATGCTACCAACGGGACCATCCCATCGCTTGTAGAATATACACTTTCTGGTACTGACGATTCGCGGCCGGATGGTTGATTGGCTTGCTTTTGGGGATAATGCTTTATCGTTTGATGAAATTATGAGAATTAATATAATAATACGAATATAAATATATTTCCGCTTACTTTTATTAATTATAATTTATTTGGCATAAGGACGGGTGTGAGTAAAGCGTAAACAATTTTTTAGAAGATAAATAAGTTGTAATTTGGATTCATAATTATATTTAAATTAACGTATAAACTAAAAAAATAAGCAATCAGGGTGCGCGATACATTTTTTTGTATACATTGATAACGCAGAGAATCAAGAGCTAAATAAGCATCGAAATCATCTAAAAGCCTCGCGCGTTCCGTCGGGTGACGTCACGCGCGAGTCGTGCTCACATTGCTTTTTCCCTTGAAGCCTTCGTTTCGGCTTGGCCGCACATGAACGAGCTCGGCGTCCATGTGTTGGTGTAGCTGCCGAAGGAGCGGTCGGGAAACTTCGGCGCGCTTGGCTCTTTCCGAAGATGTCCGAGCGTCGCTCGCTC
This sequence comes from Ophion ellenae, assembly GCA_963210295.1. Lineage (NCBI taxonomy): Eukaryota > Metazoa > Arthropoda > Insecta > Hymenoptera > Ichneumonidae > Ophion > Ophion ellenae. The sequence goes on along the minus strand of OY723391.1, from coordinate 26,561,400 downwards.
ACGGACACGCGCTACTATGATTGTGTGATGGGCGCGAAGAGACCAGAGAGGGGGTAACTTTTGCGCGCGATCTCGCTGCACTGCTTGCTGGGATGCGTATTCGATCCTCTTTCATCTCTCTTACACGACATCGATACTCAGCTTCGTGCTCGAGGTTTTAGAGATAGTGGCGCCATCCCGGTCTGACCACATTTTTGTAGCCACTTTGAAATGCACAGATCGGCCTCCTCCCACTCTAGCCTCCATGGTCCAGCTGTTCCCTCACTTTCTTTCATTCTTTCCTCATCGCCCTCACGGACCACACGCGCCGTCTCACGTGTTGATTTGGATACGGGAAATTCCTCAACGTATATTTCGGGGTTTTCGGCGATTTTCATACCCTTAAACCACCGTTGTTCGGGACGTATTTCTCCCGCGTAATTATGGGCGATATTACTGCGTTGCGGGCAGATCGTCGTGATATCGGTCGAACCAATCTTTCGCGTGTTGCGTCGTGACCAACGGCGGCGGCCATTACGTAACAACGGGTTTCTCTCAACATTTATCGGACAATTTTTCTTCACGATTGCTGTAACTTTTGTATTATATTTTGTTATTATTTTCCGAACATCCTGGACTTGGGGCGTTTTCTTTTTCTACCTACACCAGATCTTTCACAAACAATTAGTTAATGAAAATATTGTTAAAACGATAATTTCCAAGGAACTTTAGGTTCACATAGACGGTTATTATGCTATCCGGAAGTGGGCAAAATGTGAGAATGATCGATCAGTTAGTTTTTGAGTTATCTTTTACAAGATTCACAAAAAGTCGGTGTTCAGAAAAATGCGTTTAAGGAGTTTCGGGACAATTGACGATATGTTACGATTTGATTCAAATTTATACAGTAAATTCTTTGTCATATACTGAATGCACTGTCTAAATTTAAAATCGATCGTTTACACCATTTCTATGAAATTTACACTTGAAGAAACACTTTTTAATATAGGAAGGCCTAATTGTCATAAAGTAAAGAGAGACAAAATTGTCATAATTTACTGAGTGATTTGATAGTTTCTAATAACATTTTTTCACACTGTTTCGTGCGCAAGACTGCCATTTAGCGATGAGCGTGGGTGTTTAAATGTTAAAAGTGTCTCTTTAATTGCTAATTTTATAGAAACGGTGTAGACGATCGATTTAAAACTTGAAGGGTGCATTCAAGTATACGACAAAGAATTTATTGTATAAATCTGAATCAAATGGTAACATCAATTGGTATCGTCAATTGTCCCGAAACTTCTTAAAATTTCGAGACTTCATAGAACGTGATTCATGATTTATTTCGAGGGTAAGGAATGTATATCTCTTTTCACGGTCATAGGTACTTTTTATTACATAATTCTAGTTTTCAAAACGATTTTTGTTGCTTAAAAAAGTGAACAATGGCGGAGATATAATCGTCGTGAAGCTATCCGGCAGGAAGGCTAAATGCAGTGTACACTCCTCGTAGGATTATCCGAAGTAGTCTGCGCTAAAAAAATGATTAGTACATATATGTGGTCATTTGATGAACCAATAATATTGGAAAAATAATGATAATTTGCCAAAGAGAAGGCCTTAGAACAAACAAGATGTTTTTTTTTTGGAAAAAAATTATAACTTTCACTATGCCAAAAGCATGTTTATTTTGATCATTTTTAGTCGGTCTTAGGTTCATCAATTGGACCGATATTTCAATACGTATCATCAAAACATGTGTTAAATATGAGCTTGATCGGCCAAATTGTTTTTTAAATAATCGTGTACACCAATTTTCAACTTATTGAAAAATAAATTCGAGATAATCGCGTTTAAAGTTTCGGCAAGCGAAAAACGTATTGTTCTGTGACTTACCGACTAGTCAGCTATTCCAGCACTATAAAATAGTCCTACAGCTTCCTCGCAATACTTATTTTCCCCATCCGTCTCACTCTCTTGCCCATCCGACTCGCCTCTCAACATGGTGGCAGCCTGCGCGCAGGGCTCCAAAGTGAGCACAGGTGAGTAACGCTCAAAGGCTCTCGGGACGTCATTTTTGAGAATTAACCAAAATCACTAACAGCATGGTATTTTACAAACTTCAAACTATAAATTCAGACAATAAAAACGAAATGCATTTTTCGAAGCCTCTATATGGAGTTCCCCCCTTAATTAATTTGCGATTCGGGGCCATAAAGCAGTCCGTCAGCATCCGCGTGGAGTTCACTTTCCATCCATCCATATGACTCTCACATATCACCTCAAATTTTTCCGCCTAATATAAAATGTATCAATTCAACGACGAAAAAACACTTCAAGGGTTAGGCCTCTCTAGAATTTTCGAAAAATCGATTTTTTTTAATTGACCCCTAGGACCTCAAAAATAAAGTCCCAAAAGATTATGGCCGGGAAAAATCTCCAAGTACTCGATTTTCGAATTTTAGTTCAAGGCCGCCTGGCCTGCAGCGAGACTACTCAAAACGTCAAATGCGTTTATCTCAAAACTGCATTTTTTAAGTTGGCCGGAAACATAACTCAGACAATTTTCAACCGATTCACTTGAAATGTTGAATTTATCTTGAAAAATATATTGTCTATGGAAGTACGTAGGATTTTTTTTTATATTGCATAGTTAATTTGTTATTAACAATTATGTGATGATTTTTTAGGCAAATTTGTCACATTCCACTTTAGAAGTGCGCCATTTGGCCAAAAATCAATATATCGGAAAAATCCTACGTACTTCTATAGCAGTTATTGTATATAATCGACAAAAATTCATCGGCTCATTATAATTAAAAAATTACAGGAGCTGTCCCTGCTGCAAATTCCCTTACGGGTTTTAGTGTGGGAATGTGTGGGAAAGCATGGGACAGCCAAGGAAAGTGTGGGATCCCGTACGGTTTCCTGTACAGGATGAACATTCCTGTACAGGAACCTGCATGGGAAGCTGCGTGGGGCAACGTGGGAAGCTGAATGCTGTACGGGATGCTGTACGGGAGAACGCAGGAAATAAATTCCTGTACGGGATCCTGTACGGGAGAACACAGGAAATAAATTTATGTACGGGAACCTGCATGGGAACCTGTGTGGGGCAACGTGGGAAGCTGAATCTCGTACGGGATCCTGTACAGGAGAACGCAGGAAATAAATTCCTGTACGGGAACCTGTGTGGGGCAACGTGGGAAGCTGAACCCTGCACGGGATCCTGTACGGGAGAATGCAGAAAATAAATTCCTGTACAGGAACCTACATGGGAACCCGTGTGGAGCAATGTGGGTAGCTTAATTTTTGAAACAGCGCTCAATAAGCTAATCACGATTGAATCAAAACAAATGTGAAACTTCTAATTTTTTCATTTGCATCTACTCTTTCGTGAGAAAACAAAATCATTAATCACTATTGTCAACGTTTTTTTGGAAATGTTTTATCTCACGTCAAAAGTATTGTTTTTCAACGTGGGTCCCGGCCTCGCACCATGGCGTGAAATATTTAATACACAGTTCTTAGTTAAACTTAATTAAACGCAATATCTTAATGTTTTTTTTATTAAACTTATTTTTATTATGTTATCATTTTACGTCTTACAAAAATATGTTTACAGAAAATTGCAATAATATTATATGATTAATGTACTATTACAATAGCTATTGATAGAAATACAAGTTCGTTAGCGGTGCAATATATTCATCCTCGTGCACCTTAGTGTGGAAACACACCCTTAAAATGTTGGCAGTGGGGACTGCAATTAAATTTCGCTTTATCTTAACAATTTTTCGTAACACCGAAAACGGGTTTCTATATGGGAACCCGTACGAGTTCCCTGTACGAAAACACCACGTGGGATCCCGTATAGGAACCCGTACGGGGCACCACGTGGGATCCCGTACGGGATCCCATACAGGACCCGTACGGGTCACCATGTGGGATCCCATATGGGTTCCCATACAGGAACCCGTACGGGTTACCACGTGGGATCCCATACCCGTACGGGTTCCCTGTACGAAAACACCACGTGGGATCCCGTGTGGGATCCCATACAGGTTCCTGTGTGGGAATTTGCAGCAGGGGTCCGTCGGGCCGTGAACCCTGAAAAAACGGAAGTCATCGCAAAAACCAGGGAGACTAGAGTGGGAGGAGTCCGATTTCTTATGGAGAGACTTGAAAAAAGTGGCTACAAAAATGTGGACAAACTGGGATGGCGCCACTATTGCTAAGACCGCGAGAAGTGAGCTGCGTGTGACAGAGACGGCAGAGATTAGTAGGGAGATGTACAACGCTCCCCTTTTCGGCAGAGATTAGTAGGGAGATGTACAACGCTCTCCTTTCCGGCGTGCCTCAGAAAGGGCGCTAAATCGCGGCGGCGAGTTCGGGAATATGATTTTGTGTGCATCGCCTCTGTCGAGGTTGCAGATTCCCTTGTAGCCGCGCGAGTCGTGAGCACCGCTCAAGTCGATATCGCAGTCAGCGTGTACACGAATGGGTAGCTCGGTGGGGGAAAAGTCTCTGTCCCTCGCTCACTCGACAGGCGAACGGAGCGAGGCAGGCAGCAAGATCGCGCGTAAAAGTTACCCCCTCTCTAGTCACTTACGCGCCCATCACACAATCATAGTAGCGCGTGTCCGTGAGCGAGCGACGCTCGGACACTTCGGAAAGAGCCGAGCACGGTCGAAGTGTCCCGACCGCGCCTTCGGCAGCTACGCCAATACATGGACGCTGAGCACGTTCATGTGCGGCCAAGCCGAAACGAAGGCTTCGAGGGAAAAAGCAATCTGAGCACGACTCGCGCGTGACGTCATCCGACGGCACGCGCGAGGCTTTTAGATGATTTCAATGCTTATTTAGCTCTTGATTCTCTGCGTTATTAATGTATACAAAAAATGTATCGCGCACTCTGATCGCTTATTTTTTTAGTTTATACGTTAATTTAAATATAATAATAAATCTAAATCACAACTTATTTATCTTATATAAAATTGTTTACGCTTTACTCACACCCGTCCTCATGCCAAATAAATTATAATTCATAAAAGTAAGCGGAAATTGATTTATATTCGAATTATCATATTAATTCTCATACTTTCATCAAGCGATAAAGCATTATCCCCAAAAACAAACCAATCATCCACATATTTTGTACAACGGTGAGATGGTCCCGTTGGTAGCGTTCCTAGCTTCGGTCTGCAGGGGCCCCAGTGCAAATTTTTCTCCAAATTTTTCCTAATTTCTCATATTTTAGTCATATTTGAGATTTTCGCAGAAAAAAATGATTCAAAACAGATTCAAGTACTGGTCCATTTTCCAAAAACACATTTTTTTTTACTGAAAATTCATAATTTCTCATTTTTTTCCCGGAAATTTCTCTTTTTCCTGTGACCTGAGTGAACGGCTGCGGGAGATATTCGGAGGAAAGTTATAGATGAAAAAAATGAGATTTTCGTAAAAAAAACTTATTACATTTTTTTATGACTCATAATTCTGAGAAATAATGAACTTCCGAAATTTTTGCAAACATTCTTTTCCTTAAGTGGTAAACCACTGTAACGGCCTGCCACGAAGCGTTTTAGACAAATAGTACTTGGGGTAATTATTAAGCATATATTGAAGTATAGCGAAAAAATTTTATGGGAAAATATTACAAAGTGGCGACACTGCACAAAATTCTTCCGAGGCATGTTGAACTTATGGTGCTCTGCGGCACGTAGTATAACTTGTGCCAATTTTAACCTGGACACAATAATTTTGTAAATAAAATCTAGATGAGTGTAGCTAGTGAACCACGTAGGGGATTTTAGAAATATTGATTTTTGAATAATTGCCGAGTATTTGAATAAAAATGTTCATTTAGACTTAATAAAGCAAAATTCTTTTTTTTAGACTAAAATTGGCACAGTTATTATATATTGGCATGTCGAACCTCTGCGTGCCGCAGAGGTTCGACATGCTTCGGAAGAATTGCTGCAGTGTCGCCATTTTGTAATATTTTCGGATAAAAATTTCTAGCAATATACTTACATATATGATTAATAAATACCGCAAGTATTATTCATTTATCACATTTTCTTCCGCCAAAAAAAAAAAAAAATCCGCTTCTTGTAAGGTCGTTACAGTGGTGTTACCCCTTAAAGTCTTCATATAATTTCCGAGATTTTCCCGTGATCGTAATTAAAATGATGAAATATTTGGAGAAATTCGCAGAAACTCGGATGTTTGCGTAAAAATAATTGTCCGCAAAACTCCGAATTCTTCATATTTGTTCCAATTCATGGAAAAATTCGGAAAAAATCTGAAAAATGTTTCGGAAAAAATCGGAGTTTTTCGGAAAATATTTGCACTAAGGGCGCGGGATCGTTCCCCGCGCTCGGTGCTTTTTTAAAAATTATTATTACTATTAATTCTTATTTGATTAGTTATTTTTATTAGTTATTATTATTATTTTAATTAGTTATCTTTTAGTGTCGAAAAATTTATCGCGCACTCTGACCGCTTATTTTATTAGTTTGTATGTTAATTTAAATACAATAATAAATCTAAATTACAACTTATTCGCTTTCAACTCAACTCTAGCTTTACTCACACCCGTCCCTATGCCAAATAAATTGTAATTCATAAAAGTTAGGGGAAATATATTTATATTCGTATTATTATATTCATTCTCATATACTTTCATCAAGCGATAAAGCATTATCATAATGCTTTATCATAATGCATTATCATAATGCATTATCATAATGCTTTATCATAAAGCTTTATCGCTTGATGAAAGTAAATGAGAATGAATATAATAATATGAATATAAATATATTTCCGTTTACTTTTATGAATTACCATTTATTTGGCATAGGGACGGGTGTGAGTAAAGCGCAAACAATTTTTTAGAAGATAAATAAGTTGTAATTTAGATTTATTATTCTATTTAAATTAACGTACAAACTGATCAAATAAGCGGTCAAAGGGAGCGATACATTTTTCGACACTAAAAGATAACTAATTAAAATAATAACGATTACTAATAAAAATAACCAATCAAATAAGAATTAATAATAATAATAATTTTTAAAAAAGCACTGAGCGCGGGGTACGATCCCGCGCTCCTAGTGCAAATCTTTTTCCGAAAAACTCCGATTTTTTCCGGAAAATTTTTCCGATTTTTTCTATGAATTGGAACAAATAAGAAGAATTCAGAGTTTGGCGGACATTTATTTTTACGCAAACATCCGAGTTTCTCCGAATTGTTTTCGAATTTTTCCGAATATTTCATCATTTTAATCACGATCACGGGAAAATCTTGGAAATTATATGAAGACTTTGAGGGGTAATACCACTGTAAGGACCATACAGGAAGCGCATTTTTTAATATTTTTTTGGCGGAAGAAAATGTGATAAGCAAATAATACTTGCGGTATTTATTGAGCATATATTTAAGTATATGGCTATAAATTTTTATCCGAAAATATTACAATATGGCGACACTGCAGCAATTCTTCCGAAGCATGTCGAACCTCTGCGGCACGCAGTATAACTGTGCCAATTTTAATCTAAAAAGAAGAATTTTATTTTATTAAGTCTACATGAGTGTAGCTACTGAACCCCGTAGGGGATTTTCGATAAGTTAATTTAAACAATGTTTATTAAAAAATAACTGTCTTAAAAAAAATTGAACATTTTTAGTCAAATACTCGGCAATTACTCAAAAATCATTATTTCTAAAATCCCCTACGTGGTTCACTAGCTACACTGATCTAGATTTAATTTGAAAAAAATTATTTTGTCCAGAATAAAATTGGCACAAGTTATACTGCGTGCCGTAGAGCACCTTAAGTTCAACATGCCTCGGAAGAATTTGCTGCAGTGTCGCCATTTTGTAATATTTTCCCAAAAAAATGTTTGCATTATACTTCAATATATGCTTAATAATTACCCCAAGTATTATTTGTCTAAATCGCTTCGTGGCAGGCCGTTACAGTGGTGTTACCCCTTAAGGAAAATAATGTTTTCAAAAATTTCGGAAATTCATTATTTCTCAGAATTATGAGGGATAAAAAATGTAATAAGTTTTTTTACGAAACTCTTTTTTTTTTCATCTACAACTTTTCTCCGAATATCTCCGCAGCCGTTCACTCAATAGGAAAAAAAAAAGTTCCGGAAAAAAAAATATTATCAAGTGTTTTTACGAAAATCTCATTTTTTTTCATCTTTAAATTTTCTCTGTATATCTCCGCAGCCGTTCACTCAGGTAATAGGAAAAGGGAAATTTCCGCAAAAAAATAATAATAATAACAAGTTTTTTAACGAAAATCTCATTTCTTTTCATCTTTAACTTTTCTTCGAATATCTCCGCAGCCGTTCACTCAGGTCAAAGGAAAAAGAGAAATTACCGGGAAAAAAAATGAGAAATCATGAATTTTAAGTAAAAAAAATGTGTTTTTGGGAAATAGACCAGTACTTGAATCTGTTTTAAATCGTTTTTTCTCGGAAAATCTCAGATATGACTAAAATATGAGAAATTATGAAAGATTTGGAGAAAAATTTGCACTACGGGCCCCTGCGGACCGAAGCCAGGAACGCTGCCAACGGGACCATCTCATCGCTTGTAGAATATGTGTACTTTCTGGTACTTACAATTCGCGGCCGGATGGCTTGTTTTTGGGGATAATGCTTTATCGCTTGATGAAAGTATGAGAATTAATATAATAATACGAATATAAATATATTTCCGCTTACTTTTATGAATTATAATTTATTCGGCATAAGGACGGGTGTCAGAAAAGCGTAAACAATTTTGTATAAGATAAATAAGTTGTAATTTAGATTTATTATTGTATTTAAATTAACGTATAAACTAAAAAAAAAGCGATCAGAGTGCGCGATACATTTTTTTGTATACATTAATAACGCAGAGAATCAATTGCTAAATAAGCATTGAAATCATGTAAAAGCCTCGCGCGTGCCGTCGGTGACGTCACGCGCGAGTCGTACTCTGATTGCTTTTTCCCTCGAAGCCTTCGTTTCGGCTTGGTCGTGCATGAATGTGCTCAGCGTCCATGTATCAGTGTAGCAGTCGAAGGCGCGGTCGTGACACTTCGACCGTGCTCGGCTCTTTCCGAAGGTGTGTCAGAGCGTCCCTCGCTTTCGGACACGCGCGACTATGATTGTGTGATGGGCGCGTAAGAGACTAGAGAGGGGGCAACTTTTACGCGCGATCTGGCTGCACTGGAGCGAGGTTTTCCGTCCGATCGAGCTCGACATATGTGTGGCCGGACTGCAGATTGGAATATGCATTAAATGAATTTCAAAGAGAAAAACATGTATCGAGAAAATTGTTTTCTCTCGGTTGGCCCTTTATGCCGAGAATGCGGGTTAAAAAAATCAACGACGAACCGCGTGGAAAAATAAAACGCCGAAACGACCGTGGAAGGTTCAAAAAGAAATCTTGAGCCTTTGCCGCGGTCGCTACGGCGTTTTTTTCAACAGTAAACATTATGAATAAGGGTGTATCATAAATGTTTTTCTATCCTCAATAAGCGTCGTAGCTGAGTTGGCAGCGTGACGGATTGACGATGCTTGCGGTCCGGGTTCGATCCCTGGTTAATCGACTTTTTTTAATCTATTTTCTTCATTTTACATTCAAAAAATGTCGAACTTACTCTCGCTTTAACTATTATCGCCTGTCCAGGCATTATTTATGATATTTAATTCATATATGTTTAATTTAAAAAGACATTGGCTACCGGGGATTGAACCCGCGTCGTCTGCACTCAGAGCCCGCACGCTGATATATCAACCGCGAGGCTCTCGTGACTGCAAACCTGCCTTACGTATACACACTTATCCAACCTTAAAAAAAAATTCGCTGCATACCAATTGCATTTTGTTTTTATGACCCCAAAGTATTATTGAAGACAATTGAAAACGATTTTTCCAAATTCCTAGAGTGGTATTATCCCTTAAAGAAAAGAAATTGATTTTTTGATCGTTGTAAATGTATATCCCCTCTTAAAGACTTTAAGGTGTCTGGCCACCTTGGCCGATCGAAAAATGGGTATATTTAAAAATAATAATAATAAACTCGAAAGTATGGGCCAGAATATTTTTATTTTTTTACACAACGTCAGAAAGGGCTTCAAGAATAACGTTAATGAATTTCCATTCAAAATATTAAAAAATGGCGCCGTTATGCACCCTGCCGCGGGGGCCCTCCGCACGATACGCGGGGTCGTTGTCCCAGCTGTTACCCGGTCATGTCACATCTGCTAAAAAAATCAGCTCTTTCGTGGGTAGTGTCGCTACAATGTAGCGTAGCGGTTTTTTTTCTCGACAATTAAAAAAATTATGGTGAGCCGAAGAAAAAAATTTGTATTTTTCACCGAAATTATGGCTCACCATAATTTTTTTAATGGTCGAAAAAAAACCGCTACGCTACATTGTAGCAACACTACGCACGAATGAGCTGATTGTTTTTTTTTCAGATGTGACATGACCGCGTAACAGCTGGGACAACGACCGCGCGTATCGTGCGGAGGGCCTCCGCGGCAATGTGCATAACGACGCCATTTTTTAATATTTTGAACGGAAATGTATTAACGTTATTCTTAAAGCCCTTTCTGACGTTGTGTAAAAAAATAAAAATATTCCGACTCATACTTTCGAGTTTTTTTTTATATACCCCTTTTTCGATCGGCCAAGGTGGCTAGACGCCTTAAAGTCTTTAAGAGGGGATATACATTTACAACGATCAAAAAATCAATTTCTTTTCTTTAAGGGATAATACCACTCTAGGAATTTGGAAAAATCGTTTTCAATTGTCTTCAATAATACTTTGGGGTCATAAAAACAATATGCAAATGGTATGCAGCGAATTTTTTTTTAAGGTTGGATAAGTGTGCATGCGTAAGGCAGGTTTGCAGTCACAAGAGCCTCACGGTTGATATGTCAGCCTGCGGGCTCTGAGTGCAGAAGATGCGGGTTCGAACCCCGGTAGCCAATGTCTTTTTTAAAATTAAACATATATGAATTAAATATCATAAATAATGCCTGGACATGCGAGAGTAAGTTCGCATGTCCAGGCATTACTCTCTTACTCTCTTACTTACTCTCTTACGAACTAGTTTTTTTTCTCCATTTTATATTCAAAAAATTTCGAACTGACTCTCGCTTTCGCGAAAGTTCGAAATTTTTTGAATATAAAATGGAGAAAAAAAATAGATTAAAAAAGTCGATTAACCAGGGGTCGAACCTGGACCGCAAGCATCGTCAATCCGTCACGCTGCCAACTGAGCCACGACGCTCATTGAGGATAGAAAAACATTTATGATACACCCTTATTCATAATGTTTACTGTTGAAAAAAAAAACGCCGTAACGACCGCGGCAAAGGCTCAAGATTTCTTTTTGAACCTTCCACGGTCGTTTCGGCGTTTTATTTTTCAACGCGGTTCGTCGTTAATTTTTTTAACCCGCATTCTCGGCATAAACGGCCAACCGAGAGAAAACAATTTTCTCGATACATGTTTTTCTCTTTGAAATTCATTTAATGCATATTCCAATCCGCAGTACGGCCACACATATGTCGAGCTCGATCGGACGGAAAACCTCGCTCCGTTTGCCTGTCGAGTGAGCGAGGGGCAGAGACTTTTCCCCCACCGAGCTACCCATTCGTGTGCACGCTGACTGCGATATCGACTTGAGCGGTGCTCACGACTCGCGCGGCTACAAGGGAATCTGCAACCTCGACAGAGGCGATGCACACAAAATCATATTCCCGAACTCGCCGCCGCGATTTAGCGCCATTTCTGAGGCACGCCGAAAAGGGGAGCGTTGTACATCTCCCTACTAATCTCTGTTTTCGGCGTGCCTCAGAAAGGGCGCTAAATCGCGGCGGCGAGTTCGGGAATATGATTTTGTGTGCATCGCCTCTGTCGAGGTTGCAGATTCCCTTGTAGCCGCGCGAGTCGTGAGCACCGCTCAAGTCGATATCGCAGTCAGCGTGAACACGAATGGGCGGCTCGGTGGGGGAAAAGTCTCTGCCCCTCGCTCGCTCAACAGGCGAACGGAGCGAGGCTGGCAGCCAGATCGCGCGTAAAAGTTACCCCCTCTCTAGTCACTTACGTGCCCATCACACAATCATAGTAGCGCGTGTCCGTGAGCGAGCGACGCTGGGACATCTACGGAAAGAGTCGAGCACGGTCGAAGTGTCCCGACCGCGCCTTCGGCAGCTACACCAATACATGGACGCTGAGCGCGTTCATGTGCGGCCAAGCCGAAACGAAGGCTTCGAGGGAAAAAGCAATCTGAGCACGACTCGCGCGTGACGTCTTTCGACGGCACGCGCGAGGCTTTTAGATGATTTCAATGCTTATTTAGCTCTTGATTCTCTGCGTTATTAATGTATACAAAAAAATGTGTCGCGCACTCTGATCGCTTATTTTTTTAGTGTATACGTTAATTTAAATATAATAATAAATCTCAATCACAACTTATTTATCTTATATAAAATTGTTTACCCTTTACTCACACCCGTCCTCATGGAAAATAAATTATAATTCATAAAAGTAAGCGGAAATATATTTATATTCGTATTATTATATTAATTCTCATACTTTCATCAAGCGATAAAGCATTATCCCCAAAAACAAGCCAATCATCCATCCGGCCGCGAATCGTAAGTACCAGAAAGTGCATATATTCTACAACGGTGAGGTGGTCCCGTTGGTAGCGTTCCTAGCTTCGGTCTGCAGGGGCCCCTAGTGCAAATTTTTTTCCAATTTTTTCCTAATTTCTCATATTTTAGTCATATTTGAGATTTTCGGAGAAAAAATGATTTAAAACAGATTCAAGTACTGGTCGATTTCCCAAAAACACATTTTTTTTTGCTGAAAATTCATAATTTCTCATTTTTTTTCCCGGAAATTTCTCTTTTTCCTATGACCTTAGTGAACGGCTGCGGGAGATATTCGGAGAAAAGTTATAGATGAAAAAAATGAGATTTTCGTAAAAAAAACTTATTACTTTTTTTATGCCTCATAATTCTGAGAAATAATGAATTGCCGAAATTTTTGCAAAGATTCTTTTCCTTAAGGGGTAAACCACTGTAACGGCCTGCCACGAAGCGTTTTAGACAAATAATACTTGGGGTAATTATTAAGCATATATTGAAGTATATTGCGAAAAAATTTTATGGGAAAATATTACAAAATGGCGACACTGCACAAAATTCTTCCGAGGCATGTTGAACTTAAGGTGCTCTGCGGCAAGTAGTATAACTTGTGCCAATTTTAACCTGGACAAAATAATTTTTTTAAATTAAATCTAGATGAGTGTAGCTAGTGAACCACGTAGGGGATTTTAGAAATATTGATTTTTGAATAATTGCCGAGCATTTGACTAAAAATGTTCATTTAGACTCAATAAAGCAAAATTCTTTTTTTTAAGATTAAAATTGGCACAGTTATACTGCGTGCCGCAGAGGTTCGACATGCTTCGGAAGAATTGCTGCAGTGTCGCCATTTTGTAATATTTTCGGATAAAAATTTATAGCAATATACTTAAATATATGATCAATAAATACCGCAAGTATTATTCATTATTCACATTTTCTTCCGCCAAAAAATTTTTTTTTTAAATTCGCTTCTTGTAAGGTCGTTACAGTGGTGTTACCCCTTAAAGTCTTCATATAATTTCCGAGATTTTCCCGTGATCGTAATTAAAATGATGAAATATTTGGAGAAATTCGCAGAAACTCGGATGTTTGCGTAAAAATAATCGTCCGCAAAACTCCGAATTCTTCATATTTGTTCCAATTTATGGAAAAATTCGGAAAAAATCTGAAAATTTTTTCGGACAAAATCGGAGTTTTTCGGAAAATATTTGCACTAAGGGCGCGGGATCGTTCCCCGCGCTCGGTGCTTTTTTAAAAATTCTTATTACTATTAATTCTTATTTGATTAGTTATTTTTATTAGTTATTATTATTTTAATTAGTTATCTTTTAGTGTCGAAAAATTTATCGCGCACTCTGACCGCTTATTTTATTAGTTTGTATGTTAATTTAAATACAATAATAAATCTAAATTACAACTTATTTATCTTCTAAAAAATTGTTTGCGCTTTACTCACACCCGTCCCTATGCCAAATAAATTGTAATTCATAAAAGTTAGGGGAAATATATTTATATTCGTATTATTATATTCATTCTCATATACTTTCATCAAGCGATAAAGCATTATCATAATGCTTTATCATAATGCATTATCATAATGCTTCATCGCTCGCATAATATGAATATAAATATATTTCCGCTTACTTTTATGAATTACAATTTATTTGGCATAGGGACGGGTGTGAGTAAAGCGCAAACAATTTTTTAGAAGATAAATAAGTTGTAATTTAGATTTATTATTGTATTTAAATTAACGTACAAACTGATAAAATAAGCGGTCAGAGTGCGCGATAAATTTTTCGACACTAAAAGATAACTAATTAAAATAATAATGATTACTAATAAAAATAACCAATCAAATAAGAATTAATAGTAATAATAATTAAAAAAAAAAGCACTGAGCGCGGGGTACGATCCCGCGCCCCTAGTGCAAATCTTTTTCCGAAAAACTCCGATTTTTTCCGGAAAATTTTTCCGATTTTTTCTATGAATTGGAACAAATAAGAAGAATTCAGAGTTTGGCGGACAATTATTTTTACGCAAACATCCGAGTTTCTCCGAATTGTTTTCGAATTTTTCCGAATATTTCATCATTTTAATCACGATCACGGGAAAATCTTGGAAATTATATGAAGACTTTAAGGGGTAATACCACTGTAAGGACCTTTACAGGAAGCGTATTTTTTAATTTTTTTTTGGCGGAAGAAAATGTGATAAACAAATAATACTTGCGGTATTTATTGAGCATATATTTAAGTATATGGCTATAAATTTTTATCCGAAAATATTACAAAATGGCGACACTGCAGCAATTCTTCCGAAGCATGTCGAACCTCTGCGGCACGCAGTATAACTGTGCCAATTTTAATCTGAAAAGAAGAATTTTGTTTTATTAAGTCTACATGAGTGTAGCTACTGAACCCCGTAGGGGATTTTCGATAAGTTAATTTAAACAATATTTATTAAAAAATAACTGTCTTAAAAAAAATTGAACTTTTTTAGTAAAATACTCGGCAATTACTTAAAAATCAATATTTCTAAAATCCCCTACGTGGTTCACTAGCTACACTCATCTAGATTTAATTTGAAAAAAATTATTTTGTCCAGAATAAAATTGGCACAAGTTATACTGCGTGCCGTAGAGCACCTTAAGTTCAACATGCCTCGAAAGAATTTGCTGCAGTGTCGCCATTTTGTAATATTTTCCCAAAAAAATGTTTGTATTATACTTCAATATATGCTTAATAATCACCCCAAGTATTATTTGTCTAAATCGCTTCGTGGCAGGCCGTTACAGTGGTGTTACCCCTTAAGGAAAATAATGTTTGCAAAAATTCCGGAAATTTATTATTTCTCAGAATTATGAGGGATAAAAAAATGTAATGTTTTTTTTTACGAAAATCTTATTTTTTTTCATCTACAACTTTTCTCCGAATATCTCCGCAGCCGTTCACTCAATAGGAAAAAGAAAAAGTTCCGGAAAAAAAAAAATATCAAGTTTTTTTTACGAAAATCTCATTTTTTTCATCTTTAAATTTTCTCTGTATATCTCCGCAGCTATTCACTCAGGTAATAGGAAAAGGGGAATTTCCGCAAAAAAATAATAATAAAAAGTTTTTTACCGAAAATCTCATTTCTTTTCATCTTTAACTTTTCTCCGAATATCTCCGCAGCCGTTCACTCAGGTCAAAGGAAAAATAGAAATTTCCGGGAAAAAAATGAGAAATGATGAATTTTAAGTAAAAAAAATGTGTTTATGGGAAATAGACCAGTACTCGAATCTGTTTTAAATCGTTTTTTCTCGGAAAATCTCAGATATTACTAAAATATGAGAAATTATGAAAAATTTGAAGAAAAATTTTCACCACGGGCCCCTGCGGACCCAAGCCAGGAACGCTACCAACGGGACCATCTCATCGCTTGTAGAATATGTGCACTTTCTGGTACTTACAATTCGCGGCCGGATGGCTTGTTTTTGGGGATAATGCTTTATCGCTTGATGAAAGTATGAGAATTAATATAATAATACGAATATAAATATATTTCCGCTTACTTTTATGAATTATAATTTATTTGGCATAAGGACGGGTGTGAGAAAAGCGTAAACAATTTTATATAAGATAAATAAGTTGTAATTTGGATTTATTATTGTATTTAAATTAACGTATAAACTCAAAAAATAAGCGATCAGAGTGCGCGATACATTTTTTTGTATACGTTAATAACGCAGAGAATCAATTGCTAAATAAGCATTGAAATCATGCAAAAGCCTCGCGCGTGTCGTCGGTGACGTCACGCGCGAGTCGTACTCGGATTGCTTTTTACCTCGAAGCCTTCGTTTCGGCTTGGCCGCGCATGAACGTGCTCAGCGTCCATGTATTGGTGTAGCAGCCGAAGGCGCGGTCGTGACACTTCGACCGTGCTCGGCTCTTTCCGAAGGTGTGTCAGAGCGTCCCTCGCTTTCGGACACGCGCGACTATGATTGTGTGATGGGCGCGTAAGAGACTAGAGAGGGGGCAACTTTTACACGCGATCTGGCTGTACTGGAGCGAGGTTTTCCGTCCGATTGAGCTCGACATATGTGTGGCCGGACTGCGGATTGGAATAAATGAATTTCAAAGAGAAAAACATGTATCGAGAAAATTGTTTTCTCTGGGTTGGCCCTTTATGCCGAGAATGCGGGTTAAAAAAATCAACGGCGAACCGCGTGGAAAAATAAAACGCCGAAACGACCGTGGAAGGTACAAAGAGAAATCTTGAGCCTTTGCCGCGGTCGCTAGGGCGTTTTTTTCAACAGTAAACATTATGAATAAGGGTGTATCATAAATGTTTTTCTATCCTCAATAAGCGTCGTAGCTGAGTTGGCAGCGTGACGGATTGACGATGCTTGCGGTCCGGGTTCGATCCCTGGCTAATCGATTTTTTTAAATCTATTTTCTATTCTTCATTTTACATTCAAAAAATGTCGAACTTACTCTCGCTTTAACTATTCTCGCCTGTCCAGGCATTATTTATGATATTTAATTCATATATGTTTAATTAAAAAAAAGACATTGGCTACCGGGGATTGAACCCGCGTCGTCTGCACTCAGAGCCCGCACGCTGATATATCAACCGCGAGGCTCTCGTGACTGCAAACCTGCCTTACGTATACACACTTATCCAACCTTAAAAAAAAATCGCTGCATACCAATTGCATATTGTTTTTATGACCCCAAAGTATTATTGAAGACAATTGAAAACGATTTTTCCAAATTCCTAGAGTGGTGTTATTCCTTAAACAAAAGAAATTGATTTTTTGATCGTTGTAAATGTATATCCCCTCTTAAAGACTTTAAGGTGTCTGGCCACCTTGGCCGGTCGAAAAATGGGTATATTAAAAAATAATAATAATAATAAACTCGAAAGTATGGGCCAGAACATTTTTATTTTTTTACACAACGTCAGTAAGGGCTT
Organism: Ophion ellenae; assembly: GCA_963210295.1. Lineage (NCBI taxonomy): Eukaryota > Metazoa > Arthropoda > Insecta > Hymenoptera > Ichneumonidae > Ophion > Ophion ellenae. The sequence continues at coordinate 26,543,787 of OY723391.1, read as the reverse complement.
CAAGAATAACGTTAATAAATTTCCATTCAAAATATTAAAAAATGGCGCCGTTATGCACCCTGCCGCGGGGGCCCTCCGCACGATACGCGGGGTCGTTGTCCCAGCTGTTACCCGGTCATGTCACATCTGCTAAAAAAAATCAGCTCATTCGTGAGTAGTGTCGCTACAATGTAGCGTAGCGGTTTTTTTCTCGACAATTAAAAAAATTATGGTGAGCCGAGGAAAAAAATTTGTATTTTTCACTGAAATTATGGCTCACCATAATTTTTTTAATGGTCGAAAAAAAACCGCTATGCATACATTGTAGCAACACTACTCACGAATGAGCTGATTGTTTTTTTTCAGATGTGACATGACCGCGTAACAGCTGGGACAACGACCGCGCGTATCGCGCGGAGGGCCTCCGCGGCAATGTGCATAACGGCGCCATTTTTTAATATTTTGAACGGAAATTTATGAACGTTATTCTTAAAGCCCTTTTTGACGTTGTGTAAAAAAAATAAAAATATTCCGGCCCATACTTTCGAGTTTTTTTTTATATACCCATTTTACCCATCATACAACGATCAAAAAATCAATTTTTTTTCTTTAAGGGATAATCCCATTCCAGGAATTTGGAAAAATCGTTTTCATTTGTGTTCAATAATACTTTGGGGTCATAAAAACAATATGCAAATGGTATGCAGCGAATTTTTTTTAAAGGTTGGATATGTGTGTATGCGTAAGGCAGGTTTGCAGTCACAAGAGGTTCGCGTTTGATATATCAGCCTGCGGGCTCTGAGTGCAGAAGATGCGAGTTCGATCCCCGGTAGCCAATGTCTTTTTTAAAATTAAACATATATGAATTAAATATCATAAATAATGCCTGGACATGCGAGAGTAAGTTCGCATGTCCAGGCATTACTCTCTTACTTACTCTCTTACGAACTTACTCTTTACTCTTACGAACTAATTACGAACTTACTCTCGCGAAAGCGAGAGTAAGTTCGAAATTTTTTGAATATAAAATGAAGAAAAAAAAATAGATTAAAAAAGTCAATTAACCAGGGATCGAACCTGGACCGCAAGCATCGTCAATCCGTCACGCTGCCAACTGAGTCACGACGCTCATTGAGGATAGAAAAACATTTATGATCCACGCTTATTCATGTTTACTGTTGAAAAAAAAACGCCGTAACGACCGCGGCAAAGGCTCAAGATTTCTTTTTGAACCTTCCACGGTCGTTTCGGCGTTTTATTTTTCAACGTGGTTCGTCGTTAATTTTTTTAACCCGCATTCTCGGCATAAACGGCCAACCGAGAGAAAACAATTTTCTCGATACATGTTTTTCTCTTTGAAATTCATTTAATGCATATTCCAATCCGCAGTACGGCCACACATATGTCGAGCTCGATCGGACGGAAAACCTCGCTCCGTTCGCCTGTCGAGTGACCGAGGGGCAGACTTTTCCCCCACCGAGCTACCCATTCGTGTGCACGCTGACTGCGATATCGACTTGAGCGGTGCTCACGACTCGCGCGGCTATAAGGGAATCTGCAACCTCGACAGAGGCGATGCACACAAAATCATATTCCCGAACTCGCCGCCGCGATTTAGCGCCCTTTCTGTGGCACGCCGGAAAGGGGAGCGTTGTACATCTCCCTACTAATCTCTGGAGACGGAACAAGTAGATAATGAGTAGTGAGCTGTGCATAAGGCAGCATGATACTTGAGAAGTAGGCTGCGTGCGAGAGAGATGCAAAGAGATATATAGCCAGATCGCGCGCAAAAGTTACCCCCACTCTAGCCTCTTACGCGCCCATCCCACAATCATAGCAGCGCGTGTCCGTGAGCGAGCGATGCTCGGACATCTTCGGAAAGAGCCGAGCGCGCCGAAGTTTCTCGACCGCGCCTTCGGCAGCTACACCAAGTCATGGACGCTGAACACGTTCATGTGCGACCAAGCCGAAACGAAGGCTTCGAGGGAAAAAGCAATCTGAGCACGACTCGCGTGTGACGTCACCCGACGGAACGCGCGAGGCTTTTACATGATTTCAATGCTTATTTAGCTCTTGATTCTCTGCGTTATCAATGTATACAAAAAATGTATCGCGCACCCTGATCGCTTATTTTTTTAGTTTATACGTTGATTCAAATATAATAATAAATCCAAATTACAACTTATTTATCTTCTAAAAAATTGTTTACGCTTTACTCACACCCGTCCTTATGCCAAATAAATTATAATTCATAAAAGTAAGCGGAAATATATTTATATTCGTATTATTATATTAATTCTCATACTTTCATCAAGCGATAAAGCATTATTCCCAAAAACTAGCCAATCATCCACCTGGCCACCAATCGTCAGTACCAGAAAGTGCATATTCTACACGCGATGAGATGGTCCCGTTGGTAGCGTTCTTGGCTTCGGTCCGCAGGGGCGCGGGATCGTTCCCCGCGCTCAGTGCTTTTTTTTAAATTATTATTACCATCAATTCTTATTTGATTAGTTATTTTTATTCGTTATCATTATTATTTTAATTAGTTATCTTTTAGTGTCGAAAAATTTATCACGCACTCCGACCGCTTATTTGATTAGTTTGTACGTTAATTTAAATGTAATAATAAATCTAAATTACAACTTATTTATCTTCTAAAAAATTGTTTGCGCTTTACTCACACCCGTCCCTATGCCAAATAAATTGTAATTCATAAAAGTAAGCGGAAATATATTCATATTCGCATTATTATATTCATTCTCATATACTATCATCAAGCGATAAAGCATTATCCCCAAAAACAAGCCAATCATCCATCCAGCCGCGAATCGTAACTTACGAGAATGAATATAATAATACGACTATAAATATATTTCCGCTTACTTTTATGAATTACAATTTATTTGGCATAGGGATGGGTGTGAGTAAAGCGCAAACAATTTTTTAGAAGATAAATAAGTTGTAATTTACATTTATTATTAAATTTAAATTAACGTACAAACTAATCAAATAAGCGGTCGGAGTGCGCGATAAATTTTTCGACACTAGAAGAGAACTAATTAAAATAATAATGATAACTAATAAAAATAACTAACCAAACAAGAATTAATAGTAATAATAATTTTTAAAAAAGCACTGAGCGCGGGGAACGATTCTGCGCCCCTGCGGACCGAAGCGAGGAACGCTACCAACGGGACCATCCCATCGCTTGTAGAATATGCACTTTCTGGTACTGACGATTCGCGGCCGGATGGTTGATTGGCTTGTTTTTGGGGATAATGCTTTATCGCTTGATGAAATTATGAGAATTAATATAATAATACGAATATAAATATATTTTCGTTTACTTTTATTAATTATAATTTATTTGGCATAAGGACGGGTGTGAGTAAAGCGTAAACAATTTTTTAGAAGATAAATAAGTTGTAATTTGGATTCATAATTATTATATTTAAATTAACGTATAAACTACAAAAATTAGCGATCAGGGTGCGCGATACATATTTTTGTATACATTGATAACGCAGAGAATCAACAGCTAAATAAGCATTGAAATCATCTAAAAGCCTCGCGCGTTTCGTCGGGTGACGTCACGCGCGAGTCGTGCTCAGATTGCTTTTTCCCTCGAAGCCTTCGTTTCGGCTTGGCCGCACATGAACGAGCTCGGCGTCTATGCATTGGTGTAGCTACCGAAGGCGCGGTCGGGAAACTTCGGCGCGCTCGGCTCTTTCCGAAGATGTCCGAGCGTCGCTCGCTCACGGACACGCGCTGCTATGATTGTGGGATGGGCGCGTAAGTGACTAGTTAGGGGGTAACTTTTGCGCGCGATCTCGCTGCACTGCTTGCTGGGATGCGTATTCAATCCTCTGCCATCCCTCTTACACGACATCGATACTCAGCTTACTTCTCGAGGTCTTAGAGATGGTGGCGCCATCCCTGTTTGACCACATTTTTGTAGCCACATTGAAATGCACAGATCGGCCTCCTCCCACTCTAGCCTCCATGACAAAAACGCTATACAGCCGCCATTTTTAAATTAATCGTTTCAAAAAATGATTGTATACAGTCACTGATATGTATGATAAACACCCTTTTTTGTAATCTCGATTTATGTTATAGTTTTTCTGAAGAAAAAAAATCCCCAAAAAGCCTCTTTTTTCGGCTTCTAGAGTGACCTAAGGCCTTCAAGCAAGTATGACATTTCCCGGTTAGATATGGTAATATTACCAGAAAATCGCGACGCCCATCGGCAAACTCGAGAGATGAAAAAAATGCGTAACGATATTGGTCGTGTTCGTTGGGTCTCATCATTTTGATTGCGCATGCGCATAGTGATGCGCATTTGATGATGCGCACGTTTCGGTGCGCAGTTGCGCGTTGCGCATCATTATAGACATGCGCACTTGTTCGTATCAAAATGATGAGACCCAACGAACACGACCATTTTCTCCCACTACGCTACGCGCATGTCGCGGATTGAATTCGTTGGTGAGGTTCGCAATCTGTTGTATGTAAAACTGTGCTCTGAGACTCCATGATTGAACGTCCGACGCGTTCAAAACATGAGACGCGCGGTTTGTTCTCGCACAGCATTTCTAATATTGCATTTTCTCGCTATTACATCACGTTTTCTTCACGTGTAGAAAATTCAGATTAATCTAACTACGCAACTTAAGACGTATATGTCGGGGGTAGCGGTTACGTAAAATTACGGGGCCTCTAGAGGTTAAAGTTTCGCGTCAAATTCGCTCATTTTTTCGTTGCGCGTTGATGAGTTTGGCTGAAAAAGTCGGGCGAACGATGGATTTGAAGTCACTGAAAGTTGGTTTCATCGGGGGCGGTAATATGGCCAAGGCTATCGGAGGTGGCTTGATAAAAAAAGGTACGGCTGGGGGATGCATATTTTAAGCGTTTATAGGAGTATTGTCGAGACGCCTTTAAGGAGTTAGGCTACTGTGACGACCCGAAAATCAGGGATTAAGAAAATTAATTTTGAAAAAATAAGTAAGATTGACATATCGTGGACATTTATTTGTATTTACATTAACAAAGTTGTGTACCAAATATTGGAAAAAAAAAGTATTAATAATTAAACAACATGAATTGTGGCCACTGTTGATCTAAAACAAAAAACGAGTTTTTTTCTTTAAATAGATCATCTTGGCTGCGACTCAACTGAGCTTTTTTATTGTTAGCGCGGTTCGATCATCAAATAAAAAATTAGACTTTTGGGGATTTTTTAAAGAAAAATATTTTTAATAATTGATAAAAAATAATGTTAAGAAAAACCGTGGTCAAGACTAAACTATTATTACACCGAATAGGTGTACCCAATTTCAAGTCAATGCATTCATTACATTTTGAGAAATTGTGTACACCGTTTTAAAAAACATCTGTGTACTTGATTTTGGTCACCCGATTGATCTGAAACAAAAAAAAACGACTTTCCCTTAAAAAATATAATATTGGCTGAGCCTTGAACAAGCTTTTTTGTAGTGCTTTTTTTTTAATTTTGAGGAAAAATGACAATTGTGAATAACTAAAGAAAAAAAAATGTTAAGAAAAACGTCAGTCAATACTAAACTACGATTACACTGAATACATGTACCAAATTACAAGTCAATCCGTTTATTCAATGTCGAGAAATCGTGTACATCATTTCAGAAAACCGTTTCGAGAAGAATGCATTCAAAGTTTTACAATTCGGGTTGCCTTAAGCGACTAACGAGTGTTCATAGTTTTCAAAGTAGCCTAACCCCTTCGTTTTCAGTGGTTTTCCATGTTTCTATACGACGTTACAATTGCAGACATGATGTGAAGAAGCGTAGAAAAGAATGATACAGGATGATTTATATATTCGGCAAATCTTGTATGAACGAAACTTCCAGGAAAGTTTTACAATTATTCCCTGCACAATTGTAGAATAATTAATCGTATCGTACGGAAATACTGCTTACTTTTTCTTTGGGCTTTCCCATACATCCTTGAAAAACTATATAACGCTATAAACAGTTGAGTGGCTCCACAATTCTTGTAATCGTTAGCGTCCATATTCACCATCAAGAGTATTCAGCTAATGAAGTCGAATAGTAACAGGAGAAGCGCTAATTGAAAAATAAACATTCGGCTACCGTCTACTGGGATTGTACCTCCACCTTGAATGAAAATTACCTTGAATGCTGCTGATGTTGAGAGGAACTATTGACCGATGCAACAATTTGTAAGGTTTCATTGATGTCCATTCAGACTGGTGAAAAACATATTCCCAAGAGATCTTTCCTTCATTGAGAGAAGATTTTACAGAAGTTAATATAATTTCCCATACAGTCATCTGTGATTCCTTTTAGAAAGTATTGATTCTCAGAGAGGATGGAAGAAGAGCCTTTCCGTACATTCACAGTGTTTTATGTCCTCAGGTGTTCTGGATCCAAAGAAAGTGTGGGTGTCAGCCAGATCGCAGGAGACCCTCGAGTTCTGGAAACAGTTGGGCACTTTTACGAGTCAAATGAACGCCGACGTTGTGAAAAATTGTGAGATTATTGTCGTTGCGGTGAAACCACAAATGCTTGAACAAGTAGCAGAAAGCATACGGCCGGAGATGCATTCCGGACGTTGGCCAATGCTCTTGATATCCGTGCTGGTTGGAGTGACAATAGACGCATTTAGAACTGTAAACGACCGAGAGTTCTCTTCTGATGTTTTAGACGATTGTACAAGCTTCCTATAATCTCTGCCGAAACTTTTATCACATTCCAGAAACTGGCGCGAGGCTCGAACAACATCGAACGCATTCCCATTGTCAGAACCATGCCGAATACGCCCTTGATGGTGGGCCAAGGAGTTACGGGTGAATGAATGACGATGAAGTTTGTATCTTTAGAATGCAACAAACATTTTTTTCCTCCATTTCCCAAATTTCCTCTGGCAGATTCAACCTCTGAAAATCGGGCGAACATTTTTTAGGCTCGTCACTTAGTGATCTACACGGTAATAAAAAATAAGAGATTGAAAAGAATTTTCGTTGCGCACCAACGATGCAAACTTCAACCCCATGTGAATAAAGGGATCATCACAGTGTACCAGCTCGAAAATAGCTCGTTTTCGATGGTTAAAATACGCTAATTGGTCTGATTTTTTATGTCAAATCAAAGTCCTTATGGAGAACAGAAAATACAATTTTAAACGTTTATTTTTTTTTTGCTACATAGGTTTGTTTAAAAATCAATATTGATAAAACGGACGATATTGAAGTTTGCATAGAACCCAACGAAAGTTCAGTAGACTGATCTTTTTTTTTTGCATATTTGGTCTGGGAAAAACTATCAAAATTTCTTTAAGATCCTCATAAGAAATCTGAAGCCCAAATTTGCTGGATAACATTTTTATAATGAAGAAAATAAAGAAAAAGAAACTAAAAAAAATCGTTGCGTTCCAACGATGCAAACTTCAACATCGTTAAAATGGCGGCGGTTTGAACAAAAGTATCGAATTTAGTCTATTTTTTCGACAGTTTTTCGTTTTTTTTAAATATGCAGACTAGAACAAAAACTTCCATAGCAAGATAAAGAATAGCGTGAAGAATGTTGTGTCAAAGTTTGAGACGGATTGAAAACTTGAAAACTCTTGCTTCGAGAGTGTACACCGTTTTGAAAAACGACATTTCGAGGAAAACACGTCCGTCCTTGCCAGGTCTCACGCAGCCGGTCGAATCCCTTTTCCTGAGAAAGGCTGTAGCAACCGGAATAATTCGAATTTCACCCCAAAAATTGAACAGCATGGCTATACTATCGGATAATGCAAAAAAATCGATTTTTTGAAAATTTTACACTGATCCCTTAAGGGGAGATATACACCTAGGAGCCGCAAAAAAGGTCATTTTTGTGATTTTTTTCAAGGAAAACTATTTGAAATTTCGGACTGGGGTTTTAATTATCTAAACGTATATACATTTAAAAATACGTTTAAATTTCGTTGTTTGAAAATATCAAAAATATAGAAGGATATTGTATGATCCTTGGAGCGTCGTAAAAAAATCTGCGTATAAGGTACCCACTGGCGTTTCTTCAAAAATCATCTGAAAAAAAAAACAAAAAGATTATTAATATACTATAATCTAGTACTAGTCATAGCCGATTTTGAGAATATCGATTTATGACAAAATGGCGGACGTTTGAACATAAATAGTGATTTTTGGGCCAAAAATTAGTTATTGTTTTGCCTATAAAACAACACCTAAGTAACGGAAAAAAAATCCTATGACAAGTACTAGATAATGGTGTATAGAATAACCACAAAAAACCTCAAGGCAATCGGTTCATTGGTTTTCGAGAAATTTTAGGCACCGATTTGAAGAACGTGGTTTTGAGAAAAACGCGTTTGAAAATTTGGTAATGAATAAATCATGAAATTTGTCAACTTGCATGGAATCATCGATACCAGGCCCATAATGTAGGTCTTCTACCGCCGACGGAATGTTCATAGCTTCTAAATCCTCGACCTCGACCCTCTAGGTGTATATCTCTCCTTAATACGCGATAGTTGATGCATGGTCGCGTACGAATATCCAGCTACTAACCCTAGTTGTTTTTCAGTTTACTGTGCCGATGATCTAGTTACGAAAGATCAGTGCTCGCTCGTTCATACGATGTTCTCTCACCTTGGCCTTATCGAGAGAATACCCGAATCCCAGATGAACGCTGTGAGCGCTCTCTCCGGCTCCGGACCGGCTTTCGTGAGTTTGATCTTCTCATCGCCGCATTGGTGCACCGTTATTGCGAAAATATTGGTTCACGAACCTCCGATAATGAAATTAGTTTCTTTCCCGCCTGTTGATCTCCAAATCTTAGGCGTACGAAATAATCGAGAGTCTCTCAGACGGAGCGGTAATGGCCGGAGTGCCGCGCGCACTCGCGACGAAGCTCGCGGCTCAGGTGCTCGTCGGAGCTGGAAGCATGGTACTGGAGACCAAGAAACATCCGGGAGAATTGAAGGACGAAGTTTGCTCGGCTGGCGGCACGACTATATGCGGAGTACACGCGATGGAAAAAGGAGCCGTCAGGTGGTTTAATTTCATTTTTTTTTCGTCCTGGTACCGCGATCATTCATTCAGGCGCACTTATTCTTGACGCAACTTTTCAGAGCCGCGATGATGAACGCCATAAAGGCCGCGGTCGACCGCGCCGGAGAGCTGTCTACGAGTAACTAAGAGCTGGCTGAGCGACTAGGCAATTGCGCGATCATTCCGTTTAATTCACTACGTTGAGTCAGGTGGCACAAAATTGAGGTCGTACTCCACGGTCAAGGTGATTTTTCGGGATTAAATTTCGAAAAACATGCAGAAATTCGAAATTGTACATGATATAGTCGCATAATGCGGATTATGTCGCCAATATTTTTTATCGTCGGGCGTTGTGGTTGCAGCCGTTCTTTTATTCTGAAACAAACGATTTTTTTGAATTCTATTATTGACGAATGTGGTTATCGTTCGGCGCTCTGATAAAAAAATTTGGGTAAAGTTTACAAAATGGCGGCGCTTGAAAGAGTACTCTGATTTTTACAATAACATTTTTACTTCTCGCGGCCGGGAAAAATAGAGTAATTATAAAGCAATCAAAAAGACGAAAGGCTTATGGAGAGAATTTTAAAAAAGCATTTGTTTCAGATGTCAAGGACGGCCGCAATCCGCCCGACGATACAAAATTCTCGCGACATAATCTACGCAACATCGAATATCATGTATAATTTCGAATGAAATGCTTTGAAAAAAATTACGATATTACTTCAAACATGTACAAATATAATATCTAAATTTAGTTCCCAAAAAATTATCTTGCGAATGGGTATTGACACTGGAATACGGCCTTAAATGGGAGTAATTCATGGCACATGGACATAATTCATGGACGATATGACATACGCAAAGGTCGGTGGAAAAATTCATTATGCCGTAATCGTATATGCGACTTTTCCGATCAAGCTCGTCCACCAAATGTTGAATCTTCGTCAAGCGCGTGACGTCCCCGATGATCCCAAGTCTCTACATTTTCGTTGTCACCCTTACAATTATTTTCGTTTGAATCGATAACCAATTTTAGCAATGTATTTAAAGTGTCCTCTGTTAATCCTTGTGGCAGAATGCACGGTCATCGTGTCCAGTGTAAACGCCTAACTTTGTTTTAGAGATAAAAACATTGCACGTGAAATGAGAACCCCATAGACGCCCCACGCTTACTGACGTTATAAAAGTCGTCGCGAGATTGAAAGGGTAAACGGAGGCTGCAAGGGTGCACTGAGCATGAGGCCGAATAAATGTAACAACGCACAGTACTCCTTAAAGTTTGTAACAAAATTCTCTCCTTGAGCGTGTAACTGTCCACATTTTCTCGGCGACATGGAGGAAGTTATTTGTATATCCTACGTCTCCACTTTGCGAAAATCAATGCGAAAAATCACATTGTTTTTCACGAATCAATAATCAACCGATAATAAAATTAATTTAGTAAGTAAAATAAAAACTTGTTTACCCTGAGATACTGAGTATTAGTAGAACAGACATAACGAGAGCTTTGTATCATTTATTAATATGTACATACGAATTCACGAACGTTCTATTTACAAGTATATGTTTACGCCCGAATCGCGTTTATTTAAATTTTCGAATATTCGACACAACGCGACGGATCCGTGGAGTAATATTCTTGGCATTTGGTCATCAATCTCTTCAACGCCTGTATGTACTTCCGTTGCGTCTCGTCGTTCATAACGTGAGCCACGTTTTTCGAAAAAATCTTTTCTCTTCCGGTACGCGCGTGAATGCCGACCATCGTAACGCCGATGGGCCAGGGAGAATTGCCAATGGCCATTTGCAGATACGCGTCGCTGGCCTGAAAAAATTTACATCGACTCGCAATTGAAACATGCTCGAAAAAAACGACGCGCATTATTACAGAATACTTTTGACATTCTCTCACCAATATGTAATTTCGCTCCAAGAGGTGTTTAACGATTTCCGTCAGACTGTCGGTAATGTCTTCGGGTAGAGATTTATTTTTGAGCTTTCTCAGCAGAGGCTTTAGGTATTCCCTCGTCTGGGCGTACGTAGCGCTCGCCATTTTCCCTCGGGTACTCATTTTTTCAGCCGTACCTCGACTGTTCAAGTTGTTACCCCATATTTGCACCAAAAACTGAAGAAATTGCGTTATGACTGTCATGTCGTGGTCGCGGTCTCCCTTGTTCAGTTTCGCCGACATTTTCTGCAGATCGTCGTAGGTGACGCCCTCGTCGGGCACGTTGACGTCGCCCTGTCTGTCGCGTCCGTTCGGCTTGGACGACGTCAGTAATTCGTTCAGGTACGCTTGATCCACTTGTTCCATCGCCTCTTGGAAATCGTTCCGGAAGCCCTTGAAGAAAATTCACAAGCGCGTGACAGTGACGTGTACGTCAGGAAGTACACATAGGACACAGCTGGCTGGAACTTACCTTGTTAACTTCAGGCTCGAGAATTTCGCGCTTCCGCAGTCTCTGAAAGGAATCCACCTCGGACTCCCCGAAGAGTGTTATAGGCTCGCAACGCTCGCGGAGCCTCCTGATCACCTCGGGCCTGGACAGAGTCAAGTGCTCGGAAGTGTTTGTACTGGATTGAGTCAGATGCTGGCCGACGTTGCTCTTCACCGCGTCGCTGTTCTGTCCACTCTTGTCCAACGTCTCGGTTTCTTTCGACAGCAATTCACCGCGTTTGAAATACTTCTTGCTCTCATTCTGCAAATGTCAAGCGGACGCTGTTTACGGGAAATTCGTGTTGAAGAGGTTATGTCGCGTATTTACGTAAAAAATATCGCTTGACCTACCACTATTTTACTCTCCTCCAGTTGCTTCCGTTTTCTCATTATTTCCGCTTTTAATATGTCCATTGTGTTTTTATTTCGCGTTAGATTGATAAACAAATTTCTGTGTTGTTATTCGGTGACGTTCTGGGAGGTTACGCGTACGGATCGACGCGGCTGGACCAGTGTTGCCAGATGGTTCTGGCGGCTTCTCCCTAGACCCTCGCTGGTTCCCCCTAAAAATCTCCCAAATAGCCCCCACCGAGCCACTGGCCTGAACAGTGCTGTAAATGAAGGGTAATTTTCGCGATTGGTCAAATGTCCTCAAATAGCCGTTATTTAAAATGCATTTCCTACTTGTGTATTGAGTATTTTGTTTTGAAAATTGATTGCTGTGATCTGTGCGAATCATAGATGAAGATGAATACTTTTTTTTAATGGAAATAACTGTTGTAGTTAGGTGAAATGTACGGTCGGTAAAAACATTTATCGTGGTATGGTAATCTGTCTTTGAGCCTTGGAGGGGATTTATTTCTTTTTGAATTCGCATATTACAAAAATCCCGCTGTTGTATTGGCTGTACAACTTAATTCGGTCCGTTTTTTGCTTAAAATACGCACTTATTTGAATGATAAAGTGAATCAATACATTAATCAAAATATTGTCCATCGCTAGTCACTACTTTTCGCCATCTTTCTGGTAATTTATGAATTCCGTTGCGGAAGAAGCGTTCATCTTTTGGAGACAAGAATGAATCGAGCCAATTTTTGATACCCTGTTGTGACGTGAAGCGTATTCGAGTCAAAGCGTTCTGCATCGATCGAAACAAATGGTAGTCGGAAGGGGCAAGGTCTGGTCTATAAGGCGGGTGAGCCAGAATTTACCACCCGCTATTTTCCAAATAGTTTTTAACCACAATAGCAACGTGAGGCCGAGCGTTGCCATGTTGAAAGAATATGGACTCGTGTCTGGTCGCATATTCTGGACGTTTTTCGGCTATAGCTCGCTTTAAACGGATCAATTGTTGCCTGTAGAAGTCTCCCGTGACGGTCCCACAAGCATTCGGTGGGCTTCAGCTGCAATTTTCTTCCAATTGAAATAGAAAATCAACACTTCCCGCAAATGGTGCTTATTTGGGACGAGATTCGACATTTTCACCGCGGTAAAAATTAGACTTGATGCGCAAAAGGTCTGTAAACGATATTTGGTTAAGAGATGTTGATACTTCACGATACAGCAAAAATCAGCTGTTGCCGTCAACCATTTATAGCACCGAGAGCCATCTTTTGAAAACGGACCAAACTAAGTTGTACGCCTAATATTTATCTATATATTTGCTTATTATTACAATTTTTTTACCTATTAGCCGAGAATATACTTTGAACTATTTTATAGTGTAACTTATACTCATTGGCGACGGTCCATTCCGAGTCCATTTTACGTATTTTTGCCCCCTGAATACAAATTCACTATTAATTCCCGCGAAACCCTCAAATTTTATTGAAAAAGTGTGGAAAAATGGCTAAAATCGATGGTCCCTCTTTGAAATTCTGCCAAAGATCGAAAAATACGCGCAGCACGATGGACGAAGCGGCATTTTAAAGCGAAAACGATAACGAACAGAATGAGCACAGAGTGGATTCCCCATCGGATTGAAACTTATTGCAATGAAGAATTCACTGATGCATGAGTAGCTAAATTTCGGTCGTAATTGTCAGGAAAAATATCGAGGGTTCCAACATCGCTGTCATTTATATTATTATAAATATTCCCAGAGCTGAAATGCTTCAACATACGAGCTGTCGGCTTCACAGTCACAGCAATCAACGCTGAGCGTGAGTCGAACGTGCATTCCTCGACCATTGCGACCGACATTTTATTTCGCAGCTTGTATCGGTTGGGTTTGAATGATTGTTTTCGTTTGTTTGGGCTTACTTGTTTGTTTGCTTTCACTCGGAATTGGTGCACTTGTGGTTGGTTTTTCAAAACTTGTTTTGAGAAAAAAAGACATCGGACATTTATAATTCCCTAAAAATACCCTCACGTTTTTGAATTCCCCTAAAAAATCTCCTACAATTTTTCCCCCTATTTCTCTCTTAACCAAGGTAAAATACCCCTAAATCTAGGAGGAAATCTCCTAACCTGGCAACACTGATGCGGCTGTGTAACTCGAAGATCGTAATTCGTCGGTGGGATGTTAGCGGTAATAAGAGTTCCACCTGAGCGGCGCTGTGCTCGCTTTGATCGGATATGCTATATACACGTGGGTATATGATTGCTTTTAAATTAGTACCACGTGACAAATGAGCGCGAGACAGATAGCTGACATTTTTGAACAGCAATTCCTCAAACATGAATAATATTTGGGGCTAAAGATTATCGTTGGGCCCCGTGTCAATGAATTCTACAGGCTTGATGCTTTGTTTTTTCTTAAAACACTTAAGCATTTATGAAAAAACTTTGTTTGAAAATCTTTGAGGTTTTGTTGATCTTGTCCATGCTTTTGAGGCAGTATTGCCGTTTAGAAACTTGAGAAAATCGTTTTTTTTTTAAATTTTTTTATTCCTTGGACCTTTTTGAATACGTCTGTGAAAAGTGTTTAATTATACTCATAAAATTGGCTGATTTATGGAAATTATAAGGAGTTCAACCACGATATCTCGATAAACGACTGGCCGATTGAGCTCAGATATGGTATACACTTGTCGTATACTGTTTTTCAACGTTTTTCAAAGTTTACCATGCCACTATTTTGTATTTTTCTTTGCTGAATCTGGCAAGGAAGAGGATTTTTTTCAATTTCCCAAATTTTCTTTGGCGAATTTGAGCTACGATAATCATGCAAACATTTTTTAGGATTCTTATTTAGCGATCTACAACATATTTTCAAAATATGATTTTGGATGATAATGTAAGTAAGAAAGTAAAAAGAATTTCCGTTGCGTTCCCACGATGCAAACATCAACCCAATAACACCCATGCAGATTAATAATATTTTTTTTTTTTCGTATTCATGAAAAAAAACCGTTGTAGATGGTTTTTTTTACTTAATGATAATGAAAAATTATTGTCATGTACAAAAGTACATGATAATATTTTTTTTTCAATTTAAACATTTTTAATTAAGAAAAAACATACGTATCTATTTTTTTGTTTATTCCATCCTGAAAATCGCCAAATAGCGCTCCAGACAACAATACTATGTTAAGGACGTAGAGGAAATCCAATCTCACATTTAGGCAAGATGCATCATCACTGTTCGTGAAATATTTGTTAGTTAAATCGTAATATCAAAACTACGAAAAGTAAAAAACTCTGAAACGCTCTAAATAATTGGTGAACGATTTTTTATATCGAATGCTTGTACGACTACCTCAATTGAGAAGAAATACACAAATGGAACAATCATTACTGTATATTTCGAAATAAACATTAATTAGAATAGTTCTTAAACAAGATGGTCGTTCATTATTATATTTTCCGAATTTCTACTTCTTCCCTTTCTTTCCTCTCTTCTTCGGCTTCTTTCTGGTCTTCTTCTTCTTCTTCTTCTCGAGCCTGGCCCGAAGTTTCTCAAATGCGCCCAATTCGTGTCTAACCATGTATCCTCTCCAGACCGATTGGATCAAAGTGGCGGCTTCGTTCACAGCCTCCCAGTACTCGGCTTCCCTTTCGGCGAGCTCTTTTTCCGCGTAATATTGGTTGAAAAAAAATTCCTGCTCGTCACTGAGGTCCTGAAGATTCTGTAGGTCCAACTTTTGCAATTCGATTTTTTCCTGGAAAAAAGATACGCAAAGTCCAATCGGCACTGCAGTGTAAAAAAAGAAATTCTTATCGCGAACGAATGAAGGAAAAAACAACCGTCATTTCGTTTGTCTCTCGTTGAAGACGTTCGATCTCCTCATTGTGACGAGTCGCCCAGGTGACTATCTCTTGCTCGATATCGTTCGTGTTTGCCTGGAGAAAACTTCTGACTTCACCCGAAACAATTTGATCTATCCTTTCCACCCGGGCGCACTCCTCAAGAGCATCGTTGATCTCTTGCTCTTTTATCTCGAGACGCAATTTCTGCTGATCGAGTCGAGCATCTTCCCATCGTTCAACGAAATCTGACAATTCGCATGCATACGTTCAAGATTCAAAAGGACAACAAAGAGACATACGATCTTGTAGCAAGTAAGAATTTCCCTAACGATGTTTCGACTGTTGTCATGTTTTTCCTGCTGGTTATTGGATGATGATCATTCTTACCCAGCTTGGAGTTGTTTGAAAAAGTGGCATTGTCGATTTCGGCGTCCATATCGTGGGCCAAAAGGAGCAAATTGTTGATCTCTTGCTCGTTCTCCAGTCTCTCAGACTCAATGAGCTGGCGCAATTGTTTCACCTGGGCAGTCCATATCTCGTTGTTCACCTCGAGATTGCGCTCGCCCTCGAGAATTCGCGCGATGTCGTCCACCTCGGTCTCCAAACGATCGAACCTTCGCACACACTGGAGATCTCGTATCGTTCCCTTCAGAACATTGTACATGTAAGTCCTGGGGCGGGAGTGAAAAAATGGTTTGTATCGAGAAGAAAACGACACCGTCAATTCGTTCATTCTCGATCAATTGTTTTGCTCGAACGGGTTATGTCTAGCTGTAACAGTCGAAAAGCTCATTTTTGGGATTGGTTGAAAAAAAACGCGATGATGAATTTCTACAAAAATTAGGTATTTGAAAAAGTATCATCAGAAGAACACTCTGTGGTTTTTTGTGTAAAAATATTTACTTCGTAACGTTGCGTTACGAATATCGAGACTATGCGAGAAAGGTGAGGTAAGCGGGCTAGCGTAGCTCAGTGGTCAGGGCAGTCGACCGGCAATCAAAAGGTCCCGGATTCGAAACCCCGGCCCAGTAGCGCTCCGCATTTTTTCTCGGATAGTTTTCTCAGAGTTTTTTTTCGGAGGATTACAAATTATAATCGAATTACAGCCGATGTCCGGGGAGCACCTCTCGAAAACTTTTGCGGTGAGGAATGTTCTTTTGAAACAGGTTGTTTAATATAAAAAAAATGAAACCGATTTCGTTAGAATATTAGTTTATCCCGTTATCCATTGAAGAAATTTCCGAAAAAAATGGCGCGTGTTGTTCAAAGTCAGTCTTGATCTTTGCGAAAAAATGGGTATTTTTCGTTCATCGAATCGAAAGTATACATCGGAAAATAATCCTTCGATCAAATACCATACATCTGTAAAAAGCCCTAAAAGATCGATGCAGTCGTTTTTGAGACATTTCCCTCAACGACTATGAAAACGAATTTTCGAGAAAAAAGCGTTACGTTTTCGAACAACGCTCTGAGCGTTCCGACGGACGTCAACATAACAGCCTATAAATCTGTCAATTTTCATCTGATCACTTTGAAATTTGCAGGGAACATTTATATGATGTACTGTCAAAATACATTGGTTTTGAAAAACGTGATTTTTAGACTTTTACAACTAGACATAACTTAATTCTTTTTCGTCATTTGAGAATCATTCGACAAAATCGTAAGATTTCACGGCGAATTGGACACTTACCTGTCGCGTTGAAGTTTCTCAGAAACTGTAGGTATCAGAGGCAACAATCCCAAGTCTTCTCTGAATATTATTTCTGGCTCTTTCGGTACCCCATACTTTTCATCGATCGTTTGATAACCCTCGTCCCAACGTTTGTCCACTTTGGCAGGTATGACGTGCTCCAAAATTCCCAATACATCCAAAGCCTCCTGCAGAACAACGACGAAAGCCTTAGCTTCGAGAGGTGATAGACGATCCGCCTGGGAAACCTCGAAAATTGTGCTCTTTGTGGCGTCGCTTTTGAAAAAGTGCGTATGGTCACCGGAAGCCGTTCGTATTATACTTTCCGTATCCGTCGAGGGCTCGGGCTCATCCTGACGAGAAGACTTTGAAATTTCATGAAAACTTGCATCACAGACTCTTTTTATAATGTTGTAAATTCGAATGAAACTTATTGGAAAATCTTTCGAACGGCGTCGAAGCTTTTTGCGTGAGGGAAAAGAAAGAGAAATCGTACTGCTTGCTGAGTAGTTTGATGATACTGAGCGAGCATTTCGTCGATCGTGTAACCGAGAAAAATCGTGCTGCGTTTTATGCTTGCGATGTTTTCGCCTTCGCCACTTTTTGAAGCGCTAGGCAGTGGTCGAGGAATCTCTGGCTGCGATCCCAACTGCCTTTTCGTCTCGACTTGGATTTTTCGGAAGGTTTCGTCCATGTCAGCTCCCTATAAATTTAACGGCCAACTTGAGTTTCGAGAAAACACTTTTTAAAAAATTATCAAATTATCGTTCTAATTAAGTTACATCCTTAATTAAGGGGTCTTCTCACTTTAGACGCTAAAAAAGGATATTTCCATGAATTTTAAAAATGTTTCGAGTATTCGGCCATTTTGTACATCGAAAAAAAAATATATATTTTCCAACAGCTTGATATTCATACAAAATTGATGTGTAATTAATTTTATGAGTGAATCACTTTTTCATACAAAAAAAATTGTTAAATTCGCACATGATTTTATATCCGTTACTGTGGCCTAAGGCCTTAATAAATACACTTTCGAAGTACATTAAAAAATTTTTAAATGTATTTATGTAACTCAAACAAACTTTGAACGCCTTTTTTTTTTTCGAAACAACGTTTTTCGACGGCTTGTTGATAAAATCTTGGAAACTACTGAACCGATCCTTATGACATTTCAACCATATATTCTTTACAAGTATAGCTACAGCGCATATCAAGGACTTAAACAAATTTTGATATTTACCATTTTTTTGCCAAAAAAGGTGAATAAAATACGTTTTTTTTGTTTTTTCGAAAAATGTCCGCCATTTTGTTATTTTTGCATATATCCAAAATCGTACGATATGCGCTATAGCCATTGACATACAGAATCTAAAACCGTTTGATTTTTTTGTTTCGAATGATCCATCTCCGACATTTCATCAACAGCGCAGACCTACAATTTTTTGGGACATTTTTTTAACCACCATTTTCGTCTATAAATAGTGACTTGGATAAATTTTTTTTTTTAAATCTATTTCGAACATCTATTTATTAAGTGTAACAACTTTTATATCAATATCTATAATATAAATCTATCAAAAAATGCATGAAAATAGCCTTTTTTAGCGTCTAAAGTGAGACGACCCCTTAAGGCATCTTTACGCGGCCCACAATATTATCCCGTACAGAAATTCATTTTAAGGCAAATGCAAAAATATGGAAACAAATCTTGCCAATGACTCCTCGTCCACTTCCGTCATCGAGATCTGCTCGTTGGCTTTGGAGTCGCTCGTTTTCGTTTCGACGATCGATTCTTCGTCGGAAGAAATGCCACGGGATGTATCTAGTCATTTCTCATCGTTTAAAATTTTCGCCAACAATTGATTTCTCTGTGGCGTAATTATTTATTTTCGAAGAACAAACAAGGGTAAAAAAACGGCCTGACACCACCTTGCTCATGTTGGGTATCCGCGAAAACGACTCTGGGAGCTTCCGATACTCTTCGCCGCGTTTTCTTCGATTGCGACATCATTATGCTCAAAGATCCAGCTTTGCCGGTGTTCTCGATTTGTGGAATTTCCATTTCTGACGGTTCTTCGTCCATGGCATCGTAAGACGTGACAGCATCGTCAAAAAATGCCTTGCAAGCCCATTCGTTATTACGATGCAATCAATTATGAATCGCCTTTAGTCACATTGCACGTACCTTTTTCTTCGAATCCATGAAAAATGTTTTGTTGGGTCTTGACGTTTTTCGATGCTTCTTTTCCGCGTTTCGGACACGTGAAGCCAACCGCAAGTCGAGGTGGGAGGAAACTGGGATACTCGCGTTAGATCAAATAAATATGTATTCCGAATTTGAAAACAACTTTTTTATTCGACATTCCTGACAATATCCTTTAAAATCTCTTTGTCAGGAGATTTCATCGTTCGTATCTCCTACAAGAAAAAAAAAAGGAGACAATACAGTTTCGCGACATCGAAATGATAAATTGACGAACACATTTTCCTCCGAGAACTTTGGAACTTTTCACCAACGTGTTTGACATCGCTGAAAATAGCCACAAGCCGAGTTTCTTTAAAATAGGTTTTGAGGTGTACACATTTCTACATTTCAGAAACTCCATTTTTCATTACACACGAATAGCGAATGAAATTTCATCAGCGGATCCGTCGATGGATAGATCCCCACAGTTCGCGCTTAACAACTGACTCAATACGGTTTTTAGTATATTTTTTTCGTTAAAACTATTAATCTCATGTATCGTCAACGATCGTAGACATTTGTACCAAGCGCTATTTGTTTTCGACACGATCCAGCAGCACGTCATGCATTCTTCGTTCGGTTCGTTCGGACATTAAATAAATCATGCACACTCTTTTATGACGATGGTTTTCGATATACTTTTAATGTTTTTCGCGTCAATCTCGTAGGTCTATTTACAGAGGGTTTGATATTTTTCCCCGCGATACTGTTCCTCATACTTCGTTCGCAAGAAAGTTGCATCACATCCATGAAAAAATTAAAGAGGACCGATCATTTTGATCGAGTCACATCCAACGCTTTTAACGTATCAATGATCTGCTTAGCTCGTTAGTCCAATGTTTTTCATAGTTGGCGAGTGACAAATCGGATTTCTTTTTACATGAAATAGCTTATGTACTCGTGAGGCATCACGCCGCGTCTTGGGTAAAACGTGTGCGTCGTGGCATAATTGAGAAGATTCGTGATCGAGCTCATGTATATGTCGGCGAAACGGAACAAGCGTCTCGAGAAGTACGAAGGATTGTGATAAGTTCGAAATACCGATCCAAATTGTTCATTGAAGACTCGTTTTATTTCGTTGCGCAGCTTGTCCCTCTCCTCCATCCATTCGTCAAGTTGCGCCTGAACCTCGACGCCTTCGTAATCTTGATGATCCTCGATAAGCGTGGTCAACATTTGCAGCCAATTTGCATTCTCCTTGAACGTTGGATCGTTCAAATTCGCAATTTCGTGCTGAAATTTCAATTTGAGAAAATATAATTTTTTTTTTGCCTTTTTCGACAGTTCGTACTTTCAAGAATATCATTATCATTCATATCAATATCATTTTATCTTGGAAAAATCGATAGTTAAATCTTTAAACGCGTTTTTCTCGAAATGAGATTTTTCAAATTTGCTGACATTGTAACTCAAAGAGGAATTATCCGATTGACTTGAAATTCGAACTGAGTACTCTTGAATATATTTACTCTACAATGACGTAGGATATTTTTGATTGGATGAAAATTGACGATTTGGCATTGAAAAAAAACGACCATTTTATAGGCAAGAAAACAGACGTTTTTTTTTTCATAACTAGGCCATTTTGTTAGATTTTGATGTTTTTCGAAAATCCTACGTCATTATACAGGAAATACCTTTCAGTTTAACGACATTTTTTTCATTTTCGGTTTCAGCTACTCAATCGGCCGGAATCATGTCAGCAGTGGAGGAACTTTATTTTTGGCGCCTCCGAAGGCAGCGCATAAGTCGCTTGGATCTCAATATTTTTCTATGAAAAAATTATGTAATATAGGTCAAATATAGCCAAATATATTCTTGATTTTCCGAAACATTTAATTGTGTACTTTTTTTCCAAAAAATTCCCGAAAATCACCAAAATTTTCAGCGTTCACACTGGCATAGCCCCTTAATGTTCCGAAATTCAAGATGGGGCGGGATTGAAATTCCGAACTTTGAATGGTCAGAATGCCAAAAACTCCGAAAGAATAGTACCCCGAAAGATCAAAACTCCGAAAGAATTTTACACGAAAGGACAAAACTCCAAAAATCTCAACACCGTCGAAATTAGTCGGCTATGGAAGTTTTAAAAGTTTGAAAATGTCCGATAAATCGAAGAATTGTTTCAAGAATTTTTATTTATTAAGAAGTGATTTTGCGTCAATTTTGAAAGTTGTCTAGACAATGTTATAGGTTCTACATAATTTACAGTCGACTGTGTAGACTTTCGCTGGCATGATCTTGACATGAGGGCCGGGTTGAAGTTTCGAACTTTGAATGCGCCGACGGTTTAAAATTCCTAATTCTAACGTTCCCAAATTACAAGGTTCGTCAAGATTATGCCAGCGAAAGTCTGCACAGTTGACTGTAAATGATGTAGAACGTATAACATTGTCTAGACCAATTTCAAAATTGACGTAAAACCACTTTCTAATCAAAAAAATTCTTGAAATAATTCGTCGATTTATTGAAAATTTTCAAACTTTAAAAACTTCCATAGCCGAATTATTTTGACGGTGTTTAGATTTTCGGAGTTTTCATCTTTCGCGGTTTTGAGTATTCTTTCGGAGTTTTGAGCGTTCTGATCATTCAAAGTTCGGAATTCCAACCCTGCCCCGAATCTTCGTAGTTGATTTGAATAATTTGCCAACAACAAATCAATAGTAATTCAAATTGATGAACATTTTTATGAATAGTAAAGAAACTCATACATGATTATTTTTCGGCTAATTTATATTTTGCTTAGGCATTGATTGGCAGACCATTGACATTTCGTACTGTCTTTCTGTACTCGTACGTTATATATTTATTATACTAATTACATTTATACTTATTATATTTATATTTATTATATAATATTCGAAAAAAAAATTTTCTGTTACCGTCAATTCTTTGATTATGGCTCCTGTTCTCCAACCGTGTTCTAATGTCACATCGGCCAAATCGCTGTAGGGATGATCACCGAAGTACAGAACTTGATGGCCTCGCCAACCGGTCATGTCCTGAAGTTGCTTCACGGTGCCCTGGATTGTTATTGTTCGTGATTATTGTCCAAAGACGTGATAATTTTGGCTTAAAAAACTGATTACCGTTATCGAAGATCATCATAACTGCCATGTATTTATTTATTACCGTCTGAGATAGAAATGATTGCAAGGTGTGACATTATCATGAAGTTTCTAGAAACAAACCTCTTGATAGATGACTCCCTTTTCCAGCTTGGTGACTCGGTCCCAGAGCTGGGTTTGCGTAGCCACATCGTACATTCTCAATGGTCTCGTTTCATCGGTGAAAAATTTCGGTTTTCTCGCTTGTACGATGACAACTTCGAAGTAATCTCTCCAGTCGTCACCAACGAGGTATATCATACCTTTGTCCCTGAATAAAAAAAAAAACATTCGCGACTAGTGACGACGATACATCGTGACAAATAAATTCCCACAGAGTGTGATCACTATTGACGACGCTCTTCTGGGCAATACCAGTTTGCGAAACTTACACAAAATGAAACGGACTATTCGTAACGAGGAACATCTTTTTCTCGATGAATTTCAGGCGATCGAGAAACTTTCTTAGATCTTTGTTCGGCTCGAGATATTCGGCCACGTTGTTCACCACCATTTGATGCATTATCGGATGGCAACTTTGAACGGAATTCTGAAAAATTCGCGGTAGAGAAAAAGAATATCAATATGTGATCAGGAAATGGACTGCTTGGGTGGAAAGTCTTTTTTTTTATTGGTGTATCGGGATCGAACGCACCTTAACGTCTCTGAAGAGTATTTCAGGATGGTAATCGATGTGATTGCGCAAAAAATACTCGGTCACGTTGCACAGAAGACCCATTTCCGGCACGGAGAATAGATCAGCAAGTTGTACCATTTTTGTGCGATGCGCGCCATCCTGCGTATCAGTCTCGTGTTTTATTAAATCGAACCACAGTGTCGATCATCATTATCGTGCGGTTGCTGTGCATCTTATCAGAGAGAAATCACTCACCTTCTGCATCAATCAATCCGGTGTACAGTGTTGGGGTAAGGGAATTCGCAAAACCAGCAAAGAGAGAAAATGCAATAGTCATAAAGTGTCACAGGTTTATGGCCCTTGGGAAACAGCAAGTTTCCATGTTATCGAATTCACCGAATTAAGAGGATCAATTCAAATATACAAGTTAGTTTTCAAGACGACATTTTTTATTCCGTTGATGGGTGCAAACTGGGATAATAATTACGACGATAATTCAGGATGAATCCCATAAATAATATCAATTAAAAAATAAGTAAATATTATTTATAAAATAAATAAGTTAATTATTAATAAAAAATAACATTAATTACATAAATATAGTCATAAGATAAATGGACATATTGTTCCCCACTCCAGGCAACTTGTTATTAATTTGGTAACAAGCACTTGCGAGAACATCAGATTCAAGCTGACCTTACGAGCCCTATAATAATCAACGGGTAAAAAAACGTGACAAGGTATTTTAGGTTGCAAAAGTGGCAAAACTTACGTGCGAGTTTTTGTGCTGGGGTTCGACGTATGCAAACGGTATGATACGATTTTTGTAGATCCTAAGAACTTCGTCGTCCGGTACGGGGTGGAGGCCGCGATACACGGCGCCAAGTTGAATTTGTAAAAATGTGTCGAGCTTTAGAAGAAGTCCCTTCTCGATGTCGTAATGGAGACCGCGAACGGCAAAGTCGGGTCGATACTCGAGCTTCCCTATCCCTTCGGGATACTGGAGAACATTTTTCGATATTGAAATTATGCGTTGATCTAAATTTCGAAATTTCTAATATTTTGCTATGAAAATTATAGTGTTTGCACGTAGATTAAGGCGGGACACCACTGTGACGGGTAAAACAATTGATTTTGTTTGGCACTTTCTCAAAGTATAGGTATTCAAGAGGATGTGAAAAAAATGTCAAGTTCACATATTGAAAATTGACCAATTTACCGGCGATTTTGTGAGAGTAGGTAGCGCAACGATTTACGTATACTGAAACTTTCAATCGTGCTTTTTTCGACCCGGCCGGAATTATAACTCTAGCTATAATTGTCCGATTTTCAATTTAAAAAACCAAAATTTCTTTTTTTTTTGAATCTATTGTTTTTTAAGCTCCCAAATTTAAGTAAAAGTTTCGCCAAAGTTACACTTTTCTTTTTGAACACCCGGCATTTTGTAAAGTTTTTGTCTTCCAAAAAACGGCTACGTACAATGAGAACTACATTTATATTATATTATATATATATATATATATATATATATATATATATATATATATATATATATATATATATATATTATAAAACATTTTTATTTTTCAGACCAACCCTTGTCAAGTTATCGATCCGGCCGTTGGACCACATTTTTTATATAGAGACTGTTATACCGCAATAACGCGGTTGATTTTTTTTTAATACGATTTTACACGAAATAAGTTCAATATATTTTTGATAACATAGTTTTTTTTCCAGACCCTAAATAAATAATCCAGTAGACGAAAAAAAAATCGGAAATTTTTCTTTTTCTGAAAATTTTGAAGAAGCATAAAAAAATGAAAGCCAACGTTTTTTTTCTTCAACTGCCCACTAATTTTCCTCGACATACAAATGTAGAAACGTGCAATTTGCTAAACAAATGTTTACCTTGTATTTCTTTATGAGCATGTCACGTCCGAGATTGTAAAGCAAAAAGTCCAAAGACGGTTTGTAACAAGCCAAGGTGTAATCATAATCGAAGCCGTAAACCTGAACTTCCTTGAGATCGAGTTCGTTGCAGGCAAAAACTCCCCTCGGATCGACATCCTGCGGCAGTTTTTTGGCTATACAAACATCAAAGAAATTAATCCGTGGATTTAATTTTTTGCATATACGATTTCTGATCTCGAGAAGAATTTGTTTTTCTTTTAGCCGTCGAGACAAACAAATGCATGAAGGTTCGATGCGGTGAAAATTAATATTCTTTTTACGAACATATCGGAACTTTCTCTATGAGTCAACGAGGAAGAATAGGACATTGAATATTTATCGCGTGCTCTCGTTCTTGTGGCAGCCGGATGTGTGAAAGTGAGCGCCAGGGGATCGTGGCCGTCTCGCGACCAAAAACGAACCGACGAAACGAATTGTTGACATTTTTTTTTCTTTATCATTGTGTCACCCACGCAACTTTCACTTTGGATGAGTAACCGTGCCCAGCAATGCGGGCCCACGGCACGGAATTCTGTTTTTGCTTTCGTACAGTAGACGGGACAAAACGGATTTGTTTATTTACAAAATATTTTTCTTTTTAAATACGTATTACAACAAAATTGGTCAATTTTTTTTTTCAAACGTGACTGGTTTAAAAAAAGTATTCTTTTGCGTTTTCTTTCTATTTTGAATTTCTGTTCTCATTATACACCGTCAAATCGTTCAGATTTTTTACCTCGTGGCAATAATCTTAGGGGGTTAGGTTACTGTGAAAACGACGAACACTCGTCGATTGAGGCAACTCAAATTGAAGAGTAAGGTCCAACTTAAGGTGCAGAAATCGCAGATTAAAGGTAAACTTATGATTACAACGATAGAACTGCTGGTAAACCTTTAAGGGCGTTTTTCTCGGAATCATGTTTTTCAAAACGGTGTACACGATTTCTCGACATCTAATGAACGGATTGATCTGGAATTTAGTACACTTATGTTAGTCAATATAATAGTCGTTTAGGCTTGACCGACGTTTTTCTTCTCAATATTTTTTTTCACTCATTATTAACAATGACGATTTTTTCCCAAAAAATATTTTCATTCATTATTAACAATTTGATTTTTTACAGAAAAAAATCGATAAAAATCGAACATTTTTTGGTGTTGATAATTTGAACACAGTAACGAAAAAAAAACTCGGTCAAGACTTAGCCAATTTTATCTATTTGAAGAAAAAACTTGTTCTATTTTGTTTCGTATCAACGCGGTGGCCAAAATCAAGTACACCGTTGGGCCCCTCACATTCAAAGGTCCATAACGAGATTGTTTATAACTTCCTCAATTATTAATATATATAAACAAGATTTGTATAGAATTTTGTTAATGTACATACAAATAAATTTCCAAACTATTCCTCAATCATCTTATTTATTGATTCAAAATAATTTGTTTTCAATAACCCTGATTTTTGGGTCTTCACAGTAGGCTAGCCCCTTAAGAAGACGTCGACGAGAATATAAGCGTAAATCGGTGCGAGCGACCTTGACATTAAATCAATTGCCAAGTAGTGACTCTCATTGGCACAGTCCAAGATACGAATATACGTGTACTTGAACAGCATATGCGTACGTACACGTTTATTTTCAAGTACATAAATCGAGTCGAGGTGAAGAGAGCCTATTATTATCTGCGAGATATTCGGAACAATAGCTGCTAACAGATTTCCGGATCATTTTCTCTCTGGTAAAGTGCATGGTTTCACCCATTTTTCCGAAAGAAATTAAAAGGGCAGCGCCATTCAATTTCGAATGACAAGACACTTCGGAATAATACACATATATATATATTTATATATTTATAAGATTTTTATTTCGATTTACATTTAAAACAATGGTAGCTGCGCAAAAATATTTTGGTTTAATGCATTTTGCCATTCCATTTTGGATTCTGGAAGTTTCCTTCCTCAAACATGATTAGATCTATGGCGTTGTAACTCATTGGCGGATTTATCACACGGTGCAATTTTCCGGGCCATATAAACGTGAATGTATTTGTGCATCGCTGAGGTTGAACACATCGGAACATTTATATATATATATATATATACACATACATATAATCTCGGGTTTATCTATCGCGTACGATCGGCTTATAGAAAAAGTAGAGGAGCGAACTAGTTTCGCCTCTTGTACCATATAATGGTATACGAAGAGATTTTCACCGCTCTAGATTTTTCTCTTTCTCCGTCGTGTTTTCATCTCACTCGCGCTGTAAATAAGCCGCGTAGTATACGGAACTGTCAGTTATGTCGCGTTTCCGTATGAAATTTATAGTGTATCGACAAAATGTAATTTCCGGTCGCTCGATATTTCGCACCCGTTAAGCCTACAGCGCCCCTAATTTAATAGCGTGTCTCAAATTTTTCGACCTCAAGGCAGACTCGTTTAATTTGCATTTCCGCTTCAATCTCAGCACGATCGAATTTGTCTAAAATGAGAATACAGCATACGTGTGTCAATATTAGTTCATAATGAGTTGGGCTATGCAAGAAAAATATTAATTTTTTCTATGGGAAAAATATTCATTTTTCAAAGAAAAAAGATATTTCCTTTTCATAGGTACACGAACAATATCTACTTTCCATTCAAGAAAAATATTTATTTTTTATACAAAAGAATATCCATTTTTTATATACGAAGAACATTATTTTTTCTACACGACGAATATTTATTTTTCATGTTTAAAGAATATAAAAGGGTAGAAAACGTATTTATTTTTGTACACGAATAATATTAATTTTTTCACTCAAGAAGAATATTCTTGAAAAAAAAAATATATATTTTCCGTTGATAAAAAGTAAACATTCTTCGTGCATCGAAAGGAAATATTGTATAAATGTATAATAATGATTTAATTTTTATACATTATAAAAGTGTATAAAAAAAATTTATACACGACAATATCTATTTTTCTTCAACTGCAAGTACTCTTTCTTTATTTACATAAGCTATTAACACTAATCGCGATTGTTTATAATTGCAAATACCAACAAAATTTTTTAGGGGGTACGATTCAGACTACCCTACGTAATTCGCCAAGAAGCAAAGCCAGGAAATTCCTTCATTTCTAAATATATACGTATGGAATATTTGAAGCCCGACGGAGCAGTCATTAAGTTAATTGACTATCGAATTACGGCCATACCATGATTTACGCACCAGAATTAATATATAATTCATCGTAAGATCGGACAGCTTTGTCACCAGGATAAATTATACCTTGATAGTATATACTTTGTTAATAGAAAGTTAGACGAGATGAGTGCAGGCAGGGGGAGATGATAAACTAGCGAAGAGGCATTATATTGTATATAGCGATGGGCAATTTCCTTGCATCAGGGTCGAAATTAATTCCCGGCTCAATAAGACTCAATTGAATATCGACCTCGAAACTTATACGAGATATCCGTACCCTGTTGGATCGGGTACACAAATCTCACATTACATCGATTACGTCGAAATGGAACGACGAGCAGCGGCGAATAATTTCTCATTTGATCATAATAATCGAGAGCTCGATCTCCCAATAGCATATTGTTTCAATTATTTATCGTCATATTCGTTATTGCAACATTCCTTCCGTTCCTCGAAAAACGTGTACCTCCAGCTTCGACGTACACAATTGTGCGATAAAATATAAAAGTGTATAAAATGTAGTTATTTCTTACGCACGAAGAGTATTAATTTTTTCATTCAAGAATATTCTTGAATAAAAATAAATATTTTCCGTGTTTACAAAATTAATATTCTTCGTGTGTAAAAAGTAAATATTCTTCGTGCGCACAAATATTTATTTTTTATTAAATAGTGTATAAAAATAGTAATTTTTTATACATGAGAAATGTCAATTTTTCGTCAACTGCGAATACTCTTTCTCTATTTACATCAACTAATAGCACTAATCGTGTTTGATTATAATTAGTTTAAAGGTTCACAAATCTCATGTTATATCGATTACGTAGAGAATAATTATTTTTTAAATTATAATAATCACGAGCGTTCTCCGAATAAAATATTGTTTTAATTATTTAGCTTCATATTCGTTATTGTAAAATTCCTTTCGACCATCGAAAAACGTGTCCCTCCAGTTTTGACATGCATAATTGTGCGATAAAATATAAAAGTGTATAAACAATAATACACATTGTTTTTATATACGAGGAATATTTATTTTTTCATTGTAAAAGAATTTTCTTGAACAAACAATAAATATTTCTCATGTATGAAAAATGAATATTCTTCTTGTGTGAAAAGTAAATATTCTCTGTTAATAAAAAATAAATATCCGTGTATAATTTTTTTTTATACACGTAGAATATCTATTTTTCTTTAACTGTAAATACTCTTTCTTTATTAACGTCAACTAATAACACTAATCGCGTTTGCTTATGATTAGTTTAAAGGTCCACAAATCTCACATAACATCGATTACGTCGAGAATAATTTCTCTTTTGATTATAATAATCGCAAGCTCGATATTCAGTGCCATCTACCAATGCCATTTATTTATCTCCCAATAATATATTGTTTTAATTATTTATCGTCATATTCGTTATTGTAAAATACCTTCTGTCCCTCGAAAAACGTGTACCCCCAGC
Source organism: Ophion ellenae (assembly GCA_963210295.1). NCBI lineage: Eukaryota > Metazoa > Arthropoda > Insecta > Hymenoptera > Ichneumonidae > Ophion > Ophion ellenae. The sequence continues at coordinate 26,513,830 of OY723391.1, read as the reverse complement.
TTTGCCGTACACAATTGTTCGATAAAATATAAAAGTGTATAAAAAGTATTTATTTTTCGTACACGAAGAATATTAATTTTTTCATTCAAAAAGAATGTTCTTGAAAGCAAAAAATATTTTTCGTGTAAAAAAATGAATATTCTTCGTGTGTAAAAAGTAAATGTTCATCGTGCATAAAAATGAACATTATCCGTGTATAAAAAAAAAATGTATACACGAAAAATATTTATTTTTCTTCAACTCTAAATCTTATTTCTTTATCTACATCCACCAATAACATTAATCGCGTTTGTTTATAATTAGTTTAAAGGTCCACAAATCTCATATTACCCCAATTACGAAGAGAATAGTTTTTCTTTTGACTACAATAATCGCGAGCTCCATCTCCCAACAAGGCATTGTTTCAATCATTTATCCTCATATTCGTTATTGCAATATTCCTTCCGTCCCTCGAAAAACGTGTACCTCCAGCTTTGACGTCCACAATTGTGAACACGTGCTCGACGCTGCACGCGTTCGTAAATTTTCGACTTTATACGTGCGTGTACGCGTATGCGAATACAGGCACACGTGGATAACGAAACACATAGTTCGAAGCGTTTAGAGAGTGAACCGGTTGGTGAGCGAGAAGGAAAGACTTCCTGCAGCACGACCAAGAGAAGGATGGATGCAGGAGCAGCTGGGGGGAAACGCCAGCAGGGCCGTATTTCGTTATTCCCGGACCCTTCGAATTCGACACCAAGGACACTCCGAAACAGTGCGAATAATATTCACCACATTCTCGAATTGAAGCCCAAACTGCCTCATTTTTCCACGTCAAATTTATCAACAATAAATGCCCCCGAACAATTTTCCTCGTTAAAAAAAAAACATCACACACCGTAGGAATAGATAATTCCACTCAATCGATCGCACTGTCACAACGAAAGTTTTTTTTCCTACAAAAGCTTCGCCTCCCCCTTACCCAGCGAGTTTTTCGAAGTTTTTTCGAACAACGCAACGTCGCAAAATTTCGGAGTAAAAAAAAAATTGGTGACTCACATTTGCATTTCTCCTTCATCTTCTCATAATTGTCGCGCATTCTTTCCCGCGATATTTTGCGACCATTCGCGTGAGCCGCGGATCCATGACGGAAGAAGCTTTTCGCGACGTTTGCACAGATCGAACGTGAGTTTGTCGGATTATCGGGCAAGCATTTTTGTGACAACAGGCCGAAAGTGTAATCGCGAGAATTTTTCAGACGGGCTATACGACACGCGGTCATCGTCGACGCGGCTTTCCTGCAGTAGCTGCTTCGACACCAGCTGACGCTTGACGAGAACGCGATTCGTGCTGTTCCATTAGATAGCATGGTCCTACACGCGCTCGTAAACACACACACACACACACTTGCGAATTAATTATTTCCACTCACTACACTTTGTGGGTGTTGGGTGAAATATATCACAATCTACGATATCTCATTAGTGTCAGAGCACACGTATACGGAAGAGTACACGTCCGTGTGACGTGTGTGCACGTGTACGTTGAGACGAAGCGCTAGATAGAAGGACGTCCTACGTCGCATGCGCCGCACAATTCTCGTTGGTGGTCGCGCAACACTGCTGTAACTACTGAGCCCGCGATCCACGAAGCCACTCGGCACATGGACGGAAGGCTTTAGTTTTCCCGTGTCGGAGACCAACGGATTTTTGACGATTTTTTGTCGGCTTTTTTAATAGCCCTGTTGGCCTCCCATTTTTGAGGTTTCGAGGATTTGGATATCGTATTCGTGATCGACGTGGAGAATACACGAACGTGAAACATTTGAATGGACGTTTTTTTGTTAAATGAACATTCAAGGCAAGACATCACGAAGACGGATTAAAAAAAAAAACTATTTTTTTGCACGTTGTCAAAGTATACAGATTCAAGAGTATACGAAACGATTGTCGAGTTGAAATATGGAAGATTGATGTAGTTACAGACGATTTAGTGAGAACTGGTAGCACAACGATTTGCGTATTTGCTGTTTACGCAATTTCTGCAATTTCAGTAGCAATTACGCAATTTCCGTAATTGCAGTAGCTGTCGTACGTAGCCTTTTTTTCGTTTGAAATCTAGTATTTTTTAAGCCACCGAATATACATACGAATTTCGTCAAAATTATACTTTCTTTAACGCGTGTAATTAAATTTTTTTCACCAAAAACGGCTACGTACAACGAGAACTACATTTATATAGATTATAAAACATTTTTATTTTTCAGACCAATCATTGTCAAGTTATCGATCCAGCCATTGAACCACATTTTTTTATACAGAGGCTGTATTATACCACAATAACCTTGTTAATCTTTGGTTTTTTTAAATAAAAAATTACAGCAAACAAGTTCAATGTATGCTCAATAACATGCAATTTTTCTTAATCCCAAAGAAAAAATCTAGTAGACAAAAAACCATTGAAAAAACGACCTTTTTTCGCCCCCCACAGTGGCCCTTAACCACCCCCTTAAAGTGTAAGTTTTTGCATTGCATAATGATGGTTTTTCTGTGTTTCTCTGCCATAACGGGGTCGTCAAGTGTGAAGGCCGTTTTTAATGCTTTTTTGGGGATTTTTTTTTTGACAAACCATTAAAATAATATAATTCATAAATTGTATATCATTTTTATTAACATTTAAACAAACATTGTGAGTTGTTTGAAGTCATTATATAGAATATAGTCGGAGATACACCGCCCAACAGGAACACATATATAAAAAGAGGTGCTCGACTGCTGCCACGATTCCGGCCGTTCTGTTTATCTGAAATAAAAAAAACCAAACGCAATTTTAATCGTGAGACTTAAGGCTCTACATGGAACTAAAATAAAGTTAGAATTTCAAAAAATATTTTTTTTGTTACGCTTTAGAAAAAAAATTCAATTTTTCGTTTTTTTTTGGGGTCTATATAGCTGATAAAAAGAAAACTAACGAAGCAATCTTGATTATTTTAGTTCTACTTGTAGTTATATATGTACTAAAGATGCTGTATAAATTTGAGCAGAATCAATCAAATACTTTTTGAGATATCATGGCAGCAGTTTGAAAAAATGGTGTTTTGAGAAAAACGCGTTTGAAAGTCGTTGTATATAATTAATAATAAACAAATTGTCTCACCATCAATCTGCTATGCCTGGACCATAGAGTACATCTCCCTCTTCTTCAAAGAAGTCATGCAAGGCCGTTTTCTCTTCTTTTGATTTGACACACTAGACGACCCCCTTAAGCTAGCATTCGATTTGCTGGGATCGAAATTAATGGGAATTTTCTCGGATCAGACATAAATGGAGTTCCAACGTATATTCAATTTGAAAAAATCAATTAAAATCGGACATAAATGGAGTTCCAACGTAATATAAATCAATTATTATTGTCATGAACATTGGTATTTTTGCACGAATTTCTGTCCCTTCAGCAGCTTTCTTCAAGTGCTGAAAAGCAATGATTTTTCCACGGCCACCCAGTAAAAATCTATTTTCAACTTTTCACATTTCCAACAATACCAACTTTCACATTTTATTCTCGTCTCAGTACGTGTAATTTGGCAAGTATCTAATGAAAATAATAAACACAACGGTTGAAAGTACCGATGAAGTCGAGGCGAAAAAAAAACGAGATCGCCAAGAGAAAGTGGTTTGGCTTAGAGAATCTTTATCGTCGGCTTTGAGAGGAAGTACATTTGTTTATGAACAAATTTCCGCGGTCGCGCACCAACCCAACGAGCTTATCGGCCGACGATAAAAGTCGAGAGGCGGAAGAGAGAAGTGTCGCGCCGGGCGTGCGACGACGAAAATAGAAGACACCCTACGGTATGTGGCACGACGAGGTGCTCTCTGCCAAAAACGATGATGTTTACGAGCCCACCAGGTACGAATAAACCGGATGTGTCGCGCGTGAGCTCTCGCGGCCTCACCTTGTCATTGTGAATGTGAGAGATATTTGATTCGGAGACTTTCCGTATCTACAATGTTTATTTCGCCCGTGCTGATCAGTTTCTTGAAAATAGGATGCATTTTTTTATTTTTGAAAAAAAAAAGAAAAAAAACATGGACTCATTCGTAGAAAGATTTTTCAAAATGATTTCTTGAAGTAGCCTTGCGTAATAAATAAACAGATGAATAAACAAGGCTGTATATGGATTTTGTTTTATTTCAATTGGTTCATATTAGTTGCATGTTTAGGTGTTGAAAACATTTCGTTTGAGGACGTTTAAGACAGGATATACATTTACAACGATAAAAAATCGATTTCTTTTTTTTTCTTCTTTAAACGATAGAACTATATGCGCAGAATATTTTCCCAAAGTTTCAAAGCGAAATTCAAAAAACTTCAAATGTTACAGCCCATCAACGCTGTGCCTCACCGCTAGGATTCGGAGCGGGCGTGTACTTCAAACGCGTTTTTCTCAAAACTGCATTATCGAAATTGGCGTGCGGGATTACTCGTAAACTATTACGCCGATTGAGTTGAAGCTTGGTAAAAACATCAATAATATTGGTACCTTCTACTTAATGAAAATTGTTTTTAAAAAAATTGGAGAAAACGACTTTTTTAATCCACATTTTACAGAAATGTTGCGTGGATTAGCGAAGTGCGGTAGAGGGTAATAGGAGAGGGTTAAATTGGGAAGGATAATACGTAAAAACTCGCAAAGGTACACGTTGGGACTCCGGAAATAGAGTAATAATAAATAACAAAAACGATCGTCATAAACGCAAAAAGTACAAAGCAATATTTTTCATTATTAAGAAAGGCGAAATGCAATACATTATTGATAAAGGGAATTTTATATGCGGCAATAAATTTGGCTAAGGATAATAGTCGTTTTCTTCAGGTGTTACATCTGAGTAGAAAACAAATTTCGACCTTTTTTTCATAAGGATCAAGAATCACGAGGATGATATATAAAAGGGTTCAAATTGGAAAGGTAATACGTAAAGACCCACAAGAGTGTGTGTTGGAACTCAAGAAATAATATGCCCATAAATAAAATAGAAATAATACGTACACAAATACAATAGTAATAATCCATACAAATAAATGAATGGTAATAATATGTACATCAAATATACAGGGTGCTCCAAATGTCACGCAACAATATGCATAAGCCGCGAAAGTAAAATGTTGCGTGACATCTGGGACACCCTGTATATAGTAAAAGATTAGTCTTACTGTCGTTCTAAAAAAAAATAATATGCAGCAAAAATTTAATTTATTTCTTATTGAGCTTTTGCTTCCTCATCGTTGGGTTTTTATTTCGGCAGATCGAAAAGCTCTAATAATAAATATATCAAAGGCACGTCATCGCACTTTGCGTTTGCGTTAGTTTGCGATTTTTACGCAAACTAATTCGATATCCATATATTTTAAAAGCCTGCCTAAAATTTTAGTTTTCTAAATTTAATGTTTGTTGTCAGAAGAGATGATAAAGTTCCGAAAAGCCCATACCGCCAATTAATTTGGAATTTCGTGAACCCATGTATTTTGATTCGCTGATGACGAATATAATAGTGAAAATACCCGCAAATTTGGTTTTCAAGGTCAAAACTCACAAAAACTGATTTTTTAAAAGTTTGTCTATTTTATTTTAATAAATGTTGATCTTAGAGAAAAATGTTTCCGACATAAGTTGTAGCCTCTGAACAGATTGATCTTTAATATTCTATACAGCTTTTGTTTAAACTCATTCTGTTTTGAGAAAAATGTGATAATGCTCTAATAAGTACATTTTGCTAAACTTCATTAGTTTCGATATTACCTACTTCGGCACTTTACCACGGGACGGTTCGAGTTTAGTCTCTAAAGTGCAGTTTAGTATTTAAACCCAAAGAAACCCAAAGAAAAAAAAGCAAAAAATAAAATAAAATACAAAAAATAAACATGCACTTTGAAGACCTAATTCCAACCTTTCCGCGGCAAAGTGCGTAAGTAGATAATATATAAACTAATGGAGTTTAGCAAAATGTGCTTATTGGAGCATTATCCCATTTTTCTCGGAGCAGAATGGTTTTCAACAAAAACTGTATGAAACATAAAAAGTCAATCTTATTATAGGCTACAAATTTTGGAGGAAACATTTTTCTCTAAGATCAACATTTATTAAAATAAAATAGAAGAACTTTTAAAGATCAGTTTTTGTGAGTTTTGACCTTGACAATGAAATTTGCGGGAATTTTCATTATCATATTCGTGATCAGTGAGTCAAAGTACATGGGTGAACGAAATTCCAAATTAATCGAAATTAAACCAAATTAAAAAGCAAGAGGATCAATGCTCAAACTCATAAACTGGAATAAAGGAACCTCGAAACATCGAATTCTGCGACTTTTCGCAGCAAAAATCTTCGCAAAAAAAAATTCCGGTGCAAAAATTAGAGCGATAAAGCGTGTAACCGATGTTTGATAAATTTTTCTCAGCGATCATCGAGCGAGGGATCTATTGCACGTGCTGGAGCTTGGCAAATATCGGACGCGTGTTTCCGTTTGGTATCTTAGCGTCGGCGATTATGAATGTGTGTATTAATATAAGTGGAAGACGATCGAGCGGTATGTTTTGAAAAAAGTACTATTGAACGTATTATAGTCATAATGTAGCGTAATAGGCGCATAATGCACACGGTTGGTGGATGGAGTTTTCTCTCGTTCGGATCTGGCTACCGGGTGGTACACACGTGACCCCGTTGCCTTAATCTAGCCGTCTCACGGGCGGGTGTCAACGTCATTGCATCGGCTACGTGTGCGAGCACACCTGCATACACGCTCCTTCTGGGTACCTTCCCATTCGACGGAGCTTTCTACCTCGTTGCTCGAACAACAATAAAAAAATAGGTCATTATTAGGAATTCGTTTTCTCGTAATTATGTGCGTTAAATAAGTTTTCGTTCGGATGTGCATTATTAGCTGAGAATAGCGAAGTTCCCATCAGGTTAAGGGATCATCTCAGTGTAAAATTTTCAAAAAATCGATTTTTTTTTGCATTATCCGATTATATAAATAGTAGAGACGATTAGTATAGTAGAGTATAAATTTAGTATAAATTTAGTATATATTTAGTATAAATTTAGTACAAATTTAGTATACATTTAGTATAAATTTAGTATACAATAAATTAGTATAGTATAACTAGTATAGACGATTATAAACATGGACCTGGCATCGCTGATTGATCGTAAGTAGACAATTTATATGGAAATTCCGCACTCGAAACTTTAAAAGTTTAAAAGTTTATTTATCTTGGCATGGAAGCTTTTTTTTTTAAATCTTCATATTTTTTTAAAACAAAAAACTGTCGAAATAATAGGCTAAATTCGATACTTTTTTTTTAAACGCCACCTATTTGTCAATTTTGATTTGAAAAAACCTCCATAGCAAGATAAGCGTTTTATATGAAAATTATATAAAATAATTTTATTTATACAAAAATTCATCCGCACTCGAAACTTTAAACGCGTTTTTCTCGGAATGTCGTTTTTCAAAACGGTTCACACTCTCAAAAGAAGAGTTTTCAAGCTATCCGTCTCAAATTTTGACACAACATTCTTCACGCCATTCCTCATCTTTCTTTGGAAGCTTTCTTTTTGAAATCTTCATTTTTTTAAACGAAAAGCTGTTGAACATATGGACTGAATTCGATTTTTTTTTCAACCCGCCGCCAATTTGTCAATTTTGATGAAATCAAACCTCCATAGCAAGATAGCGGCTTTTATACTGTTCAATAATCTTTTTACAAATTTTGCTTCAGATAATTACGGCCACAGCCGTGTACACCGTGACGACTCCTTTTTTTCGAAGACATTTTAAACCGTTACAAAAAATGTAAAATAAATAAAAATAAACGTTTCAAAATTTATTTTCTGATCTTCATGAGTGCTTTGATTTGACAAAAAATCAGACTGATTAGCGTATTTCAACCATCGAAAAAAATCGCAAAAATCAGCTATTTTTCGACCCGTTACACTGTGGTGATCCATTAAGTCCCGTTAGCCGGAAACGTCCCGATTTCCGACCACAGTCACGAATATCTCATCCAATTGAAATTTTGCATAACCTTCTGTTGATACACCTATCTCTGGTCACGATTTTGACGCACCGGGTCAAGCCGACCCGGATGGTACTTCATCCACCTGCCATTAACAACCCTTCGGTTAGTTTTTATTTTGAAAAATCAGGAATACACTTTTCACAGTGCTTGATATGACTGCATAATTCAAATTCGGAAAATATTAAATCAAAATGGCGTAAAAAAATTAATGTAAATTTCAATATTTAAAGAGTAAACATTTTATTTCAAATTCATCCGGGTCAAAATGACCTAGTGTGTCATTTGGAGTTACTCATCCAATTTTGCTCAAATTGGATGAATAACGTTAACTTTTTAATGGCTAACAAAGTACAGAAAACTTACGCCAGCGAAGCGTATATCTTACTAAAAAACTAAGAAATCACGGAACATTATCAATAATCAATCATGTTTCGGGATAGGATTGGATGCTCCAGATTCTAATGAGACCCAGTAGTCGGGCAGCAAAAAAACCTTTCGCACAAGCTGATTTTTTTGTCACTTCTGATATTAATAATTAATGATTGTTAGTGCTCGATTCGTTCTACGACTATTTTCGGGCGTGTAAGTACAAGAAAACATGTAAAAAAGAAAACGCAAAAATATATGTTTACAATAGAATATACATTTTTATAACGATATACAAGTTTTATATGTAATCAAAATTGTTCTTGAAAGCAATGCATACAATTAATTAAACGAATTTCAGGCGGGACACCACTGTGACGGGTCAAGAAAACAATTTTTTTTTGCTTTTTCTCAAAGTTTACATATTCAAGAATACGTGAAAAAAAATCAAGAAAAAATAGTGTAAAGTGTCTAACTTACAGTGAGTAAGTGATTTAGTGAGGGCAGGTAGCAAAAAGATTTACGTATACTAAAATGTTCAAGCGCGTTTTCCTCGAACTACTTTTCTCAACTTGGCCGGAATCATACCTATAATTCCGGCAAATATCTATAATTGTCCGATTTTCAATTAACGAAAACAAAAATTTCCGTAATTGCAGTAGGTATCGTTGTACTTATATTGTGATTTTTTTTCGAAAAATAACTACATGCAGAGAGAATTATATTAGGTGTGGTAAAAAGACATCCATTATTTTTGCATGAAATTGAAGGCAAAAATAATTTATTTCTTTTTACTACACGAAATATTTATATAGATAATAAAACTTTTTTATTTGTATTTTTCAGACCAACCATTGTCAAGTTATCGATCCGGCAGTTGAATCACAATTTTTATACGGAGGCTCTATTATACCTCAATCGCGTTGTAAATTTTGATTTTTTTTATATAAAAATTCACGCGATGTAAGTTCAATGTAATAAAATACGTTTTTTTTTCCGAATCCCAAATAAATAATCTCTTAGACAAAAAAAGTCGGGAAAAACGACTTTTTTCGGCCCGGCACAGTGTTGTCCTCCCGTAATACAATTATTTTCACATCGAAATGTCGATATCCACTATTGGTACCATTCCATTTGTTGTTATCCTGAATTGCCATGGGGAAAAAATCGAATTGAAGCAACTATAGTGTGGGTTTTGAAAACTGGAAACTTCCAGCTGCGCACTAATCTTCGCTATTTTTCCGTACGTTAGTTTTCACACGGGATCAATGCACAGCAACTTTCATGATATCTGAACTGGTCAGGTATTAGGATACTCACTTTATCCCAGAGAGAGAGAGAGAGAGGCATAGAGAAAGAGAGAGAGAGAGGGAGAGAGAGAGATTCGGGGCGTTAGACGTAGCTTTGGTACAATTAGACTTTCCGGATTTCAATTTAAGGGGTTACCCCCACCTGCGATTTTGAAAAAATCGATTTTTTATTGCATTTTTTTGAATTATAAGTATCTAAGAATATGTCCTGAAAAATTCAAGTCGATCCGAACAAAATTGACTGAGATATGAGCGTTGAAAGAGAAGAATCCGCGTTGAAAGAGCGTTGAAAGAGAAACTTTAAACGCGTTTTTCTCAAAATGGCATTTCTGAAGTCGGTGACCAAGATTACTCGAACACTAATGAACCGATCTTCTTGAAATTTTGCAGGCTTATTTAATACATAAAAATGTAGTCTTTAATCGTTCGATTTTTTTTTTTTTCGAAAAAATGGCCTTTTTATAGCCAAAAAACGGCCGTTTTTTTTCGTTAAAATCGAACCATTAACTTTGACTGTCCGCCATTTTGTGAAAAATGAATATTTTTTAAAATCCTCCGATTAAAGACTAGTTTATACTTATATTTGACTAAGTCCATCCGCATTTTTTTTTCAGATGATCCACTTCGCCGCAATGTTGGTCACCGCAAACCGTGTATATAAAAACATTATTTCATTGACGGCCATTTGCCACTAAACAATGTAATATTTTTCAATAAAAACATTACTGAAAGTTCTCCAAGATGTGTTCTTTAGGATGGTATATTGATCGATTAAAAATGTTTTGTAGTTTTCTTTATAAAAATTCAAGGCCAAAAAGGCCTTTTTGGCGCTTGTATTTTTCTTTATAAAAATTCAAGGCCAAAAAGGCCAAAAAGGCGCCAAAAAGGCCTTTTTGGCGCTACAAGTGGGGGTAACCCCTTAAGCTAAACTTCGTACTTGCTTCAATGAACGTAGCCTTGAAACGATCACCAGGGTTTTGGAAATTTACCGAAACTCAATTACTTCACTTTGAATTCTTTTAGGCATCAAAACATCGACAGCTCATTGATTGCCATTTATCTACGACAGGATCGAACATCTTTCATCTCTTGTCCAGATTTCGCCCTTCCACGTGCCGATAACAATTATAAAATGATTTTCAAAGGTACCGCTCGCGCTATGAGACTCGGTACGAATGAGGAATTCGATTAATTCGGCGTGCCGAGATGAGGCTGGAACGCGATCGCGAGATTCTCTCGTTTCTTGAGCGAGTCGTGAACTGGGTCGCCATATTGCTCGCTTCACACAGTCCCAACATGACGAGGGACGGTATATATCGTTGCCATTCGAACACCAATGTATATATCCACTCTCGAGAAGCGTTTGCTCGCGATACTTGCTTTTTTCTCGCGGGAAAGCTTACGGATCGTCGTACAAGGAAATGCGCGATCTTTTGCCATCTTTCTTTTGCAGTATTTACCCAGTCCTGTACGTAAAAAACTCATTTCGAACATTTTATTGCTGCTCATTTCATCGTTTCGCCTCGAACGCATCATTGTTATTTTATATGATTATAGATAGCAGTGACTACAAATATTGTTCCAATATCACGAATTATTGCTTTTATCGAAGATACACTCAGAATAGCGCAGTTACAATTGATACGTGTGTCACAATTCGAACCCACTCTTTCCGATAAGAGGAGAGTGCCCTTAGAAACATTTGCTGATTTTCATGATTTTTTAAAGGAGTTGCGTGGGTTTGAAAATTTCAAAAAATCCATTTTTAAAAATTTTATTATCGATAGTCCAATATGTCTAGAATATTCTCCCAAAGTTTTAAGTCAATCGGAGTAAAAGTCTAGGAGAGAGAGCCTTTGGGAATTCCCCCCGTCGGAAAAGCCTTTTGAATCCTTTTGAATCCTTCGTTCAACCCCAGGCTACACTTATCCACTAACAGAAAAAAATTGGTTTTTTAATTCCAGATAAAGCTATAATGAGTTATCCTGACCACCACGAGGACTCTTTTTTAAGAGTCTCCGGAAACCAAGTCCCACCGGCTGAATTGCCCAAATTTTTGGATCAAATTTTTTTTTCAATATTGTTGAAATGTTGCTCTTTTATGTGCTTAACATTTTGAATAAAATAATTTATATATTATATTTGAAAATAAAATACAGAAAATGGGCTTTTTTGGCTCCGAAACCCACGTAACCCCTTAAAGGAAAGGTTTAATTATTTTTTAGACTTAAGGTACGTTTTATTACTAGTTTTGGTTGTTACATGGTATTTTTTTAAATTAATCTTCAAAAATGGCGGAGGTATGGCACGGTCTTCTAAACTGCATTTTCAAAACTGGCGCATGGCGTGACGCACAGCTGAAAATCTAATCGACCGATTCTGATGAAATCTGGCGTGAATCTTTATAACCTTATGTTCTAAAAGATGACCGTAAATGTTTTTGAAAATAAAAAAAATGTTTTACTGGAAAATGTAGCCATTTTTTTGGATTTTTTTTTCAAGGCGTACAATTTTATCGATAAGAAAAATCTTGCTTGGTTTTTTTTCATATTAATCCCGCCGACGCTACGTGCGGGATTGTCTGACAACAACCGCCGCAACCTGTTTAGAAGACCGTGCCATACCGCCGCAATTTTAAAGAATAATAAATAAAAAAAATACCACGTGACAGCCAACAGTACCTAGTCACAAATAAATCCCAAGTCTCAAAAATGGTCAAGAAATATTTCCTTTAAAAAAAAATTATGAAAATCAGCAATTTTTTCCTCGCCTAAAAGTTTCCTCGCCCTCTTAAGGGGGGATTGTCTTTTTTTTTCGCAAAATTTACCGCTTTTTGGGAATTTTTTTGTGAAGAAAGTATACAACGGAAAACTTGTGAAACTTGGCATATAGTTTTATTGATCTGTTTACTACATACAAAAAAATTTTTAAACAATTTCATCGAAAAATCCGCCTCCCACCCCCCTCGACGCGCGATGGTCCTTTTTTGATGGTGTGCACGATTACAGCCTTCACGTTCATCCTTCAACAAAAACCCAAAAAGCATTTTACTTTAGACACATATAGCTATCGTTCGATGAAGGGGGAAAAAAAAAATTGACGATTTGGTGACGTTTTGAACTTGAAGTATCGATTTTTCGAAAAAAAATTGATCGATTTTTTGTTATAAATAAAAAACTATTAAACGTATTGCTTTTTTGCTTCATCAAACGATAAAAGGATGTCAGCTGAGCATTCTGTCTAAATTTGAAGGCAATCGGTTGAATAGTTTTTGAGAAATCGTGCACACCATCAAAAAAGGACCATCGCGCGTCCAGGGGGGTGGGAGGCGGATTTTTCGATGAAATTGTTTAAAAAAATTTTTGTATGTAGTAAACAGATCAATAAAACTATATGCCAAGTTTCACAAGTTTTCCGTTGTATACTTTCTTCACAAAAAAATTCCCAAAAGGCGGTAAATTTTGCGAAAAAAAAAGACAATCCCCCCTTAAGCTACGCTATACCGCATTTTCTGAAGGACCGGGGAAACTGTAGAAAACCCCTACCGGTATAGACTGCCCCATATTCTTGCGATTCTTCGGTGCTCAGACGTTTTACTCAAGTATCTACACCAAGGTCTCAGAAGTATTCACCTTCGGCTGACTGGTTGATGCGCCAGTCGGTGCATAGCTGAGCGGTCACCGCTCCGACTATCGGCCATGCGCACCGCTGCTTAGGATGGCCGGAGCCGAACCCCGACCGGCCATCTGCCAGTGTCAATTCGTTTGTGCCGATCGTCCTATTTTTCTTTTCGTCCTTTTTTCCCAGCCGCCCTTCGTGAACAGCGAGATAACATTTTCCAGATGAATGTTTGAGGATTAAAAAAACAAACAATATAAGTTCTCGTACGAGATCCCTATCTTTCGAGTTGTGATACTTTTGCCCGTTGTTTCGATGATATCGTAGTGCAAAATATACGAAGATCCTGTCGTGAAAGCCATTATGAATTTTCGTTGTCATACCCCACTCGATCCATGAGGAATCGCATTGAATCACACGGCACACACGCAGCTCTCGAGCACTCGGAAGATCTATATACGTGGCTCTTCGTACATACGTGTATTCCTGTCTGCAGTTCTATCGAAGACGCGCCCATGAATCCACACTCTACGGCTATCTGCACTTCGATCACTAGTGCGTGCGCGTATGTACAGGGTGTCCTGTTACGAATGAATAATCCTGCAACCGTCGATAGGTCGGATTATGTCCCACTATGGGGTCATCCACTAATCGGTAATCCATATCATTCATATCATTCAATAAATCAGTATTTTTGTGTAACTGCGTGGACAATGCCATTTAAGGGGCTATACCAGTGTGAACGCTGAAAATTCGGGTGATTTTCGGGAATTTTTTGGAAGAAAAGTCCTCAATTAAATGTTTCGCAAAATTAAGAATATATTTGGCTATATTTGACCTATATTGAAAAATTCTTTCATAGAGAAATATTGAGATCTAAGCGACTTATGCGCTGCCTTCGGAGGCGGCGAAAAAAAGTTCCTCCACTGCTGACATGATTCCGGCCGATTGAGTAGCTAAAACCGAAAAAGGAAAAAATGTCGTTAAACTGGAAGGTATTTCCTGTACAATGACGTAGGATTTTCGAAAAATATCAGAATCTAACAAAATGGCGTAGTTATGAAAAAAAGTCTGTTTTCTTGCCTATAAAATGGTCGTTTTTTTCAATGCCAAATTGTCAATTTTCATCCAATCAAAAATATCCTACGTCATTGTAGAGTAAATATATTCAAGAGTACTCAGTTCAAATTTCAAGTTAATCGGATAATTGCTCTTTGAGCTACAATGTCAGCAAATTTGAAAAATCTCATTTCGAGAAAAACGCGTTAAAAGATTTAACTATCGATGTTTGGAAGATAAAATTATTAGAGATACGGCCTTTAAATTTTTACAGGATATTCTTGAAAGTAAAAACTGTCGAAAAAGGCCAAAAAATCGATTTTTTGACAGTGTCACACTAGTATAGCCCCTTAAATATACTGACAATATATATTATTTCGTTTTTCACAATAAAATTCCGTACTCTCTATCGCTTGTGTCTGACATTTCGTAACAAAAACATACACGTAATGTGGGGGGGGGGGGATCGAACGTCACCACATATCACCATGGGGGAGGGGGCCTCAAAAAGGGGCCTAAAAAACCTCAGGTTTTTAATGGACCCCTATATACTGCAATTTCACTTTAGTAAAAGTCCCACGGTTCTCGAGATTTTAGGCTTTATGTTATTTTTTGAAAAAAAAATCATTTGCTTTTGGTTTTTCGCATGCCATTTCTACAAATGACATGAATCGACAATAACTAAGCAACTTTTTAAAGTAATTGGCACGATATGAGTAGTACTTTTTTTTACACCACAGGCTATCAAAGTAAGATGTTCGAATCGTTTTGTATGAAAATTCTGCATAAGATCTTTTTCCATAAAGTTTTCTTAACATTCAAGGTTAAAAAGACGACTTTTCTAGACAAAACAAATAACCAAGAGTATTTTTTCAAGAACCGGGTCAAAAAAGTTATCATTTCTACAAATGGCATACGAAAAACTAAAAACAGATTATTTTTATCTCGAAAATGTTGGGACTTTCACTAAACTGAAATTCCAGTAAATAGTAGGACACGATCTGACCTATCGTCAGTTGCAGGATTATCCGTTCATAACAGGACACCCTGTATATATATATATCGCCTTATTTGTTGTGTTTTTTTTGTCCCGGAACCTGACGACGACAACCACAAGACTGGGATAGTGCGTTGCAGGGTTCGTTGCACTTGGCATTTTTTTCTGCCACGCCACTACTCGCCTAGCTACGTGTTATCTATCGAGAAACAGTGTCTCGATGCCCGAGTAGCTAAATTTCCTTTAATGATTTCGATCCTCGTTACCCGACCGGTGTAGGTAAATACGCAGTAAGGTAGCGCATGCGTGATAGCTAGTCAAAAGAGAGTTTCACCACCGTAATGTTCAAATACACGATATTTGGAAAATCCACGAGTTCGTCTGTGAAAAGAGAATAGTCAAGTTTCTTTTTATTTTCCTGAAAGGTGAATTGTCTCTGAGAGAAATTCGTTGCTTTTGCCGATCGAACGTATCCCGCGTGGTCTTAAAACATCGCTGTTTACGGTTTAAAAAAAGAAAACTGACATCGAAATTTGTAGAGGGCTGTAAATTTACGCCGTTGACGGGATAGAAAGGAAAATGCCTTGGTCGTTACGATCAAATACATAGACCACGGATGCCACCACGGAAATATATATATATATATATATATATATATATATATATATATATATATATATATATATATATATATATATATATATATATATATATATATATATATATATACATACATATATATATATATATATTTATTTATTTATATATATTTTTATGACGAGACCATAAGGAAATTACGAAGGATTTTCCCTCATTAAAGATATTCGCGCAAGCATATATATATATACAGGGTATTCCTCTTATCTCTGCCACCCAAAATAACTGGGTAATTATCGACGTCACAAAAAAATGTTCCAGACAAAAGTTGTACGGTGTGAAGGGGGCCATCAAATGCGACCAATTTTTTTTATTTCCGTAGAGGCGCTGACGTACCGTGAAGGTCACTTCCACTTTTTGGAATGGAATGGAACATTTTTTCAACCATCTTGTGGAGCACCTCAAGCCGCATAAAAAACATTGGGGGTCAAAGTCGTTCAAGGCCATTCAAGGTCACCTATTAAAATGAAATGCAAATCTAAAAATCTCGGATCACTACCAAATATTTAGTAGTGATCCGAGATATTTAAATTTGTAACATCGATACTGACCTTGAATGACCTTGAACGACTTTGACCCCCTATGTTTTCTTTGCGGTTTGAGGTGCTCGATGGTTGAAAAAAAGTACCATTCCATTAAAAAAAAAGTGGAGGTGATCTTCACTGTGCGTCAGCGCCTCCACCGAAATAAGAAAAATTGGTGGCATTCGATGGCCCCCTTCACAACGTACCACTTTTGTTTGGAACATTTTTTTGTGACGTCGATAATTACCGAGTTATTTCGGGTGGCAGAGATAAGAGGGACACCCGGTATATATCTATCGATAGTAGAGCGGCACAAGTGGCAATCGTTTACTAGCCTTTAGCTTCGTTTCGACGTTCGATATTGAGAAAAAAAGATTTACAATCCGGGCTCCGATTCAATAAAGATGCATTTTAATGGAGGGTCAGAAAATTGACGGAAATGTGTATCCATGTATTCGAAAGTCGTGATGCGTCACTGTGGAAATCAGCGACTTGTACCGAAGTAGGTCCATAAAAGTGTTTCGTGAGATCGATTCCAGATCCAATAGAATCGGAATATCAAAATTAAGAATGTCATTTCAATGTCAACTTAATATTAAATATAATTGTTTTCTTCTATTCGTAATAAATAAATAATATTATAGGATTCATTTAATTTTTAAGTTACGAAAGTAATTCACGTTTAACCGTTCGACTGCACACTGGGTCGTTTTGACCCTATTTTCTTCTTCGTGCAAGTGCACATTTTTCAACGCATTTCCCACTTTGAACGAATGTTTGGGGAGTTAATTTTTGGTTTTCTTAAAAAATAAATTTTGGGCTATAAAATAAGGATCATTGACTACAAAAAACGTCTTTACGAAAAAAAAAGTGTGCATCTACTGAAATACGACGGTCTAAAGAACGTCTGGAGTCCGATAGACCCCACATGCAGTTAGAGGTTTGTGGCGAAAGTATGCGGTCGACGGGTTGATATTCTACTATTCATTTAATTTTTATTCTATAGTATTTATTTAGTTTAAATATTATAGGATCGAAATACTAAAATAAAAAACCATTAACGTGCGTGAGTGCTCAAACGTGTGACAGTCATCGCCTGTTTGATCACTATTTTTATTTATTTACCGTCTTTAAAAGACATTGATTCATAAATATAAACTTTTCACATCTTCATAGCAATATATATGATATTATGAATATATATATTTCCCTTTACTTTCTTTTTTCATTCCTCTCTTGTACTTGCTGAAAATTTGTTTCAAAACAATCCAGCCAGTGATAATTAATAATCATAAATATTGGAATTCTAAAAAAATCAGTTTGCGAAGAACTTTTTTCACCGTTTGCCTACTGGGGCTATGAAGACCCACGAGCATGTACCAGTATCTCGTCACATGGCTGGTTGTCGGTACAAGATACATTTTACGTGCATCAATGCACAAACACACAAATTATTATCGTACAAGTCATACTCCGCTAAGTTCAACATCGTCTTGCGATTCTCTGCGCTTTTCCATGCGAAAACAGCGATCGCTTACTTGAAAAAAAAAAACAAGAATGATATTCATAAAGATGTTATAATATTTCGTGATTTCTTAGTTTTTTTAGCCAGCTGCACGTTCTAATGTATAAATTTAAATTTTAATAATAATAATATTTAAATAACGTAGAAATTTAATGATAAATTTCTACAAAAATTATATATTTGAAGACGTACAACCTGAATAATACTTTGGTGTAAAATAATAATAATTTTCGATATAAAATAATAATAATTTATGCTGTAAAAATATTCAATTATAATCGATTTACAGCCGATGTCCGGGAAGCACTTCTCGAAAACGTTTTTATCTAATATAAAAAAATCGAACAGATTTCGTTAGTATATTAGTTTCACTATGATTAATCGAAGGTATTTCCGAAATATCAAATTTAAAAAAAATGGCGCGTGTTCAACGTGTCTTCATTTTTGTAAAAAAGGGGCATTTTTCGTTCATCAAATCGAAAGTATGCATCGGAAAATAATACTGGGATTAAATTCTCTATTTTTATATTTAGAGAAAGCCACAAAAAATGTTAGCAAAATCGATGCAGTAGTTTTTGAGATACTTTACTCACCGACGTTGAAAATGTACTTTCGAAAAAAAGCGTTTGAAGTTTCGAACGAAACTCCGAGTGTACCAACGGTCGTCAACATAACAGCCTATAAATCTGTTAATTTCGATCCAATCACCTTGAAATTATCAGGCAACATTTATAGTATGATATACTGTTAAAATATATTGGTTTTGAAAAAAGTGATTTTTCGACTTTTACAACTAAGCACAACCCCTTAATCACCTTCATGCTCATAGATTACGAATCATAGATATGCAACCGTGGTTTACCTTTTTGTGTTGAGAAACATAATTCAACGAAACATGTGCGAATGTGGTCGGAAATTGGGACATATCCAGTTGTCGGTACCTGACGGGTCTCGAAAAACCACGGAAACAAGTCAACGAAAAATTCACTGCACGTTTTACTGCGTTTTAAGGGGGTATACTAGTGTGACACCTTAAAAAAATCGATTATTTTAATTGCCTTTTTCGACAGTTTATACTTTCAAGAATATCATTATCATTTATATCAATATCATTTTATCTTGCAAAAATCGATAGTTAAACCTTTAAGCGCGTCTTTCTCGAAATGAGATTTTTCAAATTTGCTGACATTGTAACTCAAAAAGCAATTATCCGATTGACTTGAAATTTGAACTGAGTACTCTTGAATATATTTTCTCTACAATGACGTAGGATATTTTTGATTGGACGAAAATTGACGATTTGGCCTTGAAAAAAACGACCATTTTATAGGCAAGAAAACAGACTTTTTTCATAACTACGCCATTTGGTTAGATTTTGATATTTTTCGAAAATCCTACGTCATTGTACAGGAAATACCTTCCAGTTTAACGACATTTTTTTCTTATTCGGTTTCAGCTACTCTATCGGCGGGAATCATGTCAGCAGTGGAGGAACTTTTTTTTGGCGCCTCCGAAGGCAATGCATAAGTCGCTTGGATCTCAATATTTTTCTATGAAAAAATTATGTAATATAGGTCAAATATAGCCAAATACATTTTTAATTTTCCGAAACATTTAATTGAGTACTTTTCTTCCAAAAAATGTTCCCGAAAATCACCCAAATTTTCAGCGTTCACACTGGTATAGCCCCTTAAGTCTAGTCCGAAGATACTAGATCAGCGACCTTTTATTTGAGGGGCAACTAAAGTTGATGCAAAATGAAAACTTCATGCGTAACATCGACACGCATTTAAGGAGAAACTGCGCACCTTGATAAACGGTTTCCCGTTCCAACCTTCGGAAATCAATTATACCGGATGATTCGTGCGGCCGTAAAATATATCTCAAGCAAGAGCAGTATGTGTATGAGCGGAAAGACTCGCCAGAACGATTGTTAAGTGGTATTCAACATCTCGAAGTTTAGTCTTTTTTTCTCCGGTTCGATACAAAAGGTGAGCGGAATGGCTGGAGAGAACGTTCATTATCCACACTGTCTGGCTACTGTCTGACCAAGCGAGTCAGTGTCTTCCGCGATCCTTTCGACCGACGAGTCGTCCAAGCTCGTTATTTGTATTGCATACCTGCGAGAGCGTTAAACCTCGCTAAACATAAAATCCATACGTGGGTCTATAGAAAAGATGCACTCAGCCCGTTTATTTCTCAAATACAATTCCGTTCAACACCTGTGGCTATTTATCGAACTACAGTCGGCGTTGCGAACGATAAATCGCTGAATGTTCGCAATCTGCCACTTAACTAAGCTGCGAACAACGGAATAATAATTGTTGGATGACTGGAGTCTCAAATTGGGGGTATGGGCTCTTTTCGAATGGTCCATACTTTCAGCCGGCTCTTTGTAGCATCAGTATGCGCTATATTACCTGTGGATTTATTTGGACTTCGTAGCGTGCGAACACAAAAGTAATTCATACTTTCGTATTTAGGCAGTGATGTATCGTCAAGGCCTTTCATGGCAATGTAGTAGCCGATCTCTACTTTTTTTTACATCGAGTTTCAACGTACCTACATCATTGCGGGCTTTTACGTATCGCCCTTCCCAATGGAAACCTTTCTTTTAAAAAGCTCTTTAAAAAAGGTAATTTTTGAAAAAAATTAATGTAGAATAAACGCGCGCTCTTTATTTCTATAGATTTTGTTCAAATTTTAACCAGACATTGTTTATATCATTATGCATGTTCGAGCGAAATTTCAGAACAGTCGACTATTGAGAATACACTGCGGGGTCTGCATTGACCGAAAGTCAGGTCACATAATTCGTCGTACCATTCTGTTGTGTTTATAAATTATGAAAACAAATTATACTTAGATAGCAAACTAGTTATGGAAAAAATTAAAAAACTTTGGATTGCCTTTACTATTCCGTTTTGCTAAGAAGGTTCAGTAAAGACAGAATAATTCTGTGTGAAAAAATATTTGTTCCTTATAACAAGAAGACATGGCAACACCGCAGAACAGTATTGTTCAATATTTCGAGAAAAAAAATAATTATCGTGTTTGGAAAGTTAAAAACTTTTATCATAAAAAATATTTGCGTTATAAATATTAATATTTGATATTGTTTATGTTATCTTCATTAACGAATAAAAGTGTCGGTTAATTCATAACTAATTAAAAACTTTGTTAGATTAAAAATTACTTCCAAATAAAAGTTTGTGTTGCAGTATTATTTTGAATATGCCGCGCAAACTTACGTCATTGGATACGTGGAACGATGCGATGTTGCTATATGTCTTTTTATTATAGGGGACAAATATTTCTTACGGAAAATTATTGTGTCTAAATTTCAATGCAGACCCCGCAATGTTAAAAGCTGCAATTTTAAATCTCATTATCTCCAAATCTAAATAGTCGAAAGTTCTGAAATTTCACTCAAACATGCATAATGATATGAACAAAGTCTGGTTAAAATTTGAGCAAAATCTATAGAAATCAAGAGCACGCGCTCGTTCAACCTTAACGAGTACAATGGAAGCAGTAATAAATTGAATTGAAAAACATTATTATACATAGGTTTGAGTGTATAAAAAAAATGGTTTTTAAAATGTTTTTATTCAAAATGGCGGGGTCAGAGTGCGAGCCCGCAGAGTACCTCGCGATCAAAGTGTTTCCCGGCCGGAAAGATTTCTCTT
Organism: Ophion ellenae; assembly: GCA_963210295.1. Lineage (NCBI taxonomy): Eukaryota > Metazoa > Arthropoda > Insecta > Hymenoptera > Ichneumonidae > Ophion > Ophion ellenae. The sequence goes on along the minus strand of OY723391.1, from coordinate 26,492,024 downwards.
GTAGTTTTCAACCTAGAACAAAGAACCGAATAAAAAAAATTATATACAAAAAGCTATGGAGCTGTGTACGGAAATTAGAAAATACCTTTTCCGACAAAAGTAGTGCAGATTTGAGTAAAACGTTTCATTTTTAGCAAAAAATCACATGAGTAATTGTTTATAAAAAACGTTAATGACTGATAATCTGAGAAGATACGTTAGAAGTGTAAAATGAATCGGTGCATATTTGGCTGTATTACGTTTCCGGCCAGTTTAAAAAACACACTGTCGAGAAATCGCGTTTAAAGTTTGAACTAACATTTAACAATAAACATTTTCAATTTACCTTTAATCTGCATTGCCAGCACCATGCATTTGGCCTCCCAAAATAAACATTGCCCTTTTCATTTGCTTCCCGGACATCGGCTGTAAATCGATTATAATTAAATATTTTCGCACCAAAAAATTACAAAATGTTCTTCAGATGATACTTCTTCAAAAACCTAATTTTTGCAGAAATTTATCTTCACAATTTTCAAACAAAAAATCCTAATTTGAGCTGTTTTCGACTGTTACAGTTGGGCATAGCCCGTTAATGTGGCATTAAGGGGCTATAACAGTGTGAATGCTTAAAATTTGGGTGTTTTCGGGAATTTTATCGAAAAAAGTACTCATTTAAATGTTTAGGAAAATTAAGAATACATTTGGCTATATTTGACCTATACTACATAATTTTTCCATAGAAAAGTATTGAGATCCAAGCGACTTATGCGCTGCCTTCGGCGGCGCCAAAAAAAAAGTTCCTCCACTGCTGACATGATTCCGGCCGATTGATTAGCTGAAACCGAAAAAGGAAAAAATGTCATAAAACTGGAAGGCACTTCCTGTACAATGACGTAGGATTTTCGAAAAATATCAAAATCTATCAAAATGGCGTAGTTATGAAAAAAAGTCTGTTTTCTTGCCTATAAAATGGTCGTTTTTTTCAATGCCGATTCGTCCATTTTCATCCAATCAAAAATATCCTGCGTCATTGTAGAGTAAATATATTCAAGAGTACTCAATTTAAATTTCAAGCCAATCGGGTAATTGCTCTAGTTAGAATGGCAGCAAATTAAAAAAAAAACTCACTTCGAGAAAAACGCGTATAGACATTTAACTATCGATTTTTGCAAGATAAAATGATATTTGAAATTAAATTAAATTTTTACAGGATATTTTTGAAAGTACAAACTGTTAAAAAAGGCAAAAAAATCGATTTTTTGTAAGTGTCACACTCCCAAAATAAACATTGCCCTTTTTATTGGCTTCGCGGACATCGGCTGTAAATCGATTATAATTAAATATTTTTACGTCGAAAAATTACAAAGTGTACTTCAGATGATGCTTCTTCAAAAACCTAATTTTTGTGGTAATTTATCATCACGATTTTCCAACAATAAATCCTAAACCGAGCTGTTTTCGACTGTTAGAGTTGGGCATAGCCCGTTAATGTGCCATTAAAAAGACAGGAAACGTTACCGATCCTCACTACCGATATGCAGAACATTAATGTCCCCGAAAGGTGACCCTGCGCGGTGAGAATTATGGCAACGGTCACCTCCCCAACTGTGGGCACTGGTTCGTTGTTCCTTGCAATTATCACTGTCCCTCTCTACTAGCAATATTAACTGAAACCTCCAGCCAACTATCCACATTGAGTAATAACTATATTAGCCCGATGGCTTTTTTCCCCAGTGAAATTATAGGTTGCCGTATTGAATAAGTATGCAAATTTCAACGTCGCAGTCAATATTTGATTGTTTTTCCGTTAGAGTACCTGTATTATCGTTTCCCGTTTACGTGCTCGTACATATTCACCTGCCCGCCGCACGCGTTTCTACTCACATTTGAATGACTGTGTATGTGTGTCTGTTGGATGCGTGTGCAAGGTGCTCGAACGTAGGAAACTCGCGGAGTCGACGTACGCGATGCGAAGAGAAAGAGGAAAAGAGGGAGAGAAGCCGAAGAACGCAGATTGCTAGAGGCGCTGTTCCGGTGACCTACTCTACGATTATCACTCACTATAGTTAGTAGACGTATACGAGGAAACGCGTGTACCTTCGCGTGTAGTCGTCGACCAGTACGATAAGATGGCTCGAGAAGACTTGCAGGTCAATCGAGTAGGTTTTCGAAAAATATTTACTCACGGTTTCGTAAAAAGATCTTACGTCAATCATGGCCTATTCGGGTCGGAGAACGTTCGGGTCAAGCTGGAAAAAAAT